>OY856410.1:313436382-314636382 GCA_963693085.1 Alisma plantago-aquatica
TAACAAGTATCTTTCAATTTACCACCTTTTTAGGTGTCTAACGTCTACCACATACTTTGAAAGGATGGAGGAGGGGGATCTTCTCATAATCACAATGTTGAACAAAACAATCCAAAATGATATTTTTTTTATCATATTGCATAACAAAAAAGTGTCAACCTTTTAATTTATCTAGATGAACATTCTAACTAATGAACACAAATGGCATTGATTAAACAAACAGGCGAAACGGACTTATCATGAGATTTGATAAAAAGAATATGACATATATATCTTTACATGATACTTTTTAGAATGATGTATCAACATTTGAGTCACAACCTTACGTTTTCTTCTTGGGCAGCGATTCAAATGTTATCCGATACTACTACTAGTATCATACCTCATAAGGATTTTAAAAAATAGTTGCAATAAATTTGTATTTTTATAATCTTACTTTAAAATAAAAATATTTATGCACATGTTATCTCAACATTTTTCTTTTAACATCTTCACTTGATTATTTCAAATTTGGCTCTCCATTATCGTTCTACTTGTTCTACTTAACAATATGATTAATCAATTGAAGAGCATTTGTTACTCATTGATCCCGCACGTCGTAGATTCACTATAAAAATTCATGTTTTTATATAATTAATTTAGAATTAATGAGCTTTTGCCATATTTTTATGTTCAATTTCACCATATTTTTCTACTGATTAAAAAGTATCAATGCATACTAGCATGGAAATTTTTGTTTGAGTTTACTCTTTGATTTGGCTAGAAATATTCATTTACATTAGAAAACATGGATAAATTAATCAAAATATAAAATTTTGCCGGTATATTATATGAATTTATAAGAATGGAAAAATACTGTTGAAACAAGATTATCCAAGAAATTGATATAAAAATTAAGATAATACATATTACACTATTTTTTACTAGAACTAGTGGATATTATATTCATCGTGTCCCCAAAGAGGAAAACTTGCTTAACATTGAGTAACTTTACAAACTATTGTACTCGAGGATTCTTGGACACTTCACATATAACAACACATGGGATCAACAATAAAATAAAAAATTTTATACAACTAATGAAAAAGAGAGTAGCGAGACATTTTCCTTCTCTTTAAAACATTCCTGAAAGAATGATCATTATTATTCTCATGTAGTTCCATCTTCCTTTGTTGGTGTAACATACTCAATTTTTGGTACTGAATTTTATTTTGAGCATTATACATTATCTTCTAAAAATGAAACTCTCCTTTGCAAAGTTTACACTCATATGTGCACTCCATCTGCAATATCTTGAAACTCGAGCACCAAAATACAATTTGTCTGTATTTTAGTCTAGTCATCACACTTGGGACCCGTAATTGAACAATTAAATTCCAATATAATTTCTTGGATTTCGAATCAGATAAAAAGATATTATTAAATTTTAGATATTAATGTCTAGATTAATTATGAGAATATATTTATTTGCCACATTGGAATCATGATTATATGAGTTTGCATTTCTATAATTTAGGTTAAAGTCAATTAAAGATGTGGTCAAAATTACAAGTTAAAATGACGTGTATATCAAGAGATTTAAATTTACAAAGAAATGCCCAAACAGGCTTTGACTCGTCCCGTACATTTGCTAACCCTTTGATTGCACATCAAGGTTGTCATTGTAGAGGGGCGATGATGAGCCTCCTCCCACTCTCTCAGCCTCCCACTATTGTGGTCTTGCTCCACTAGGATCAACCTTCACCCCAGAAAATGCTAGCCAGTTAATACGGGGTAGAGAAAACAAAAAATGGTTGCACCCATCAAGGAACGGTGAGATGCTGACGAAACAGTTGTTGAGCCGTTATATAAGCTATGAACCACCCCAGAACAAACTTAGAGTGTTGCCTCAACCTCAAGAAAAAAATCCTAGCACCACTTTCGCGCCCCAATCTCACATTAACCACAAACCCCGAAATTTGGGGCACGACAGGTGGGATTAACACATAACCAACCATTCGTCACTTTTTAAAACAATTCAAGGCATTTAAATGATAACCAAGTTTAAACTGTAAACAGAAAACTGAGCAAACTGCAGGAACTTTTCTATTTAACTGATTAAAGATACAAGCAAGGTCTACAACATAATACATTGATTAACATAAAGAAAGCATAACATTAATTTACATTGTTGTACACATTCTCTCTCTCACTCACACCTTGTCCCGAGGATCGAGGGGAATGGACTAAGAGACCTCTAACTAGACTAACTACAAACCTTCTATCAACTAGGCGTTAGGATGAAACGATCCTTCCGACTCCTGATGCTGATGCTGACCTGAAAATGTTTGAGTAGAGGGATGAGCCTACTCGCTCAGTGAATAACATTTCACTTAGCTATCACTAACAACTCGTCAGGTTTATAAACTGAAAATAAACATATATGCAGTTCAAACAGGGAAGTTCTTTTGACATAGCAAATATACAGATAATAACCACATTTCTAAGCATCAACATGTATTTCAAGTAAATAAACAGTTATATAAATTTACTGTGATCCTATATAATTACTTATTCATTTTTATTATTATGCCCTAAACATATGCAGTGTACTCTTCATATGAAGATCCACAGCAAGTCCATGCTACGGTCTCACCGTACAAGACTTAGCGACACACCCGGGAAGTGCTAAGTCTGACTACTGGTCCTGGTCTGCACAGGACCCAGGCTCCACGGCCTCAACGCACAACCACGTGTGCTCCAGACTTCTCCTTTAACCTGAGTACACCGACGGAGAGTCTCACAGGGTTACCTTCGTGACACAAGCACGAATGGTGTTAGATAACCAAGTTTTCTTTTTCCCAGTGCCATCGTGACACAAGCACGATTGTTGTTGGACACTGCCTCTCTTTCCTCGTTTGTCCGTGACACAAGCACGGATGATGTTGCAACACGAGTTTCACCCCTAAGTTGCATACCTCTCTTAGGGGTTCTACGGTGTTAGGGCACCTAAGTATAATAATTAGATAGCAGATAAACAATTAGATAGAAATATCACATAGCAACTGTAAGACATGTAATTTCCTCTTTTTCATCATTCACATCACGCATTTCAAGTTCCAATAAACTTATCACACTAAATTATACATGCTACACTGTTTAAAGGTCATATCAACTGATACTGAAGCAAATAAGCATTTAATGAGTTAAATAATGATTTCTAAATGAACTGCCACTCACCCACTTCGGTGTGTTCGTATACACCGAAAAACGTCCACAAACACGCCTAATTCTGCCCTTTACAGCAGCGTGCACGCCGTGCACCTAGACTGCACGCCGTGCACCTTCAGTGCACTTCTGTTCTACTTTTCTGCACCTTTGCACGCCATGCAACCTGAGCAGAAACTCGTTCCGCTTCCTGAAACTTTGCACGCCGTGCAATCTGACTTTGCACGCCGTGCAACCTGCGCAGAAACGGAAATCCCTTATTTCAGCTTTCTGTAACGTTGCACGCCGTGCAAACGGATTTGCACGCCGTGCAACCTACGCAGAGGCAGAAATTGCAGAAATAAAAGAGGAGATTGGGGTCGATTCGGTGGACGATTCTTACCCGAATCACTCCTATAGCTTCGGAATGACCTAGCAAGCAGTTGGCAAGAAGAAAGAACGGAGGGGAAGCACCGTTCGCTCCCTAGACCATCTCCATGGTCGGCTTCTTCGCGGCTGCAGGAGGAAGAAGAAGGTGAAGAAGAAGAAGATGATGCAGCTGGTTAATTTGGCTAGAGAAGATGAAGAAATCGAAGAAGAATGGAGAAGGAGGGGCTTGGTTGCCTAGCTTCTCCTCTAGCTCGCTCTCTCCCTCTCCCCTTCTCTGTTTTTCCCAGGCGGCAACCGAAGGAATGACCTATCGTTCATTCCAAAGTCGGCTAACAGAGTTAAAAAGGGAAAACTGAAGGAAAGGATAAGGAAGGGCGCCCAGGGGGCAGGATGCAAATTGCCCAAAAACTTTCCGAAATTACACATAGGTCCCTACACACTAAAAAGCTTATATCTTTTTACTCGTAGGTCGGTTTTGCGTGATTTTTCTGGCAACGGATCAAACACAACCTTGTCCTAAACCTCAGGACAAGAGAACAAGCTAATGATACATTAACACTAGCCCAAAGCTCAAAACACTATTAACAAAAAAAAACAAGTACTCATCTCAACATAACTAGTTCAATTATGCACTAACCAAGGTACTTACTTGTAAAACGAAACGTGGGTCATAACAATCTCCCTCCCTTATAAGAATTTCGTCCCGAAATTCCTAAAAGAGAAAAGGAAACTTGTTACGCATTTCTGATTCAAGCTCCCACGTAGCTTCCTCTATATTATGGTTTCTCCATAAAACCTTCACTAAAGGTATCTCGCGGTTCTTAAGCTTTTTGATCCGGTGATCAACTATCTGCACTGGTCCTTCAACATAGGACACATCTGTTCTAAGCTGCGCCGGTTCTGGATCTAGAATCTTTTCTGTACCGGGATGACACTTTTTCAGCATAGACACATGGAAGACATCATGAAGATTTGCCAACTCAGACGGCAAATCCAACCTGTAAGCTACAGGTCCAATCATCTCAACAATAGGATATGGACCCATATACCTAGGGGTCAACTTACCCCTCTTGCCAAACCTCAGCACTCCCTTCCACGGTGAAACCTTCAAATAAACCTCGTCACCAACCTCGAACTCAAGAGGTCGACGTCGTCTTTCTGCATAACTTTTTTGTCTGTCCTGAGCAGCTTTTAACTGATCCCTGATCACATATATCTTTTCTATAGTTACATCAACTAACTCAGGTCCAAGAATTTCCTTCTCACCCACCTCGTACCAACAAACTGGTGATCTACACTTCCTGCCATAAAGAGCTTCATATGGAGCCATTCCAAGACTAGAATGGTAACTGTTATTATATGCAAACTCCATTAGGCTTAAGTGTTCTTCCCAATTACCTCTAAACTGTAGCACGCATGCTCTCAGCATGTCTTCTAGGGTCTGAATGGTCCTCTCAGATTGACCATCTGTCTGCGGATGAAACGTTGTACTGAACTTCAGCCTTGTGCCCAACGCATGATGTAACTGATTCCAGAATCTAGATGTAAACTTTGGATCTCTGTCAGAAATAATGGAAACTAGAATCCCATGCAACCTGACTACTTCATCCACATAAACTTTGGCCAACTTTGAAACGTCAAAGGTTGACTTGACAGGAAGAAAGTGAGCAGACTTAGTTAGTCTATCCACAATCACCCATATCGAGTCTGAACCCTTAGGCGTTCTGGGTAATCCTACCACAAAGTCCATCGTGATGTGTTCCCATTTCCATTCTGGTATAGGAAGCGACTGCAAAGTACCAGCAGGTTTCTGATGCTCAGCCTTAACCTGCTGACACACCCCGCACCTAGCCACGTATTCAGCCACATCCTTTTTCATACCAGACGACCAATACAGCTCTTTGAGGTTCCTGTACATCTTTGTGTTACCTGGATGCATAGCATACATAGAAGTATGTGCTTCCTCAAGAATCTGCTCTTTCAACTCACTGTTTCTAGGTACACATAATCTATCATGAAGATACAACATGCCTTCATCAGAAAACCTGAACTCTGTTCTCTTACCTTCTGACATTTCCTGCGTGATTTGCCACAACTCATCATCACTCTGCTGTAATTCCTTAATCTGATTATAAAAAGTAGGTATGACTTGCATCTGAGCAATCAACCCACTTTGTCCAGTCACATCCAAGTCCAAGTTCAATTTTTGCATATCTACAAGCAAGTCTCTCTTGAAACATGCCATAGAAAATGCATTAGCTGTTGAACTTGACTTTCTACTCAAGGCATCAGCTACAACATTTGCCTTACCCTGATGGTAATCGATTGTCACATCATAGTCTTTAATCAGCTCAAGCCATCTGCGCTGTCTCAAATTCAAGTCTCTCTGAGTGAAGATATATTTCAGGCTCTTATGGTCTGTAAACACCTGACATGTCTCACCATACATGTAGTGACGCCATGTCTTAAGAGCATGAACTATAGCAGCTAGTTCCAAATCATGAACAGGGTAATTCTCTTCATTCTTCTTAAGCTGTCTAGATGCGTAAGCCACAACTTTGCCTTCTTGCATCAGTACACAGCCCAAACCTCTCCTGGAAGCATCATAGAACACTGTATAGCATTTTTCTGCTTTAGGCGAAATCAACACTGATGCTGAAGTCAACCTTCTCTTCAAAATCTGAAAACTTCTCTCAAAGTTATCAGACCAAACAAACGGTACATCCTTCCTCGTCAAGCGTGTCAAAGGTGATGCTAACACACTGAAGTTCTGTATGAACCTTCTGTAATAACCTGCTAATCCCAAGAAACTTTTGATCTCAGTAGGAGTCTTAGGCTGTTCCCACTGAAGCACAGAATCAACTTTCTTAGGATCCACGCTAACTCCACTTCTCGAGATAACATGTCCAAGAAATGCTACCTCGGCCAACCAGAACTCGCACTTGCTAAATTTAGCAAACAACTGGTGTTGTCTCAACAACTGCAACACTACTCTCAAGTGTTGCTCATGCTGTGCATCGTCTCTGGAGTAGATCAGAATATCATCTATAAAGATTACAATAAACTGATCTAGGAACGGTTTGAAAATCCGGTTCATCATATCCATAAAGGCTGCTGGGGCATTGGTCAGTCCAAACAACATGACCAAAAACTCATAATGCCCATACCTGGTTCTGAAAGCTGTTTTGGGAATATCAGAAGCCTTTATCCTAAGCTGATGATATCCAGATCTCAAATCTATTTTAGAGAAGATCGTCGCTCCACGCAACTGATCAAACAAATCATCTATTCTCGGCAATGGATACTTGTTCTTAATAGTGATCTTGTTCAGTTGCCTGTAATCTATACAGAGACGCATGGTACCATCCTTTTTCTTAACAAACAGGACTGGAGCACCCCATGGTGAAGAACTGGGTCTAATGAAACCCTTATCTAGAAATTCCTGCAACTGCACCTTGAGTTCCTTCAACTCTGCAGGTGCCATTCTGTAGGCTGGCAGTGCTACTGGATGACTACCTGGATATATCTGAATTTCAAAATCAATGTCTCTGACAGGAGGTAAGCCTGGTAACTCCTCTAGAAAAACATCAGAGAACTCACGAACCACAGGCACATCATAAACACTGGCAGTGCTCTTTTCTGCTCTGGTGTCAACCACATGAGCAAGGAACGCTTCACATCCTTTCTGTAGCATCTTATCAGCTACAGTAGCTGATACTATACACGTAGGCAGAACTTTCCTGTCTCCAGCAAAGACACAAGAAAATTCACCCAATTGAAAGGTAGCTTCCTTCTTCCAACAATCGAGTTGCACTCGATATGTTTCAAGACAATCCATACCCAAGATGACTTGAAAAGTATTTACATCCAAGGGTATGAGATTAGCAGCAAAGGTGAAACCTCCAAAAGATAACAAGCATCCGGGACAGAACTCGGATAAAACTGTTGGTCCACCTAGTGGAACCCTCAACACTAACTCATTTGCCAATTCTTGAGTTAACAGATTAAGTTTACTGACTAAAGAGCGTTGTATAAAAGAATGAGTAGCACCCAGATCTATCAAAACTGAGACTGGTATACTATTAAACAAAAGCATCTCTCCTGTAACAACTTGTGAAGAAATTATACCTTCCTGAGGTGTCAAAGAAAAGAAACGTGCTGAAGCTCTCCCTCTGCCACGCTGTCCTCTCTGACCACTCCTGCCACTAGAAACTCCACCACCTCTAGAACCAGAAGCCACAGAGGAACTCAGAACATCATGGTATTTAGGCTGGAAAGCTTGTGATGCTGCTTGTCGAAGTTGAGGACATTCCCTTTTGACATGTCCTATCTGTCCACAGACATAACAACCAGAACTCCAACACGGTCCAGTATGTGGCCTTCCACATTTGTCACATGGCGGTAACTCTTGCCTCTGGGGACCTGTCACTGACATTGACGACCCAGAAGACTGTTCACTATCGGCACTGCCCCATCTTCCTGGGTTGTATCCTCCTCTGCCTCTAGAAGTAGTGACATCCTCAGATCTCTGCCTGCCAAAACAACCAAAGCCACGCCCAAGTTTAGAAAAGAAACCTCTACCTCCACCTCTGTATCCACTACTGGATTGCCCTCTACTGAAGTCTGCAGATCTCTTCTTAGACTCAGGCACCTTGTCAGCATTCACAGATTCTTCAACCTGTCTAGCAGCCTCGACAAACTCACCAAAGTTCTCTCTGTTCCTCCTACTAGTAGCAGAAACTGTATGCCGAATCTCTGGCCTTAGTCCTTCCTGAAACCTTCTACATCTCTCTATGTTATCGGGAACAAGCTGTGGACAGAAGTTCGCCAACCGTGTGAAAAGCGCTTCATACTCAGTAACTGACATGTTCCCCTGCTTAATGTTCTGTAACTGCCTGATTTTCTCATTAAGGAAAGTGGGTGGATAGAATTTGAGATGAAACTCCTCAGAGAAATCCTGCCAAGAAAGCTCTGTACCTCTCCTCTTTTCTTCCACACCACGCCACCACAACTCTGCATCGCCTGTCAAAAGGTAGACTGCATGATTAATCTTCTTCTCTTCTGGAAGCTCCATCAGGCGAAAGACCTTCTCTATCTGTCTAAACCATTCATCAGCCTCTGCTGGATCTGTAGTGCCACTAAACTCCGTGCCACCAAGCTTCTTTACAAGCTCATAAGATCACATCAGATCTTTACTGCTGGTAGAAGAAGAATCTCGCCTATCAACCTTGTACTTTTATTTGGTTTCCAGAAACATCCTGTACATCCGGGATGCTTCATCCACGTGGTCACCACCACCTGGACCCAAGTACAAAGGATCAGGGCCAACATGGCTCTCGGCCTGATCATCACGATCAAAGCCTCTTCCTGCCATCTGCAATGATATAACAGAATATTTCCTGTTAGAAAACTACAGATAGAAGAAAGACACCTAAACCTTAATCCTATTGGTCTCTTATCGTCCCCTGACCTTGAGTAACTAAGTACTCAAACCTACGCTCTGATACCAAAAATTTGTCGCGCCCCAATCTCACATTAACCACAAACCCCGAAATTTGGGGCACGACAGGTGGGATTAACACATAACCAACCATTCGTCACTTTTTAAAACAATTCAAGGCATTTAAATGATAACCAAGTTTAAATTGTAAACAGAAAACTGAGCAAACTGCAGGAACTTTTCTATTTAACTGATTAAAGATACAAGCAAGGTCTACAGCATAATACATTGATTAACATAAAGAAAGCATAACATTAATTTACATCGTTGTACACATTCTCTCTCTCACTCACACCTTGTCCCGAGGATCAAGGGGAATGGACTAAGAGACCTCTAACTAGACTAAGTACACACCTTCTATCAACTAGGCGTTAGGATGAAACGATCCTTCCGACTCCTGATGCTGATGCTGACCTGAAAATGTTTGAGTAGAGGGATGAGCCTACTCGCTCAGTGAATAACATTTCACTTAGCTATCACTAACAACTCGTCAGGTTTATAAACTGAAAATAAACATATATGCAGTTCAAACAGGGCAATTCTTTTGACATAGCAAATATACAGATAATAACCACATTTCTAAGCATCAACAGGTATTTCAGGTAAATAAACAGTTATATAAATTTACTGTGATCCTATATAATTACTTATTCATTTTTATTATTATGCCCTAAACATATGCAGTGTACTCTGCATATGAAGATCCTCATCAAGTCCATGCTACGGTCTCACCGTACAAGACTTAGCGACACACCCGGGAAGTGCTAAGTCTGACTACTCATCCTGGTCTGCACAGGACCCATGCTCCACGGCCTCAACGCACAACCACGTGTGCTGCACAACCACGTGTGCTCCAGACTTCTCCTTTAACCTGAGTACACCGGCGGAGAGTCTCACAGGGTTACCTTCGTGACACAAGCACGAATGGTGTTAGATAACCAAGTTTTCTTTTTCCCAGTTCCATCGTGACACAAGCACGATTGTTGTTGGACACTGCCTCTCTTTCCTCGTTTGTCCGTGACACAAGCACGGGTGATGTTGCAACACGAGTTTCACCCCTAAGTTGCAGACCTCTCTTAGGGGTTCTACGGTGTTAGGGCACCTAAGTCTAATAATTAGATAGCAGATAAACAATTAGACAGAAATATCACATAGCAACTGTAAGACATGGAATTTCCTCTTTTTCATCATTCACATCACGCATTTCAAGTTCCAATGAACTTATCACACTAAATTATACATGCTACACTGTTTAAAGGTCATATCAACTGATACTGAAGCAAATAAGCATTTAAAATGAGTTAAATAATGATTTCTAAATGAACTGCCACTCACTTACTTCGGTGTGTTCGTATACACCGAAAAACGTCCACAAACACGCCTAATTCTGCCCTTTACAGCAGCGTGCACGCCGTGCACCTAGACTGCACGCCGTGCACCTTCAGTGCACTTCTGTTCTACTTTTCTGCACCTTTGCACGCCGTGCAAACTGATTTGCACGCCGTGCAACCTGGGCAGAAACTCATTCCGCTTCCTGAAACTTTGCACGCTGTGCAATCTGACTTTGCACGCCGTGCAACCTGCGCAGAAATGGAAATCCCCTATTTCAGCTTTGTGTAACGTTGCACGCCGTGCAAACGGATTTGCACGCCGTGCAACCTGCGCAGAGGCAGAAATTGCAGAAATAAAAGAAGAGATTGGGGTCGATTCGGTGGACGATTCTTACCCGAATCACTCCTATAGCTTCGGAATGACCTAGCAAGCAGTTGGCAAGAAGAAAGAACGGAGGGGAAGCACCGTTCGCTCCCTAGACCATCTCCATGGTCGACTTCTTCACGGCTGTAGGAGGAAGAAGAAGGTGAAGAAGAAGAAGATGATGTAGCTGGTTGATTTGGCTGGAGAAGATGAAGAAATCGAAAAAGAATGGAGAAGGAGGGGCTTGGTTGCCTAGCTTCTCCTCTAGCTCGCTCTCTCCCTCTCCCCTTCTCTGTTTTTCCCAGGCGGTAACCGAAGGAATGACCTATCGTTCATTCCAAAGTCGGCTAACAGAGTTAAAAAGGGAAAACTGAAGGAAAGGATAAGGAAGGGCGCCCAGGGGGCCGGATGCAAATTGCCCAAAAACTTTCCGAAATTACACATAGGTCCCTGCACACTAAAAAGCTTATATCTTTTTACTCGTAGGTCGGTTTTGTGTGATTTTTCTGGCAACGGATCAAGCACAACCTTGTCCTAAACCTCAGGACAAGAGAACAAGCTAATGATACATTAACACTAGCCCAAAGCTCAAAAGACTATTAACAAAAAAAAACAAGTACTCATCTCAACATAACTAGTTCAATTATGCACTAACCAAGGTACTTACTGGTAAAACGAAACGTGGGTCATAACAACCACGACCTCTATAAATGCCTCCCCTCAACCTGCAACTTCCTACAATTTTCGGAGAGCAATTCCTAAGACTCTCCTCTTCTCCTGCTCGCTACATCGACCTTCTGGTGCGTCCCGCCAGAGGTGCACACACTAATCGATTGGGATTTGACTAGATGCACCCCACGAGATCGAGACACATGGTGGGATAACTTTCAAAATTTATAATGACCAAAGCCTACACATCTACTTCTACTCACATGGGGTCGTGTCATAGTATAGTAGGACGACAAGTATAGGGTCGATCCACATGGAGAAAAGGGGGCACTAGAGGTAGGTTAGTTTTAAGGCTAGATTCCTACTGTTGATTCTAGGGTTGAAGGGTTTAAAGGTGATTGTTGATTACACTAAGGGTTCAACAAGAAATAAAGTAAAGGAGAGCAAACAAGATTAAAACCTAAGTTAACCCTAGACAACTAATTCTAATGAGCAAGAAAAGACAAGGCAAGCAAAGAAAGGGCAAGAAAAGAGCAAGCTACACTAAGGCAAGCAAGAAGAGGTCTACACTACACTAAACTAGCAAGTAGGGCAAAAGTGAAGTAAAGACTAAACTAGAAAGAACAAATCAAGAACAAGGCAAGAAGCTAAATAAGCCAGTAAAGAGATAACTAAGCTAACACTAGCTAATCAAGAAGGTAATTAGGATTCTAAAGCAATAAAGGGATGTGGGATGTTTGGGAGATGCACTTATCAATTAGGTTGGCAGGTGACATGTGAACATTATGTGCTCATTTAGATTGCCAAAGTAAACAATTAGATATATTCTAATGTATTTTTATAGTCTTACTTTAAAATAAAAATACTTATGCACATGTTATCTCAACATTTTTCTTTTTGCATATTCACTTGATTTTTTCAAATTTGGCTCTCCATTATCGTTCTACTTGTTCTACTTAACAATATTATTAATCAATTGAAGAGCGTTTGTTACTCATTGATCCCGCACGTCGTAGATTCACTACAAAAATTCATGTTTTTATATAATTAATTTAGAATTAATGAGCTTTTGCCATATTTTTATGTTAAATTTTACCATATTTTTCTAGTGATTAAAAAGTATCGATGCATACTAGCATGGAAATTTTTGTTTGAGTTTACTCTTTGATTTGGCTAGAAATATTCATTTACATTAGAAAGCATGGATACATTAATCAAAATATAAAATTTTTCTGGTATATTATATGAATTTATAAGAATGGAAAAATATCGTTGATACAAGATTATCCAAGAAATTGATATAAAAACTAAGATAATACGTATTACACTAGTTTTTTACTAGAACTAGTGGATATTATATTCATCGTGTCCCCAAAGAGGAAAACTTGCTTAACATTGAGTAACTTTACAAACTATTATACTTGAGGTTTCTTGGACACTTCACATATAACAACACATGGGGATCAACAATAAAATAAAAATTTTTGTACAACTAATGAAAAAGAGAGTAGCGAGACATTTTCCATCTCTTTAAAACATTCATGAAAGAATGATCATTATTATTCTCATGTAGTTCCATCTTCCTTTGTTGTTGTAACATACTCAATTTTTGATGCTAAATTTTATTTTGAGCATTATACATTATCTTCTAAAAATGAAACTCTCCTTTGCAAAGTTTACACTCATATGTGCACTCCATCTGCAATATCTAGAAACTCGAGCACCAAAATACAATTTGTCTGTATTTTAGTCTAGTCACCACACTTGGGACCTATAATTGAACAATTAAATTCCAATATAATTTCTTGGCTTTCGAATCAGATAAAAAGATATTATTAAATTTTAGATATTAATGTCTAGATTAATTATGAGAATATATTTATTTGCCACATTGGAATCATGATTATATGAGTTTGCATTTCTATAATTTAGGTTAAAGTCAATTAAAGTCGTGGTAAAAATTACAAGTTAAAATGACATGTAAATCAAGAGATTTAAATTTACAAAGAAATGCCCAAACAGGCTTTGACACGTCCCCTACCTTTGCTAACCCATCGATTGTGCCTCAAGGTTGTGGTTGTAGAGGGGCGATGACGAGCCTCCTCCCACCCTCTCATCCTCCCACTATTGTGGTCTTGCTCCACTTGGATCAGCCTTCAACCCAGAAAATCCTAGCAAGTTAATACGTGGTAGAGAAAACCAAAAATGGTTGCAGCGATCAAGGAACCATGAGATGCTGATGAAATAGTTTCTGAGCCGTTATATAAGCTATGAACCACCCCATAAAAAACTTAGAGTGTCGACTCAACCTTAAGAAAAAAATCCTAGCACCACAACCTCTATAAATGCCTCCCCTCAACCTGCAACTTCCTTCAGTCGTCGGAGAGCAATTCCTAAGACTCTCCTCTTCTCCTGCTCACTACATCGGCCTTCTGGTGCTTCCCGCCAGAGGTGCACACACTAATCGATTGGGATTTGACTAGATGCACCCCACGAGATCAAGACACATGGTGGGATAACTTTCAAAATTTATACTGACCAAAGCCTACACACCTACTTCTACTAAAAACACTACACCCACAAGCACATGGGGTCATGTCACAATATAGTTGGATGGAAAGTATAGGGTCGATCCACATGGAGAAAAGGGGGCACTAGAGATAGGTTAGTTTTAAGGCTAGGTTCCTACTACTGAGTCTAGGGTTGAAGGGTTTAAAGGTGATTGTTGATTACACTAAGGGTTCAACAAGAAAGAAAGTTAAGGAGAGCAAACAAGATTAAAACCTAAGTTAACCCTAGACAACTAATTCTAATGAGCAAGAAAAGACAAGGCAAGCAAAAAAAGGGCAAGAAAAGAGCAAGCTACACTAAGGAAAGCAAGAAGAGGTCTACACTACACTAGACTAGCAAGCAGGGAAAAAGTGAAGTAAAGACCTAAAATAGAAAGAACAAATCAAGAACAAGGCAATAAGCTAACTAAGCAAGTAAAGAGATAATTAAGCTAACACTAGCTAATAAAGAAGGTAATTAGGATTCTAAAGCAATAAAGGGATGTAGGATGTTTGGGAGATGCACTTATCAATTAGATTGGAAGGTGACATGTGAACATTATGTGCTTATTTAGATTGCCAAAGCAAACAATAAGATATAGTCTAATGAATTGCCCTGGACTACTAATTAGCCTTGGATATGATAGGTTGTGTATAGGGGAACTAGTCCCTAACACCTCCTACTACCCTTACAAGGCTGAATTGGGTTAGGGTCTAGGTGTAATTCAATTAGAGTCTAAACGAGTCTAGGTTTCTAGGTTAGAAGATCTTAGGGTGATTAGAGGATGAGGCTAGTATTGGGAGTGGAAGTGAGGTTTTAGGCTTCCCATCACCCACATTCTAGCCTTACCTAAAATAGCTACTTCAATTTCTCAACTAGGGTTAGGGGAATTGATTATCATGTAGGAGGATGGGTAGCTAGCTAGGGATCCATAATTGGACCTAGGAGAAAGTCCCAAAATTCACACATATAAGTAATTTCCCTAAACTCCTAGGTGATTTCAAGCACAAACCAACAAGAAATTCATGAAGAGTGAGATAGAAATAGAACATAATCATTATCAAACAAAACTACAATGTTTACATATCATTTCCCCCCCAACATGATATCAAAGTAACAATTTTGACCCCAAACAACCCACCCAAGGGCCTAGCTACTCATGGAAATAGAAGATACAAAAAGAAAGGAGAAAGAGGTAGAAGAAGCCATGGAGCTCGGTGTATATGGAGTAATCCTCCTCTTTAGCTACTCCAAGACACCGTCCTCCTTGTTTTAAGGTGCAAGGACATGGGATGATGGCGGAATAGGGTCAAAACACTAGGAAACTAATGGTGGTGGAAATGGTGAAATGTAGCGGAATGGAGGTGGAAATGGAATGGAATGGATAGGGGGCAAAAATGGATTGCTAGGAGTGAACTAGGGGTGACCAATGATTGACTACCTTGAGCTCCTACCGCCCCCAAGGTTTATGTAGGGGTCTAGGGTTAATTGGGGGCGATATGGGTAAAGCAGTGCAAAAATAGGCTAGGACTGTGAATAACACGACCGTGGTGGGAACCATGGCTGTGGTGAAGTGGGGTGAGATTGGTTGTGGTGGAGTGGAATGATCATGGTGAAAATGGAGAAAAATCACAATAAATTGGTCAATTTTGTATATGAAGTAGCACGACCGTGGTGGGGCAAGGGTAGCACGACCGTGGTGGCTTGGATGTGTCTGCCCATTCTCTTCTCCACGACCGTTCTGGATCTACTGCAACATGGCATGCAAGGTGGGTCATTCTGGGTCGATCAACCATGACCATTCTGTGTGGCACGACTATGGTGATTCTTGCATTATTTGAAGTCGACTCTATTGATTTTGGAAGAGCCAACACGATCATTCTGATGTACCACAACCATGGTGGTCTCTGTTGCATCACTTTGACTTGATTCCTTGGATTTTCTTGGATATCTTTGGTTCAATGGATCTTTGTCCACTAGCGGTAAGTTGAGGGAGCCTAAAACTACACTTTAGGCCTATCTAAGGGTATAGAAACCTTAGAATCACTCCTTATCTCTCTTCCATCCAAGCCTTGGAGAGGCCTAAAGTTCACAAGTATGAGAGAGGTTATGCACATGTAAAAAGGCAAGATTGAGTCCATTTAGCAATAAACCATGAAAATTCACTTGCATTTGTCAAAGGTCATCATTTTCAATCCAAAAAATAGAGATTAGGTCAAAACACATTTTAGGAAAGAAGCTCTAAACTTGGGCAAAATTGGCCAAAATGGTGCAAATGGTCTTCAATCACCTCTAAGCCTTCATCATGGGAAAATAAAATAGGAAATAAGCAAATCCTAATTAAACATGCAAAAATTACCAAAAATCTACATGATGTGCGATCCATGGAAAAAAGAGTAGAAAATTTGAAAATTATGCAAAAATTGCAAAAAAGTAAACTACATGACATGCAAGCATGCAAATCAGGTAAAATATAATCCAGAAAGAAAGAGAAAGAAAACAAAACAAGAAGACAAAACTAAATGGCAGGTGGAATGCAAAAAGAGTGAAATGGGAAAAAGGGCATACCACCCTACCACCCCAAACTTTTTAATTATGATGTCCTCATCATGACACTAAAGTATAGGAGTGATATGGTAGATGATCACTGTGGTGGCCCCACTGGTGGTCCTCCCTGTGGTGGAGGATGTTATTGGTAGGTGCCCCAGTAGTCTGACTAAGGAGGTGGGTAAGAATCTTGGTATGTAGACAGTGCACCCCACTAGTCTTCCCCCCACTAGGGGTTCCTCTGTGCTTGGGCATGCTGAAACTCATACATGTGGTTCATTTAATAGTGCATCTACTGATGATCCAACGAAATTGCATCCTGTATGCATTGATAACTCTCATGCGCCCTCAATATCCTATATCATGTGCTCTGAATGCCCTCCAGTTGCACATGTATAGTCGACATGTTGTATGTGTTTGCTGAAGGCTGCTGTGGATGTTGTGATGTCTCCACCTCTCATCACCTCACCCTACACATATCTCTCTCCTCAGTTGTCCTCCTCCTCTCATAGGTTGCCCATGACTCTCCAAATCCTTCAGGAAGATCTATGGGCTGCTGCTCCCATGTGTCTCTAGGATGCTCCTCTTCCCACCTCCTCAAAATAACAAATTATCCAAAGATGGACCACACCACTCTAGGAGAGGTGTGGCATGGTAAGGGAGCTCCAGTGAAATTCCTGCATAAGGAGGGCTGACTTGGTAGAAAATCTTCTGATCAATCATTGATATCAGGGATGTACGAGTCAAGTAGTGCAGGTCCACGAGATTCACTCCATCTACCTTGGTGTAACCATATACATCATGCTCCAGGGCCAGAGCAATTGAAGTCACAATCCCTCTCATAATAAAAGGATTCTTGCTCTTGGACTAGATTGTCTTCATATAATCAGTGATGAGTGACCCCAAATTTACATTTTTTCCCTACACCATCCATCCCAACAAAAAGAGGTCCTTCTTTGTACAACTACCTTGATTCTCATATAAAAAGAAGATGGTGTTCTCCAAGACCTTTAGAATGTATCTCAAGATGGGATTGTGAATCAAACTTTTCTTTGATTTTCCCACCACAAAAGTGCTTTGCCCTGTAAGCCTATTCCATATGGATACATAGTTCACAATGGTTTCTCTATCTATGCTCCCTTGATCAAGTAATTCTGCTGCCTCAAGGGTGGGAGCAAAAATGCCATTGAGAAAATTAAGATGCAGTGATAAGGTAAGTGCCATTCCCCAATGTAACATTTATGGCATCCAACAAGACTTTCTCTAGGGTTGCAAAGAACTATTGTGTAAGCTCAACATAAGTCTCCTGGACTGTGGTCAACACCTCAAATAACCCAACGGGTTCCAAGACATCCTGAAAATAATCAAATATGGCCAAAGTCTCCATCGTCTCCTGGCAAGCATAGCGAGTGGCAATCACTCAGTGTGTCAGGCACTCCATGTGCTTTGACTTCTTCACCTTCTTACACTTATCATCAGCTTTTGTCTCATGATGTGCCTCAGGTGCATCCTCCTATCGTGCATCTGGCATTTCTTCATCTTCATCATCTATAAGCAGTTGTCTTCATGCTCGAGGCTCAGGATGTGGCTGTGGTGTTGTGGATGTCAAAGGTTGTGCCACTAAAACTGACAGCCGAGTTGAGAAAACTAAGGACCGGGCTGCTTTCCCTCCTCCATTATGAAATCTCGTGGATTCCTCCAACATAGGGTTCACGGTTGCCTCTATATGCAGTGATTCTCTTTGTGAACTGGAGGTTGTCGATGGAGGTGGAAGAGATAGGGATGTTGATGGAGCTGAAGATTAGGTCAGTGTCCATAGGAAATGACCTCCTTGGTCTTATCCATGATTTTCTTATCCATTTTCTTCATCTTTGACTGAAACTGGTGGAGAAACATGGGGTTTTGGGATTTTCGTAGTTCTACATATATGGGGCAGAATGGAGAGAAAGTAGAGAAAGTGGTGCATGAAATTAGGTGGAAATGATGAATGGATGTAGGGAAAATGGTAAGGAACTGATTTGGGGAGGATGGGAGGTGATTTGGTGGAGAATCAAAGGTAGAAGGGGTGAAGGACGACGATGCATGGCTGCTTTCACACGCAGAACAACTGTTCTATCACTGTGAGGTTGAATGAACAAGTGAAGAACAAAATAAAAAATTGTTGACTTAAGTACTAGGTTGGGTTGCAGCACGGCCGTGCTGCATGGCACAGATGTGTTGGCTTTCCTGCTGCATGGCCATGGTGCCCCACATGGCCATTCTGAATAGATAGCTACATGGCCGTGCTACCTTGCATGGCCTTGCTGAGTCTATTCTTGAATTATTCAATTTCTTGATTTCTCTGTTGATTTGAGTGTACCACCACGGCCATTCCATGGCACCATGGATATGGTGAATATTGTGGTAGTTCATTTCAACTTGAATCTCATAAAAACATCAATTCTTTGGTCCAAAATGATTTTTCATGAATTCTTGTCTAAATTTCATCTAACTTTTCTCATTTCAGCCTGTTTTTACCTGCACATCTTAAAATTAAACAAAAACTATTAAAAACAAGTGTGTGTGTTTTCTTGGAAAAGTGTAAAAATAACCAAAAGTATTAGAAATGGAAGGTTGGGTGAAAAATTACCAAACCTATGTGGGTTTCCTCCCACAAGCATTGAATTTCATGCCTTCAACTGGGCTTCTTGGGGATTTGGAATTCTCATGTGGCCATTCTTGCAATAAATGCATCTCTCATTTGCACTCAACCTACGCTCCTCATCCCTTTGATAACCAAAGATACCATATAATATTTCATCCAGATTTCCTTCTCTCAAATGACCAGTCATACTCTTGAAGTGACCATGTCCCATATCATCATCTCAAACTCGTAGGGTTAAGGACTTGTATATGTTGATCTTTATCTTCATGTCCATGAAAGAGACTATCATTATGATACTGTGAACATGTATCTTGGCATTAGCTGTAGATAAGAATGGTCTTCCCAAGATGATGGGGATCTTCTTATCATCCGTCTCCATGTCAAGAATGATGAAATCGGCCGAGAAAACTTCTCCTATTTCATTGTCTATCATCACCAAAACATCATCCACTCTTTCTCTTGGAACTTTGATGGAACTATCTGCCAATTTCAACTTGCCTCATCCCATCTCAACAAAGACACTATATGACATCAAATTCACATTAGATCCCAAGTCAAGTAGGGATTTGTCTATGTGATGTCCCCCAATGTAGCTAGGTATGACTGGGGCTCCTAGGTCTTTCCTCTTCATGGGACGTGAGTGTTGGAGGATTGAGCTCACTTGTTCGGTCAACTTGACTCTCTTTGGTATTCTCCCTATTGACCTTCTCTTCACAGTGCATAAGTTCTAAAGAAAATTGGCATATGATGGGATCTTCTTGATAGCGTCCAACAATGGAATGTTAACCTTCACTTAGAGAAACACCACAACAATGGAAACATTGTGCTTTAGTCTCCTCCTTACTTCTGGTGGCTCATCTAATGCTTCAATGAATGGTGTCTCACTTGCTTTGACCTTGCTTACATCAACATGAGGCAGGGATGGTGGGACCTACAAATGGAGTGTGAGGTGGAGCACATGGTATCCCAAAATCAACAGGAGGTATCACATAATCATCGCTAGCAATCTCAATCACAGTATCACCACTTGGTTGCCTTTTCTTTCCTTTATCAACCTTTCTTTGACTTGTAGACTGCTCAAGAGATTTCCCACTCCTTATAACTATCACAACACTTCCTTACTCATGGTGGAGAGAGGGAGCTAGTTGTGGATGCGGAGGAGGTGGATGTGGCACTTGGTATTGAAATTGAGGTGGAGGGGAGAATTGAGGTTGGAAGGTGGATTTTTTTGGAAATTTGTGATGATAGAGGGGGATGAGGCATGTAAGGCTTTGGATAGCCTTAGAAGTGGTATATGGGATGCACTTGCATGGGATGTGGACAATAGAAAACTTGTGAAGAAGCCATCGGTCCACTTGCTTCATTGAAACTCAAGATGGGTTTTGAAGACAATTTTCCTTCTTGGAGAGTAAGTATGAAAGATAGATGCTCTATCCTCTTCTCAAGCCTTGTAACATTTTTTAGACATCATCAAAGCTTTTCAACCAAGAGAGAACCTCTTCCTCAAACTTTGAGCTATATCTTGGAATTTGTGGTTCGGTTTAGGAGTGAGGTGTCTTCTTTTCTTCACCATAGAACTTAATAGAATTGACCGAGTGGCAAGGAACATTTGTCACTTGGTTCTTCATGAAGCTCACCATGTCACCAAGAATCTTCATCACTTGTAGGCTTGAGTCATTGTAAATTGGATATGTCACATCAAAGGGGCGATCACCAACATTCATCATGCTAGAAGCTAGGATTCTTGAACCTTCTGTTGGCTTCTCATACAATGGCGATATCTCCTCAGGTGGCCTGTCCATGAAAAATCCTCCACAAGAAGAATTTATTGAAGCTTCATTCTTTGTATATAGACTGGAGTAAAAGA
This sequence comes from Alisma plantago-aquatica, assembly GCA_963693085.1. Taxonomy (NCBI): domain Eukaryota; kingdom Viridiplantae; phylum Streptophyta; class Magnoliopsida; order Alismatales; family Alismataceae; genus Alisma; species Alisma plantago-aquatica. The sequence continues at coordinate 313,457,431 of OY856410.1, forward strand.
ACTGAACTAGCTGCCACAAAGGGATTTTATAGTGCGGGCACTCTCACAACATATTCTTAAATCTCTCCCAAGCATTGTGAAACTGCTCACTGCCCATCTGAGTGAAACTCACTATGACACGCTGCATTTGTGTCAACCTTGAAATGGAGTAGAATTTCCTTCAGAAGGCATTCTTCATCTCTTCTTAGCTCATGATGTCCCTCCTTGAATCATAACAATCTTTGGCTTTGTCTTCGAGGGACAAAGAGAACAAGGTCAACCAGATTGTATCATCATTGGTCGTCGACGTCCTGAAGATGGAGCATTCTTCAAGAAATGAGTCCAAGTGCTTTTAGGGGTTCTCACTCTCTGAGTTGTAGAAGGTGGGAAGGATCCCAAGAAGACCTGGAGGGATGGATAATTTCTCCCCTGGTATTTGATCAACTCTTCTAGCAATTGGTGATTTGTAGTTGCTAGGCATGAAGTAGTCTTTAAGTGTCTTGTGAGGTTCATTTTGGCCTTCCATATTGTCTTCCCCGAGTGGCTTGTCACATGCATAAAGCACAACCAAACAAAAGAGGGAAAGTAGTAAACCAATATGCACAAAGAATGTAAAGAATAACCAATAGCAATGATGAGGGTAGTAGGAAAAAATTAAAGAAAAACTAACTAGCAAGGACAAGTGCCTTTCTACCCGACAATGATGCCAGAAAGCTTGTGTGTCCTTCTAGAGGTGCTCACACTAATCAATTGGGATTTGACTAGATGCCTCCCATGAGATCGGGACACACAATGGGATAACTTTCAAAATTTATAATGACCTAAACCTACACAACTAATTCTACTAAAAACACTACACCTTCAAGCACATGAGGCCGTGTCATAGTATAGGTGGGCAACACGTATAGGGTCGATCCACAGGGAGAAAAGGGATCACTAGAGCTAAGTTTTTTTTATTGCTAGGTTCCTACTGTAGAGTCTAGGGTTGAAGGGTTTAAAGGTGACTGTTGATTACACTAAGGGTTGAATAATAAAGAAATTAATGTAGAGCAAACAAGAATTAAACCTAAGTTAAACCTAGATAGTTAATTCTAATGAGAAAGAAAAGACAAGGCAAGCAAGGAAAGGGCAAGAAAAGAGAATGCTACACTAAGGCAAGCAAGAAGAGGTCTACACTACACTAAGCTAGCAAGTAGGAAAATAAAGACCTAAACTAGAAAGAACAAAGAAAAAACAAGGCAAGAGGCTAACTAAGTAAGTAAAGAGCTAACTAAGCTAATACTAGCTAAGCAAGAAGGAAATTATGGTTTTAAAGCAATAAAGGGATATGTGGGATGTTTGGGGGATTTACTTATCAATTAGGTTGGGAGGTGACATGTGAACATTATGCTTTCATTTAGATTACCAAAGCAAGAAACAAGATAGAGCCTAATGAATTGCCCTAGACTACTAACTAGCCATGGATAGGATAGGTTGTGTATAGGGGAACTAGTCTCTAACACCTCATACTACCCTTACAAGTCTCAATTGAGTTAGGGTATATGTGTAATTCAATTAGAGTCTAAACAAGTCTAGGTTTCTAGGTTAGAAGATCTTAGGGTGATTAGGGGATGGGTCAGTAATGGGAGTGGAAGTGAGGTTTTAGGCTTCCCATCATCCACGTTCTAGCCTTGAGAAAACTGTAAGCTAATTGCACTAAATTCATCTAAACTAGCTACTTAGATCTCTCAACTAGGGTTAGGGGAATTGATTAGCATGTAGAAGGCTGGGTAGCTAGCTAGGGATCCATGAATTGGACCTAGGAGCAAATCTCAAAATTCACACACATAAGCAATTTCCCTGAATTCCTAGGTGATTTCAAGAACAGACCAACAAGCAGTTCATGAAGAGTGAGATAGAAATAGAACATAATCATTAGCAAATGAAATGTTTACATATCATTTTCCCCCAACATGGTATCAAAGTAACTTTTTTGACCCCAAATAGCCCATCCAAGGGCCTAGCTACTCATGGAAATGGAAAGTACAAAAAGAAAGGAGAAAGAGGAAGAAGAAGCCATGAAACTCGGTGTAGATAGAGCAATCCTCCTCTTCAACACCTACAAGATGCCCTCCTCCTTCTTCCAAGGTGCAAGGGCATGGGATGGTGGTGGAATAGGGTCAAAACACTAGGAAACTAGGGTTTTGGTGGTGGAAATGGTTAAATGGAGTGGAATGGAGGTGGAAATGGAATGGAGTGGATAGGGGAAAAAATGGAGTACTAGGAGTGAGCTAGGGGTGGCCAAGGGTTGACTACCTTGAGCTCTAGCCACCCCCAATGTTTATATAGGGTTCTAGGGTTAAATGGGGTCATTATGGTAAAGCAGAGCAAAAATAGGCCAGGGTTGTGAGTAGCATGACCGTGGTGGGCACCACGGCCGTGGTGGAGTGGGGGGAGATCGTTCGTGGTGGAGTGGAATGACCATCGTAAAAAGGGGGGAAATCACAGTAACATGAAGTAGCACGGCTGGGTGGTTACCACGACTATGGTGGGGCAAGGGTAGCACGGCCATGGTAGTCACCATCACCGTGGTGGCTTGGATGTGTCTTTCTATTCTCTGATCCACAACTATTCTAGCTCTACTGCTCCATGGCCGTTCTGGCTCTACTGCAACACGGTCGTGCAAGGTGGCGTGACTGTTCTGGGTCCATCAACCACGACCATTCTGAGTGGCATGACTGTGGTGATTCTTGCATTGCTTGAAGCTAACTCTATTGATTTTAGAAGAGCTAGAATGACCATTCTTATGTACCATGGTCGTGGTGGTCTTTGTTGCAGAACTTTGACTTGATTCCTTAGATTTTCTTGGACATTTTTGCTACATTTTTGGCCACTAGGGGTAGGTTGTGGTAGCCTCAAACTTCACTTTAAGCCTCTCCAAGCATAGAGAAACCCTAAGATCACTCCTTTGTCTCTTCCATCCAAGCGTGGTCCAAATGCTTGAAAACATGCAAGTAATGTCCATAAGTGCATTTTACAAAAATATGCATATTAGGGGAAATAACATGTAATCTAATAGGTATAGATATTATTGAAATGCAATATGACACAAGATTAATCCCTAAAATAGGGCTGCATCACCACCCCAAACTTAAAGCATACTTGTCCTCAAATATGCTCCAACTCAATCTCTCTACAAATTTCTCACATCAAGAAATGACAAATGCAAAGCAATGGGTGAATATTGAAAAATGGGCTCAAAGATGACTATGTAACATACTGAATTCTGGACTTTTTATCTTTCTGGTCCTCTTTTCCATCTTTTCCTCTCATTTCTATCCTATTTGGCCATTCTATTTATTTTGTGGACAATATAATGGCCTAATGAACATTTGTCCACCTTTTATTCCAATATTTGGGTTTATGCACAAATACCCCAGTGAAAGCTTAATAATGGGGTTAATATGTAAAATTTCTACTTAAGTAATAAAGATAATAAAATATTTCGTCCTAGAAATTTCTAGTGCTTTTTAAAATATGAAAAAGGAGAGAAATCTCAAAATACACATAAAAGAGATAATAGGACAATAATTGGAGATAATATGGGATATAATGGATTAAAAGAGGATAATGAGGAATGTGTTGTCTCAAAAATCATAAGTGGAAACCAATGAAGATAATTTGGATATCAATCTCGTTTTGTTGACCTAAAAGAAACTTAATGGCCAAGTATCATCTAATTTGGATCATAAATAAATATATAAAAGCCTTTATTACAAGACAATGGGAAATGAGCCAATAAGGTGAAATAAAATATCTATTGTCCTCAAATTGGAAAATTAACTCCAAATTCGTAATCTACATATCAAAATGAGTCTATGTGTGAATTTTTATTTAATTTGGCCAATGTTTAATATTTTATTTTATCTAGGAGAGAAAAAATGACTTAAAGACCAAAAATATTAAATATATGTTGAAAAAAATTAATTAATGCCAAAATAGTGTTCAACACGTTTAGTATTGTTTATAGGCCAAGTTTTACATTTTTAGAAAGTTTCTAGATGCCTCTAATAAATTAAAAGGATAAATAAATGAAAAATTTAAATGAATAATATAAAATAATAAAGTCTTGAAAAAAATAAAAAAATACCAAATTCGTGTTATACATGTTAAAGTAGACCTTTGGATGAATTTTGACTCAATTTGGAAAATATTTCATAAGAAGGTGAATTTAGGAGAGAGAAAGTGTGTAAAATATATAAATCATTAATTAAAATAATAAACAACACCAACAAAGGGAAATAATGATAAATTCATATCCAACATACTTAAAATGATTTATGAGTAAAGTTTTATTATTTTTGGAGAATCTAATAGTCATTAATGAAAGAGGAAAGAGAAAATAGTAATTGACTTAATTAACTAATATAACTTTATCAAAAGAATTTTATATTCAAATTTCTCACCCCAAAATAAGTAAACCTACCAAATTTGAGTTTATTTGAACTTTATTTGCACCTTTAAATAATTATGGAAAGATTTATGTGTTAAATGTACCAAAAGACCAAACTTTAGAAGTTGTATTAAACCTTGACACACGCGAACCGTAAATCCGCGATTTTTGCTATTTTTCCATTTGCATCAACCAAATCGTGAGTTTTTGAGTTTGTTGGACTCCTTGCAAGATTCCACACATGTTTATCCTAAGGTTTTTATGTTTTGACAAAAATTTGAGAAACCCCTTAAGTAAGCCGGCGGTCTCTCTCACCTCACCTAGCTAAACCCTAGTCTAGGCTTCCTTGCCTATAAATACCTATACCCCTAGGTCCGCCGTCATATTAGCACTTCAACCATACTATTGATTTCAAAATTTGTAGCCATTTGGACCCTCGACTAGCCGCCAAAGCCACAGGACTTGCGGCACCTCTTGCTCCATGCTTCCTCTTCTATCGGCCCAATACAAGGTATCATCATATTTGTATTATCTTTGGCTTTCGTTTGCATATCTAAACTTGATATTTGGTTTAGTATAGAATTTTTTCCTAAAAATCTAGCAAGCAGTAACTTGCGGAAATGTTCATGTCGTCGGGGTGGGCTGGAGAAGATGACCAACAGTGTTTTTTTATTTTATTTTTTCATTTTTACGCCTTTGCCCCTCCACTCCTCCTTCCTCTTTCCTCTGTTTCACGTGGGGGGCATCCTTGTCCTTTACTATTTTGTTCCCGACCATTGACCCACTTTGATCGTGTGATAGCAGCAGCCAACGAGGTGTGCGGGCCCCACCACCCATCTCTCTCTCTCTCGCTCTCTCCGTCTCGCCTGGTTCTGGTGATGTGGCAGCATACGATTGGCTGATCTTCAAAAATTTGTATCTTTTTATTCGTTGGTCAAAAATTAAAAATAAATAGTGTTTTGAAATCAGGAAAATGAGATCTATCCATTAAAAATATTTTTGAAGTTTTATTCTAATATTTACGAAAAAGTATTTTTCGAGTGATTTAAATTACTTAAAAATCATGAAAAATACCCAAATAGTCAATATCTCCAAAATATATGATGTTATATGTTATTTTGATCAGAAGAACTTAACTAGGACATTAGTGAGGTTTTCAAAATTAAATTCGATCGTTTGTGGAAAAGTCGATGGTTTTGAGGTTTTAAGCCTTTAATGAATATACATATATCTAATACATGAATATGATGATGTTTTCGAGACCTAAATCGGTGGTTTGTAGAAGAAGTTAGTAACTTTAGGGTTTTAAGTATTTAATGAATGAATATAATTCTAATACATGAACATGGTATTGATATTAGGAAAAGTGGAACTCGGAATCAGTTAAGTGGTGCAAGTTGATAATTTGAATCAATATTAAATGTATGTGCATCTTTCACCTAAGTTGGGAATATTTGCTCCTTGACCTAATTTCCTTTGGTGAGGCTTTATTTGAACCCTGCATCCTATGCTCTTGATTCTTTTGCTATACTTGCCTCATAATTAGTTTTGGAATATTGTTCTTGGGTCTTGGTACCCCTTTGCCATGTTCTTGATTCTTTTGCTATATTTGCCATAATTTCTAGCATGTTGATTTTATTAGACTAATTAACTAGTGTAGCGATACTTGTATGTACAACCACCCATAGTTGGGAATGTATTTAATCACCCCGGGGAATGTGATACTCTCCCCTACACATGAAATATGTGTAGGTGACTGGGAATGTATTATTCTCCCCTCACCCTTTGGTTGAAGGTTCGGTAGGTGCCTCAACCCTACATAGTTAAGATAGTTAATATTAATCATACATGCAATGTTGTTATTTTACTTTGTATATGGCAATCATCTATTGAAATATTCTTTTATATAAATGGTCTTATTCTCTTGTATCATCATCTTATGATGAACCCTAGCCTGCTTTTACATGCTTTTCTTATCTTGCCATCTTAGAACAATTTTTGTAACACATACTTTTATTTTCATTCCCTCTTGCTGGGTGCTTTCCCAACCACCTAGATGTGGAACAAGGTGATGGATATGGCATGAAGATCATAGCTTTGGCATGGTCTTAGCGGATGGATATGCTGCTCGGAGGCAAAAGTGGAGTAGTCTAGACTTCCCTCTATCTAGATCCTAGTTGTGTATGATGATGTAACCCTTAAGGGAGATTTTGATGTATTTTGTACAATCTTTTATGAAATTGAATATAGTCAAAAAAGTTTTATTCCACTGCTTTCCAATGAGTTTTTTTTATCATATTTTAGTAAGGAGATGATCTCACCTCTTTACAACATGGTATCAGGGCCCATGGTAGTCAGAATCTGGCTATTTCTATTTTGTCTCCCTAGTTAGAATCCATGTCTTACATAATTCCTTTAGGTGACATGGTTACCCTAGATTTGATCTACCTTGATGAAAGGTTGACTTAGAACTCAATAGTTCCACATTAGAATCTTGATGAATAAAACTCTAATATACTTATAATTAAAATATGCATAACTTGATGTTGTATAGGTTTGCCTTTAGGCAACTATTAGGGCATGAAGTTGAAGAAAAGGTGTCTAGAAAGGATCAGGGTTTCGAGGGATGGCAAAATTTTCCTTCGCACATCTAGCTTGGTTTACGAGGACTCCCATACCCATATGATACCGTCCTGGCCTGAGCTAATATGAATTGCCCAAAATAGTTTGCTTTTAGGCAATAGTAACCTTAGAGCTCTATGTTGTATATCTTTGAGTATCCTAGTAGTTTGATTTAAGTTTCACATGTATGTTGGTTTCTCCTAGAACCCTAATATGATAACCTTATAACTTATTTGAGAATGAATACCAACATAGTTTTCTTATGTCCCTTAGGACCATATGCTTGGATAGTTTATCCTTAAGAACCTAGACTTTGAAGTTTGGTGTTAAGTGAGCTATTAGAGTGCGGAGTGGAAGCATGATGGATCTTGTATAAGGTTTAGTTAGACTCATCTTTTAACCCTAGTGTAGTTTGGCTTGATGGGTCGAAGCCTTTAAGGGGTGGAGTATGGTTAATCGATGATGTTTCAGTGGTTAGATTTTGTGGATGAAATCCTCTTTAGGGGGATGGAACCCTATAACATCTTGAAATCGATCTAATCTATCTTTAGAAACCCTAACTCCATGCTTAGGAGGTTGTTGTGCTTAGTGTTCTCCAAACAAGTAATAATGGTAACCCTAACACGCTTGTTCATATATTAATGAACATATAATGATCATCTAAGGAATAATTCATATGTTCAAACCCTAATGAAGACATAATGCACATAATATGAATATCAATGCTAATTATCAATATGTAATATGTTGACCATGTCATGAACCTATAAACCCTAATGATATGATGAGAAAGATAATTGTAATGTAATTTGGACTTAATGCATTCCACGAATGAATAAGTAAAATATAATGGTCATGTTGACCTAAACCCTAGGTTGTAATAATCTAACCCTAATATATACATCCTTAATGCCTTTCATGATACATTAATGATGTTAAGTGTCATAATCAGCTAACCTACATTGATACACATAAATGATATAAATATATATATAAATAAACAAACAAACAAATAAATAAATAAATAAATAAATATATATATATATATATATATAATCATCTAATCACATATTAATCAAGTCATCAATATAAAATGCAAGTTACCTTGTTATCTAATGCACATGTGATTAGTTACTTAATGTGAATCAAATCATTAATATGACATATGTTCCACCTTGATCATTAAAATACATATAATGGATTCAATATGAATATGAAATGATTAGAATTCACATAAATGTGCAAAGTCAATAATATAAAAGAATGAATATGAGAAGTAATTAATGATGACATTAATATGAGAAATAATGATAATGTGATGATGTGAACATGTTTAATATGAATATAAGTAACTAATGTGACATTAGTTGGAAGAATTATATGCTTAGTCACGAATTGGATAGAATGTCTTATATTCATGTAAATTAATTTGTTATAATTAATAAAGTGATACTATGAGGATAAGGAAGTTTAAATCTGAATTATTAAAGACAATGATCAAATATAATAATGAATGTTGAGATAATTGAGTAACCCCTAATTGTGCTAAAATTCTTAGTAAGAAAAATGAGATACAAATATTGTTTCATGGATGATATTGAAATATAACCCTTTTGGAAATAAAGTGAATATGAAATTACATAATTAAAATAATGATGATAATGCGATATCATAATGAATGTAATCCTAATGAGCCATAAATGTAAATAATGTTAAGTCTCCTAAAAAGAATATCTTAATAATGGACCATAGGCGATCAATGAGAACCCGACCTATGAATAGTTTACGTATGTGAAGTTTCTAAACCCTTATGTGTAGTTGAAGTATAAGTTTTGATGGAAGTTGTATGGTTTGAGGAACAACCTGAAGTTTTGTGATATGAGGTTACACACTCACCCTTCCCTAATTGCTAGTGATTTCGGGGACGAAATCCTCTTTAAGGGGTGGAATGTTGTAACATACCAAATTATGGACTTTTTACCTTTTTGGTCCTATTTTCCATATTTTCCTCTCATTTCTATCCTCTTTGGTCGTTCTATTTATTTTGTGGAGAATATAATGGCCCAATAAACATTTGTCTACCTTTTATTCCAATATTTGGGTTTATGCACAAATACCTCAGTGAAAGCTTAATAATGAGTTTAATATGTAAATATCTACGTAAGCAATAAAGATAATAAAATATTTCATCCTAGAACTTTCTAGTGCTTTTTAGAATATGAAAAAGGAGAGAAATCTCAAAATACACATAAAAGAGATAATAAGGACAATAATTGGAGATAATATGGGATATAATGGATTAAAAGAGGATAATGAGGAATATGTTGTCTCAAAAATCATAAGTGGAAACCAATGAATATATTTTTGGATATCAATCTCATTTTCTTGACCTAAAAGAAACTCAATGGCCAAGTATCATCTAATTTGGATAATAAATAAATATATAAAAGCCTTTATTACAAGATAATGGAAAATAAGCCAATAAGGTGAAATAAAATATCTAATGTCCTCAAATTGGAAAATTAACTCCAAATTCGTAATATACATATCAAAATGAGTCTATGTGTGAATTTTTATTTAATTTGGCCAATGTTTCATATTTTATTTTATTCAGGAGAGAGAAAATGATTTAAAGACCAAAACTATTAAATATATGTTGGAAAAAATTAATTAACGCCAAAATAGTGTTCCATACGTTTATTATTGCTTATAGGACAAGTTTTACATTTTTAGAAAGTTTCTAGATGCCTATAATAAATTAAAAGGATAAACAAGTGATAAAATTTAAATGAATAATATAAAATAATAAAAGTCTTGAAAAAAATAAATAATACCAAATTCGTGTTATACATGTTAAAATAGACCTTTGGATTAATTTTGACTCAATTTGTAAAATATTTGATAAGAAGGTGAATTTAGGAGAGAAAAAGTGTGTAAAATATTAAAATCATTAATTAAAATAATAAACAATACCAACAAATGGAAATAATTATAAATTAGTATCCAACATGCTTAATATGATTTATGGGTGACGTTTTATTATTTTTGGAGAATCTAATAGTCATTAATGAAAGAGGAAAGAGAAAATAGTAATTGACTTAATTAACTACTCAAACTTTATCAAAAGATAAATATAATTTTATATTCGAATTCCTCACCTAAAAATCAGTAAACTTACCGAATTTGAGTTTATTTGGACTTTATTTGCACCTTTAAATAATTATGGAAATATTTATGTCTTAAATGTACCAAAAGACCAAAGTTTTGAAGTTGTATTAAATGATCAGATTTCATCTCCTACCTTGGAAACACGTGAACAGTAAATCCACGATTTTTGCTATTTTTCCATTGGCATCAATCATATCGTGAGTTTTTGAGTTCCTTGGAATCCTCGCAAGATTCCGCATAGGTTTATCCCAAGATTTTTATATTTTGACGAAAATTCAAGAAACCCCTTAAGCAAGCCGGCAGCCTCTCTCACCTCACCTAGCTAAACCCTAGCCTAGGCTTCCTTGCCTATAAATACCTATACCCCTCGGTCCGCCGTCATCTTAGCAACTCAACCATACTATTGATTTTGAGTTTCGTGGCTGTTTGGACCCTCGACTAGCCGCCGAAGCCACATGACTTACGGCGCCTCTTGTTCCCTGCTTCCTCCGGTATCGACTCAATAAAAGGTATCATCAGATTCGTATTGTCTTTGTCTTTCGTTTGCATATCTAAAGTTGGTATTTGGTTTAGTATAGCATTTTTGCCTAAAAATCTAGCAAGAAGTAGCTTGCGGCAATGTTCATGTCGTTGGGGTGGGTTGGAGAAGATGACCAGCAGTGTTTTTTTATTTTATTTTTTTATTTTTACGCCTTTACCCCTCCACTCCTCCTTCTTCTTTCCTCTATTTCACGCGGGGGGCATCCTTGTCCTTTGCTCTTTTGTTCCTGACCGTTGACCTGCTTTGACCACGTGATAGCAGAAGCCAGCGAGGTATGCGGACCGTCTCTCCTGGTTCTGATGACGTGGCAACATATGATTGGCTGATCTTCAAAAATTGTATCTTTTTATCCGTTGGTCAAAAATTAAAAATAAATAGTGTTTTGAAATCAAGAGAACGAGATCTATCCATTAAAAATATTTGTGAAGTTTTATTATGATGTTTAGTAAAAAGTGTTTTTTGAGTGATTTAAATTACTTAAAAATCATGAAAAATACCCAAAAAGTCAATATCTGCAAAATATATGAAGTTATATGTTATTTTGATCAGAAGAACGTAACTAGGACATTAGTGAGGTTTTCAGAATCAAATTCATTCGTTTATGGAAAAGTTGATGGTTTTGAGGTTTTAATCCTTTAATGAATATACATATATCTAATACATAAATATGATGATGTTTTCGAGACCTAAATCAGTGGTTTGTAGAAAAAGTCAGTAACTTTAGGGTTTTAAGCATTTAATGAATGATTATAATTCTAATACATGAACACGGTGTTGATATTGGGAAAAGTGGAACTTGGAATCAGTTAAGTGGGCAAGTTGATAATTTGAATCAATATTAAAGGTATGTGCATCTTTCACCTAAGTTGGGAATATTTGTGCCTTGACCTAATTTCCTTTGATGAGGCTTTATTTGAACCCTGCATCCTATGCTCTTGATTCTTTTGCTATACTTACCTCATAATCAGTTTTGGAATATTCTTCTTGGGTCTTGGTACCCCTTTGCCATGTTCTATTTAAATGACGCTATTACTTGCCATAGTTTCTAGCATGTTGATTTTATTAGACTAATTAACTAGTATGTACAATTACCCATAGTTGGGCATGTATTTAATCACCCCAGGGAATGTGATACTCTACCCCACACATGAAATATGTGTAGGTGACTGGGAATGTATTATTCTCCCCTCACCCTTTGGTAGAAGGTCCGGTAGGTGCCTTAACCCTACATAGTTAAGATAGTCAATATTAATCATACATGCAATGTTGTTGTTTTACTTTGTTTATGTCAAGCATCTCTTGAAATATTCTTTTATATAAATGACCTCATTCTCTTGTATCATTATCTTATGATGAACCCTAGCCTACTTTTCTTATCTTGCCATCTTAGAACAATTTTCGTAACACATACTTTTATTTTCCTTCCCTCTTGCTGGGTGCTTTCCCAACCACCTAGATGTGGAACAAGGTGATGGATATGGCATGAAGATCATAGCTTTAGCATGGTCTTGTCTGATGGATATGTTGCTCAGAGACAAAAGTGGAGTAGTCTAGACTTCCCTCTATCTAGATCCTAGTTGTGTATGATGATGTAACCCTTAAGGGAGATTTTGATGTATTTTATACAATTGATAAATGTATATTTATCCCTTTTATTTATATATTTTTGATATTTGTTTAGGATTATTTTTTTATTTATTCTCTTAGTTTCATAATTAATTGTTTTATTTTAGATTTTTATCTTTAATTGGAGTTTTAATTCTATTTTCTTGGGTTTTGTAGGAAAATTATACAATTTGCAGCAGTCCTGAAATTCATATATACCCTCCACCAAAAGTGACATAACTCTTGCATTCGAACTCCAAATTGAGTGCACAAGTATTCATTGGAAATGGAATTTAATTTCCTAAAATAAAATCTGGACCTCTTTTGTGCTTTTAACGGGAGAGAAATACGTTCTAAATTTCTGCTGTGAGAATCTGCATTAAAGGGAGTTACATGGTCAAGATAATTAAAGACAATCAACTTTCAATTTGACCAGATCCAGAAAATTCAAAAATTGGTCTCCCTCTCTTTTTCCCCCCTCTTTTGAGGGCAGCCTACCCCCTCCCATCCTATAAAAGAGGGACTCTTCACTTGTAAAAGTATGCCATTCTTCATTCTATTCCATCTAATTTTTAGTTGTAGACCACATCTTGTATAATGTTGGATCTTGCTTTAGTTTGCATTTCTTCTGGTCTTATTATGTCTGAGTAAATCTCTCTGGGGCATGGGAGTAGCCCCTTAGCCCGGTTCTATTCAATATAATCAATTATATTCCTCCATCGAACAAATGTCTTCTCTCTATTTATGTGTGGTTATTTGGATGATCTGATATATTCTTATGGAGTGATATGACCATGGATCTCTGTAAGAACGAAACAATAGTATCTTAATTGTGATTATCATATTTTCATCTTTTAAATCTTATTCTTGTTATAATATTTGGTGACGCAACCACCTGAGCCTTCGGTTTGAATGCCAGTTTGAATTCACATGCTTTTTGATATGACCGTGGATAATAACATGTTGGACGGGTGGGCAATGATCCGTGAACGCCGGGACCAACGGGTTCACGGGAAGTCCGACCCTTGTGAGTTTGTCCGTAAGGACATGTAACCACAAGGTCCTAATTTGATCCTTGGAGTTTAGAATTTGATTAGTTGAATAGGAACGTGGTTTTGGTGGTGATCTTCCGGACCCCAGATCTTTATTTCTTGATTAGTTAAATTTTATTTCAGCACTTTTATTTTTTTTCTTAGTATTAACAACTCTCTCAAATCAGGATTTAATTCTTGTACTTGCGATCGGATTTGGATTTCAATTTTTATTTTTTGCTGTCCCTTGGATCGATACCTATCTATACTAAGTTGACTTGTTGTTCGCAACAAGTTGACAACCGAATTAGAAGGTTAAACTCTAGGACTATTCCTAGTGATTGTTGCGTGTACAACGACACGCATCAATTTGGCGCCGTTGCTGGGGATGGCACAGTTGTTTTTTAGATCCGGTTGCCTGTATATCTTGTATAATCATTGTTCATATTCTCTAACTTTCATAACTTTAGTCTTTGTTATAATTTTTTTTTAGATTTTTGTAATTTCTTTTTGCCTTCCGAGCACAATTTCGGAAGTGTATCTCCTCTTTCTGCTGAGTTTCTATTCCAGCAGTACTGCTTTCTAGTTACTTTTTTTTGTAATTTTAGTTATTTCATATTTTTTTAATATAATTTTTAGTTCTCTTTGTAATTTTTGACTAACCTCTTACCTCATAATCTTTCTTCTCTCGTTCATTGATTGACATATCTTTCAGGAATTTTTCTTTTCAAATGGAGTGGGCATCCCAATATCCCCCACAATGTTATTATTGTGGTCATTGCCACCATGCATCTCTTACATGTCTAAATTTATCCCATATCACCCCTCTCTATGAGCCCTTTCATCCTAGTGGGTACAATGTAAATCCTTATTTTTCTGAGAACCAATATGGGGAACCTTGCTATCCATATTCTAAGAGAGGGTACGACCAACAAAACTTTGGGGGAAATGGACCTATATATGATACCCAATATAATCCTCAACAAGAAGAGAAACTTAAGTCCCTAGAGAATATGGCAACAAAACTCCTAACTAGCCAAACCTTATTGGCCACCTTACTAGAAGCCCAAACCCAAAATATAGATTGTTCAAATATGTTTCCTCATGAATTGGTGACACCTTATAATATTGAATCTTCCTACCAAGATGGACGCAATGGAAATTACAATCCACCATCTTATGGAGATTATTATGAGGAGCAATGCCACCCAAAACAATATGAGGAGTACTATAGAGAAGGACACTATGGGGAGTGTGGCGCGGATGACCAAAATTTTGGGGTTTATAAATCCTATGGTGAAATGCAAATTGATCTTGAACTGGAAGAGAGACTTAAGGCCCTAGAAAAGATGGTAGCAGAAGCACAAGCAAAACTTGAATCTAGTCAAGCCATGTTAGCTACCTTTCTAGAGGATCAATCACAAACTCCCCCTATAGAGATTGATAAACCCAAGATGGTTCTTCCTGACGATGACGGTGATGATCCTTATTTGCTATCATATATGTCAGATCCTGAAGAAATAGAACAAACCATGGAGGCATATTTTGTGTGTGATGAGGACGTTGGTATCCCTATCTTTCCTTTAGAGACTCTATTACTTGAATATGAAATGTCAAAGCAGGAGAGTCATTCTAAAGATCCAACAACTCCTCCCATCCTCAACATAAATCTGAATGATACCATAGACCAATACCCTTATTTTGAGTTTATTTTGGATAATGACAATCTAACCCCCTTTATGATTCTTCCCAAGCCGTCACAACCAATTTCCATCCCACACATGGCTGATCTAGAAGGGGAGATACCACCATTGGAAGAAGCCCACACACCCCCTTATATTGTTTGCAAGGAAGACATCATCATCCCTCTTAAATACTTGGAGAACCCTTGTACAAAAAAATTAGAGACATATGTTACATCAACAATGAAACTTACCAAACCCAATGTTGATGGCATTAATTTTAAGGAGAAACAAAACAGTTTTGTAAATGATTTTAATTTTTTGTATTAGCATCAATTCTCCCATATGCAGGTCATCATGATGGTGGAAAACCTGAACCAGATCCTCCACCCAACTCAGTTCATCATGCTCTACTGGCATTACTAGTCGGGTACCCGTCAACCTCCCCTTATCCACATCCATCTTCAACACTTCCCTTGCTATCGAAGGAAGATCTATGGATATTATTGGAAGGAATATGAGGTGAATGAAAACATGAGCACCCCACTTAGCTTCTAAAATTACCCTATCATAGGGTACATTATGAAGCTCCTCATATAAAGGTCTCATCCCTCATACACATCCCCTTCAGCTGGACATTTTTTGAGCTACCTGGGCCACCTAGAAATCCTCGCTCTTCTCTTCCCTCCATCTAGGGTTTTGATTTTGTTCGGGATGAGAAACAATCTAAGTCCGGGGTGGAGGTGGGTGGTATGTTTCTATTCCACCCCCTTATCTTTTTTATTCTTGCACTATTTCTACCTGTTTTTGTTTTGCATATAGTAACTTTGTTCATGGCCATTATCTAGTCGGCCATGTTTTTATTTCTTTTGTTGCAAAATGGCCTTTATCTAGTCGGCCAATATGAATAAATATTTATCATTGTACCCCTTTGAATTTAGTAAATCTTTTGCAAAAATTGTTACAAATTTCCATGTCTGAAACCACTATGTCCCCTAGGATCCCAAAATAGCATCACTCCTTGGAAAAGTTGGCAAGCCGTATGGAATCAATCAAAACCAAACACAAATTTTCTCTATTTTTAAACTGTTGATTAACTTGATATAAATCTTGTATAATGTGATTGACATGAATGTTCTTTCTGATGTAATGACACTTTAAAAAAAAAAGAGAAAATAAATGTATGAAGTTATAAGCACAAGGACACCTTTTGTTTCCCCCTTATTTTCTTTCTAAAAAAAGAGAAGTAAAGAATCACCACTAGACAAAAATCAAGTCCGGGGCGGCATGCTTCCCATATAAAAAATTCCATACCCCACAAAGGGGCGTACCATCAAAAGATGTCAAAAGTTCACATTAAAAAAATTGTGACCAATGTAGCCACAACTCCACAAATTTAAATCCCAAGTCGAATAGAGGAGGGATAAAAAAAATTTCATCACTTTCTTCTTTGTTTTCACACCACCTAATTTCATCTTGTTCTTGTGCAACAACTCACAAAAAAAAATACATTTATAAAAATGAGAGTATCAAAGTAAAAGTAAGATGAAGCATGTTTTTCTACAAAATCTTGATTTAGAACCAAGATATGATATTTGTTTTTAATAGGGAATATATAATTTTGTGTTTTGTGGTTTTAGGAGATTGGGCTGCCTGGAAAATTTTGGAGGTAAGGAATAAAGTGATGTTACAAGGGTAAGGATAGACATGTTGTTAGTATAAATTAGAATAATTTGTAATTTTAATTGTTTGAGGACAAATAAAGATTCAAGTCTGGGGTATTTTGATAAATGTATATTTATCCCTTTTATTTATATATTTTTGATATTTGTTTAGGATTATTTTGTTATTTATTCTCTTAGTTTCATAATTATTTATTTTATTTTAGATTTTTATCTTTAATTGGAGTTTTAATTATATTTTTTTGGGTTTTGTAGGAAAATTATACAATTTGCAGCAGTCCTAAAATTCATATATACCCTCCACCAAAAGTGACATAACTCTTGCATTCGAACTCTAAATTGAGCGCACAAGTATTCATTGGAAAGGAAATTTAATTTCCTAAAATAAAATCCTATTATTTGGACAAATTTTGTGCTTTTAATGGGAGAGATATACGTTCGAAATTGCTGCTGCGAGAATATGCATTAAAGGGAGTTACATGGTCAAGATAATTAAAGACAATCAACTTTAAATTTGACCATATCTAGAAAATTCAAAAATTGGTATCCCTCTCTTTTTCTTCCCTCTTTTGAGGGCAGCCTACCCCCTCCCCTCCTATAAAAGGAGGGACTCTTCACTTGTAAAAGCATGTCATTCTTCATTCTATTCCATCTAATTTTTAGTTGTAGACCACATCTTGTATAATGTTGGATCTTGCTTTAGTTTGCATTTCTTCTGGTCTTATTATGTCTGAGTAAATCTCTCTGGGGCATGGGATTAGCCCCTTAGCCCGGTTCTATTCAATATAATCAATTATATTCCTCCATCGAACAAATGTATTCTCTCTGTTTATGTGTGGTTATTTGGATGATCTGATATATTCTTATGGAGTTATATGACCGTGGATCTCTGTAAGAATGAAACAATAGTCCCTGAATTGTGATTATCATCTTTTCATCTTTTTAATCTTATTCTTATTATAATCTTGGGTGACACGACCACCTGAGCCTTGGGTTTGAACGCCAGTTTGAATTCACATGCTTTTTGATATGACCGTGGATAATAGCATGTTGGACGGTTGGGCAATGATCCGTGAACGCCGAGACCAACGGGTTCACGGAAAGTCCGACCCTTGTGAGTTTGTCCGTAAGGACATGTAACCGCAAGGTCCTAATTTGATCCTTGGAGTTTAGAATTTGATTAGTTGAATAGGAACATGGTTTTGGTGGTGATCTTCCGGATCCCAGATCTTTATTTCTTGATTAGTTAAATTTTATTTTAGCACTTTTATTTTTTTTCTTAGTATTAACAACTCTCTCAAATCATGATTTAATTCTTGTACTTGCGACCGGCTTTGGATTTTGACTTTTCTTTTCTGCCGTCCCTTGGATCGATACCTATCTATACTAAGTTGACTTGTTGTTCGCAACAAGTTGACAACCGGGTTAGAAGGTTAAACTCTAGGACTTTTCCTAGTGATTGTTGCGTGTACAACGACACACATCAACAATCTTTTATGAAATTGAATACAGTCAAATTTTTTTATTCTGTTGTTTTCCAATGAGTTTTGTTTACCATATTTTAGTAAGGAGGTGATCTCGCCTCTTTACAGACTAAGTACATGCATTCCACCTCTCTCCTCTCCTCTTTTATAGGCCAATCATAATTAGAGTACTGAGCCTACAAACTTGAAATATAGAGCATAGAAAACACAATCAATCAATATGGTTGTCATATCACTTCCGATAAACTATTTCATGGTAGAAAATGTCAAAAATGACTAATTTTGTTGTTGTACATGTAACAACCCTGACCTGGGTTATACTTTAACCCTAGGTTTTGTGATTAAGAAATGTGATTAAATGCTTAATATCATCTTATGAAAAGTGATTAGGCCTCAAGAGGAACTTATGTTGCAATTCTAGTCCTTTTTGAACATTGTTGAAATCAATGATTTGTTTGTTTTGGACTAATGTGCAAAATACCCAAATTGAGGGGTTTAAGTGCAAATTGTGCATGATAATATGTTCCTCATGTGTTGAAGCATCATGAGAGTGAAGATTATGATGAGGTGTGGCTTATGGAAGCCTGAATACCAAGAAAGAGCTGATAAAGCAATGTATGTGTATGAAAACCCAGTTTTGGTGTAATGTGCAATTTACCCAAAACCTAGGGTGCAATATATAAATTACCACTTCAATAAGGTCCCTAATGTTTCTTGTCATCATATAGAGCAAAGAAAATGAGAGGGGCGCCTCATTTGAATTAAGTTGGAGGAGAGAGAATCTTGATATTAAAATAATCAATATTTAATCCTAATTGAAACCCTAATTCGATTTAGGGCAAAAATGAATGTATTAATTAAAGGGCCTTCAACCAAAATTAAAATGGTTGGATTCAGATGTGTATGTGACGTCCTTGAGCCTTGCAAGGACCACGAAAATATCCAAGGGAATGGATAACTCACACACAATTTTATAAGAAAAAGAAATATCCACTCACATATGGATATTAATATAATATGAATTGAGGTGCTTAATTTGCTTTTCTTTAAAACATGGATAATTGAGAGGGATAAAAGGCAAACAAGATATCCTCGTCCCTAAGGAAGATAAGGGGGGAAGAGGCAGCCACATTTTTGGGATTAAATGAATTTTTATAAGGCACTTTCTCTCTCCTTGAATTTCTTATAAAAAGACCCTTTACAAGCCAAATGGAAGGCTTTTTCGACCCCAATTCTTCTCCTTGTTTGTGAAACGACCAAGGGAGCTTGGGAGGATCAGGAGGACGACCCCAAACCTGTTGGTAAGGTTCTTGATCCATTTCACCTTGATTCCATGGTGGAAATCGAAAATAAATTATAGATTTCTTCCTATTTCGATCTCCTCTTCAATTCTAACCATTCCTTTTCACTCTAACCTTGAGGACGAGCCTTGGAATGGTGAAAGGAGTTGCATACACCATTTTTTCCGTGGACATGGAGCTTTGGAGCTCAATTGGAGGCGGATTTTATAACTTAAACCCTTTTTCATTGTTATTCAAGCATTAATCTTGCAATTTCAATGATTCCTTCATTATCTTGTTTAATTGCTGGTTGAAAATGGTTATTTCATGAAATCAGAAGTTGTTAGAACTTCAGGGACGAATCTAGATGATTATGACATCATCTTGGATACTTTTTCCAAAGAAATCATGGTTCATACGGTTTTGAGTTAATTGCTCATGCGGTTTCACCAAACCGTTTGAGAGCAAACGGTTTGAAACCGTTTGGGAGCAAACGGTTTCAATGCCATTTGAGTGAGTTGACCAAGGGTTGACCGTTTGATATTACTGTTACTAATTATGTTGGTTAATTAATCACCAAATTTTATGGGTTAACTCCCAAGTAATCGTGAGTTGAAGGCTAATCAATTAAGCAAACCTAATTGGATTAAGTGCTGATTTTTCAGCTTGATTAATTTAACGTTTTGGGAAAACGGTTTCAAAACCATTTGAGTGAGTTGACCAAGGGTTGACCGTTTGGGATGCCTGTTCCTAATTATGTTGGTTAATGACTCAACAAATTTGATGGGTTAACTCCTCAAGAATCGTGAGTTGAAGGCTAATCAATTAGGCAAACCTAATTGGA
Source organism: Alisma plantago-aquatica (assembly GCA_963693085.1). Classification (NCBI taxonomy): domain Eukaryota; kingdom Viridiplantae; phylum Streptophyta; class Magnoliopsida; order Alismatales; family Alismataceae; genus Alisma; species Alisma plantago-aquatica. The sequence continues at coordinate 313,477,781 of OY856410.1, forward strand.
TTAAGTGCTGATTTTTCAGCTTGATTAATTTAACTTTTTGGGCAAACGGTTTCAAAACCGTTTGAGTTAGTTGACCAAGGGTTGACCGTTTGAGATTACTATTCCTAATTATGTTGGTTAATGACTCACCAAATTTTATGGATTAATTCCCAAGGAATCATGAGATGAAGGCTAATCAATTGGGAAAACCCTAATTGAAATTAGTGCTGAAATTCCAATGAGTTGATTTGAGATTTTGGGTTGATTAGCCCAAACGGTTTCAAAACCGTTTGGGAATTACCCAAGCGGTTTCAAGACCGTTTGGGGATCACCCAAGACCGTTTGGAGGTCTGGGGTTAAGTATAGTTGACTAATTGAAGGTCGAAAGCTACCAAATCACTTTGCAATTAAGTGCTGATTTGATGATCAACCCAATAGCTCAAACCCTAATGATTTTTCACTAGAATCCAAGGGTTGGATGATACAAACGGTCTCAAGACCATTTTGAGGTCACCCAAGACCGTTTGGAGGTCTAGGGGTGAGTATAGTTAAGCAATTGATGATCCAATGATACTAAGTTAAAGTGTAATCAATTTCTGATTTGGTGATCAATCCAATGATCCAAACCCTAATTGGTTGACTTGGATTTTGATGATGTGATGGGAAAATGGTCCCAAGACCGTTTGGTGGTCATCCAAACGACCTCAAGACCGTTTGGGGTCAGGTCATGTTCAATTTGGATGATGGTTCAATGGTTTCAAAGTAACTAATCTTGCGTTGATTAGTGTTGAAGGATCATCAATTCCAAACCCTAATTCAATTGATTCAAACCCTAATTGAGGACTAATTGAGGGTCAATTGAGGGTCAAATCAGTTGAAGGTTGAACTATTTAACTCAATTGAAGTATGAGGATAGGTCCAATTGATGATTGGTTCCATGAATTCAACGATTGAAGGAATCAATATTGAGAACCCTTAACCGATTGGTGTAGTTGAGACCATCTTTGGTCCATGCGGTTTTGAGGAGGTTTGGACCAAACGGTCTCAAGATCGTTTGGGACCAAACGATCCCAAACCGTTTGTGCCCATGCGGTTTCAAAAGTCAAACTTGGGCAAACGGTCTTCACCTACTTGCTTGGGCAAATGGTCTCAAGCACCACCTTTACCAAACGGTTTCAAACCGTTTGAACCTTGAAGCTCAAGTAGTCAAAGTTGATTGAGGACTCAATTGGTTAATCCACTTAGACACTTGTTGTAATTGAGGACTCAATTGATCAATTCAATTGGATACCTTATGTAATGGAGGTCCAAGGTGATTCAATCTCTTGAGAATAGAGATGATGAATGATTAATTGATCCAATGATGATTAGTAATGATGATCATTGAAGGTACAAAGGTTGAAACCCTAATAGTACGTACGTGATTAGTGCCAATTAAGGGATGAACCCTAATTACCTATAGGATCAATGACTTGGTACACCATGTCATTCATAGTTGTATGTACTTGATTGAGGGGATGATATGACATTATCAAGTTGAGATGATGTTAGCATGAATTCATAACATGAATATAATTCATGTGGTGATTAAGGGTATGATCCTTAAGTAGAGAGATCATGAAACCCTAATCATGAATATATACCCTAATTGACAGGGTTATTGAATTCTAACCCTAATTGAGGGCAATTCTAAATGTAACCCTAATACAGGGTGAGGATATAACCCTAATCCAGGGTAGTGATGTGTGAAACTCCAATTTAGGGAAAAGAGATGTAAAACCCTAATTGGGATGAATGGTGAATCTCTAATTATGAATAATTGAATGAAATCCTATTAGAGATGGATTGTAGACCCAAATTGTGGGTGACTATAGTGGAAATCCTAATTGAGGGTGAATCCATGTGAAACCCTAGTTGAGGGTGATTCTATGAGAAACCCTAATTACGAACTAACATCACATAATGTTCTGATGTTATGCTGTTATGAGAGGCCCTAAGAAGGGTGAAGGAATATGAGACTCTAATGTAACTCATTATACATAAAGCCCTAATCCTGGGAAATATGACAATGGATCATAATTCTAATTTTAAATAAGGATGCAAGGAAATCCTAATGATGAGATAAAAGAAATGACCTTATAAAGGTGAAACATTTCATGTGGTTGATTATATGTATCTTAATTGTAAACAATGTCGTTAGCATTAGACAAGTCCATATCATTAAAAATAGATGGACAATTCTAATGTGTGGCCTATGCATTATATGCTAAAGGTGAGAGTTTAGTGATGGAATGTATTAAGAAGGAAATACCTTAATACAAGATAATTTGGTTAACTCAAGATAGTCTGAAATGATGAGAAAGTGATACATCAAGATATGATAGTTATCACATTCAACACTTCAGGGTTCATATACCTTGATGTACTCCAAATCCAATATAATTGGATAAGAAACATATGAAGTGTGTTATGCAACTATTACAATGAAATGTAATGAGTTGTTGCACCTTGATGAGTGTTAATTAATGTACCTTTAAAATGGGGTTAAGCCCAAATGATGTGTATGATATAATCATACCATGATGAGGATGAGAAATGAACTCATACCTTGAATTGATGATCATTAATGCTATATGATGAAAGTAATGTTCTTGAATAATTAAATATGATATCTTTGAATGCCCCAGAGGTATGGATTAATGAATTAAGGGTTGGATAGATTATATAATCATGAAACCCTAATTAATGAGAAAAGGGAAACCCTAACCCTGACTTGGGTAAAGCGAATGATAAGACCTGTTTGATAGTAAACCCTAATTCCTGGAAAAGGAATAATGGTGTTAATACTGTATCACATGATGTGATGAATATCTTGTATGACTGTTATCATGCCTAACAACCATGCAGGTATGATGAGATAATGAACATAGCTAGATTTGAGCTATGACATTTATATAATAAATGTTGATTGGCATTATGAGCCTTAATGTTGTTGTTGTTTAGTAAAAGTAACAATGTGTAAGGATTCTATGAGTCATATGAGCAAGTTGTTTCCTAGAAAGAGGTGACAAGATATTTCATGGCCTTGTGAGCCAGGTGTGATGCTTGTGTAAAAAGTATCATGAATGCCTTGGTCAGATGACCTGAAGGTGATAGTTACCTGAAAAAGGTATAATAATGCTCAATGATGAGTTAAGGGTTTGAATACCCAGAACCATATGATTATGGTGATGAGAATGTGAAGGGATGAGAATTCCCAATTTTGAAATGAGGGACTGAGTTCCCAAGGTCTTTGAAAGACTGATAAATATCTGATGAAAGTAGCACATGTCTCTTTATAGCATTGTTGTAATAAGTTATGTTTGAGAACTTGACTGATGCTAAAAGAATGCCATAATGTATTTAAATAATCAAGTATAATGATATCATGTAGAGCCCTGACCATAGATCCATCATTTTCAGAAGTTAAATGATGGTGAAACAAGTTTTCCTAAGGGAACTCCTGGAGATCATACTTTTGAGTATGTTGGGATTATGGACGCGAATATCCTTACGTCCTAATGTAGGATTTTATGTGAGATGTACTTTAATCTCTCATTCCTTCATTATATGTACCGGGATGGATGTATCACGAATCTCCTGATGATTGGGTTAGATGCCGTACACATCTCCCAATAATGTTAATGCCGGATCGGTGGAGATAAACACAAAATCTCACGACCGCGAAGAGAGTGCAGCACGCCACTGTGACTCTAATAGCGAAGTTGCCAGTATACTCTGGAAAGCTATATTTAGCAGAGACACAAGATGTCCTGCATGTGATCTCACACTGGCTGAGATGTGGGAGGTCATGGGAATCCGGCTCTTCCATTGACCTTGTATGGTACTGATTTTGACTTCGCAGTGGTCGGTTGGAGCATGAGCGGTATATCTCATCACCTCAGGGCATAAGTGTGTTTGTAAAATGAAATCAGCCGTATCGCATGTTTGATCAAGGATTGAATATGAAAATTCATTGGCTGATGTTACATTTCTATTATATATCTGTAGTTCATTGATGTTGTTCATATATGTTATATTCATCACAAGTATATGGATGAATTATAAGTCTACCATGAGTAGATGCAACGTTATCCTTGAAAAGGGAGATTACTTCACTTTGTTCATACAAGTGATTTACCTGCTGTTAATTATATATATAAATCCTTCTGCTTAGTTTATTTTAATAAACTACTATAACAATGTTTTGGCGGAGAGTTATATCTCCCGCTGGGGCAATTTACAATTGTCTCACCCCTGTGGGATCCAAATTTTTAGGTGGACATGGACAAAGAAGCAGAAATCTCATTACAGGGAATAGACAACAGCAGTGATAGCAAGGACAGCAGTAATATCTCAGGTGGAGATACTGCTTGTCAAGTTATATAGTTAGAAAGTCCTATGTGTCGTCTCTTTACTCTCAGGTCCTCGGAGTTTTTAGTCAGTGTTTTATGAATCAATCTGCGGTTTTGGCTTGATGCCTCGAGATTCGTATACTGTCTGTATATAATGTTTATAAGACAATTGATGATGTAATCTCTGAAAAGAGATGGTACATGTTATGTACATTTGAACCAGAGTGTAAATGTTATGCAATGGTTTATGTTGGAAAAGATTTCCTATGTGAGGATCTCTTTGCAAAAAGTTTTAATTTTAAGTGATTTTCAGTAATCCGCTATAAATAATTAGCTTCCGCATTAGTTAAATCCTATTTTCACGAGACGGTCGCTGCAGTGCATTCATGCATTCAATTTCATATGTCCATCCACACTAAGTAACCCACTTGTCTGTGAAAAAGGCAAAATGAGCTAGGTATGAGATTTCCTAGCTCCATGGGCATGCAAAAGGAAGAAAGGGTTGCACCAAGAATTTGGAGTGCTTTTATACACTCATCTTTTCTTTATCTAGATGATCTTAAGTAGGAACATTTTTTATTTTCTTTTTTTTTGCATTTTTTTCTTTTTCTTTTTCTTTTCCCTTGGTGTGGATAGGGCGCATGGTGATGAGAGTAAAGCAGGGAGATATAGACGTGGCCACCCCAAACTTTTGGAGGTGGCCAAGTTTGAATGTGTGCACTTTGACATCCTTTCATGAGGTAGAGATGTAAGAATATGGTAGAAGAAAAGTGAGTCAGAGAGGGGTTACTAATATGGACTTCAAAATGAGATCTCTTGCATGAAAGCTACTCGAACAATTTCATCAAGAAATGACATATTACATGAATGAGAAATATTAGAACCACATTTCTATCATGAGATTCTACAAAGCTCTAAGCGTTTGCAGCTTGCTTCAATCACAATTCAACCAAATAGTTCACAAGCATTAGAGAGATGATGCACATGTAAAAAGTCAAGATTGAGGCCATTTAGCAATAAATCATGATAATTCACTTGCATCGTCAAAGGTCATCATTTTCAATCTAAAAAGTAGAGATTGGGTCAAAACACATTTTTAGGCAAGAATTTCTAAACTTGGGAAAAATTGGCCAAAACGGTGCCAACATTCATTCAATCACATCTAAGCCTTCATTATGGAAAAATAAAGTAGGAAACAAGCAAATCCTAGTTAAAACATGCAATAATTACCAAAAATCTACTTGATGTGTGATGCATGGCAAAAAGAGAAAGTTTTTGAAAATTACACAAAAATTGCAAGAAAGTAAACTACATGACATGCAAGCATGCAAAGCAGGTAAAATCTAATCTAGAAAGAAATAGCAAGAAAACAAAATAAGAAGACAAAACAAAATGGCAGGTGAAATGTAAAAATAGTGAAATGGGAAAAAGGGCATACCGCCCTACCACCCCAAACTTTTGAATCATGTTGTCCTCAGCTTGACACTAAAGTATAGGAGTGATAGGGTAGATGATCACTGTAGTGGCTCCAGTGGTGATCCTCCTTGTGGTGGAGGATGCTGGTAGTAGGTGCTCCAGTAGTCTGACTGTGGAGGCGGGTAGGAATCCTGGTATGCAGACAGTGTACCCCATCAGTCTTCCCCCTACTCGGGGTTTCTATGTGCCTGGGCATGCTAAAACTGATACATGTAGTTGATCTGATAGTGCATATGTTGATGATCCAACCACATTGCATCTTGTGTGCACTGATAATTCTCCTATTCCCTCAATATCCTATCCTGTGTGCTCTGATTTCCCTCCAACTATGCATGTATAGTTGACATTTTGTATGCGTTCACTGAAGGCTAATGTGGATGCTATGATGTCATTGCCTCTCGTCACCTCACAATGCACGTCTCTCTCCTCAACTATCCTCCTCCTCTTGATGGCTTCCTATGACTCTCCAAGTCATTCAGGTAGATCTCTGACTGCTGCCGCAATGTGTTTCTAGGATACTCCTCTTCCCACCTCCTCAAGATATCCAAAAAATTTGGAGATGGACCACACCACTCTAGGAGAGGTTTGGAATGGTAGGGGAGCTCTAGTAAAACTACTACATAAGGAGGGTTGACCTGGTAGAAAATCTTTTGATAAATCACTGATATCATGGATGAGCGAGTCAACTAGTGTAGGTCCACAAGCTTCCCTCCTTCTGCCTTGGTGTAACCATATACATCATGCTCCAGGGTTAGAGAAATTGAAGTCACAAACCCTCCCGTAGTAAAAGGATTCTTGCTCTTGGACCGGATTGTCTTCATGTGATCAATGATGAATGTCCCTAAATTTACATGCTTTCCTTGCACCATCCATCCCAACACAAAGAGGTCTTTCTTCGTAAAACTATCTTGATTCTCAAACTGGGCAAAGATGGTGTTAGCGAAGACCTTCCAAATGTATCTCAAGACAGGATTGTGAATCAGACTTGTCTTTGATTTTCCCACCACAAAATTGCTTTGCACTGTAAGCCTCTTCCACATGGTTGCATATTTTACAGTGGTTTCTCTATTTGTGCTTCCTTGATCAAGTAATTCTTCTACCTCAAGGGTGGGAGCAAAAATGCCATTGAGAAAATATGCACTGATAAGGTACATGCCATTCCCCAATGTGATGTTTATTGTAACATCCCTGGCCTGGGTTATAAACTAACCCTAGATGTTTTGCCTAAATATGTAATTAAATACTTGTAATTATCTTTTGGCATGTAATTAAGTTCCTGAGGAACATACACTTTCAATTTTGTCCTTTTTAAACAAAGTTGTAGTATTGTTTTGTAATGCAGGGACCTATGGGCAAATTACCCAGCTAGAGGGGTTAACTTGCAAAATTACGCAGGTTAAGTTGTTCCTCTGATGATGAGACATCATATGACTGAATATGTTGAGGTATGATGGATTTACCAAGCTTGGGCATCAAGATGCAGCTTGAGGAACAATCCTTGTGCTTAAAACCCTAATATGGAAGTAAAGTGCAATTTACCCAAAATATGGGGTGCAACTTGTAAAATACCCTTCTAGAATATATTTTATGACTCTTGACATCATTTAGAGAAAGAATGATGAAAGGGGCGCTTCAATTGAATAATCAGATAAGAAGAATGACCTCTGTAGTAAAATCACTTAGTATGAGTAAGGAGACCCTTCATATATGTACCTTAGGTTGCATGTTGGTTTTATTTACCCTTGGATCTTGAGTTTTGATGGGATTTGCTTAAGTTATAATAGATTGAACGTACCTTAGAAGGAAGGAGGGACCTAGATGAGAAATCCATAAACTAGAGGTCCTTATGGTGAAAACTAACCTAAGCTATATAAGCCTCTTCCTTTGCAAACCAAGTAAACGTATTCTCTTCTCTTCTTCACTTCTCATCTTGCTCAACGAACCAAGGCAGAGCCCTGGAACTCAAGGAGATGACCAACTTGATCTAAGGTGAGAAGATACCATCTTCTAGCTCGGATTCATGGAGGAATTCCTTGTATAAGGTTGGTTTTATGGTTAACTCACTTAGGTTTCTTGTTCTAGCCGATTTTCCCCAACCTTTCCTTGGAGAATCATCTTTGGCCAACCTGTGGAGCTTAAGATGCCATTAAAGGCTTGGAAGCTTGGAGCTCTAGGAACAACGTTTGAGGTGGGTTTTATAACTCTAAACTTCTTGCTTTATTATGCATATTTATGTTCTTGCAAACTGGTATTTAGTTCTTCTTCTTCCCCATCTTTCCTTGCACTTTTGCAAGCAATCCGTGGAGTAACCGACATGAAAAGAGGTTTACGATGATGGGTGTGAATTCCTAGGTAACTTTATTAAACGACCTTGGACCATTTGGTCTAAACGGTTTGCAAACCGTTTGAAATCAAACGGTCTCAAACCGTTTGATCTCATGCGGTCTTGCAAGACCGTTTAGATTCAAATGGTCTCCAAGACCGTTTGATAGGGTTGACCAAGGGAAGCCCGTTTAGAGGTCTGTTGTAAACATGTTGAATTTAATATCTACAAAGAATCATAACCTAATTCCAAACCAATCACAAGTTGAAGGCACTTCAACCCCCTAAACCCTAATCGGGTTGAATTGCTGATTTCAAGGATAGATTTTGGAGAACTTTGGGTTGAAGGGCCCAAACGGTCTCAAGACTGTTTGGGGGTTCATCCAAACGATCTCAAGACTGTTTGGTGACAACCCAAGACCGTTTGGAGGTCTAGGGTAAGGAAATTTGATGGATTGAGGGTCCAATCACAATAGGTTGATAAATTGATTAAAAATGCTGATTTTAGACCTAATTAGGGTTCAACCCTTATCCAATCGAGTTAGATTTTAATGAAACTTTGGGAAAATGGTCTCAAGACCGTTTGGAGGATGTCCAAACGATCTCAAGACCGTTTGGGCCAAGTTTGGGCCCAATTGGATGTCAATTCATGGGTTCAACCTCAATTTGATTCACATTGTTGAACATTGATGATTAGCCAATTGAAAACCCTGATTTAGTTGGATTCAACCCCAATTGTCTTTCAATTGAGGGTCCATTTGGTGTCCAATTGATTAAGGCTAACCCTAATTGACTCAATTTACAAGTGGTTAACAAGGTTATGGCCAAGTGGAGGCTTCAACATAGATAACCATAATCGATTATAACCTTTGTTTCACCTTTGAGGTCCATGCGGTTTTGAGCCCATTTGGACCAAACGGTCTCAAGACCGTTTGGGCTCAAACGATCTCATGTTGACTCAAGGTCAATTAGGTCAATGTTGACTCACGTCTAAATTGACTAAACCCGTGTTTTGATGATGACTAACCATTCCACATCTTGGTGTCTAATGCCTCTACTTGAGTGTTTTCAGATTAGGTATAGACACACTCCAATTGCCCTAACTTGTGCATCTCAAATTGGAGAAAAGACAAGTCAAAGTCATACAAGTGGACGTTTTTGTAATATGATGTATATCCATTAGAATCATGTTGTAAATCACTTGTGATGATTGTATGACTTGTAATTAAGCTTAGAAAAATATCAGGAACACTTAGATCGAATATTAGAGCACTTTTAATGCAATTTTGAAAATCAATTACAGGCACTTGTTCGGTCGAGTTTCCCACCCTAAAACTCGACCGATCAACCTTGGTCGATTTTCTGATGATTGCATCGGTCGAGTTGTGCACTCACAGAACTCGACCGATTGGGTAGTAGGCCGGTTCCAGTTGGAATGGTCGGTCGAGTTTCCTCAGAACAAACTCGACCGATCATTTCAATATCGGGCTGCCTGCTACTTGATCGGTCGAGTTACACTTATAGAAACTCGACCGATTGCACTGTACGGAAAAGTGCAGAAAAGTGTTTCTATCCGTTGTGGAGTTGCAACAAGTGAAAATAGTTCCGTTGCAAGCCACAAAACGGCTAGTTTTCGTTCACAAGTGTTCCTAAAGGCTAAGAGGCATCCCCAGCTATAAATAGGACCCCTTGGGCTTCATTCCAAGGTTGAGCATTCATTGCAAACTCTTTGTGAGGTTCCTATTATATAGTTGATTGCTTCCTACAACCTCCTCTCTCTCTCTAAGCTTAATCACTTGCTACATCCATTAGAGTGAGTAGGAAATATGTAAGAGAGCTAGTCCTATTTGTATATCTTGTGAGGTTCTCACTTCCACCACCTCCCCTTCTATCATTTGCAATCATGAAGATGAAGGTTCTCTCTCTTGTCCATGAGAGGTGAAGAAGAACAAGGGAAGGAGTCCCTTGGTGAAGATCAAGGCCGAAGACTTGGAGCTAGAGTGGGTAAGCCCTTGAAAAAGGCAAAAGACTCAAGCTTAAGTAGGTAAGACCTTGGTGGAAAGCTTCTCCGAGTGAAGGTGAAGTCAAAGGCGGAAGATCCAAGAAGAGTGGGTAATTCCTGCAAGGCCGAAGACTTGTGCAAGAGTGGGTAAGTCCTTGGAGAAGGCCGAAGACTCTTGCAAAGTGGGTAAGTCCTTGGTAAGGTTGAAGACTCTTTGTATTGGATAGGTAAGTCCTTTGTTGGTCATGTATTGTATGTCTTATTAGTGAATATAAGAGTGCAATTGTTGGAAGTCCTAGAGGTTGACCTCTCTAGGCAAGTGGACTGAAACACTTCTAGTTTGAAGTGTGGAACCACTCTAAATAGCTTGTCTAATTGGTGCATGTTCAATCTATCTTATCCTTGCTATGCATGATTTAGTTGCACACAAATTTCCTATTTAGCAACCTTATCTTGTGATATATCTTGAAGGTCTAATGAATTTTGTTTAAGTGCATTCAGCTCTATTCACCCCCCCTCTAGAGCATCTAATCACCCATCTAGGATCGAACAAGTGGTATCAGAGCGGGTCTTCTCCAAGCATACTTCAACAAGTAGGAGAAGATGGGTGACTACCAAGGAGGGAGATTCTCGACCAGCCTTCCAATCTTTGATGGGAGCAACTTCCTCTATTGGAGAAGAAGACTTCAATTCTTCATCCAAGGATCAAGTCTCGAGATGTGGCAAATGGTGAACAACCCATACATTCTACCAAAGACAAACATTGAAGAATGGGATGAAGCCACCTTGATGAAAGCAACCTTGAATGCTAGAGCCATGCACATCATATATGCCTCCATGAACCCCACCGAGTTCAACCGCATTTCCTCTTGTGAGACGGCCTATGAGGTATGGAGAAAGCTTTGCATCACTTATGAAGGGACAGATCAAGTGAAGGAAAGCAAAGTCTACATGCTCAAAGGGTTGCTTGAGAACTTCAAGATGGGAAAGGAGGAGAGCATAGCCAACATGTACTCAAGGCTCAACACCATCTTGAATGGTCTTGCTATTCTAGGACATCCTATGTCTAGTGGAGAGATCAACTCAAAGATCCTTAGAACTCTCCCCAAGAGATGGGAATCCAAGGTGACTTCCATTGAAGAAGCAAGGTCTCTTAGGGATATTCCTATTGAAGAGCTCATTGGAAATCTGCAAGCACATGAAGCCACACTTGACAAGAGGGAGGAAGTAGAAAGACAAGAGGAGAAATAACTCAAGAGAATGAAGAAGGCTGAAATCAAAGCTCAAATCAAGGCTATTGTTGGTCAAGCTTCTCCATCCTCTCAAGTTGAAGAAGATGCCATGTACTCCAAGGGTAGATTCTACAAAGGCAAGTCCTCCTCCACATGGTGCTTCACATGTGGGAAGAAGGGTCACTACAAGGAAGATTTCCCACAAGGCAAAAAGACCCATCTTCACAAGAAGAAATGGCAATCAAGCTCAAATGGCTCCTCCAACTCAAGATCAAGTGAAGATTCATGTGAAGGATCAAGCTCAAGCTCTAGTGATGAAGGAAAATGCCATTTTGCCCTTATAGCGTCAACAAGTGAAGACTTAAGTGAGGTAAATCTAGACTCTTTAGATAAAGAATCTTTAATTGCTATTATTCATGATATTTGTGCCTCTTATAAGTCTTCTAAAAAGAAAAAGAAAAAGCTTGCTAAAATTGTTGATAATTTGCATATAGAACTAGATGATCTTGAATATGCTAATTCTTGTTTGCTTATTGATAAAAATGATTGTCTTAGCCAAGTAGACTCTCTTAAACTTGAAAATGCTAGTTTACTTGATAAGATTAAATTTCTAGAAGCTCAACCTCTCATGCCTAGTTCAAATGAAGAGTATACTTTAATTGTTGATTATCTCATGCATGACATTGATGTTCTTAAATCTGAAAACAAGGACAAAGATTTTGTTTTGCATGAATTAGAAATAGAAAATGCCTCCTTGCTTGCTAAAATCAATGGGCATGAATCTTGTTCTAGTTCTACAAATAGAGAGAATGATGTTGCTGCTCTTCATATTGATAGAGATTCTTATTTAACTAAAACTCTTTGCTTAGAAAATGATCTTCTGCATGCTAGAGATAATATAGATCATTTGTCTTCTACTATTGCTTCTCTTAAGCATGATAATGATAGTTTGAGATCATCTTTGCAAAGATTCTTAGTTGGTAAAAAGAATCTTAATGATATCCTACACCATACTACTAAACAAATTGGTAGACATGGTTTAGGGTATGATAGTAGTCAAGGGAACAACAAAGACAAAGGACCTTCAATTTTCAATGGAGAATCCTCTAGTTCCAAGACTATGGGCACATGCAACTACTGCAATGAATTTGGTCATTACTCTAATTGTTGTCCTTTTAGGAAAGCACCCAAGAGCAATAGGATTTGGGTTGCAAAACTAACCCCTCCGGACCCAAAAACATGATTGGGGACCATTTCATCTTTCTTCTTGTAGGTACTTACAAATGGATTGATTTGAGCTATTGAATTGCAAATTGACTTCTCAATCCACATCAAAGAAGAAAGGTGAGATGTGTAGAGGGTGACAACAAATGGAAAAGGAATGGTAAGCACAAAGGTAATGTTTCTCTTGCTTATAACCTACCCTAACTTGTTTTTGTCAACTTACTTAGACATGTTTGGATATGGTTTGTATTTTAAGCATGCCTTTAAATATGTTTTTATGATATATATGTGCTTTTTGAAAGCTGGTCTGTCGGTCGAGTTTTCCCTAGTGAAACTCGACCGATAGGCACCAATGGGTGTTGCCAGCAGTTGTCATCGGTCGAGTTGCCAATGCACAGAACTCGACCGAAAACACTGTGCACAGAATATACATTTGGCTTATTGAGTGAGAATTTCCCTCTCAACTAGATTTTCTCAACCAATTGCCTTATTCTTTGGCACTCTCATTTGGTACCTTTATATATGCATATTGCCATGTTCTAAATTGCCTATCTTTCTTACAACTCTATCTCTCTAATTGCTCTAAATTGGTATATCTATATGTTGCAATTACTTGCTTTGAGTTGTTTTGTAGGTTTTGATGATGATCTCTTTGGATCTCTTGGTTGTGTCTTAAATTGCTTCCGTTGTGCTCTAACTTGCTACATCTATCTAGGTGTATATCTTGTTTTGATACAACCTTGAGGTTCTTAGGGGTAATCATCTTTTGGTAAGGATGCATATCTTGTGAGTTATATCCTTTCATTCTTCTAAAATTGCATATCTCTTTGTTTGGATATATCTCTACATCTAATCATAGCTTGCTTTATATTGTGTATCTTTTGGTATCTCTTGCTATGATTTAGATCCTACTAGTAGTCCTAACTTGTGATATCATCTACTAGTAGTTCATATACATGTAGTTCTAACCCTGTCAATAATTGCCATCTTTGATCATCTATATGTTATGCTTATATCTTATCTCATACATGCTCAAGATTGTTCCTTGAATTGCATATCTAATATCTTGAGTTACTTGCATAACATTGTGATGCAGGGCACATAGAGCTACATTATATGTAGAAATTGGAGTATTTTTGGATTTTATGCATATTTTTGCTCCAGTGTCAGTTTTTGCTGCAAGTATAGTGTTTTTTATGCAGAAACATCCTTCTGAGAAAGACTCATCGCTTTGCCATGAGCTCCGATGGTTTTTGGTCAAATTCCATCATCTTGAGGGTCAAAATTGTGATTTATTGTTTTTCTGCAGCACTTTATCTTGCATTTTTGGGTTGTTCAAGTATATGCTTTAACTTGCTTTTCTTTTGATTCTTGGACAAGACCCTATCTGTGCTCTTCTACTCTCTTTATATATATTTGTATTATCTCCTTTCTCTTTAACAAGTGATGTTTCTTTTTTTCTTCATACCCCACCTTTTTGAAATGACAAAGGGGGAGAAAGGTATGTCTTCTTTTAAAAAGAGGAAGAAGGCATGTCTTACATGAAGAATAGAAATATGTCCATGTAAAGGGGAGAAGGTAAAGGGGAGGAGACATATATGTGTAGACATATATGAGTAAAAGACATAGTTTCTATAAATGTTATGAAAGCTAACCATACAGGAGAAATAGCATCAATTGAGGGGGAGTATGAAAACTCCATGCGCATCAATTGAGGGGGAGCATATGAACTCAATTCTATTGAAACCCCTAGGTTTCTCCAAAGGTATGAATTTACTTTAAAGCTTTCAATACATTTATGGAATGGTTTGTCATCTTCAAAAAGGGGGAGAATGTTGACTCAAGGTCAATTAGGTCAATGTTGACTCACGTCTAAATTGACTAAACCTGTGTTTTGATGATGACTAACCATTCCACATATTGGTGTCTAATGCCTCTACTTGAGTGTTTTCAGATTAGGTATAGACACACTCCAATTGCCCTAACTTGCGCATCTCAAATTGGAGAAAAGACAAGTCAAAGTCATACAAGTGGACGTTTTTGTAATATGATGTATATCCATTAGAATCATGTTGTAAATCACTTGTGATGATTGTATGACTTGTAATTAAGCTTAGAAAAATATCAGGAACACTTAGATCGAATATTATAGCACTTTTAATGCAAATTTGAAAATCAATTACAGGCACTTGTTTGGTCGAGTTTCCCACCCTGAAACTCGACCGATCAACCTTGGTCGATTTTCTGAAGATTGCATCGGTCGAGTTGTGCACTCACAGAACTCGACCGATTGGGTAGTAGGCCAGTTCCAGTTGGAATGGTCAGTCGAGTTTCCTCAGAACAAACTCGACCGATTATTTCAATATCGGGCTGCCTGCTACTTGATCGGTCGAGTTACACTTATAGAAACTCGACCGATTGCACTGTATGGAAAAGTGCAGAAAAGTGTTTCTAGCCGTTGTGGAGTTGCAACAAGTGAAAATAGATATGTTGCAAGCACAAAACGACTAGTTTTCATTCACAAGTGTTCCCAAAGGCTAAGAGGCATCCCCAGCTATAAATAGGACCCCTTGGGCTTCATTCCAAGGTTGAGCATTCATTGCAAACTCTTTGTGAGGTTCCTATTCTATAGTTGATTGCTTCCTACAGCCTCCTCTCTCTCTCTAAGCTTAATCACTTGCTACATTCATTAGAGTGAGTAGGAAATCTGTAAGAGAGCTAGTCCTATTTGTATATCTTGTGAGGCTCTCACTTCCACCACCTCCCCTTCTATCATTTGCAATCATGAAGATGAAGGTTCTCTCTCTTATCCAAGAGAGGTGAAGAAGAACAAGGGAAGGAGTCCCTTGGTGAAGATCAAGGCCGAAGACTTGGAGCTAGAGTGGGTAAGCCCTTGAAGAAGGCAAAAGACTCAAGCTCAAGTAGGTAAGACCTTGGTGGAAAGCTTCTCCGAGTGAAGGTGAAGTCAAAGGCGGAAGATCCAAGAAGAGTGGGTAATTCCTGCAAGGCCGAAGACTTGTGAAAGAGTGGGTAAGTCCTTGGAGAAGGCCGAAGACTCTTGCAAAGTGGGTAAGTCCTTGGTAAGGTTGAAGACTCTTTGTATTGGATAGGTAAGTCCTTTGTTGGTCATGTATTGTATGTCTTATTAGTGAATATAAGAGTGCAATTGTTGGAAGTCCTAGAGGTTGACCTCTCTAGGCAAGTGGACTGACACACTTCTAGTTTGAAGTGTGGAACCACTCTAAATAGCTTGTCTAATTGGTGCATGTTCAATCTCTCTTATCCTTGCTATGCATGATTTAGTTGCACACAAATTTCCTATTTAGCAACCTTATCTTGTGATATATCTTGAAGGTCTAATGAATTTTGTTTAAGTGCATTCAGTTCTATTCATCCCCCTCTAGAGCATCTAATCACCCATCTAGGATCCAACAAAGGTCATTTGGACCAATCGATCTCAAGATCGTTTAAGATCAAACGGTTTCAAGTCGCATAACTTCAAACGGTTTGGAAGTCAACTTTGCCCAAACGGTCAACGCACCCATGCGGTCTTGGAGACCCATGCGGTCTTGGTGACCCATGCGGTCTTGGAGGTCAAAGTGCCCAAATGGTCAACGCCCCCAAACAGTCTCAAGACCGTTTGGAGGTTGAGAAGTGAAACCGTTTGGAGACTTTAGGTCTGTTTTTGCTCAATCGTTTGAAGGTGTAATTGGTCCAATGGTGGTCTAATCTAAATCCTAATGGTACCCTAAGACATCAAGGGACTAAGTGACTAATGGATGACCCATAATAGTGATCAAGGGTGTACTTTACCAATATGCCCTTGAAGGGTTCAACTAAATGATACCTTGTTTTAATCAAACCCTAATGATATGATAGTGGTGATTTGGTTTATGTTAATCAATGGGGACTTGAACCAACCTAATCTAGAGTGATGTAATCACCATCTATTAGTAAGAGGAGAGAGAAAGTACCATTTATGGTTGAAACTCAAGTTAAGTACCATCTATACATATGAATGTGCATGATTGGGGTATGATCCACCTATGTGAGATCATGAAAACCCTAATTATGATAACTGATGAATCTTAACCTAATTTAAAGGCATCAATGATGATGTTTCTCATACATGATGATGCTATGAGTTCAATTCACCATGAAATGAATAGTAAATCCTAATTCTAGGGTAATAAAATGTAATGTGTATAGTAAACCCTAATTGGGGGTAATCGTGATGAAATGTACAATTACCCTAATTCCAGGTTATGCTTTTAAGCATGAATCTTCATGAGTTAAGTATGAAAGGAGGAAACACTATTCCTAATCATAATGAAGAGTTTGGATAACCCTAAATGTTGTAAATTAGGGAATCTAGCTATTGTAAGAGTATG
This sequence comes from Alisma plantago-aquatica, assembly GCA_963693085.1. Taxonomy (NCBI): domain Eukaryota; kingdom Viridiplantae; phylum Streptophyta; class Magnoliopsida; order Alismatales; family Alismataceae; genus Alisma; species Alisma plantago-aquatica. Next base: position 313,494,801 of record OY856410.1, read on the forward strand.
AAGGTACAACTCTTGAAATGAATTGTTTACTATTATTAGTTGAATTAACCATGCATGTTCTTATATGAGGATGATCATATCCAGGTAAGGATTATGATACCATATTCATTGAAAGCATGTTATTAGCATTATGAATAGTGACATATCCTGTTGCCCAGTAAGTGGCATTACATGAGATGATAGGCTGTAAGAGCCAAGTGTATCATCAAGATTATACTAATTAGATGACTTGTGATGAAATGATTAAGAAATGACAATTGATGTGAGTTAGACTTGTTGCATTTAATATTCTACTTTCATAGCTTCTATGCTAATGATTAATGTTTGAAGACATGAATGATGTTAAAATAATACTGAAATGTACCTAACTAATCAAGTATAATCATACCATGTAGAGCCCTGATCATAGATCCATCATTGTCAGAAGCTAAATGATGGTGAAATAGGTTTTCCTAAGGGAACTCCTGGATCGCATACTTTTGAGTATGTGGGGGAATATGGATGTGTATATCCTTACATCCTAGTTTAGGAATTGATGTAGATGTATCTTAATCCATCAACCCTTCACTATATATTTATATCGGGGTGATGTAACACTATTCTCCCGAGGAAATCCTTTATACCGCATCGATGAGAGATAAACAAGAAATCTTTCGATGGAGAAGAGAGTACAGAATGCCACTGTGACTCTAATAGTGAAGTACCAGAATACCCTGGTGAGCTATAGTAGCAGAGACACTAGATGTCCTGCATGTATATCCTCACTCTGACTGAGGAAGATGAGGTCATAAGAATCTGGCTCTTTTGATGACCTAAGTATGATACTGATGTGACTTAACAGTGATTGGTTGGAGTATGAGCGGTATACCTCATCTCCGCAGGGCATAATAATGTTTGTAAAACATAATCAACCGCGTAGCATATCTGCTTAGGTTGAACTACAAGATACAATGATTGATGATTACACTGCTTAGTACGTATGTTCTTCATATTCTTAAATGCTGTTGTTCCACTTAAGTCAATATGGTGTTGATTACCTTAAAAGCTTTTATTGCTCATGTTGTTCTTTGATTGCTATAATAAAGCTTTTGGCGGAGAGTTATAACTCTCGCTGGGACAATTATTTAAAATTGTCTCACTCCGTAGACTTTAACTTTTTAGGTGGTCGTCGAGGATGAAGGAACCAGTCTGTAGGAGATCAGTACCAGCAGCAGCATCATCAGGAGCAACAGTGAATCTCAGGTGGAGATACTGACTGCTGAGTCTTGTAGTTAGATATTCCTATGTCGTCTTTGTACTCTCATGTCCTTGGAGTTAATTGGTCTGAGATTTTGATTTTCAATCTTGATATTTTGTATCTGGTTGTATATAATCACTCAAGAAGTGATTTAGCAGAGATGTAAACTATTTATTTTGCTTTTATGAAAGAAGATTTATGATTTCAAGATCTTGTCTCGAAAAGTTTTAAGTTTACCAGTGATTTTTCATATTCCTCTATTAATCGAATGCTTCCGTTGAGTGTATGAAGTGTTTTGGAGATCGGAGCCCATATTTATGGCGTCATGTGAGAGTTTCTCTAGGGTTGGAAAGAACTACTGTGTAAGCTCAACATAAGTCTCCTATACTATGGTCAACACCTCAAATTACCTAATGGGTTCCAAGATATCCTGAAAAAAATCAAATATGTCCAAAGTCTCCATCGTCTCCTAGCAAGAGTAGCGAGTGTCAATCACTCAGTGTGTCAAGTACTCGGGGTGCTTTGGATTCTTCACCTTATTTCTCTTACCCTCGGGTGTTGTCTCACGATGTGCCTTAGGTGCATCCTCCTATCATGCATCTAGCATTGCTTCGACTTCATCATCTATAAGAAGCTTTCGCCATGCTCAAGGCTGAGGTTGTGGCTGTGATGCCCTAGATGTCGAAGGCTGTGCCACTGAAACTGATGACCGAGCTGAGGGAACTGAGGGCCAAGTTGCTGTCCCTCCTTCGCAATGAAATCTCATGGATTCCTCCATCATAGGGTCCATGGTTTCCTCTATATGCGGTGATTCTCATTGTGAACTGGAGACTGTTGATGGTGGTGGAAGAGCTAGGTATGGCGACAGAGCTGAAGAGGATGCATTCTTGGGTCGATGTCCATAGGAAATGACCTCTTTGGTCTTAGACATGACTTTCTTAGCCATTTGCTTAATCTTTGATTAAAATTGGTGGAGAAACGTGAGGTTTTAGGGATTTTTGCAGTTCTGCGTATGTGGGGTGGAAGGGAGAGAAAGTAGAGAAATTGATGGGTAAAATTGTTGGAAATGATGAATGGAGGTAGGGAAAATGGTAAGGAATTGATTTGGGGAGGATTGGAGGTGATTTGGTGGAGAATCAGAGGTAGAAGGGGTGAAGTACGACACTACACAACTTCTTTCACGTGTGGAAAGACCATTCTGTCGCTGTGAGGTCGAATGAATAAGGGAAGAACAAACTTGGAAATTGTTGAACTAAGCATTGGGCTGAGTTGCAGCACGACCGTGCTGTACGACACGTCCATGCTTTGTGGCATGGCTATGTTGGATTGCCTACTGCACAGCCGTGGCGCCCCACACGACCATTCTGAATAGATAACTGCACGGCCTTGCTAAATATGTTCTTCATTTCTTCAATTTCTTGATTTCTCTATTGATTTGAGTGTACCACCATGGTCATTCCATGGCACCATGGCTGTGGTGAATATTGTGGCAGTTCATTTCAACTTGAATCTCATAAAAACATCAATTCTTTGGTCCAAAATGATTTTTCATGAATTCTTTGTCTAAATTTCATCTAATTTTTCTCATTTCATCCTGTTTTCACCTGCACATCTTAAAACTAAACAAAAACTATTAAAAACAAGTGTGTGTGTTTTCTTACAAAAGTGAAAAAAATAACCAAAAGTATAAAAAATGGTAGGTTGGGTGAAAAATTCCCAAACCTATGTGGGTTGCCTCCCACAAGCATTGAGTTTCATGCCTTTCACTGGGCTTCTTGGGGATTCTTTAATGTCTCAACCATTTGGAATTCTCATGTGACCATTCTTGCAATAAATGCATCACTCTTTTGCACTCAACCTACACTCCTCATCCCTTTGATCACCAAAGCGATCATCAAATCTTTCATCTAGATCTTCTGCTCTCAAATGACTAGTCATACTCTTTAAGTGACCATGTCCAATATCATCATATCAAACTCGTAGTGTTAAGGACTTCTATATATTAATCTTTATCTTCATGTCCATGAATACGACTATCATTATGACACTACTAACATGTATCTCGACATCATCTATAGATAAGAATGGTCTTCCCAAGATGATGGGGATCTTCCTATAATTTGGCTCCATGCCAAGAATGATGAAATTGGATGGGAACACTACTCCTCTTTCATTGTCTATCATCACAAAAACATCATCCACTCTTCCTCTTTGCACTTTGATGGAATTGTCTGATAATTGGAGAGTGGAACATGGCAGTTTCAATTTGCCTAAGCCCATCTCAACATAGACACAATATGGAATCAAATTCACACTAGATCCCAAGTCAAGTGGGGATTTTGTCTTAGCGATGTACCCCAATGTAGCTAGGTATGAGTGGGGCTCTTGGGTCTTTCCTCTTCACGAGAAGTGAGTGTTGGAGTATTGATGTAAGGCCCCTAAACTTAATTAATGAGTTGAAAAAGCTTAATTATCATAATTTAATTCTATAATTCTAATCTAACCTTGTGATATGCTTTGAAATGATAATACAAGCTTAAGTTTCAAATTTGGTCCAATTTGGACACTGTTTGAGCAAGTTATGCAATTTTATGCACATTTTGGACATTTCTACAATTTACCCAATTGAGATGTTTCCTTTCTTTGGGTCGGAACATTACTGTTCCATGGTAGAAATTGCTCTAAATCTCTAAAACCCTATCTTTCTTGCTCCTTATGCTTAGGGTTTGCTCATTTGATGAAGAAAGGCGCTAGATGGACGAGTTCACAACTTATGCTTGGATTTCCTACCCTACCTGCTCATGTTTCTTCTATTTGAGAGTTTATCTTATGATTATAGGCAAGTTTTAGAACTTTCTCCACGTTTATTTCTTACCATAAGCTTGCTAGCTTATGTTCTTGCTTTTAAATGATGATCCATGCACTAAAAATCTACGCTTGGCTTGGATTTTGATTTTTATAATATTCCCTATTCTTATTTCAGTTCTAGATGAACCCGTGATCATGTGTACATTATTCCTAAGGTATAATATGACTTGGATCAGGTTGGTTTGACAACCTATGGTGCTCAGCACCTATCAAACAATGGTCAATTTTAGGGTTTTAAGCTGATTTCTTATATAAACCCATGACTCGATGATGGTACCATTGCAACAACCCTATGGTGTTGTCTTCATGACAACTGATGGTCAAGATCAAAGGTGTCAGATGATGGTGACAACCTATGGTCACCCCCTTAGGTCAGGTTTTGGATCAATTAGAAGTTTAATGATAAACCATTAAGTACCCTACTGATGTTATCAATCAATGATGGCATTAGCTTAATGTTTGATGATGATTAATGAATATAGTGCTGATGTAACAACCTATGGTGAATTAATGGTCATGGATGATGGTGGATCATGTCTCCACAACCTATGGTGTGTTAATCATATAGTTGTAGCATCAATTAAGCCTTAGACCAATGGTTTCTTGGGTCACTAGATGCAACAGTCGAACCTAAACTGTAATTGATGGTTTTAACATATGAACTTGACCCAATGATCAAGATCTAATGTTTATTCCTCCAATAAAGTGGAATGATGGCTAATGTAATATGTTGGTCCTAATAATGTGACTTAGATGGTTTCCTTTGTATGATCAACTTAAGGAGCTTACTTGTTGACAATGGATGGCTTGTTTTAAATGAATAGTCGATTGTGGGTTTTACCGTACTCTCAATAGAACCCCAAATTAAGGAGCTTACTTGTTGACAATGGATGGCTTGTTTTAAATGAACAGTCGATTGTGGGTTTTACCGTACTCTCAATAGAACCCTTATTGATGTTAATCAAAGGATGTATAGGGTTATATGGTGACTTTTATAGATCACAACTCAATAACATTATATATGATTTATTCAAGGTGTTTACTTATGTAAACAACCAATGGCTTTAACTTTTCAACATTTAATGGTTAGAAGTTGATGCCTCAATATTTCCATTGTTTTGGGTGAAGAGTGTAGTGTAATTGTATGATTCAAATGATGAGAATTTGATGGTTCAATGCCTTCAACTTGTAGTCTTACCCTTGCCCTCATATGATTATGATTTATAATCACCATAATGAATTAATGGGTAACCCTAATTAGGTATAACTTGTTATAGCTCGCTTTAATATAACTGAATGATGGTAATTGGGTATGAATAGTCCTTGAATGACTAATACAATCATGGAGTACTCTGTTACTGTTGTTGAAACCCTAGAATGCTATAACCTGATGGTTAAAACTTGATTTATGTGTGGGTCCACATTTGAGAATAGTATGGAATGTGATGGTGATGCTTCACCTTATGCATCCATGATCCAATGGGGATGTTGTGAGTTAGGATTTGGGTATAAGTGCTGATTAGTAACATTAATATAATTTATCTTGTTGAACCTAACTCTAATACAAATAGATAAAGATGCATATTCATGTTTAACATTCTTTTATGATGGAATGATGGTGGAATAACCTCCTTATATGATCATAACCTTAATATGTTAATTGGTGGTTATCATAACGACATGGTTGATACTTTCTTATGCTAAACATGTGCATTATGAATATTATGAGGGTTAATCATTTCTAGATTTGTTACATGCTGATGTAATAAAGGAATGTTCATAATGTTAATATAACCCTGCTATGATTGTTTATGAATATATCCTAGCTCATTAATGCAATATTATGTTGATCCGATGTATTATATGTAAGTGATGTTGTTGAGCCTTGTTATAAGGCATGTAAAGATAGTGATGATCTTGTAGGGAATAGTATGATGGTCTTAACAACCTTTGGGCATGGTTGAGCCCTGAATGAGGTGTAATCCTCTTGTGTTGATAAGGGTTGATACCCTGTCATATTGTGAAAAGGATTTATATCCTGTGATAGTATGATAGTCTTAATGACCTTTGGGCATGGTTGAGCCGTGAATGAGGTGTAATATTCTTGTGTTGATAAGGGTTGATACCTTGTGATATTGTGAAAAGGATTTATATCTTGCGATAGTATGATGACTAGTGTGGTCTCATGAATGGCAAGTGAATAGTACCATGTGATGACGAGGTGAGAAATTATGTTCCACACATTTTATATCTTTTAAAAGTTGTGATATGTATATGCTTGCTAGAAGTGAATTAGGGTTTGTATGTCCACTTGTTTGATGTAGCCTTAATTCACCCAATTGGAATAACTAATCAAGTGCAACTCTAATCATGTAGTGCCCTATGCCGTAGAGCCATCTTCAGTGTCAGAACTTGCTGGATGGTGAAACTGAGTATTCCTAAGGGAAACTCAGAGTGCATACTATTGAGTATGTGGGCGTGGCAAGTTAAGGATATATCCTTGTCATCCACAATGCATGTTGTGGAGGATGACTATGGTCATGCCACATACATCTGATGTGATTGAGGACAACTATAGTTGTACCTCAGATTAGAGGGTTTTGTATACCCTGGTTTCTAGTGTCGTGACCCGTACTAAGGGCGGACTAGTGGTTAGCAGCTTGACTATATGTCATTGTGGTGGTAGATTTGACTAATATGTCACTACCTTTTTACTCATACTAACCTAGGGGAAGAGATCTTAGGATACTGACACTCCTAGATCTTGTATGGAACTGAATAACCCTTCACAGGGGTCTATTGGACTTTGGATGGTACTATTCCAATTCCCCAGGGCATAATAAAAGATGTAAGACAACCGTGTAGCATATCTGTTTAGGGTTATACACAATACTTCATATTGGATGATAACCCTTGTTTTCTTTCTTTTCCCTGAGATCATGTATAGTACAGTAAGAGATAATAGATATGCTTATGCTGTAGTTATGCTCATGTTGTAAACATGCTTATCTTATCAAATATAATGACACTGATGGTTAAGATGCCGCTTATAGATATGGTTAATATTGCTAGCCATGCCTATGTAATTAGAAATGCTTAAACTACTAATCATTCCTATGTAGTTCATTGTGTTATGATGTTAGTTCTACTTATGATATAGATCTGTTCCCTTTATTTGAGATGCCAATATTGATAGCCATGTTATGTTACTTGAGATATTCATGATGTCAGTGATTCTTATGCTACTAGATCGCTTGTACTGTTAGCAAGGAATATGATGATAGTTAGATTCATGATAATGGTTGTTATTAGATGCAATTTGATGATATTTGAGTAGATATCTATCTAGAGAAATGGATTTATTTGTTATCTATACATGCATTGATGATCATACTTGTTCCTAAGTTGAATTTCTTAATCTGTTTAGTATACTTGAACTGTTCAATCTGTTCAATTGATTATTAAATACTCCAACTACTTAGTTTTCTACTATTTAAAATGTTGTAATCAATAAGCATTGTTGGAGGTTATATCTCTTACTGGGACATGGGTCTCACCCTTGTGGTTCGCCACATTTTTTTAGGTAATCTGAAGTGTCGAAAACAAACATGTGGCATCAAAGAGGATCTATAGTAATGAATCATTGAGAAAGTTGATTAGATGTCTAGTGTGTCCTAGAGTTGCCCCTATATTCTCAGGTCCGGGCTGGAAAAGTTTGCATATGATATTTCAAATGAATCAGAATTTTGTTAGCATGTTAATGTTTGTTGTGTGGCATATACAAATATTGTTATCCTGTGCAGATATGTTGTGACTAAGGTGATAGAACAATTTATATCAAATTCTTGGCATAGTATGGATATAACAAAGATGTTGGGCTCTTATGCAAATGTTTCTAAGCGAGTGCTAAAGTTGAAATCAGTTTTAATTTCCCCATATTTTTGGGTATGTGGTTAATTGGTGATTGATTGCGTTTTATGCTTTGAGTAATCTCGTTTAGTGTAATGAGTTATCACAATTTATCTCACTTGTTCAGTTAACTTGACTCTCTTTGGAATTCTCACTATTGACATTCTCTTCAAGTGCATAAGTTCTTAAGAAAATTGGCATATGATAGGATGCACTTCATAGCATCCAACAATGGAATGTTGACCTTCACTTAGTGAAACACCTCAAGAATGTTAACATTGTGTTTTTGTCTCCTCCCTACTTCAGTGACTCATCTAATGCTTCAATGAATGGTGGCTTACTTGTTTTGGACTTGCTTGCATCAACATGAGGTGGAACACTAGGGATGGTGGGACCTACAAATGGACTGTGAGGTGGAGCGCATGGTATCCCAAAATCAATAGGAGGTATCATAGAATCATCTTCGGTAATCCCAATATCACCACTTGGATGCCTTTGCTTTGCTTTATTAACCTTTCTTTGACTTGCGGGCTGCTCAATATATTTCCCACTCCTTAGAACTGTCACAACACTTCCTTGCTCACGGTGGAGAGGGGAGCTAGTTGCGGATTTGAAGGAGGTGGATGTAGCACTTGGTATTGAAATAGAGATGGAGGGAAGAATTGAGGTTGGAAGGTGAATTGGTTGGAAATTTGTGGTGATAGAGGGGGAGGAGGTGTTAAGGGTTTGGATGGCCTTGGAAGTGGTATATGGGCTACATTTGCATGGGAGGTGGACTATAGAAAACTTGTGAAGAAGGAATTGGTCCACTTGCTTCATTTAAACTCAAGATGGGTTTTGAAGACAATTTTTCTTCTTGGAGAGCAAGTATGGAAGATCACTTCTATATCCTCTCCTCAAGCATTGTAACATTATTTTAGACATCATCAAATCTTTTCAACCTAGAGAGAACCTCTTCCTCAAACCTTGAGCTATATCTTGGACTTTGTAGTTCCTGGTTGCTATAGGAGTGAGGTGTCTTCTTTTCTTCACCATAGAACTCAATAGAATTGACCACGTGGCAAGGAATATTCACTTGGTTCTTCATGAAGCTCACCATGTCACCAAGAATCTTCATCACTTATGAGATTGAGTCATTATGAGTCAGATGTGTCACATCAAAGGGGCGATCACCGTAGCTCATCATGCTAGAAGCTTAGATTGTTGAACCTTCTACAAACTGCTCATACAATGGACATATCTCCTCAGGTGGCCTAGCCATGAAAACTCCTCCACAAGAAGAATCTATTGAAGCTTGACTCTTTGGAGATAGACTAGAGTTAAAGAACTGAACTAGCTACCACAAAGGGATCTCATGGTGTGGGCACTCTCTCAACATCTTCTTAAATATCTCCCAAGCATTGTGAAACTACTTACTGCCCATCTGACTAAAACTCACTATGGCATGCCACATTTGTGTCAACCTTGCAATGGAGCAGAATTGCCTTAGGAAGGCATTCTTCATCTCTTCCCAGCTCATGATACCCCTCCTTGAATCATAACAATCTTTGGCTTTGTCTTTGAGGGACAAAGAGAACAAGGTCAACCAGATTGTATCATCACTGGCCATCAGTGTCCTGAAGGTGGAGCATACTTCGAGAAATGAGTCCAAGTGCTTGTAGGAGTTCTCACTCTCCAAGCCATAGAAGACGGGCAGGAGCCCAAGAAGACCTGGAGGGATGGAGAATTGCTCCCTTGGCATTTGATCAACTCTACTAGCAATTGGAGATTTGTAGTTGCTAGGCATGTAGTATTCTTGAAGTGGTTTGTGAGGTGCATTTTTTCCTTCCATCTTGTCTTCCCAGAGTGGCTTGTCACATGCACAAAGCACAACTAAACAATAGAGGGAAAGTTAGAAAACTAATATGCACAAAGAATGTAAAGAATAAATAATAGAAATGACGAGGGAAGTAGGAAAAGATTAAAGCAAAACTAACTAGCTAAGACAAGTGCCTTTCTACCCGGAAATGACACCAAAAATCTTAATGTGTCCCTCCAGAGGTGCACACACTAATGAATTGAGATTTGACTAGATGCATCCCATGAGATCAGGACACACAGTGGGATAAATTTCAAAATTTATAATGACCTAAACCTGTACACCTACTTCTACTAAAAACACTACACCTGCAAGCACATGAAGTTGTGTCATAGTATAGGAGGGCGGCAAGTATAGAGTTGATCCATAGGGAGAAAAGGGGGCACTAGAGATAGGTTAGTTTTAAGGCTAGGTTCCTACTATGGAGTCTAGAGTTGAAGGATTTAAAGGTGATTGTTGATTACACTAAGGGTTGAACAAGAAAGCAAGTAAACGAGAGAAAACAAGAATAAAACTGAAGTTATCCCTAGATAGTTAATTCCAATGAGAAAAAAAAAGACAAGGCAAACAAGGAAAGGGCAAGAAAAGAGCAAGCTATTTCAAGGCAAGAAATAAGAGGTCTACACAACACTAAGCTAGCAAGAAGGAAAGTAAAGACCTAAACTAGAAAGAATAAAGGAAGAACAAGGCAAGACGCTAACTAAGTAAGTAAAGAGATAACTAAGATAACACTAGCTAAGCAAGAAGGCACTTATGGTTTTAAAGAAATAAAGGGATGTGTGGGATATTTGGGGGATTTACTTATCAATTAGGTTGGGAGGTTACATGTGAACATTATGCTATTATTTAGATTACCAAAGCAAGAAACAAGATAGAGCCTAATGAATTTCCCTAGACTACTAACTAGCCATGGATAGGATAGGTTGTGTATAGGGGAACCAATCCCTAACACCTCATACTACCCTTATGAGTCTCAATTGGGTTTGGGTCTATGTGTAATTCAATTAGAATCTAAACAAGTCTAGGTTTCTAGGTTATAAGATCTTAGGGTGATTAGGTGTTGGGGTTAGTAATGGGAGTGACAGTGAGGTATTAGGCCTCCCATCACCCACATTCTAGCCTTGAGAAAGCTCTAAGATAATCACACTAAACTCATCTAAATGAGATACTTAGATCTCTCAACTAGGGTTAGGGGAACTGATTAGCATGTAGGAGGATAGGTAGCGAGATAGGTATCCATGAATTGGACCTAGGAGGAAATCTCAAAATTCACACATATAAGAAATTTCCCTAAATTCCTATGTGATTTCAAGAACAAACCAACAAGAAATTCATGAAGAGTGAGATAGAAATAGAACATAATCATTAGCAAATGAAATTACAATTTTTACATATCATTTTCCCCCAACATGGTATCAAAGTAACATTTATGACCCCAAATAGCCCACCCAAGGGCCTAGATACTCATGGAAATGGAAAATTCAAAAAGAAAGGAGAAAGAGGTAGAAGGAGACATGGGACTCAATGTAGATGGAGTAATCCACCTCTTCAGCTACCGCAAGATGCCCTCCTCCTTCCAAGTTGCAAGGGCATGGGATGATGGTGTAATAGGGTCAAAACACTAGGGAACTAGAGTTTTGATGGTGGAAATGGTGAAATGGATGCAATGGTGGTGGAACTAGAATGGCATGGATAGGGGACAAAAATGGAGTGCTAGGAGTGAGCTAGGGGTGGCCAAGAGTTGAATACCTTGAGCTCCATCCACCCCCATATATAGGGGTCTAGGGTTAAATGGGGGAAATATGGGTAAAGTAGTGCAAAAATAGGCTAGGGTTGTGAGTAACACCGACATAGTGGGCACCATAGCTATGATGGAGTGGGGTGAGATCGATTGTGGTGGATTGGAACAACCTTGGTGAAAAATGGAATAAATCACAATAACTTGGTCAATTTTGTACATGAAGTAGCACGCCCGTGGTGGGGCAAGGGCAACATGGTCGTGGTAGTCACCATGACTGTGGTGGCTTGGATGTGTTTGTCCGTTCTCTTCTTTACGACCATTCAGGCTCTACTGCAACATGGTTGTGCAAGGTGGAACGACCGTTCTGGGTCCATCAACCACGACCATTTTGAGTGGAACGGTCATGGTGATCCTTGCATTGCTTGAAGTTGACTCCATTGATTTTAGAAGAGACAACACGGCCGTTCTGACGTACCACGACCGTCTTGTCTCTGTTGTAGCACTTTGACTTGATTCCTTGGATTTGCTTGGACATCTTTTCTTCAATGGAGCTTTACCCACTAGGGGTAGGTTGAGGGAGCTTCGTACTTCACTTTTGGCCTCTCTAAGGGAAGAGAAACCCTAGGATTACTCCTCTCTCTCTCTCTTCCATCCAAGCATGGCTCAAATGCCTGAAAAACATGCAAATAATGTCCATAAGTGTATTTTACACAAAGATGCATATTAGGGGAAATAACATGTAATCTAATAGGTATAGATGGGATTGAGCTGCAATATGACACAAGATGAAGCTCTAAAATAGGGCTGCATCACCTTCCCCCACTTGTGGCTGCTCTGACAAACTCAACGCACATCCAAAAAACCTCTCAAACCATATGCATCACCATGACACACCACAATACCTTTGCTAGACTTGTGATAATGACCAACAACACATGTATTTTTTCATGTATTCGTCCTAGATCCCAGTTGCCTACTACAAAATACTTTTGGTTACTCCATCAATTTACCAATATAACATGCACACCCCATGAACCATGAATTGGTGGCCAACTCTGGCCCTACTCTTCCTTCACACTATTCTGACTCCATCCACAAGATCCCCAACTCAATATGTTGGAGCCACACCCCCAACCATAGTTGTCGATGAAGCTTCTACCTAGTTCATCTCCAACCAAGCCAGTAGAGTCGCTGACCACACAAGCGGTCATTCATCAAGACCATGTGGCTAAACTCCAGACAAGTCTAAACAAAACTTGAAGACTCCCGTGTGATTGCTCAGCTGATCCAGAGTATTGATCAGCCTAAACTAGCAACCTGGTAAGACAACAATAATCTTTTCTATTACTTTACCTTTGAGAAACTATAATAACAACATACATGATGAAGTTTAAATTATAAGTGAACATGTAATTAGAATAATCAACCCTATTTCCTAAGTATCAAGCCTACAATCTTATACTTGGTAATATGATATGAGGGACATAATGGATAAGCATATTATAGCTTAAAATGAGATTTGATTACCTAATATACACCTAACTATATGTTAGTATATTACATCCCATTTGGATTATATATCATTTATAACACCCATTTTATGGATGCTAGAGCTTACATTTTATTATCAAAATAGCCTCCAAACCTGACTTCCTCTTCATTTTATCTTATTTATTATGAAGAAATTATGCCCACTATGCCCCTGACAATATTTCCCATCTTTTGCAAGATTGTTATGATTTCTTCCACAAAAGGAGCACCGATAGGCCCATCAGGCCCATCAAAAATTAAGTCCCCTTCCCGGCCCAGTAGCATGCGAGGCAAAACACCCTCTTACCCGTCATGGTCACTACCCGATATGACAACAACCTGACGTCGGCATGTCGCATGGGAGCCCTGGCCGCTACAACTCTCTACCCGATATGGTGCCTTACCCATCACAGTTTGTCACCTGACTAGGTCGATTACGTGATATGGCTACCCCTCGGTGCAACAACCCGCCAAGCTTCCAACCTACCATAGCTGTACGCAATGCACTCGTTGCTCGACTAGTTGGTGGCTCGACACACATGTCGGGCAATAACTGCATCAACTCCTCCTAAAGCCACGAGAAAGAATCCATGGACAAAGGACACATGGTCCAATAAATGCCACAACTCCCATCAACTCACTGCCTATAAATAGCAGCTACAAGCCTACGATGGGACGAGTCAGAACCCTACAAGAGCTAACTTCCAGAGTAAAAGGAGCTAGTGCAATGAGTTTCCAGGAGCCTACAGGGCGATACTAGGTGAGGACACCATCATCCCGAGAGGGATGGGAGGAGCTCACTTAGGAACCATTCTGGTAGCAGTAAGCAACACGATATGACCCTCAAGGCCACTTGACAATGTCTGGTTCCTATCTGGGACTCAACCTGAGATGGCCAACCCACCTATACCCGACATGAAGAACCCGAGAGACTTAAGATAATGTTTACCTGATATGTATCCTAACCTGACACGGTACCCAACCTGATATGGTTTATACCCGTTAGGGCTACAGCCCGACACGACCATCATCCCTATTGGCCTAGAGGTTATACATTGTCCATATTTTGATAATGAATTAACCATTCCATTCATATGTATCTGATATGTGTATTAAAGATTGATTTTACATGTTAGGTACAAGGAAAGGATCAAAAATCCAAAGCCCTAGATTGGGTCAAGTTTAAGTCAAAAGAGCTACAAGTGTGCAATTTTGGAAATCTATGTAAACGACCTTAGAACTTTTTTGTAATCACTTGTAATGATGAATTGACTTGTAAATTAGTTGAGAAAATTGATTGGGATACTAAACACCAAGTTTTCATCACTTTAGATGCACTTTAGAAAATTGACCACATGTAGTCAATCAGTCGAGTTGCAAACTCGACCGATCCTCCTGGATCAAGTTTCTGAAGATAACATCGGTCGAGTTGTGGTTTCATAGAACTCGACCGATTGAGTACCTAACCAAATCGATCTTCATTGGTCGGTCAAGTTTTTCCAGGACAAACTCGACCGATGATTTGAATATCGACTTTGTCTTTTACTCTATCAGTCGAGTTACCTTTATTGAAACTCGAGCGATTGCACTGTACGAAATCTGTAGAAAAAGTGATTATGACTGTTGGTGTGTGTTTTGAGCGAAATTAGAGTCGTTTCTTTGAGAAAAAATGGCTATTTTCGTATCTAACCCATAACTTAAAGGGGCACCCTCAACTATAAATAGGACCTCTTGGAGTTCATTCCAAGGCTGCTTGTTCACTACATGCTTGGTCCTAGCTTAGTTGAGAGTGTTCTAACCCTTTGAGCCCCTTTCTCTCTCTACCTTCAAGTCAAATTTGTGAGTATGAGTGAGATAGGTTCCTTTGTAAGAGAGCTTCTCCATGTATTGATGTAAATCTCTCCTCACCATCTTCCTACCCTCTTTCCTATCAAAGAAAAGGTTGAAGATCTTCTTCGAGTGAAGGAGAAGAGGTTGCTGTTCTTCAAGGTTGAAGAAGGCAAGGTGTTCCAGATCTCTGAGTGAAGGAGATAGTCAAGGCACGTGCTCAAGAAAGATAGGTAATCCCTTGAAGGCTAAAGACTTGAAGAAGGAGTGGGTAAGTCCATGTTGATGGATGAAGAGTCCATGGTTCAAGTGGGTCAGCTCCTTCTATAGGTTGAAGATCTTTGCTTGAGATACTATGCCATAGCATGTGTGGTTGTTGTGTCTTGTAATCTTATGATGGAATATAAGAGTATTAAGATTGAAAATCCTAGATATTAACCACCTCTAGGTAGTGGACTAACATTGCTCCTAGTTAGGATGTGGAACCATTCTAAACCACCTGTCCAAGTGCTTGCTCTTCCTTGTCTCTCATCCTTGATGTGCTTGTTAGCTAAGACATCAAATTTGTTGTTTGTTTAAGTTTCTGTACTTAATATAATTTGGTGGTCTAATCCTTTTTGTGAGAATTGTGAAGCTCTATTCACCCCCTCTAGAGCCCTTGATCCAACAAGTGGTATCAGAGCAGGTCTTCTCCAAGCTTCTTCAATAATTAGGAGAAGATGGATGATTTGTCTCTTGGATCCCTCAACCTAGAAGGGAGCTTCTCCATGAGACCTAAGATCTTTGATGGCACCAACTTGCTATATTGGAAGAGAAGAATGCATTTCTACCTTCAAGGTGTGAGATATGATATGTGGAAGGTGGTGCACCTCAGGTATGAAGACCCAAAGGGGGAAATCTCCACATGGATTGAAGCAGAAATGAAGCAAGCTCAACTCAATGCAAAGGCAGTGAACATCATCTACACATAATTAACCCCATCCGAGTTCAACTAGATATCCTCTTGGGACACCGCACATGAAATTTGGAATAAGCTATGTGTCGCCTATGAAGGTACGGAGCAAGTAAAGGAAGCCAAGATCTACATGCTTTGTGGGCTACTTGAGGACTTCAAGATGGGTAAGAATGAGAGAGTGGCTGATATGTATACTAGGCTCAATGTGATCA
This sequence comes from Alisma plantago-aquatica, assembly GCA_963693085.1. NCBI lineage: Eukaryota > Viridiplantae > Streptophyta > Magnoliopsida > Alismatales > Alismataceae > Alisma > Alisma plantago-aquatica. Next base: position 313,510,938 of record OY856410.1, read on the forward strand.
TCAATGGATTGGTAACCCTTGGGAGTGTGATGGACAAAGGCACTATCAACTCCAAGATCTTGAGATCTCTTCCTAAGAGATGGGAGCCCAAGGTTACATCCATTGAAGAGGTGTACAAGCTAAGTGAGTTGTCAACCAAGGAGCTGGTTGGTAACCTTCAAGCCCATGAACCTAGGCCTGATAAGCAAGAAGAGGAAGAGAAAAGAAAAGAGAAGGAGTCCAAGAAGATAAAGGGCACAACCTTCAAAGCCCAAATTGAAGAAATGATGCGGCAACAACAACTAGCTCAAAGTCCCCTTCTCCTTCCTCAAGTGAAGATGAAGGCCCAAATAAGCATGAAGCAAACTACTCCAAAGGCAAGAACTTTAAGAGGAAGCCTTTTTAATCAACTCCAAGATGCTATGAGTGTGGCCAAAAAGGCCATTTCAAGAGTGACTACACAAAGGCCAAGAAGAGCCATCACAAGAGCAGCCACAAGAAATACAGGGAGTACAAGAGAGAAGGCAAGTACAAGAGGAAAGAAAAGAAAGAAAGAAGATCCAAAGATGCATCTCATGCAACTTGGGAGGAGTCCTCCTCAAGCTCTTCAAGCTCCGAAGATGGAGAAGGCCACCTTGCTCTCATGGCCTCTACAAGTGAAGATGTAGGTGAGGTAAGTGAGGTAAGCGAAGTCAATTTGCATGAGTTATCTAAGGAAACTCTTATTCATATGCTTAATGATTGCCGATCATCTTTTACTAAATGCAAATCTAAAAGGAAAATATTAGGTAAGATATTAGATGATCTTTATGCTAAAATTGAGATTCTTGATAAAAATGAGAAACTAATCCTTGATAGCATAGATTCTTTGCAAGGGCGATTTCTTGACCTTGAGCTTCAACATAATGGAGTAGAGGTTGAGAATGGGGTCTATCTTAAGACTATTGGAGATCTTAAAGAAGACAACCAAAAGTGCCAAGATGAGTTAGATGTTCCTAAATCTTAAAATGTAGAACTAACTCTCATTGATAATGCTAGGAAGCAAGAGATTCATGTTTATCAAAAGGAAATTTTGTTGCTTAAATCTAAAAATGCCAAGTTGCTTTCTCAAGTTAATGATTTATCTTCTAGACATATTTTTCAAAGTAATGAAGTTGCTAGCATAGCTTTAGAATGAGATTCCTTTCATACTAAAGCTGTAAGGACCTTGACCTTTGTTTTGCACTTATCCTATTTGCTTTGCCTAAACCTTGTGTTTAGTTGCTTGCTAATCACCCTTAGTGGTGATTAGGGTTTGCTTGTGCTTTGTTGAGGGTTGGAGGTGCTACTTGAAAATAACCTAAGTTTAAGGTTGATGAGCAAGTTTGTCACCTTGAGATATGCTCTTCTCTCTCTTTGCTTCCTCTAGAGTTGAGAGGAAGGGTTGGGCTCATTTCTTGAGTTGCCTTGGGCCTTGTAGAGCTCTGTTGGGCTTTGTTTCACCTTGTTTGGGCCTTGCCTTGCCTTGATGAACTTTATATTGGGTAGGAGCACCTTGTGTCGGCCATGGGGGGTGTCGCCCATAGGTGTGTCGGCCAAGGTGGTGGTGTGTGCGTCAACCTTTAACCCCTTTGACCTCCTTGCTTTGGTTGTGTCACCATACCTTCGACATGTGGCCGATCTCTTGATGAGTGGTGGCATAACATGTTGCATGTGGTTTGCAAGGTGGAAAGACATTGAACAAGTGTCCCTAATTAAGATGACACCTTGCCTTGGTTCACCTTTGATACTTTTCAATATATATCTTCCCTTTCACTTCCTTAGGATCCCTTTTAGCTCTTTGTTGCTCTTCTCTTATTTGGTGAATGACACACCTTTCTTTGGTGTGCTTGGTGGCCGATCCCCCTTGGTGGAGATCTATTCTTCTTCCTCTAGATTGGTGGTAGAACGCTAGGTGGACCTTGCTTCCTTGATAAGCATCTTCCCTCTCTCCTCAACATCTTCTTCTCCATCTTGCCTACTCTTCGTCCATAGTGGTTATGATCTTTGTTCCTTTTCTTGAGGTGGCCGAAAGTGGTGTGCTTTGGATCTAGAAGCTTAGATCTTAGACCTTTAGAGCTTGAGGAGCTTGCTTAAGGCGGGTTACATAACTTCTAACCCTGACTATACTACCTTCCTTTTTGTTGTATGTTCATGTATGATCATATTCGGCCATGCAACTTGTTGAATATACTTCAAGCTTAATTATACCTTTGATCTTGTTGATATATGATCTTGTTTGCTCTTTTGGATATGATGTGGATGTACCTTTGGATCTAGTTGGCTGAACCCATAGTTGAGGGTTTCCTTTAGTGGAAATACCCCTTTCTCTCCTTGGTCATGAGAAGTGAGTTTGAGGCCTAGTGTTATAGACAACACCCCTCTCTCTTGGATGTTGAGAGGTGAGTCAATACTCTAGATGCTTAAGCAACACCCTTCTCTCACCATGGATTTGATAGGTAATGCTAAGTGGAGTGTTGACCTAGATGTGGTGGTGATCCATCTTGATGCTCGATTTGTGATAAAGTATTGTGTAAAACCCCTCTCTCTTGGTTGTTGAGAGGTGAGCCAATTCCTTTGATCTTTTAGGGTTGTGAAGATGGTGATCTTGAAGTTGATGATGACCATGTCGGGCTATGCTTCATGCTTTGCACGACATGCTCCTTAGTAGTGTTTCCCGACACCTCTTTGTCTAGGGTTTAACCCTTAGCTAATACATCAAGTTGTGTTGTTGACTTGGTGCCCGATATGGCCCTCTTGACCTAAGTGGTGAGCTTGGGAGGTACACCTTAGACCTAGTGCTCTGCACGATACCCTCTGGGGAGAGGTTGCCCGATACCCCCCTGCCTTGAGTTTGGTCCTGGCCGATATGATGAAGTAGAGATGAGCCTTGGTGGCTTGGTGCTCGTTATGGTGTTTGTATGGTGAAACCCTAATAGGTGCCTTTAAGGGTTGGCTGATATGATGCTACCATGCTCATGGAGGACATGGTTTGATGTTGTGGGCGATATAGTTCCTTGATTGATGGAGGTTGTCCCTTGTGCACGACACATGCTCCCAAAGTTCTAGTTGCACGACACACCTCTGTGCTAGCTGATCTCTAGTTCACGTTAGAGTGAAGTTTGGTTGGCCGTCATGGTAACATGTGCTTTAGGGTTTGAAACCCTAGCCGTTTATCTTTTAGTGAGGATATGACCTTTCCCGATACCATCTATAGTGAGGGGCACCGTACCCGTCACACTTCTAGTGAGGGTAGCAGGCATCTTTGAGAGGGATAGGTTTAACCCAGAAAACCTAGTTTATGGTTCTTTATCTTATAGTCACATCTTTGTTGATAATGCGAAATGGATAATGGTTTGTAAACCAATGACTTGTTGGATGCTTAAAAGTAATGTCAAATAAAGATAGTATGATGATAGTTTATGTATATGAAAGCATAAAGAGATGCCCACGTTTTGATAGTAAGTAATGTGATTGATATAATAGAACCAGATGACATGATAAACAGTGGAGTTGTATGCCTAGTGATTTTAAAAGATGTCTCTTTTATACTAACCATGCATGTTACAAGATGAATTCATAGCCAGGTAAGAGCTATGAGGCACAAGTGTTTGAATGACACTGCATCATGATGATAACTCTTGTTGATGAGATAACATGCATCACCAGTATGGTAAGATAGGTCTGAGGACCTGATGAAGGCTGAGTGCCTAGTAAGGTGTTATCCTATGATGATGAGATAAGGGATTGTTATCCCAAGTGATGATGATGTCTTAAGAGGAAGTGGTTTTCTGTGATAAGGGATTGAGATCCCAGGACGATGTGATGATGACAGTAATAATATAACTCACTTCTTGTATGTTTTACAACTTGGTTGCCTCAACAATCCACTCAAAATATACTAATTAATTATAGTGGAACTGAACATGTAGTTTGCCCTATCCATAGATCCATCATCTTCAGTAGCTGGTGATGGTGAAACGGGTTCTCCTGCGGGTTAACTCAGAGCGTATATTATTGAATATGTAGGGTTTCTCCTAGCTGAAAATAGGAGGATTTGAGTGTAACTGTGGTTGCAGACTCAAGATATATGGAGCATGGTGAACAGGCATATGGCTCAATATATGTGAAAGAGCATGAATGCGTTAATGGCTCAAAGAATAGTGAACAGGCATGTGGCTCAAGTGTTACTAGTACTGAGACCTGTACCAAGGTGGGCTAGAGTTATGGGTAGCTTGCGGAGTTGACCCTGTGGCTGAGGCCACTTAAAGCATGAGACTGCGGTCCTGCTTTGGTTCTCGTGCACTGACTACGAGGAGGAGAGGTCGTGGAGTCTGGCTCTTCCATTGACCTTGTATGGAACCGAATCCGGGTTTCACAGCCGTCAGTTGGATCTAAGCGGTACAAATCACTTCCTCAGGGAATAATAATATGTAATTCATCCAAACAGTGTTTATTTCTTAATACAAATACAGAACATTGGTTGATACCTTACTTGTGTAGTTGATGTTGTTATACCTTGCAGTTACTTATATGTTCCTTATGTTTTGTGATAAGATCATATAAATCTTATCTTGTCAATCATGTTCCATAAAGAAAATCAGGTTATATGCCTCCCACAATCTTGGTAAGATGGATGATATAGTAAGTTTTTCTCAGTACACTGCTCATATAATCTGCATATATCAATTATCTACTTTTCTTGCTTTAATCTTTCTAGAGTTTTATAGTTTCAGAGGGGAGTTATGTTTCTCACTAGGACTGTGTGTCCCACCCCATTGGTTTACAACCTTTTTAGTTGATCATGCTAGACGTGGTGGTCGCGAGGTTGTGGCTGAGCAGCAAGAAGAGGAGCAGTAGAAGGCAAGAGATGGACATGCTGCATGTTTTGGTGTTTTGTAGTAGAGTTCTAGAGTCATCCCTGTACACTCAGGTCCTCGGGGGTGTTTTGATGATGTTTCACAATGTATAGTTATTGTACTCTTATTCATCCTACTATTAGCCTTATGTGGCTTGTTATGTACATATAAACAAGTGATGAACTCATGTGCTGGCAAGACAACTGGTTTCTGTAAGATGTGAACTTATATTAAGGCTTGCGTATGTTCATATAACATGTTACCTTGCAGGATGAGGATCTGAATATAATAGTTCTCTTTTATATGTTTTTCCACAAATGGTTTTAATTAACCCATGTTTTTGGTAATATGTGGTTTATGGAAGTTCCGCATGTTTTCGCATGTCACCTTGCTGTCTATGTGATGGCGAGGTGTCACAAAAGCCCTCTATTTAGAGGCCGACATATTTCATGCTAGAGATGATCTTGCTAGTCTTTCTACTACTGTCATTAACCTTAGTGATGATAATGCCAAGTTAAGATCTTCTTTGCAAATGTTTCTTTCAGGAAAGGAATCCCTCAATGATGTCCTAGAACACTCTACCAAACAAATTGGTACTAGTGGTTTGGAATATGATGGGACTTCTCCCAAAGGTAAGAGAAAGAGCAAGAACAAGGGTAAGAAGAAGAGTGTGGAACCTCCTATCTTCCATGGAGAGACTTCTGGCTCTAAGAACCCTATGGTATGTGTTCATTGTAAATGTGATGATCATTACTCTACTTATTGTCCTTACAAGCCAAAGGGGACCAACCCAAAGATGAAATGGGTCCCCAAGCTAACCCCGGATCCCAAAGTTTGAGTTGAGTACTGACATCCTTCTTTCTTGCAAGTTAAAAAGAGATGGATTGTTGATAGTGGCTTCTCAATACATATGACAGGTGAATTTAGCCATTTCAACAAATTCATGAAAAAGAAAGGAGGATCGGTGACCTTCGGGGACCACAAAAAGGGTAAGGTCATAAGTGAGGGTGATGTAGGCAATGAGCTATGTATCAAGAATGTTTTGCTTGTTGATGGCCTACATCAAAACTTGATAAGTGTAAGTCAACTATGTGATAATGGATATCTTGTGTTGTTTACATCTTAAGAATGTTTGCTTCTAGATTCCCTCACATACAATGTCATATATAAGGGAACTAGAAATGGTAATATTTATGTTATTATTCTTGATTCTCTTAAGCCCGTACTTGATAAATGCTTGGTAGTGGATAAAAATGATATTTCTCTTTGGCATCATCGTTTGGGTCATGTGAATGTGCATCAAATGAAGAAGTTGAGAAAAAAGTATTTGGTTTGAGGACTTCCCAAATTGGATTTTGAAAAGGACGAGGAATGACAACCTTGTACACAAGGCAAACAAACCAAATCTTCCTTCAAATCCAAAGGAGTCATGAGTACCAAAAGAGCTCTTGAGCTTCTTCATATTGATCTATTCGAACCAATGAGAACGCAAACGCTTCGTGGTTCCAAGTATTGTCTTGTTGTTGTTGATGATTTCTCTCGATATACTTAGACCTTCTTCCTCATCTCAAAAAGTGATACTCTTAATGATTTCTCGAGCTTTTGCAAATGGGTTGAAAATGAAGCTTCTTTTTGGATTATTTATATCCGCAGTGCAGTGACCATGGGGGAGAATTTAAAAATGATCTTTTTGAATGTTTTTGTGAAAATTCTGGTTACTCACACAATTTCTCTTCTCCTCGTACGCCTCAACAAAATGGGGTAGTAGAGAGGAAGAATAGGTCACTTCAAGATATGTCAAGGACAATGCTTCTTGAATATGACATACCTAAGAAGTTTTGGGCCGAAGCTGTTAGTACCGCCTGTTTTGTGCAGAATCGAGTTTTCACACATCCTTCTTTGAAGAAAACCCCCTATGAGCTATGGCATGGTAGAAAGCCATCCATTGATTTCTTTCATGTTTTTAGATGTCCTTGTTTTGTTTTAAACACGAAGGATTCTTTTGAAAAGTTTGATCCAAAATCTTATAAGGCTTTCTTCCTAGGCTATAGCACTACAAGCAGAGCTTATAGAGTCTTCACCATTGAATTGTCTAAAATTGAAGAATCTATTAATGTTAAGTTTATTGAAACTAAACTTGTTGTTGGCAAGCATGTGGTTGATAATGATGTTGCAGATGACTTGATTCCTATCTTGAAAGACCTCAACATCGACAACAAAGGTAAGCAGGTGATAGAAGCTGAAGATGAAGAAAAGAAGGATCCCACTCCTCATTTTGCAAAGAATCATCCCAAAGAGCTAATAATTGGAAACCCATTTGAGAGAGTGAAGACAAGAACTGCCTACAACAAATAACAAGCATATAGTGCCTTCAACTCACAGTTGGAGCCAAAGAACATCAAAGAAGCTCTTGGTGATGACGAGTGGATCCTAGCCATTCAAGAGGAATTGGAGAAATTCGAGAATATTCACGTGTGGACTCTAGTGCCAAGACCAAGTGATAGAAAAATCATTGGCACCAAGTGGGTCTACCACAACAAGCTAAATGAGCAAGGCAAAGTGGTAAGGAACAGGGCAAGGTTAGTAGCACAAGGTTACAATCAACAGGAAGGTATTGACTTTGATGAAAGTTATGCTCCTATTGCTAGATTAGAATCTATTAGAATGCTACTTGCTTTTGCTAGTTATAAAAATTTCTTGTTATATCAAATGGATGTTAAAAGTGTGTTTTTAAATGGTATAATTGAGGAGGAAGTAATTGTTCCTCAACCTCCACGATTTGAAAATGACAAGCTACCTAATCATGTTTATTTGTTGCAAAAAGCTCTCTATGGACTCAAGCAAGCACCTTGAGATTGGTATGAGAAATTAAATAACTTTTTGTTAGACAATGGGTATGTCATGGGCAAAGTCGATTCTACTTTATTTCTAAAACACACTTCTAGAAACTTTCTTATCATTCAAATTTATGTTGATGATATCATTTTTGGTGGGGCTGATATTGATCTTTGCAAGGAGTTTAGTTCTCTTATGCAGAGTGAGTTTGAGATGAGCATGATGGGTGAGTTAGCTTTCTTCCTCATCTTTCAAATCAAGCAAACAAAAGAAGGAAACTTCATCAACCAAGGCAAGTACACACATGAACTACTCAAATACTTTGGGATGGAGAACATGAAGCTGATGGATACTCCCATGTCCAATACCGCCAAACTTGATAGAGATGAAGAAGGTGAGAAGGTAGATGAGAAGCTCGATAGAGGTATGATTGATAGTTTACTTTATTTAACTGCCTCTAGACCTGACATTATGTTTAGTGTTGGCTTGTTTGCTCGCTTTCAATCTAGCCCTAGTAAATTGCATCTTATTGTCGTTAAGAGGATTTTGAGGTACTTAGCCAAAACTCAAAATTTTGGACTATGGTGTCCTAAGTCAAGGAACTTTACTCTTGTGGCATATAGTGATGCGGATTATGTGGGTTGTTTGGTTGATAGAAAGTGAACAAGTAGCACTTTCTTCCTTCTAGGACCATGCTTGGTATCTTGGTTTTCCAAGAAACAGAGCACCATGGCATTATCAACTACCAAGGTTGAATACATTGCATTTGGGAGTTGCTGTGCCCAGGTCCTATGGATGAAGCAAATGCTCCAAGACTTTAACATACATTTTGATGCTTCTCCTATCTATTGTGATAATACTATTGCAATCAATCTCTCTTATAATCCTATATTGCATAGTAGAGCTAAACATATAGAGGTTTGCAATCACTTTCTTCGTGATCACATTGCCAAGAAGGATATTTATATCATGCATGTTTACACAGAAAATTAGTTGGCGGACATTTTCACTAAACCTCTGGCTAGAGATCAATTTAACTTTATTCAATCTAAACTGCTCATTGTTACTTTGGATGCTATTGATATGTGATCTAGCTAGTTGTTTCCATCCTATATGTTTTGATCATGTTTTTCTACATCTTACTTGCCTATATATGCTAGAAATGTGCTTAACTTGCTTGTTGACATGCTTAGTTTTTACTTGTTTTTGGGTTTTTCTCTATTTCTTGGTTTTATCACAAAATAGTACCCAATGATGAGTATATGTGCCTAAGTATGTTCAATGTATATAATAGACTTAAAAATGAATTTAATCAACATGTATATGGCTAGAAATTAAGATTGATGGTTTTAGGTTAGGTTGACTGACGTGGCATTTTTATCGCACTAACAAACTCACTCGGGGTTGAAACCCCTACGCTTTTATCAAAACCAAAGTGCAATAATACCACCTGCAAGTGGACGAGTCTTATCATAGTATAGTTAAGGATCGAACCCAAAGGACAACATTTTAAAGAATCTTGCCAGTCGAATCTAGTTCAAGTAAGACTAATATTTAAAATGATGGGTTGATTTGAGTTTGATTTAACTAATTGCAAGGAAGTGAAAGCTGGATTAAAGTTGGATTTAGATTGAAGATATGGAATCGCTGGGATGGTACCGGGTTTCACCACAACTACACATGCAAACAGATTCAATCACACATATCCAGGCAAGATATAACTATCCAAATGGAGCTTCTATGAACCCTCTGCAAGGGTAGGTTCACGTGAACATCACCTTAGGCGTCAGATTTCTCGTCGCCATTTGGGTCACACACTCACAACTCTGAAGATACAAAATCCAACTAAGGTTGTGAGCCCTCCGCGAGGATAGGTTCACGGAAGCGTCACCGTAGGCTAGATGGCTCATCCCCTAACAGATCACACACTTATGACCTCAAGGAATCCTATCAGAAGTTCTCATCAAGGAGCCAACCACATGAATCATTAAGCAAGCAGGTGATTAATCTAAAAGCAATCATCGAAGATTAACTAAGAAGCTACAACATCCAACTAAGGTTGTGAACCCTCCGCGAGGATAGGTGTAGAGAAGCATCACCGTAGGCTAGATGGCTCGTCCCCTAACGGATCATACACTTACGACCTCAAGGAATTCTATCAGAAGTTCTCATCAAGGAGTCTACCTCATCAATTGACATTCTACACTAAGAAGATAAGAATGAGATGAATGCAAGTAGGAAATCAAACTACAAGCTTGAATGATTAATAACGAAATGAAAAAGTTATATACATTTCAATGGAATGCTTAATAAAAGAACATGCTTGCATGGGTAGTGGGGCTAGTCCCCGCACCTCAGCAAAAAGGAACTACTCGCTCATGATGCAAGAGACAAGAAGAATAAGAAAGAGAGAGAAATCCACCATGAACTTAGTGCAGAAGGTAGTCGCAGCTTGGTGAAGATGATGGTCTTCTACGTCGTGTCAGAGCAGATCTAGACGTGGAACGGGAGAAGCCAAGATAGACCGGACAGTCTCTCTCACTCCGTCTTCCTTCTCTTCTCGGTCTCCTTGCTTGCAACACGAGAAGTAGGTGGAATGAAATTGGCATGGACGATACTGGATCTGGATCGGACCTGTGTACAGGAAGCATGTTGGCATCCCAGAACTGATGCGAATTGAGGACCCTTGTGGTCCTATTTATAGGCTCAGATGGGGTCTTCACATTTTCTGCATGAACCTGCTCCAAATGGTCTTGGGGCAAACAGTCTTGGAAATCTGCCTTCAAACGATCTTGTAGACCGGTCGAATGACCAAACGATCTTGGGACCGAATGGCTCCAAACGGTCTTGCAGATCGGTCGAATGACCAAATGGTCATGGGACCGAATGGCTCCAAATGGTCTTGCAGATCGGTTGAATGACCAAATGGTCTTGGGACCGAATGGCTCCAAGCAGTCTTGGGACCGTATGGCTCCAAACGGTCTTGGGACTGTATGTATCTAAACGGTCTTGGGACCGTATGGCTCCAAATGGTCTTGGGATTGAATGGCTCCAAACGGTCTTGGGACCGAATGGATCCAAACGGTCTTGGGACCGAATGGCTCCAAATGGTCTTCATTGTTCAAATGGTTTGGTGATGCAAACAATCTCGAAGACCGATGGATTTCAAACGTTCTCTGCATCGAAGTTCAACCAGTCTTTACATTGATTTCCAAACAGTCTTGACTGGGCGTCGTCCAACCGGTCTGTGTCATCCCCTTCAATCGGTATGCGATCGATCAACGCCTCACGGTCTCAAGACCGTGAGGGATTTTATGTGGTGAGTGTAGAGTGGGAGCGGCGGGGTTGCAGGTAGCATTTAAGGTTGTTGGAGGTAGAAGGAGGCGAAGGTTTTGGTGCCGACGCCGTTGATGACGGAGGAAGGGAAGGCAAGAGGATGGGAAGCATGCCCAATGCTGTTGAGTTGCCCAAACAGTTTTGAGATGGAGCAGGTCCATTCAGTGTTGAGGTGGAACCGCTCATTCGGTCTTGAGACCGAATGGTGAAACCAAATGGATGAGAAAGGTGGGTCCTACTAAAAATGGTTCGATTGTTCACCTCGTCAAGACCTGCATCAAATCAACATAAATTCAGTTAAAATCATGATAATTGGACCAGTTAAGTAATTTTGCACATTTTGATATTTAGTAATTGAAATTGGATGTATTGAGACAAAAAGAGCCCAAGAAGGTGACTGGAAATCATGATGAATATGCATTCATCAAAACACCCTGAACTTAGACGTTGCTCGTCCTCGAGTAACACAAAATCTGAAACAGTCACCAAATCAATACTTTCTGGTCATGTGATTGCCTCATCTTCACATCACGATTGTTTTCCTTCTGCTCAGTATGACTCTGTATCTCAACCTCCTAAGACCACTAAACACATCTCACCATATCTTCGTTCATGAGTTTACTTTCCAATATCACTTCCTCCTCACTTTTTCCAACAACAAGAATGTCAAAGAGTTTTGTAAGAGTCCAGAGTCGCACGTAGAAAAATAAGTGTGCATCTCATCTGACACTGGTGTATTTTAGGGTAGTGGAGGCTTTTATTGTGCCTTTAGGTAGAAAAGGGAGTGAAGGGTGGTATGGGAGGAAGAAGTAAATCTCTCCTCTATTCGACTCAAGATTTTTATTATTTTTGCAATTTCATTTATTGCATTTTTTGTGCGAATCTCTCCTCTATTTGAATCGAGATTGCATTTCTTTTTGTGTGCTCTTAGGCATCTTTTTTGTGCAAATCACTCCTCTATTCGACTCAAGATTGCATTTTGGGTGGTACACCCATATTAATTTGCGAGGGGTATGGAAGAAGCAGATATAGATGGAAGTGGCATGCCACCCCGAACTTAGGGTTTGGCACTATTTTGTCTATTTTTGTTTATTTTTGATGGATGAAGTGGTATGAAGATGATAGAAGAAGTGTAGAAGAGAGTTCAGATCAGAATGTAACTTGATTTACAATTCTATGCATTAGGTCGTTCTCTTTATCATACTCTGCTCAGATAATGACTTGATGAGGATCTAGTGGGGATTCCATGTTATTGTTCCACTAGTCAGTTAGGAAGCACAACATGTTTGATCCCTATTAGTTCGACAGACACTTGTCATATTTGCATAAGTATCATGATGTTAGGAATCATAAGCTTCACAATATGATTTCAATCAAAAGGCTAGATTTCATAAGAAGGTCCTTTTGAGGATCTGCTTCGAATAAGGAGGGTATAATGATTCAAGATGCAAAGAGAAATAAAAAGGTCAAAAATTCATCTAGTATCTGTTCACATTTCTTTTGAAAACTTTCAAAATTGTGAAAACTTTTGAAAATTTAGGTCAAAAATGCGACGATGAAATCTTAAGTTTGATTTAGATGGGTGAAGGTGGAAAGTAGATACATACCACACACCCTCCACCCAAACATAGAAATTTACTCGTCCCGAGCAAACTCTAAATCTGCATGGAGGGGAAAGTTCATGCCATTTGGACCACTGGATGTGGTTGCATTCCAATCAACGTGTTTCCTCCATCTAAAAATCTCAAATAAAAAGATCCTTCAAAACTCAAAGTAGAATCTCACGATGCAATTTTTTTTAGTGCAAAATTATATAAAATTTAAAAATAGAATTGAGTAAAATTTCAAATTCAAAGTTTAAAACAAATTTTATTTATCAGGTTGCCTTCCGATAAGCGCCTTTATTTTACGTCGATGGCTTGACGTGATATCTTCAACTTCACGGTGGTTCCTTTGGATTGGAAAGATCTATTGTTGCTTTAGTGCTAATGTCAGCTGTGGTGAAATATCTTTTCAAACATTGCCCATTTTCCATGAATTCACCCGACTTTTCGCTCCATAAAGAGAAAGCACCATGTGGGGAGATGCTTTTGACAATGTACGGTCCAGAACAACAAGAGCGGAGTTTCCCTAGGAATAACTTCAATCTTGAGTTGAATAGTAGAACTTGGTCTCCTACTTGTATGTCTTTTCTTTTCAAATGACCATCATGCCAGATTTTGGTGTGTTCTTTGTAGATTCATGTATTCTCATAAGCTGTCATCCTGAGTTCGTCCAACTCTTGGAGTTGCAGAATCCTGGCTTGGCCTGCTTTTTTCATGTCAAAATTCAGTTTTTTATTACGCACCATGCCTTGATTTTCCAGTTCGACTGGTAGGTGGCAAGCCTTTCCATATATTAATCGAAAATGTGTAGTCCCAAGGGGAGTTTTATAAGAAGTTCGATAGGCCCATAATGCTTCGTTGATTTTCACCAACCAATCTTTCCGATTGTGGCCTACTATCTTTTCCAACATACTCTTGAGTTGACGATTAGAAACCTCCACCTATCCACTTGTCTATGGATGGTAAGGTGAGTCTACCTTGTGAGTAACACCATACTTTCTTAGCAATGCTTCAAAGCTTCTTTCAAGAAAATGGGAACCTCCGTCAGATATCACTGTGCGTGGGACACCAAAATGGGTAAAAATAATATCCTTGAATAATTTGATGACTGGTTTGGAATCACTAGTGACGGTTGGTATGGATTCAACCCATTTTGAGACGTAGTCTACCGCCACTAGGATGTATGAGAATCCATGAGAATATGGGAATGGACCCATGTAGTCCACCCCCCAAACATTGAATATCTCTACTTCTTGCCATAGATTCAGAGACATCTCATCTCTCTTTGTTATATTGTCGGATCTTTGACATTTGTCACATGATAGGACAAAGTCATAGGAATCTTTGGATATGGTTGGCCAGAAGAATCCACATTGCAAAACCTTCAAGACAGTCTTCTTTGAACTCATATGGCCCCCGACTGGGCCAGAGTGACAGTGCTCTAGAATAGATTGAGCTTCCTCCTCAACGATACATCGTCTGTAAAGACCATCATCACATAGTTTGAAAAGGTACGGTTCATCCCAGTAGTACTGTTTCACATCATGCATAAATTTCTTCAGTGCATTTCCGGTGCATTGATGATGAATAACCCCAGCAGTGAGGTAGTTCACAAAATCTGAGTACCATGGTATAGCTTCTGAGACCTGCATTAGTTGATCATCTGAAAGGGAATCATTAATTAGAATCTTCTCAGTATCCAGAGTGTGGATGCGACTGAGGTGATCTGCTACCACATTTTCTGTACCTTTTTTATCTCCTATATCCAAATCAAATTCTTGCAATAGGAGAATCCATCTAATTAGCCTAGGTTTTGCATCTTTCTTTGCCAGAAGGTAACGAATAGCAGCGTGATCTATGTAGACAATGACCTTTGAACCAATTAGGTAGGATCAGAACTCATTGAAGGCATACACGTCTGCCAGAAGTTCTTTCTCAGTAGTAGCGTAATTCCTCTGAGCTTTTTCGAGGGTCTTTGATGCATAATAGATCACATAATGTTTCTTTTCTATATATTGGCCCAAGACAACACCTACAACATAATATCTTGCATCACACATGATTTCAAAAGGGTGGTCCCAATCGGGAGCTCTGATGATGGGTGTAGTAGTAAGGGCATGTTTCAGTTTATTGAAAATTTTAACACATTCTTCGTCAAAATTGAATTCAACATCCTTTAGTAACAAATTTTTCATCGGCTTGGTTATCTTTGAGATATCCTTTATAAACCATCTATAGAAACCTGCGTGACCAAGGAATGCTCAAACTTCCTTTACATTGATAGGGACAGAGAGCTTGGAAATCACTTCAATCTTGGCTTTATCTACTTTAATTCCTATATTGCTAACCCTATGGCTGAGGACAATTCCTTCCTTTACCATAAAATGACACTTCTACCAGTTGAGCACAATATGAGCTTCTTTAGATCGTTTGAGGACCAGGGAGAGGTATTTTAGACATGAATTGAATGAATCTCCATATAAAGAAAAATCATCCATGAAAACTTCCATAATGGTTTCGGTGAGACCGACAAATATAGCAGCCATGCAACGCTGGAAAGTTGTAGGTGCATTGCAGAGTCTGAATGGCATTATTCTAAATGTGTATGTTCCGAATGAGCAGGTGAAGGCGGTTTTTTCCTGGTCATCTGGGTGTATAGGTATTTGGTAGAATCCAGAGTAACCATCAAGATTACATAAGTATTCTTGATGGGCCAACTACTCTAATACTTGATCAAGAAAAGGCATTGGAAAATGATCTTTTCGAGTTGCCTTGTTTAACTTTCTATAATCAATGCACATCCTCCACCCTGTGACTGTTCGAGTGGGGATGAGTTCATTGTTTTTATTTCGTATCACAGTTGTTCCACCTTTCTTCGGGACTACATGCATTGGGCTCACCCATGGTGAGTCCAATATCGGATAGATAATTCCAGCAATGAGTAGTTGAATGACCTCTTTACGGACTACCTCCTTCATATTTGGATTTAGTTTCCGTTGATGTTGAATAGTTGGCTTGTGATATTCCTTCATAGGGATCTTGTGCATACACAATGCTTGACTAAACCCAGTGAGGTCATTCATTTTGTAGCCAATCACTTTCTTCCTCTCCTTCAATTCTTTCAAGAGTTTATCTTCTTGTTCGATCGTAAGATCGGAATTTATTATAACTGGACAAACCTTGAGGTTATCCAAAAAAACATACTTTAGTCCCTCAGGAAGGGGCTTCATCTCTGGAGCTTCTAGTTTTTCACATGTTTCTCCAGTAGCCTGCACAACTTTGAGTTCTTCACACATGGCTTCAACATCTTCTTTTGCAGAGTCAAGGCATTCAATGCAATCCTTCACTTATTCGTCAATAGGTTCATCAACTGATAGATCAGTTAGAGTGACTTCTAATGGATTGTCCGATTCATGATTCTCTTGAGTCAGAAGTGACTTATGCTCTATGCAATCAATCAGATAGACTTCTTCTTGCATACTTGGTCTTCTCATGCTTTCAAATATTTTAAATTCGAGCATTTCCTTGCCTAATCTAAGTAGCAAGGTTCCTGCTTCAATGTCGATTAGGACTCTTGCGGTGGTGAGGAATGAACGTCCAAAGATGAGAGGATATCTGGCGTCCTCTTTTATGTCCATAATGACAAAATCACACAGAACATAGGAATCTTTTCCATCCTCAACAGGTACATCCTCAATAATTCCTAACAGGCATTTTATCGAATTGTCTGCGAGTTGTATGGTCATTCCAGTTGGAAGAAGTTTAGCAAACCCTAGACTTTTGCAAAGGATGAGTGGCATGATGGAGATGCTAGCACCAAGATCCGCCGGTCCTTTCTTGCATGAAGAATCGCCAATATGGCAGGAACTCCCAAAAGATCCTGGATCTTTTTGCTTCTATGTCATCTTATTCTGAATGATATCCAAAGTGGTTTTAGCTAACTTGACTATCTCATATTCTTTAGTTATATATTTCCTGGTCAGGAGTGACTTTAAGTACTTTGTCCAAGCTGGTATCTCAACCAGCGCATCCAAAAAGGGTATGCCAACATGAAGTTTCTTCATAGCTTCTTTAAACTTATAAAACTGAGTATCAAGCTTGGTTTGCCTTAAATGAGCAGGAAAAGGAATATGGGGCTTGTATACAGGGATATCAGGTTCTGGTGTTTTAGTTTCTTCCTCAATTGGTTTCTCAAGACTTCCCTTATCTATCTTATCAACAATTACTGGTTCTTTCTGTTGAGATTCTGGTGTTGTTGAGTCTTGAATGATCATACGCTCATGCTCATTTGTAATAACCATAAGTGGCTTGACAGGAGGATCAAAATAATCCTTGCTTGACCTGGTTGTGATAGCCTTCAATTGTTTTGGGTGCTTAGGATTATTCTCGGGCTGGCCCGCAAATGCTCCAACAAGTGGCTTTATGGTAGCGACAAGTTCAACTAGTTGAGATTCAATAGCTTTCTGATGTGCTTGCTGGTTAGCTATCAAGGTTTGTTGGTTAGCTATCATATTCTGCTGTGACTGTAACATCTTCTCAATGGTTGTCAATTTGTCATCAGGTGAGAAGGGAACAACTTGTTGTCCTTGAGGCTGATTAAGATTCTGGTACTGAGAACTATTTTGATAGTTATTGAAGTTTCTATTCTGAAAGTTTCCCTTGAAGTTTCCTTGATTTCCAAAATTCTGTTGTTGATTATACTAAAATCCTGGTGGACCTCGTGGTTGGTTGTTCAAACCAAATTGATGCGAGTTCACTGCTCCAGAGGGGTTTCCATATTGAAAACCCAAATGATTCTTATTCTGATTCAGATTGTAATAACCTTGACCAGGGATGATATTAACATCATTCAGGTTCTCCATTTGATTATTATCTCCTTGGCCACATACATTGCTTAGAACAACATCATAGAGAACATTGCGTGCCAATGTGGAATGATCAATACTTTTACATGCTTCATAGAACGATGAAGCTGACTTGACCTTTTCTTGTTGTCGAGTGGGCGAACGCCCTCTTCCAATAGCAGCAAGAGATGATTCAATATGGTCTTTCTTGGCAACTAAGAGTTTTAGGGTTTCAGCTATAGACATGTACTCGAGAGTAGCTTCAGCCATAGATACTTTCAAGTCTCCTTTCCCTACGGATCTACCCCAATTAGCTTAATTTTCAACTCCAAGGTTTACAACCCTCCATGTGCTGTCATAACTTTGACGGATGAAGTTTCCTCCAGATGAGGAATCTAAGAATCTCTTGATATCGTCATCCTCACCCCTATAGAAAATTTTGATGAGTTGATTCTTAGGAATTCCATGGCATGGACACTTGCGTAGAAGCTCTTTGTATCTGTCCCAGGCTTCAGTAAGGGTTTCTCCAGGGACTTGAGTGAAATTTGTTATTCGACCTCGAATTTTATATGTGAGAGATGGAGGATAGAATTTCTCTAGAAACACATTTTGGAGTTGTTCCCAGGTGGTGATGGGTGTTTCTCTTTGCAGCGAATTGTACCAACTTATAGCTCTATCAGTGAGGGAATACTTGAAGATACATAGTCAAATGGCATCATCTGTGACTCCATTTTGTTTTGTCATAGCACAAAGATCAATAAATCTCAGAAGATGTCTTCCCTATCTTCACCTTGTTTTCCATAGAATGGGTTGTTCTGAAGCAGGGTGATCCAATGCGCTCTTATCTCGAAATTAGGAGCGTTGATGGGAGGAGGTTGTACTGGATGATGAACATTAGCAGCTTTGGGGATCAAGAACTCTCTAAGGTCCTTTTGTAGTTCTGCTGCTTGTGCTGCTTAAGTTTCTTCTTGAACCGCAACTCTAGCTTCTTGCATGAATCTTCTTCTCTGTACATTAAGGGCTTGAGCCACCCTTCGAGCTATCTCCTCTTCTTAAGCCATCCTTGCTTGATACTCTCTGATCTGACGACGAAAAGTTCTGTCTTTCTCAGGATCAAAACAAATTGTCAGTCTGGGGCTGTCCGAACGGCGCATGCACTATGCCTTGGGTTGTACCTGAATTAGAAAGATTTCGAAAGTGAGAACCACAGAGTAGAGTCAAATTCAAGTAGATGATCGATTGTATCAAAAGAAAATCAAAATCCTAGATTAGCCTCAAAAGAACTAGATTTGACTAACTGATTCTGTTGTCCCCGACAACGGCGCCAGAATTTGACATGGCATTTTTATCGCACTAACAAACTCACTCAGGGTTGAAACCCTCGAGCTTTTACCAAAACCAAAGGGAAATAATACCACCCGCAAGAGGACGAGTCTTATCGTAGTATAGTTAAGGATCGAACCCAAAGGACAATGTTTTTAAGAATCTTGCCAATTACATCTAGTCCAAGTGAGACTAATATTTAAAATGATGGGATGATTTGAGTTTGATTTAACTAATTGTCGGGAAGTGAAAGCTGGATTAAAGTTGGATTTAGATCGATGATATGGAATCACTGGGATGGTACCGGGTTTCACCACCACTACACATGCAAACACATTCAATCACACATATCTAGGCAAGATATAACTATCCAAATGGAGCTGCTATGAACCCTCCGCAAGGATAGGTTCACATGAATATCACCTTAGGCATCAGATTTCTCATCGCCATCTGGGTCACACACTCATGGCTCCGAAGATACAAAATTCAACTAAGGTTGTGAGCCCTCTACGAGGATAGGTTCACAGAAGCATCACCATAGGCTAGATGGCTCGTCCCCTAACAGATCACACACTTACGACCTCAAGGAATCCTATCAAAAGTTCTCGTCAAGGAGTCAACCACGCAAATCATTAAGCAAGAAGGCGATTAATCTACAAGAAATCAATGACGATTAATTAAGAAGATACAACATCCAACTAAGGTTGCGAACCCTCCACGAGGATAGGCGCACAGAAGCGTCACCGTAGGCTAGATGGCTCATCCCCTAACGGATCATACACTTACGATCTCAAGAAATCCTACCAGAAGTTCTCGTCAAGGAGTCTACCTCTTTAATCGACATTCTACACTAAGAAGATAAGAACGAGATGAATGCAAGTAGGTAATCAAACTACAAGCTTGAATGATTAACAATGAAATGAAAAAGTTATATACATTGTCGTGGAATGCTTAACAAAAGGACAAGCTTGCATGGGCAACGGGGCTAGTCCCTGCACCCTAGCAAAAAGGAACTACTCACTCATGATGCAAAAGACAAGAAGAATAAGAAAGAGAGAGAAATCTGCCATGAACTTGGTGCAGAAGGTAGTCGCATCTTGGTGAAGATGATGCAGTCTTCTACATCATGCCAGAGTAGATATGGATATGGAACGGGAGAAGCCAAGACCGACTAGACAGTCTCTCTTGCTCTGTCTTCCTTCTCTTCTCGGTCTCCTTGCTTGCAACACGGGCAATAGGTGGAATGAAACTAGCTTGGATGGTACTAGATCTAGACCAGACCTGTGTACAGGAAGCCTTTCGGTATCCCAGAACCGATGCCAATTGAGGACCCTTACGGTCCTATTTATAGGCTTGGATGGGTTCTTCACATTTTCTGCATGAACCTGCTCCAAACGGTCTTGGAAATCCACCTTCAAACGGTCTTGCAGATCGGTCGAATGACCAAATAGTCTTGGGACTGAATGGCTCCAAACGGTCTTGCAGATCGGTCGAATGACCAAACAGTCTTGGGACCGAATGGCTCCAAATGGTCTTGCAGATTGGTCGAATGACCCAACGGTCTTGGGACCGAATGGATCCAAACGGTCTTGGGACTGTATGGCTCCAAAAGGTCTTGGGACCGAATGGCTCCAAACAGTCTTGGGACCGAATGGCTCCAAACAGTCTTGGGACCGAATGGCTCCAAACGGTCTTCGTTGTTCAAATGGTTTGGCGATGGAAACGGTCTTGAAGACTGATGGATTTCAAACGGTCTCTATGTCGAAGTTCAACTGGTCTTCGTGTCAATTTCCAAACGGTCTTGACTGGGCATCGTCCAACCGGTCTGTGTGATCTCCTCCAATCGGTATGCGATCGATCAATGCCTCATGGGCTCAAGACCATGAGGGCTTTTCTGTGGTGAGCACGGAGTGGGAGCGGTGGCGTTATAGGTAGCATTTAGGGTGCTAGAGGTAGAAGGAGGTGGAGGTGTTGGTGCTGATGCTGTTGATGGCGGAGGAAGGGAAGGCAAGAGGATGGGAAGCATGTCCAATGCTGCTGAGTTGCCCAAATGGTTTTGAGGTGGAGCAGGTCCATTCAGTTTTGAGGTGGAACTGCTCATTCGGTCTTAAGACCGAATGGTGAAACCGAATGGATGAGACCGAATGGATGAGAAAGGTGGGTCCTACTCAAAATGGTTCGATTGTTCACTTCATAAAGACCTGCATAAAATCAACATAAATTCAGTTAAAATCATGATAATTTGACTGGTTAAGTAATTTTGCACATTTTGATATCTAGTAATTGAAATTGGATGTATTGAGACAAAACGAGCCCAAGAAGGCGACTGGAAATCATGGTGAATATGCATTCATCATTGACCATCGGTCAAATTTCCCCAAGGACAAACTCAACCAACCAAGAGCTGAGAGTTGTTCTTTAGAGAACCAATCAGCCAAGTTTCCGACTCTCAGAACTTGACTGATCCGTGGGCTAAAGTCACTTAAAAGTTAGGTTCGGCCGACTATTCTCCCTCTCAACTAGAGAATAGATGATTGATGCCTCTTCTTCTAGCCCTAAGCTTTCACCCCCAACCCTAAACCTCCCTCTCCTAGCCCTAGTTCGACCTAGATAGCTCGACCTAGACCTTCGCAGGCGCTCCCTGATGTTTTTTGAACGACTTTTGAGGTTTGTTTTGCTTGTTTTCTTGTTTTCTTCCTCTTTTTTGCCTCCATGACATCCCAAAGGAGAAAATGACCTGCTCCAAGAAATGCACCTTCGTCTTCATCTTCTAATTTCTTGATTCCTTTTAACGATACCTCGTTTATCTCGATTGAGGCTGTTAATCGGTACAAGGAACTTCTTCCTAGGAGTCCTTTTCCTTTTCATGCCTTGATTGATCCATCTCCTAGGCATCAAGCAGTTATAGATCAACTCGCTAGGTTGCTTTTTGTTCACCACCTCTCCGCCTTGGCCGTAGAACATGATTGCTTTAATAATTCCATGTCTAGCACTAAAGCAGTTCACGAGTTCTATGCTAATTTGTGTTGGAACTACAACTCCCTCATTCCCCTGCCTAATACTCAAGTAATCCTCACATCGATGATTGCAGGAAAGAGTTTCCAAATATTTGAGGATATATTAAATGTATTCTTTTCTAGAGATGAGGAAAATGACACCTGGTATAAGGATTATGGCGAGTATTTCGACCTTTTGGACCCGGAAGGTTTCTACAAGCAAAAAAAATTAAACTCCCTGATATTCATCGTTACTTGAAGAAAGCTGGTGTTCCCTACAAGAAGAAGAGCACCCTTCCTTCCTCCTCTCTTGACCTTAGGAAGCACATTTTGGCGTTAGTGATCAACTGCAATATTCATCCGAAGAGAAATCAAATGGATATTGCAGAGAACACTGGCGTCATTATGTATTGCCTTTTAGAGAACATCAGTGTCAAGTGGGCCAGATACATTCTACACCACATGACCTTCTTTGACACTGGTAAGAACACCAAAGGCACCCACCCTCCCAATATGGCTTTGATTTGTGGTTTATTCCAGTTTGCCACTGAGAAATCCCTCTTTTCTGACTTTCATTACAAAGTAGCCAGAAAGGGTGTTTGTATCAGTGAGACCACAATTCAAAAGTTTGTGTCTGTGTTTGCATCCTCTACCCCTAGTACTTCTCCCTCAGCCTCAGCCTCTGCAGCCCCTTCCTCCTTAGCCCGAGCTCCACCTCTGCAACCTCCTCTTAGACCTAGTCGTGCTTCGTTCTGTGTGTCAAATGAAACCCTTATGGGCTACATGATGCACCAACAAGCATACAACCAACAAGTTCAGGACCATCTGCATTAGGATTTGTGTTTTATCATGTCGACCATGAACCTATCTTGTGCTTCACCCTACCCCACCTACCAGCCATACCCAGGTAGTGATTATGCTTCATATGCATGCAATCATTACTAACCTACTCCCGATCCTTCAGCTGCTGCTCCTCCATCTCCACCTTTTGTTGCTGGTAGCTATGCTCCTACCTACCTCCCATTTCCTGCTGGCCCCCTGGCCACCTTGCTTGCTAGCCTTGGTGACTCTGCTCCGTCCTTTCCTTAGGCTAATGCGCTTCACGCTCTTGGTATGTCTTGGGCTGAGCAGAATGCTCATTGGCCCGATCGCATTTTCGGTCCTCCTATAGATGAGGAGATGCCTGACTAGGCAAACGATGCTGAGGCTGATGATGATGATGACAGTGATGGCGAGGATTCTTCTGACGATGGTGATGGTGCTGGATCTGGTGATGAAGGCACTGGTGCTGCACCCTCTGATGGAGACGAGGACTGTGAGCTAGGAGTTGTTGATGATGATGTCGTTGGTATAAATAGTTTAGATGTTTAGCTTGTTTCTTAGTTTTTAGTCTAGCATGATGATCATATACATCTTTCTAGGCTATTTTGTATAAGAAATATCTAGGCACATTTATCTGAGCTGTATATTTTATCCTCTGTTTTCATCACTTCATGGTTGTAGTTGTTTTCTTGGGAACATGCATCTGAGTTATAATATATGTGATGTGCACTCTTGCTATTTACTCTGATATATCTTATGCATTGGTGCCATCTTCTACCATATTTTGATTATGACTGAGATTGTATGTTGCTTTCGTCTCTATGTGCCATATGTTTGCTTGCATGTATTTCTGGTTGATTGTGTTTTGGAGAAGACCTAGATTTTTTTTCTCTTCTACCCCCTACTTTTTGATAATGTCAAAAGGGGGAGAGATATTTTTCAATGGTTTGAAACTCAATCATATTGTTATTCTTTGTTATACTATTGCTTATTTACTTATGAGATCCTTTTCTTGTTTATTTATTGTTTTATCATGTGACTTGCAAAGGATCACATAGTGCATATATGCTATGATTACTATGTGTAGATAGACTAACCATGCATGTTAGAGGAAGAATAGATTGAGGGGGAGAAATTCACATTGTTCACATCTTGAATCCCCTTAATACACAAGGCAAAGGTATAACTTCTATATCCTTTTCAATATGTTTGAGGAATGGTTTGTCATTGTCAAAAAGGGGGAGAATGTTGACCTAGAGGTTATACATTGTCCATATTTTAATAATGACTTAACCATTCCATTCATATGTATCTAATATGTGTATTAAAGATTGATTTCAGATGTTAGGTACAAGAAAAGGATAAAAAATCCAAATCCCTAGATTGGGTCAAGTTCAAGTCAAAAGAGCTATAGGTGTGCAATTTTGGAAATCTATGTAAATGACCTTAGAACATTTTTGTAATCACTTATCATGGTGAATTGACTTGTAACTTAGTTGAGAAAATTGATTGGGACACTAAACACCAAGTTTTAATCACTTTAGATGCACTTTAGAAAATTGACCACAGGCAGTCAATCGGTCGAGTTGTAAACTCGACCGATCTTCCTGGATTAAGTTTCTGAAGATAGCATCGGTCGAGTTGTGGTTTCATAGAACTTGAACGATCGAGTACCTGACCAAATCGATCTTCATTGGTCGGTCGAGTTTTGCTAAGACAAATTCGACTGATGATTTGAATATCAGCTTTGTCTTTGACTCTATCGGTTGATTTACCTTTATTGAAACTCGACCGATTGTACTGTACGAAATTTCCAGAAAAAGTTATTGTGATCTTTGATGTGTGTTTTGAGCAAAAATAGTCTTTTCATTGAGCAAAAAATGACTATTTTCGTATCTAAGTGTCCCACAACTTAAAGGGGCACCCTCAACTATAAACAAGACCTCTTAGAGTTCATTCCAAGGCTGCTCATTCACTACATGCTTGGTCCTAGCTTAGTTGAGAGTGTTCTAACCCTTTGAGCCCCTTTCTCTCTCTACCTTCAAGTAAAATCATGAGTATGAGTGAGATAGGTTCCTTTGTAAGAGAGCTTCTCCATGTATTGATGTAAAGCTCTCCTCCACCATCTTCCTACCCTCTTTCATATCAAAGAAAAGGTTGAAGATCTTCTCTGAGTGAAGGAGAAGAGGTTGTTCTTCTTCAAGGTTGAAGAAAGAAAGGTGTTCTAGATATCTAAGTGAAGGAGATAGTCAAGGCACATGCTCAAGAAAGATGGGTAATCCCTTGAAAGATGAAGACTTGAAGAAGGAGTGGCTAAGTCCATGTTGATGGATGAAGACTCCATGGTTCAAGTGGGTAAGCTCCTTCTATAGGTTGAAGATCTTTGCTTGAGGTACTAAGCCCTTGGATGTGTGGTTGTTGTGTCTTGTAATCTTATGATGGAATATAAGAGTACCAAGATTGCAAATCCTAGAGATTAACCACCTCTAGGTAGTGGACTGACATTACTCCTAGTTAGGACGTGGAACCACTCTAAACCACCTATCTAAGTGCTTACTCTTCCTTGTCTCTCATCATTGATGTGCTTGTTAGCTGAGACATCAAATTTGTTATTTGTTTATGTTTATGTACTTAATATAATTTGGTGGTCTAATCCTTTTTGTGAGAATTGTGAAGCTCTATTCACCTCCCCTCTAGAGCCCTTGATCCAACAAGCCCAAAATGAACATATCGGGTAGAGTTCATATTCCAATACACCCCTTACTGGTCACGATTCACAACTCGACACGATCAAGAACCCCACACAGTCGTATCCTAATAGGTCCCTCACCCGATATTTGGTTAACATTATCTTAAGTGTCTACTGCTATGTACTTCAATCTCCTAAATCAAGGAGACTGATACCTATCTTCCCTTTAAAGCATTTACTTCCATTTAACTACAACATTGTAAGTAAACCTTTATGTTTCTTAATGATTATTGGAATCTGTGGAACTTATCTCATATCATTCTATGCATGGCTTTATTTTGTTGGATGATTTCTTTCTGGCATCTGAGTTCTAGTTTCTTCTTTCTGATTCACACTTTTAACTAGCTATCGAATCATGTTTCTTGTTTTGACTCCTTCGAGAGAAGGATGTCATAAACTCTAGAGCTTGGTCTGATTCAGGTGTACGAGAGTGCCCAGAACCAGAGCTGCACTCAGTTTATTCTTCCGTGCAAGACCACACCTGGTACCTTTGAGAGAAGGAACTCAGTGCATGGCTCGTTGGCATCTTCTTTGAGAGAAGAAGGTGCTGGACGTAGGCTTCCACCGCTTGTTACAATTAAGTTATCTTCCTTTGTGCTATGCCCCAAAGATAGTTTTATCTCCTCGGTTTCCAATATATGAAAACCACCATAAAAACTGCTAAAACCCAAAATACCCAAAACTCTAATCCTTCTGTTAACTCCCCTTGGAGATAGGTTTTTGTTTTATTCTTTGTGATTATTTTTTTTCAACAAACCCTTATCCTTTGACTTTTTGACATGCTTAGCCAAGTAAAACTTGGGTTCAGATGTGCTATTCTTCGAAATCCCTATAATCGACCCCGAACTACTTCGACCCTATCCTAGTTGCAGGAGTCTTAAACATTCAGGTATTATAAATTACTAAAGTCTTATGACCTAGAGATGTCTCCATTTTTAGACCCATGTTTAAGGCTTGTCAACTTCTTGGCACCGTTGTCGGGGACTTGTCAACGAATACCATTTTACAAACTCGATTTTTACTTGCACTTTGCCAAAAAACTTGTAAATATGCATATAATATTGCAAATACTTATTGTACATAATTTATACAACACACTCACACTTTTACCCCTTTTCTTTTCAGGTACTTCTTCATCTCTCCAGACCCTCCTGTGATTGACAACGCATGGCTGAGAAAGCACCCAAACCTCGGTCCCTGCATTCTTTTGTCCAAATTAGGGCAAATGAAGATATGAATCTGGTGGTGGAGCAACCACTCAACGTTGCTAACTTCGACCTAAAGCCTGCTTTTCTCCAGTTCTTGTAGCACAACCAGTTTGGAGGGAACACCATTTAGGAGAATTTGTAAAACCACCTTGCGATGTTTAAGAGGATTTGCATTACCTTCAAGATCAACAGGGTCTCGATATCCTACATCTACACTCAATGAATACCTTTCTCCTTGAGGGACAAAGCTCTGGAATGGTACACTAGTCTCTAAGATGGGAGTCTGCCCAATTTGGAACATCTGGATAATGCTTTTATCACTAAGTTCTTCCCTGTGGAGAGGATGATCAAATGCCAAAACAAGATAACCAAGTTCTCACAAAAAGTCTTAGAGAATCTGCATGAAACTTGGGAGATATTCCAAAGCTATCAAAGAGAGTGCCTGCACCATGGTTTTTCTAAGCCCAAGTTGATCACTACCTTCTATAATGGGCTGTGCGTCAGAGAAAGAAAATCCATGAATGGTGCAGTAGGCATCAATTTCTTGGGGCTCAATGCCCAGATAGCAAGGGAGGCTATAGACAAGATGGCCACGAATAAGCAAAACAGTAAATATGATAGAGAGTCAACG
This sequence comes from Alisma plantago-aquatica, assembly GCA_963693085.1. Taxonomy (NCBI): domain Eukaryota; kingdom Viridiplantae; phylum Streptophyta; class Magnoliopsida; order Alismatales; family Alismataceae; genus Alisma; species Alisma plantago-aquatica. The sequence goes on from OY856410.1 coordinate 313,538,142, forward strand.
ATCCACTCCACTCTGGGAGAATCCAAGGTAATGGAGGCATTTTCAGCTAAGTTGGACAAGATCGTGCTTGATGTCCAAGCCTTGAAGGACCAGAGCTATAAAGGTAAGGTCCGATAAGAAGTGGTAAGGAGCTGTGTCGCCTGCGGGGAGCCAGACCATCTTTCTAACTTCTACCCACATACGGCTGCACAGAGCGATCCTGATAATAAAAGTACAAAGAATGTGAGTTACGTCCAGTACCGACGTCCCGATCATCCTGCTTTTTCATATGGAAACACCAGCAATGCTGAAAATTCTCACCAGCTAGTGGACAAAACTTCTTCAAGAGGACCGTAAAATCAGCAACGTCAAGAAGGTTTCCAGCAACAGAGAAACTACCCAAATGCCCAACAAGGTCCGCAATAGCGACCGTTGATGATGACTGAGTTGATGTCCTTTGCCAAGAGCAGAATGATCTGAACGACAAGCTGCACAAAAGTTTAGTGGACAACACGAAATTTCTCAAGTTAATGCAACAATAGATGGGAGGTTTTTCAACTCAGATTGGGGAGCTCAGCAGCACAACAAGAAGATAGACCAACAACTAGCAAGCCTAACCTAGAGTATCAACCATCAAGAAGGGAGATTCCCACCCAGCACTGAAGAAAACCCGCGAGGGAATGAAACTGCAAAATGACCATCTTGAGGTCAGGCACAGTGATACAGTCAGCCCCCGAGAAGAGAGCAACAACAGTAACAACACCGGTCAAGGATGTAACCCCCGAGGAATCAACAGAAGTTCCCGCAAAGCATAAGAAAGTAACAATGCAAGGAGATGAAGACATGACTTCTGAGGAGCCTCCAGATAGGTATGTACCCCACATACCTTTCCCACACAAGTTGGTGAAATCCCAATTAAAAAATAGGTATGAGAAGTTTATGGCTGTCGTAAAGAAGTTGCACCTCGACATCATGTTCTTGGATTCCATCGAGGAGATGACCACCTATGCAAAGTTTCTTAAGGATTTGATTTCAAGGAAGAAAAGAGGAGAAGATGTTGAAACTATGAAGCTAGCACAAAAGTTCAGTTCCTTTGTCAAGGCAAGTATGCCTTCTAAGAAGAAAGATCCCGGAGCCTTTGTCATTCCTTTCCAAGTCGGTGACAACATGACCTGTAAAGGTCTGGAAGATCTAGGGGTGAGTATTATCTTGATGCCCTTGTACCTTGCAAAGAGGCTAGGACTTATTGATATCATAAGTACAAATATGAGAATCCAGTTAGCATATCACACCTTCACCAGACCCGTTGGAGTAGTGGAAGATGTGCCCATTAGATTTGTGCAGTTCTTTATACCCTATGACATCATTCTGATTGACACCCAAGAAGACCCTAGCTGCCCAATGATCTTCGGGCGACCCTTCCTTGCTACCGGGAGAGAACTCATTGACGTAGAGGCAGGAATGATAACAATCAGAGTTGGACGAGAGCACAATGACTTCAACATATGTGACTACTTGAAATCCCCCTCGTTCTTTGAGTCTTCCTACTTTGTTGAAAGTGATCAACAACTCTGAGATGAGGTAAAGGAAGAGAAGACTATGGTGGACCCACTGATGTGTGCCCTAGTTGGCAATGCACAAGTGGTTGAAGACCCTGAAGTGAAAGAGCTCCTGGAATTTCTAGATGTTGATGACCTATCTGAAGTAGATGACCCTATTGAGACGGTGATGTATGCCACGTTGCAAAGCGATCCTGCTAAAGAACCAGAAGAGAAGATGCCTCCTAAATTAAAGGTCTTGCCGAAAGATTTGGAGTATCGATTCATGTATGAAGAAAGGATGAATCCAGTCATCATCAACTCAGAGCTGACCTACAGTTAGAAGGAACAACTACTGATGGAGATGAAGCTGCAAAGAAAATCCTTAAGCTACTCGATTGCAGACCTAAGGGGGATCAACCCTTCTGTGTGTATGAACAGAATCCATCTTGAGGAAAAATCCAAGCCCTACGCCCAGCTGCAATGAAAGCTGAATGAGAAGTTGCGAGAGGTGGTCAACAAGGAAGTTGTGAAGCTTCATGATGCAGGAATCATATAGGCCATTAACGACAGTACGTGGGTAAGTCCCATCTAGGTAGTCCCTAAGAATGAAGGCATCACTCTAATCAAGGGAGATAATGGGGTTGAAGTTGCAACTAAGACCGTCATCGGTTGGCAGATGTGTATATATTACTGAAAGTTAAACACCGCCACCCGCAAGGATCACTTTCCACTCCTGTTTATCGAGCAGATGCACGAGTGCCTGGCCCACCACTCATACTTCTATTGGTTGGATGGATACTCAAGGTTCTATCAGATCCCCATTCATCTAGATGACCAGGAGAAGACTACCTTCACCTGCATCTATGGGACTTTTTCTTTTAGAAGAATGCCCTTTGGACTCTGTAATGCACCCAAAACCTTTTAGCGGTGCATGAACACTATCTTTGTAGATTTCCTAGAAGATAAGATGGAAGTTTTCATGGACAACTTTAGCGTCTAGGGTAGCTCTTTTGATGATTTCCTGAATAACCTGTCTTTGGTAATGAGAAGATGTGAAGAACACAGTCTCACCCTTAAATGGAAAAAGTGTCATTTTATGGTGCAGGAAGGAATTGTCCTAGGACATAAAGTATCCAATAAAGGCATTGAAGTTGACCAGTCTAAAGTGGAAGCCATTGTAAAGCTCCCTCCACCCACATCTGTGATAGAGGTCAGAAGCTTCTTAGGACATGTTGATTACTACAAAAGGTTTATCAAGGACTTCTCCAAGATTTCCAAGCCATTATCAAATCTGTTGATGAAGGATGTGAAGTTTGATTTCACTGAAGAATGCCTCATGGCATTGTCCACCTTGAAATATGCTCTGGTCTCATCACTCATCATCCAGTCACCTGACTAGAATATTCCCTTCGAGCTTATGTGCGATGGTAGTGATTTTTCCATAGGCGCAGTCCTTGGGCAAAAGAAAGATAAAAAGCATCGTGTGATCTTCTATGCTAGTAAAACGTTAGACAAAGCACAAATGAATTAAACCACCATCGAGAAAGAAATTCTAGCTATTATCTACACATTTGACAAGATTCAATCCTATCTTGTGGGTTCTAAGGTGATTGTCCATACATACCATAGAGTTATTAAATACCTGATGCAAAAGAAAGACACTAAGCCTAGCTTGTTGCAGTGGGCATTGCTTCTATAGGAGTTTGATCATGAGATAATCAACAAGAAAGGTTCTGAGCATGTGGTCGCCGAACACCTATAGAGGATTAGAGTGGAAGACGACCACCCACTGTCAATCAATGAAAGCTATGCTGATGAGGCAATCTATGTTGCCCAGATGGCCAATCCTGAAGGCCATGGTACGCAGATATCTATAATTACCTAGCATGTAAACAACTAACCCCAAAAATATATTATAATCAAAAGAAGAAATTCTTCTCTGATTTGAAGTATTAGTACTGGGATGACCCTCTGTTGTTCAACCATTACGTCGATAGCCTCTACAGGAGATGCATACCCAAAGATGAAGTACCAAAGATCTTATTTAAGTGTCACTCCTCTCCTTACAGAGGACACTTGGGAGCTGAAAGAACCACTACCAAGGTTCTCCAGTCCAGTTTCTATTGGCCCAACCTTTTCAAGGATGCTCACGCCTTTGTCAAAGCCTGCAACAAGTGTCAAAGAACCAGAAATATTTCCCATAGGAATGAGATACCCATATCTGATTGGATTGAAGTCGAGATCTTTGAAATATGGGGAATTGATTGTATGGGACCTTTCCCCTCATCATACGGTTAGAAGTACATCCTTGTTGTGGTGGACTACATCTCTAAGTGGGAAGAAGCCATACCTTCTACCACCTATGATGCTAAGTCAGTTATAAAGATCTTTACAAAGATCATCTTCCTAAGGTTCAGAGTCCCAAGAACAGTCATCCGTGATGGTGGATCTCACTATGCAGAAAGGCAATTTGAGTCACTTCTGCACAAATATGGAATTTGGCACAAGGTTGCCCCACCGTACCATCCACAAACATCTGGTCAAGTTGAAGTTTCTAATTGACAAATCAAATAGATCTTGGAGAAGACGGTTGGGAAATATCGGAAGGACTAGTCTACCAAGCTAGATGATGCTCTATGCACATACAGAAAAACATACAAGACACCGCTTGGAACCACGCCATATATGTAGATTTATGGGAAAGCATGTCATCTACCTTTTGAGTTGGAGCACAAGGCATTCTGGGCCATTAAACGTCTCAACATCGACCCTTCCCTAGCCGAAAAGAAGAGGTTCCTCTAGCTCTAAGAACTCAAAGAGGTTAGGCTTCATGCCTATGAGAATGCAAGAATCTACAAGCTCATAATGAAAGTCTGGCATGACTCAACCTAAGGAAGAAGGATTTCAAGGAAGGTGATAAAGTTTTTCTTTTTAAATCCTCTATTCGACTTTTTCCAGGGAAGCTACAGACACGATGGTCATGATCGTTTGTAGTAGCAAAGATCTACCCATCGGGAATGATGGAGATGTATGACAAGGATGATCCTGCAAAGAATTTTCCAGCCAACGGATACCGAGTGAAAAGGTTCCATGAAGATGAAGCTTTCACAAGGCGATCCGAGTTATCCCTGGATGATGTTGAAGAAGCCGCACCTACCAAATAAGCCTAGCAAAGATGGAGGATTTCGAGCTAATGATAGAAACCATAGCACTCCTTGGGAGGCAACCCAAGATTTTAATTTTGTAGGATAGGATGTTATTTCCTTTTCCTACAAAAACATTATTAACACTTTTATTGTAATAAGGCCCGAGTCTATGCATGTGCCACACGCATTGACTCTCACATTTTCTGGGCCACCGACTTGGTTTCATCACCTTGATGTGTAATACTAGCTAAGGCTAAGGTTTACACCTAGTCCAGTGATGTTTTACATATCAAGCACCTTTTAATTTGGCTTTCATCCTTAATAAGTTCATATAGTTCTTTGATTTTAAACGTGTCAGGCATGCACGATGTCCTAACTTATTGCTCATGACCTGCATGCTGGGTTACCGTGTCGCCCAACCCATATCAGACAAGTGTCACACCAAGCACACCATTCGTATCGCTTATCGCTATATTAGTTAAATGCTCATGCAACACTACACCCAGAAGCTTCATGCAGACCCGTGGCACGTAAGGGGCATGCCAAGTAATGCCTATCGTGCGATACACATACCACCTGACATGCATGTCGGGCAATGCACCGCCTTCTCTAAAGCCTCATGATGTGACGTGATTAGACATGTTTTACCTTGCTTTGGAAGGCGATTCACGTGCATATGCGATGCGTGTCACCGTTTTCACCATTTTAACCCTGCTCACAAATGTCTATATATAGCAGCTTGAGATTTATCATGTCGAGTTACTGAGGTTTAACTAACTTCTGCTCCTATATCACACATTCTCTTGTATCACCCAAAGCTCCCGTGCTGGGTTTCCTACCTACCGCCCATTCGTGTCGTGTTCACCATCTCTTCACCCGACAAGGTAATGACCCATGACGTGTAAATCATGTTTCATAAACATGTGTGTTGTGTAGTCTCTATCGCCTATGTGTATTGCATGCCATTAACACCTAGATTGTATCACACATCATGTATCGTGTTTCTACTCGTGTCGGGAAAAGCTTAAAAGCGCATCGGTTTTCCTATTGCTTATTTTGTTTTGGGTTTTCATCCATGCCATGCGACACAAGTATCGCGTGACACAATGAATCATGCATTTCTATGAGGAAAAGCTTTAAGTGCATGTCGATTACCCTATTGTTTATAGAGCATTTTGTGTATTCACCTGTATCGTGCGACACAAGTATCGCACGACACATATATCACACATACTTATCATGCTGAGTAAGTTAGGGGGGAGCTTACCGACACTCTCCTAGTGCCACGTGGTGCACATATCGTCTAAATCATATCACATTCCTTTACTTCCAACTTCACAAGTACATCGTTCCCCCTTTTATCCGATATCGGATTATTATGAGTATCGTTTAAGGAGCATACCAGGTTCCTTTGGTAGCGTGCACTTTGTTTGTCACGTGGCTGCATTGGGTCCTTGTGTATCGGTTTTTGAACCCTGCTAAAGTTTTTCTCCAGTAACCCGATATCGGTTTTCACAGGTGCCGCCCAAACCATATCAGGTGACATCATTCTTACAAACTCTCAGCTATAAACAACCCTAAGTATTGGGCGGACATAATTTTTCCCAAATAACATTTTCTTTGATTGAATTTCTTTATCTTTTCTATTCAAAAAATGACATGCACTAAAGTGACTATCGTCCAGGTCGACGAGTAGGGCCGGAGGATCAATCCGGAGGCTGTGACCGTGGCAACCGTAGGGCAAAAATGCCCTAACCCAAAAACTGTTGGGTCCTATGAGGATGAGAAGCGGCCCAGAGTCGAAGCAACCATAGCCCCGACCACAACGACATAACCCAAAGTTCTTGCCCACTCGCTAGGGCGGTTCGTGTCAAGGGATGCAGACCACCAAAAGTGTTACAATGAGTTGGCAGTGAAAGTCTATCGCCCAAACCGATTCTACCACCATGCATCCTTCTGATAGATTGACATCTTCGACAGGCTGGAAAATGTCTTGGAAGCTACCAGACTTTGGAAGATTTGCTTCAACTTCTTCAACTCATACATCGAGTTGATAAAGGAGTTCGTCTCCTCCCTCCGTCGGGTTCCAAACACCCCAGATGAAAGCAAGAGGTACGACAGAGCAGACAAGCTGTAGGGGCGCCTCTACAACCAAGATCATGTTATACAGAGAGACTGCTGAACAAGATCTTCTCCACCAGTGCAGCTGAGCAGGAACTGCTCGACAATGGAGCCCGCATCAGTGACAACAACGGCTTCGACGTGCTCAAGCTGTGGAAGAAACTAACGGGTGAGTCCTCCGTCATGCCACGAAGAAAGGTGGTGGTGGTCCACTCCTACTTCTGGAGGATAGTCCACAAGATCATAGCTAGCCTGCTGTTCAGTAAATATGAGATGAGCAACCTCTACACTGAAGAGCTGCATCTTATCTGGTATATCATGGTAGGCAAGCCGATCAAATTGGGGCACTTCCTGCTCAACTATCTACATCTGATAAAGGATACCACCAAGGAGTATAACATGGGAGGAATCGTCAACCTAATCACAGTCGAGCTTGGGTGCCCGAAGGAGCCACTCAACATGCGAAGAACCAGGGACGATGAAAAAATAGATATCAAATTCCTCATCAGGGAAAACATCATCAAGAAGAAGGGCCGCCAACTCTTCTATAGGTTTGTGAGAGCCAACATCCTCCTACCCCTCCCAGACTATGTCAACTATGACATGGAGAAGCTGGTCTTCACGACGGCAGAGGTCGAAGCTCTGACCGTCGATGTAGCCTACGCCACCACAACGGCCATCAAGGAAAGGATGGCAGCCACAGGGAGGCTCGCACCAATGGAAGGTCGGCATGACAAGTCATTAGTGGTCATCCTTGAAGACTCACCGGTCGCCGCCACCATCGACCCGATCACCACCACCATCAAACCAGTAGCCGCTACTCCAGTGGCCACTACTACCACCACCGAACTAGCCGCTGCAACCACAACAACACCTGTCACGGCTACAGAAGAAGTGCCAACTATCATTGAGGTCATCGATGCAACTGAGGCCACCACAACAGTCATAGCCTCATAAGTAGTTGCGGTGGCACTGCAATCTTCAAACCTTCTAGTAACAGCAGCGGCTGCAGCCACTCCCTTAATGCAGCTGGATGCCTCTTGCAACAACGATGAGGTGTTCATCAAGCTCCTGGATGCTAAGCTCAGGTCTGTTCAGCAGACCCCAACACCACCACCCACGACGCCAATGGTCATCCTGGAGGATGAGGCAGAAATCTGGGTGGTCGATCAACACCTTCCTACTCTGCCATATTCTCCACGGCCGCATGTTGAGGCAGCATGGGCAGTTACAAAGGTGTCAATGACGTGCCCAGAGGCCACACCCTCACGTACCATCCTGGTGGACTCAGCCCCGACAGATGATGCACATTCAATGGGCTGCACTGCTAACATGAGGAGTACTACGATGAGCCAAATCCGATCAGTAGTGGTCCCCTCCTCTCTAGGGCACCCCTTCAGATTCAAGTTCGATAACTTGCGGGAGGTAACATGTAATCATAGTGCTACCTTTTCTTCCCTGACCTGCACGTTTCAGGCATTCCAACAGCGGTTGGGCGAACATGAGCGTTAGTTGCTGAGCCTAGTTGGTCTCCCTGGCCAACTAGAAGCAATGAACAACACAATGCAGGTGGCGCTCCAACGCCTAGACATCATCGAGTAAAGGCTCAACGAGAGGGACGTCCGTCACCACTCAAGGTGATTCCGAAGGTTGCCGTCACCACCAGAGTCCTCATATTCTCCATCCTCATCATCACTATAATGACCCCGCCTCCCGGTAACCCCCAATTAAGGGAGACCAAGAGGTCAGAGCCGTTATCCCAATTTTTGGATCAAAGGTTCGACAAATAATCAATAATAATTATGAAATTCTACCAAACTAAACTGAAATCTGGTATAAAATAAAACTTTGTATACATTTTTTCAAAAACTTGGATATCTACTTCTATCAACATATGGAGTCTATTCTAACTAATCCTCCTTTGTACTTTAATTCTTATTTAATTACACATATGCCACTTTATTGTTTGTCCTTTTCAATCTTGTACCTAAAATGCAGACAAAAAAAACATCGGTAAGCATAAATGAATATGCCGGTATGTGGGGGAAACAACAATCGTACACTTAACTGTAACAATATATTGCTATCAATTAGGATTTAACAAACCCCATTAAACCCCGCATGATCCTACCCAACAGGTAGATCATTATCTAGGGTTGAGTCACATGGCCCTACCCATAGGTAGCCCAATCCTTAGCTCTTAATAACCTGATGGTCCCACTTAACAAGTAGACCCTTTACCATGTTACCCTTTTCATCATTAGCAAAGCCACAGAGGAGGACTAGGATCTGAGCCAGTCATGTATAGACATTTATGGTGATAATCATAATCACTTTATAGTTGCATGAAATAAAAGTCATCAAAGCATTTATTCTCAGGAAAATGATAAATCATCCGAGAATCATCATGAAACTAAAGTGATTAACCATAAGCGTAACCACATACCTCTCAGGCTGATTTGAGACAGAATTAATCCAATCAATGTAAGAAATCCATTAGGCAAGCAAGCACACAATGAGATCCTAAAATATGCATATAATTTCCTATCATTGACCATGCCATCAAGATCTATTAAACCTAGCTCGCTTCCTAGGGTTTCTAGTCCTTTTTAGGGTTTCCATTACAATTCGGGTCTTTCTTACACTTTTATTACTCCAAACCCTAGTTAGGTAAAATAGCTCTTAAACCCTAATAATTCTAACCGACTTCATTCAATAGGCTTAGGATCATCTTCCAAAAACATATTATCACATATATCAAATTAAAAGTGCTCATTTTCCTCTTTTTCCCTAAATTATGGTTTCTAAGTGCTTGATCATTCTTATATGAGGTAAAAACCCTAAATCATGCAAGAAACATCTATATCAGGTTCAAGTTTGTCATTAACTATTCAACAGGTTGCAATTTCTCAATTTCACCAACTAAGCAACATGAACTTAACCAATATGCTCAATTAGGGTTTCTTAATCTAATACATAAGCACTTTTCATTAGATTATCAAAATTTTGCAAATATGAATAGATTTAGGTTCTTAAACAATTTATTGTGTTCCTTGTATTTTTCTAAGCAACTTTCATATATAAACTTTTCCACCATAGTTTTCTATTAATTACTATGAATTTTTGAAATATTTACCTTTTGGACCAATGGCTGGGCGCCACGTCAGCACGACGGCCCACCTACATGCAAAAAGCTCCATTGCTTCACAAATATTCCCCCTGATCCGACTTCCATCTGACCCGACTGACCCGTTCATCGCTTCATCATCTTCGTGGATGGGGGGGTTCCACCCCCTGTTTACTCTGTAAAACAGAGTATGGCTGGGTGGCAGCCACCTGCCCACCGCGGCGCCCCTTTCTTCTCCTCTGACTTCCGCACAGGTACACAAGGCCATGGCTGCTCTTAGCCGAACCTACCCTCCCTTAGCCACGTCTCGCTACTACATAAGGGCGGCTGTTCTCGGAGCTATCCCAGGTCCGGTGGTTTGCGACACCAGGGGACTAGGGCCCCCTCTATGCCCACCAGTCTCTCCAGAACTGTTGTGCACTCAGGCTAAGGTATTTGTGGGATTGCAAGGGCGTCAAGATCTCTCAAGACGCATCCTATATATATTGGCTGTCAAGAAATCACTTCCCACATGACTTCTATTTGTGAACAGATTGGGATTTGGGGAAATCCCAATCCTGCACGACAACTACACAAACAGGAGGTGTAAAGGTCTAAATTAATCTCCCAAAATCAAGTATTGCCTTTTTAGGACTCATGGATGACCAGGGAATGCGATATAATGAATTGATTTCACATTATAGTATTCCCTTTTCCTAATATTAAATGAAAAGAATCTCTCATTGGATCTGGATCGAACGGCTAGCAAGCCTCGTATTAGAACATCAATTGTTACATTTAATGTTATCCTTTACACTTTAGGAAACTTGTAAAATTCATATCTCCCAAATTGTTTTTTCAATTAATCCCAAATTTTGAGGGAAAGTCCATAATAAATTAATCCAAGTATGTACTAAATTTGGGACTCAAAATCGAAAGTATGAGATGCTTTTCTTTATATGCAATTTATCTCTTAATAAGGCATATTTTATGCATATTTTCTCTTTCATAATCTTTTTATTTTCTTTATTTTACTTCCTTTTAGCATTTGAACCCATGTGGACTCGAAATAATATATAATATGGATCCATTATACATGTTTCGAGATATTTCTTGTAATTTCATCATTATCTCATATTTCCTTCTTAATAAAGAAATCTTTAATTAATCTTTTCCCTTCCTTGTTGCATTATCTTTGAAACTTGGACTCCTTGGAACCCAAGGAACCCAAAAGGCATGAAATCCCCCTTTGGAGAATATTCCTTTTCCTTCTAGAGGTTTCTACATCTTTCTTTTCTCCAGTTTCTTATTTACTCATTTAATAATGGAGTTTCCTATCTTTTCCTTGTTATTGGGCGCCCCAATAGCCAATAAAGCCCACAAAACAACCAACAAGGCTATTGTAAATGAAATCCATTTATTCAAAACAAATTATATCATTATTTGTTCAAATATCTTTAATAGGAGAAATTACCTTTCTCACCAAAAAAACCTAAATATTGGGGTTGTAACATCCTTCCCCTCTTATAAGAATTTTGTCTTCAAAATTCTATCAAGCAAACAAACAATTCAAGATAAGGCTTTTCCATGTCCATCATTGACCCCTATGTGGTTTTCCACTATCCATAGAGCTTCCAAAGAACCTTTATCATCACATATTTTTTTCTCTGAGTTCTTTCACCTTGGCCTCTAAAAACCTCACAGGTGACTCAGGTCATTTCAGCCTCCCTTGGGGCTCACTAGGTTCATTGCTCAACACATGGCCTAGGTACCTCACATAATGCTTTAAATTGGATACATGGAACTCATCACACATTACTTTATCCTGAGGGGTAAGGTCAAACATAACCTCCTCCACCAAACCATCTCAAAAGAACCCATGTATCAGGGACTCATCTCTCTTAGCTATAACTTAGTGGGGTCTAATTTTCATATCACATATCCTCCCATAGTGAACTGCATGTTAGTCTGCTTTGCATCAGCTCACAAATCGTGTCACCCCTGGGCTCTCTTTCAGCCATTACACAATCAAAGCGACTTCATCTACACATACTGTGGTCCTTGTCTGACCTTCATGAGGCCCCTTAACCAACATCATCTTAATGAAGTGGTGACCGACACAACCTCCCTTACATAGCTTCCTTATATCCCGATACTAGCTATGGTGTTTATCAACACATTTTACAGAGGACAAGAACTGTCTCTATGTATCACCCTGAATGAGCTCACAAGCTCTCATAAGACCCTCTAGTATGGATCATACTAACCATTAGTTAGGGGTGATAAATTGTACTAACATTGAGTTCTTCATGCATCTACTTCCACCTTATGGAAGTGAATCTTTAGATTATACTCAAGAACTTTTGAACTTGCATTATGATGTAGTTGAACCATCTCTCTCTCATATGTAGTTCAATCGGATCCATCCCTTGAGTATTCTTTCTTGCTCATATTATCTAGGTAAGGTGATCTACCATAACCCATATTGCATCTTGACCTTCCTTGGTCTAGGAGAGACTTACCACAACATCCATAGTGATGAACTCCCATTCCCTCTTGGGAACTCCTTTATCCATTATATCAAAGCATTGGGTTATGGTGTTTGTCCTTCACCTCCTAGCTTGCATGATGACAAGCCACGTGCAACTTCATCTTAAGCATCCAAAGTACTACTGTCACTTATTATCTTTGTAGTACCACGATGTATGGTGATCTTAAATCTTGATTTCCTATATGTCATGATTCCTCAAGATCGATTCCTCAGAAACCCTAAACCACTCAAGATGTGGTTTCATCACCTTCTCTCCCAGAGAAGTGCATCTGAGGTTCTACCACCATCTATTTATAGCATCAAGGCCTAGGCTGGCTAACCAAACAATTACTAACTTGTTCAACAGATCTTGTTACATCTGTGTGTTAGCTAAACATATCTCTTTTTCAAACTTAGGGCTAACCTAACAACCTCTTCTAGCCTCTAGCTAAACTAGGCAGCTGCATCTCAACCAGGGCATCCATTACCACTTCACATCCTTGAAGACATACAACTCTATGTATTCCACTTATCATCTCTGCTCAAACTCTAAGTCTATCTTCATCAAGAAAACTCTGAGCTCATCTTTTTGGTTATCAAACTCAATCTTATACTGCTCATGATAAGAACATCCTGACTACCTTATTTCTCTTGATGTTTGTAAACCATCCACCTATCGTTCACTCCATAAGGGTATGTTATCATCTCTGTCCTCATACCTTTTAGCATCGTTTCCACTCACCTCATCTTTATTCCTGGTGTATGATATGCATACTATCCTATCTCTCACCCCCATAACAAGAGAAAATAAGAATTTGGCGGCTGTCCAAACGTAAAGTTCTTCCTATTCTAAGAGTAGGGATGGTACATCCCACATTGCCAGTACACCTTCAAATCTAAGTTGAAATGTGCAACTTATGTGTCTAAATCACAATCATCTTGATATTCAAGTTACTTCCATGGAAAACTGATCTCGAACCTACTATGGTCCACACACAATCCTTGGTCACCTCCTCTAGGTCTGTAGGGTGGCGACACTTTTGGGGTCATCCCTCTTCCCTTATGCATCCAGAGAGTGCCCTCCTCATCTTCCCTTTGGGTCCCATGAGTTCATGAAGGTGATCAATCTCCTAACCCATGGCCCTCTAACAATGATAGTTGTTACCTCCTGACCCTATGGTCATGTGCAACTAGGGAATTAGGCAACTCCTACTTCCATTGGTCTTATACCTACCTGACCCTAGGATAGACTTATGATTCTTACATAGTACATATTCAAATTAGAACCTTACCCAACCATTGATCATCTCTCTCTACATTCATGGGCTGACTTTCATCCTTTCATAGGGGTCATGGCGACATGCCTACCTTGGTTAGGCCCCATACTGGTTACCTCCATGGTAACACATCCACATACACTTAGAGATGGTTATGTATGGGTCTACAGGTTCATTCTCATATTATGTACTCTTCACTTAGCTTCTCAAAATCATATGAGACCTCCTTAGGTTACTTCAAAACCAACAGAAACTGGTATACACCCTATAAAAGGGTCCATCTCCCAAGATGGGAGGAAACTATCTCTTGGTAGAAACAAAGGTCACAAATGTCCTTATGTCTAGGGTTTACATCCACCTAAGCATTCTTAACCCTAGCATGCTACTAAGGCACAATCAGACCACCTACTAAACCATGCTAGGTCATACTTGTTCTCATTCCTCAACATTGGATCAAGATCATACCTTCCCATGTCACCAACTTAGCTGTGAGGGGTTCATCAAACATACCTCAGACTTAAGGGGTTTCCCTTTCCTATCAACATGAGGAGTATGATGCTCGAATCTATAAAAACTCAAATCTCATCATGAGCATCAGGTACACCACTTCCCGTCTTAGGCCTAGGAACCCTAGGTTCACTTTTTGGGTGTCCAACTGCATGCTCAACCTCTTAACCATGAACCAAACATGTACAAGGTATGACATGCACTTCATGTCATCCTTCTACTTGAGTAACACTTTAGAGTGGAGTCCTTCTCAAGGACAACCAACTAGGTATAAGGCCTCACAACCTGTTACTAAACCTCTTCAGATCTAAGGAACTCTTCTTCCTAACTCAGATGGTAAACACCTATACCATAGGCACATAGGTACCAACAATCTGATCCTCTCTCTAGGGTTTGGTTCCTCCAAAAGAAACAAAGATATCATCAACCTCTAGGGATCATGCATGAGGCAACCACATCCATCCACTTAGGTCACATCATCCTCAACTCCCCATTGTTCCTCACATCTCGGAGTCTCAGCTTCCAACCTTCTTACTCGGGTCCCGCTCTCTCTCTCTCTAGAGATAACCCTACAAACAAACTTACTACTATAGGTCCTCTCTCCATGAAGGATCAAGCTCACAAGCATACCCCTACATGGATGAAGCCTATGTTCAAACTTATATTCACTCAAGATTATCCATAGTTCTTTATGCTTATCTCATAAGCTATCCCTCATACTCTCCTGGCCAGGGTTTCAACCTACTGCCCGCACTAGTGATGTACTCTGGGTGCATACTATACCCTACTCGCATAAGCCCATAGGGTTTCTATAGGTTCTTCTCTAAATCTCATCATTGAAGGAGCTATCCTTCCTTCTAACATGCACGACCCTTTCCAGGGTTGGGTCGTTAAAGGTACTAGGTCATTCAACCTCACATGACTCATAATGTCATGGGCATCCAAAAGCATGTCCACAAATATGGTTTATCATGACATCTAACTCATCATGTGATCTTTCTCTCTAACTACCACTTAGGTTTAGGGTTAGCATCATCCTCAAAGGATGTGCCAGGTCTTTACTTATAATAGAGGTCTCTATCTCCAAGACTACCTCTCTCTACTTGTAACATCCCTGACCTGGGTTATACTTTAACCCGAGATGTTTTGATTAAGAAAGATGATTATATGCTTAATCTTATCTTGTGAAATGTAATTAGGGCTCATGAGGAACTTATGTTTCAATTTTGGTCCTGTTTGAACAATGTTGAAGTAATGTTTGCTTATTTTGGACTAATGTGAAAATTACCCAAGTTAAGGGGCTAACTTGCAAATGTTACATAATAATATGTTCCTCAGATGTTGAGACATCATAAGAATGAATATGATGTATTGGTATGGTTTCCACAAGCTTGGACACCAAGATAGAGCTTGTTGGACAATGTTTGTGCATTAAAACCTAGTTTTGGTGTAAAGTAAAATATACCCAAAAACTAAGGTTCAATATGCAAATTAACACTTCAATAAGGTCCCTAATGTTTCTTGGCATCATTTAGAGCAAAGCAAATGAGAGGGGCGCCTCATTTGAATTAAGTTGGAGGAGAGAGAATCTTGATATTAAAATAATCAAGATTTAAGCCTAATTGAAACCCTAATTCGATTTAATGCTAAAATAAATAAAATAATTTTAAGGACCTTCAACCAAAATTAATATGTTTGGATTCAGATGTGTGTGGACGAGCTTAATCATTGCAAAGGCACGAGCATATCCTAAAAAGGTGAAATTCCACTCACCATTATTATAAGAAAAAGAAATCCCACTAAAAAATGGATATTAATATTATAAGGGTTAAGGTGCTTAATTACTTTTCCCTTCATTCTTGGATAATGGAAGAGAGATCGGTGGGGGATAGAGATGAATTTGCATACAAGAAACCAAGGGGGAGAAGGTGGCAATAATTTTGGAATTAAAAGATTTTTATAAAACATTTTCTCTCTCATTGAATATCTTATAAAAAGACTCTTTCCTAGCCCAAGCAAAGGCTTTTTTGATACCACTTCTTCTCCTTTCTTGCAAACTGATCAAGGGAGCTAGGGAGGACCAGGAGGACGACCCCCAACCTTTTTGTAAGGTTCTTGATCCATTTCACCTTGATTCCATGGTGGAAATCGAAAATAAATTATGGATTTCTTCTTATTTCGATCTCCTCTTCAACCCTAGCTAATATTTTCAACCAAAAGCTTCAGGACGAGCCTAAGGGGAGCTGCAAAAGCTTCATACACCATTGTTTCCGTGAGCTTGGAGCTTTTGAGCTCAATTGGAGGCGAGTTTTATAACTTGAAACCCTAATTTTGTTATTGCATTCAATTCCCCATCAAATAATGATCATTTCTCTATTTACAATTATGGATTTGGTTGTTTGATGCAATCTCCATGGAAATCACAGAAGGTTTCGTGGGTCTAGAGCTTGATTATGATGAAATCATCATAAGAACACACCTCCCCAAATATCTAGACCAAACGGTTTCAATCAAATGTCCAAACGGTTTCACAAACCGTTTGGGAGCAAACAGTTTCAAACTGTTTGGAATGAAATGGTTCCACTAAACCACATAGAAGCAAACAGTTGAAGACCATTTGGTGATGTTGACCAGGGTTGACCATTTGGGGATTTGTTCATAATGATCTATGTTAATGACCCATCAATTATTATTGATTAACTCCAATTGGTTCATGAGTTGAAGGGCCATCAATCACCTAAACCTTAATCGGGTTGAGTGCTGATTTCATAAGTGATTGAGTTTGAAACTTGGGTTGATTGACCCAAACGGTTTCAAAACCATTTGGGGATCACCCAAACGGTCTCAAGACCATTTGGGGGTCACCCAAGACCGTTTGGAGGTCATCCAAATGACCTCAGGACCGTTTGGGGTCAGGTCATGCTCAATTTGGATGGTAATCCAATAGTTTCAAAGTAATTGGTTCAACAATAATCAACATAGAAGGATCAACGTTTCCAAACCCTAACCCAATTGATTCAAAACCTAATTTATGAATAATTTAGGGTCAATAGAGGGTCAAATAAGTTGAAGGATGACCTATTTAACTCATTTGAAGCATGGTGATAGGTCCAATTGATGATTGGTTACATGTATTCAATGGTTGAAGGAACCAACATTGGAAACCCTAATTTAATTGGAGTGGTAGAGACCCTTTTTGGCCCTTGCGGTTTTGAGGAGGTTTGGACCAAATGGTCACAAGACCGTTTGGGACCAAATGATCCCAAACCGTTTAGGTGCATGCAGTTTCAAAATCGGTTGATTTCATGCGGTTTCAAAAAGTCAACTTTGGCAAACAGTCTTCATCACCTACTTTACTAAACGGTTTCAACCCCAACTTTGGCAAACGGTCTCAGTGGTTTGTGCAAGACCGTTTGGAGGTCTAAATGGTCTTAGACCGTTTGGAGGTTTTTGTGCAAGACCATTTGGGGTCTATGTACCCAAGACCGTTTGGTGGATAATCAACCAAAACTGCATGAGTACTTAAAGTGGTCAAAGGAAAAGTTGATCAATTTGACTAATACATGATGTAATCAATGATGATTATAGTGTTTGTATCCTAATAAGATAGGGTGATTAGTACCATTTAAATAATCAAGTAATAACGATCATGGTGATGATGACATAACACATGATGTCAATTCTTCTTTTAAGTTGAGTTGACTTAGCCTAATCAAAGCTGAAACAAACATCATCTTGTAGAACATGAAAGAGAAGACTTCCTACATGAATGATAATCATGTAGTGGACTTTTAATGTTTATGAATGTATAATTAGGGTATGATCCTTCATAGTGAGATCATGAAACCCTAATTATGAAGGTTAATGAATCATAACCCTAATGGAGGGCATTGATAGGTGAAATCCTAATACGTAATGATGGTATGATCTTAATTCATAGTGATGACATGAGAAACCCTAATTCAAGGTACTTTGATGTTCTCTCCTACTTGGGGTGAATAGTAAACCCTAATCCAGGGTGAATGATGTAAATAGTAAACCCTAATCTAGGGTGATGTGATATGAATAGTAAACCCTAATCTAGGGTGATGTGATGAGAATAGTAAACCCTAATCGTGGGTTATTGAATAAAAACCCTAATTAAGAATGATTTCATGTGTAACCCTAATTGAGGATGAATTCATGATAAATCCCAATTGAGGGTAATGTTATGAGAATCCTTAAGTAAGATTAATGTTATGAGAAACCATAATCTAGGGTAATGTTATGTGAAACCCTAATTAAGAGTAATATTATGGAAACCCTGAAGAATGATGTGAAGTGAGACTTAAATCTAGGATGATGCCATATAATGATATGTGCAATCATAGTCGTGGTATAATGACCAACACACTAAAGTAGGATGTGGTTATTACAATCAAGTAAGATGAGGATGTTATAACCATGGAGGGTAAAGTTTATGAATTATATGAATGATAATGTTGATACCCTAATGAATAAGAGTCTAAAAGATAAGATGATGCCCAGAACATTATATATCTAGTTTCATGTATGTGTAACAATCCTATCATCTTATAATGATGAGGGTATGAAACTCTTAGAAGTGAAGAATGCGATATTATATAATTGAGTGAAATACATTCTAAGAGTTGACATAACTAAGATAGTTGATAATAGTTTATCCTATGTTCAACATTGCTTAACCATTGGACAAGTCCTTATCATTAAAGATAGTTGGACAATTCTAATGTGTAACCTAGGAACCATATGATGAATGTGACAAGTTAGAAGATAAAGTATTAAGAGGGAAATACCTTAATACAAGGTTAGTTGATTGACTTGAGCAAGATGGAAATAAAAAGGAAGTGATACATCAAGACATGATAGATATCATATTCATCATTTCAGGGTAGACACACCCTGATGAGCCTCTAATCCAATATCCTTGGATAAGAAACACATGGAATGTGTGATATGCAATTGTTACAATAATATTGTAATAACTCAATGTACTTTTGATAAATGTTGACTAATATACTTTGAGAATGGGGTTAAGCCAAATCAATGAGCATGATGTAATCATACCATGACAAGGATGAGAAATGAACTCATACCTTGAATTGATGATCATTAATGATATATGATGAGAATGGTGATCATAAGCAAATACTTATAATATCTTTGAATGCTCCTATAGGAATGGAGAAACATATTACAGTTGAACTAATAATGTGAGCATGAAGCCCTAATTAATGTAAGATGGGAAACACTAACCCTAATTTTGGGTAAAGGGAATGAAAATCCCTAATTGATAGATAACCCTAATCCTGATAAAGGATGGCAGTGTTACTAATGTTTCATATGATGTGACAAATGACTTACATGATTGTTATCATGTCTATTAATCATGTAGACATCATGAGATGATGAACATAGCCAGATATGAGCTATGAATTTCATATAATAAACATGTTGTATGGACTTATGTGCCTAATGTTGGCTAAATGGACATCTATAAATCCCTTTGTTTTGATTATGACAAACATTTCATTCTTATTAATCTAACGAGCTACTTGAGTGTGCAGGACTAAGATGGATGGCAAAGCAACTAGGGAAAATCCACAAGCTAAAATGTTTATATTTTCATGCAATGTAATCATTGTTGTAAAAACTTGTACAAATATATAATGTACAAGTACTTAGAATTGCATGTAAATCAAGCGTTAGATTTTCCCTAGCCAAACACCATAGTTAGACATGTCATCCCATTTAATTAGGATCACTTTTGCACACTCACACATATAATTAGTGCCTAAATTGAAACCTTGAAACAGGATCATTCTCGGTCGACAAACTCCTCGACCGAGACACTCTCGGTCGACAATCTTCTCGACCGAGAAAGATCCAAAGTAGCCGTTAGACACAACAGACAAGTTAGTTGGCAGTTGAAGAAAGACATTGCAAATCACTTGTTCCAGAGAGCCTGTCGGTCGACAAAAGTTCGACCGAGTAGGTGTCTCGGTCGACCATTTGTCGACCGAGATGGTCTCTGACAGCAACTGCAGAATAAATTGATTAGCCGTTGTTAAAGCAACAACTTTGTACCTAACGGCTAGTTAAGCACTTAGAAACCCCTAGAAGTTGTCTAGAACGTCCTTAAGCATACTTAGGCCATTCCTATAAATAGGACAAGCCATAGGACACTAGAATTCACTTGTTACACTTGAGAATACACTTGAGCATACTTGAGCAATCTATTGCAAGCAATTTGAGCACTGTGATCATTTGTCTACATTCTCCTTAGCTCAATCTCGTGTCCTATAGGCTAGATTCTCCTACCCACAACAATCACAAGTTCACACACTTGGCTAGGAGATCTATACGCTTGATTTAGGCATATCAAGCCTTGGGCTTAAAGGATAAGTTGTATTTTCCTTTTTCTTTCTTGTTCCTTTTTATCTTTTGTACTCTCCTTGCTACTCCTAGGGTTGGAGGCTGCGGATTGGAGAGGGTTGACTTCTCAGGTGGAGAAGGGGACTTCAAGCTACTTCAAGAAGGCTATCGCAAGGGAAGCTACTTCAGAAGGCTGGTGCAACGGGAGTTGGTGCATCTACTTCAAGAGAAGGCTGCTTCAAGGTTGGCGATTACTTCTAGGTGAAGGCTGCTTGAAGGGTTTGGGAAAAGAGATTGTATTTTATGTAAATTCCTTGCGAGGTAATAAAATAAATT
This sequence comes from Alisma plantago-aquatica, assembly GCA_963693085.1. NCBI lineage: Eukaryota > Viridiplantae > Streptophyta > Magnoliopsida > Alismatales > Alismataceae > Alisma > Alisma plantago-aquatica. Next base: position 313,559,078 of record OY856410.1, read on the forward strand.
TCTTTTCAAATCCCGGTTGGGTAAGAAACCGGGTAGTGGATTGACGGCTATAGTATTTGCTATAGTTGGAACCACTCTAAACCCTGTGTCTCCTTGTCCAATATTTTCATTGTGGTTGTTTGAGTTCAATAATTGTTAAATTATCTATAAAACTCTATTCACCCCCCCTCTAGTAGTTTTCAATTGGTATCAGAGCGAGGCTTCAAGGAACCCTAACAAGGTCTTGAAGAAATGGGTGATGGAATGCTCAACAACCTCAACATTGAAGGGACTCTTGTTGCTAGGCCGCCGGCATTCGATGGAACAAACTACCAATACTGGAAGAGAAGGATGCAGTTCTACTTCCAAGGCGTCAACTGGGATCTATGGAGAATGGTATCTACTCCTTATGAATTCCCTCAAAATGACTTTGCGGAATGGGATGCAAACACGGTAAAACAGGCTCAAATGAACGCAAAAGCTGTAAGCATTTTATATTGTTCTATTTCTGTAGGAGAATTTAATAGAATATCAAATTGTGATACAGCATATGATATTTGGCATAGATTGTCCATCACTTATGAGGGTAAAGCCCAAGTCAAAAATTCCAAAATTAGTCTGCTTAAAACAAAGCTTGAACATTTTCATATGGATCCAAATGAATCTATTAGTGAAATGTATTCAAAATTCTCTACTATTGTTAATGGTTTAAGTGCCTTAGGAAAACTTGTCCTTGAGGAAGATCAGGTATCAAAAATTCTTCGATCACTTCCTCCAAAGTACAAGCCAAAGGTGACAGCCATTGCAGAAGCAAACGACCTCACTCGCCTCAAAATGGAACAACTCATTGGTAATTTAGAAGCTCATGAAGTAGATCTAGAAGAGGAAGAAAGAAGAGAACGTGAACACCAAAGTGGGAAGAAGAAGGATGTGGCTCTCAAAGCCTCAAAAGTCGTCACACAAGAAAGTGAGGAGTCAAGTGAAGAAGAAGAAGAAGCCTTAATCGTCAACGGTAAGAAGTACAAAAGGTTTAAATCTAACAAAATTTCTAGTTCCTCTACTCCCAGGTGCTTTGAATGTGGGAAGAAAGGGCATTTCAAAAATGAATGTCCCAAAGCAAAGAAAGGAAAGAAAAGCTCACATAAGAAGAAAGGAGAAAAAGCCTATAAAGCTGCCTGGGATGAGTCAAGTGACAGTGAAAGCGGAGAAGAGGTGGAATGTCTAATGGCAAGAGAAGAAAATGAAGACTCTCAAGAGGTAAGCCTAGTTGATCTTCCTAAAGAAGAGTTAGTTACTAGTTTACAAGAAACTCATGATAAGTATGTTGATGCCAAGAAGAAACTGAAGAAGGCTATAAAATCAAATAATGAGCTCATTGCCAAATTAGATGAACTTTCTTATGAAAAGAACAACATTGATCTTGAAAATGTATCTTTAAAAACATCTTTAGATGATTGCACTAGAAAGCTACTCAATTTGGAAACCAATGTTGATCTTCTATCAAAAGAAAAGACTGATTTGCTAGCTAAACTACAAGATTATCAAACTCAACCTATCTTGTGCAACCATTCAGACTATGATAATATTGTAAAAGAAAAGGATTCATTGTTTTCTGATTTAGACCAAGCAAGAAAAGATATACATAAGAAGATGAATGACATTGCTACGTTGCAAAGAGAACTTTATAAGTTAAGAAGAAAAGATATTCTTGATAACATATTGAGAGTTGGTACTGTCTTCAATGGAAGAAAAGGTTTGGGATATGTTCCAAAGAAAAACCAACCCAAAAAGACCCAAACTATGTTTGTACCTAAGAACACAATGACTAGAAAGAGAAATGAAATTGACTCTATTACTTGTCATTTCTGCTTACGTCTTGGACATTATTGTTTTTCATGCCCCTACAAGACTAAGGAGTCCGACTTAGTTTGGATACCAAAACCCCAAACTTAGAAGAATGGAATGTAGTTGAGATATGACCAAATGCTTAACTTTGCTATTTATATTGTCTTATCTCAACAAAAGGTGCTATGCTTATTGTTATTATTTTTCTGCATTGCTGAAATAGAAACTCTGTCGATCGAAGTATTGTCGACCGAGCTCTGGGTCGGTCGAAGTATTGTCGACCGACTGGATGTCTTTAACAAATCAAAAATTTACAGCACCTATTTCGGTCGAAAATTGGTCAACCGAGAAATTTTCTGTGTTTTTGCTTGTGATACAGTAACCTGCTCGATCGACAAATTGTCGACCGAGACAAATATCGGTCGAACAATTGTCGACCGACTGGTTTTCTGTATCAGAACTTTTATATACATAAGCACTTAAAAAGTTTCTAACCATATCGGACCATCACATGGGTATCAAAATCTACATTATAATGCAGGAATGGGTAGTTGACAGTGGCTGCTCCAAACATATGACCGGGAACAAGGACGCATTTCAAACTTTTGAAGAAAAGAAAAGTGGAACAGTCACCTTTGGAGACAATGGTAAGGGCAAAATCGTTGGAATAGGTAATGTTGGAACAAATCTCGAAATTAAAAATGTTCTACTTGTTGATGGATTGCATCATAATTTAATAAGTGTAAGTCAACTATGTGATAGTGGTTATGATGTGTTATTTAACAAAACCTGCTGCAAATTATTGATAGAAAACACTACAAATGTCATTTATGAAGGAAATAGAGTTGGAAATCTTTATATCCTTAAACCAAACTCTATGAAATCAGTAGTAGGTAAATGCTTGCTTGCAAATGAAAATACCTTACAACTATGGCATAAAAAGCTGGGACATGCTAGTTCACATGCTATTAAAAAGTTAGTGAAATATGATCTTGTTCGTGGATTACCTGCTTTGTCTTTTGATCAAGTTGAAAACTGTGAACCCTGCACAATGGGAAAGCAAACCAAAACATCTTTTAAATCAAAACATGTACTTAGCACCAGTAGATCCTTAGAATTAATTCATATGGACTTATTTGGACCAATGAGGACACAATCTATTGGTGGTAAACGATACTGTTTTGTTATTGTTGATGATTATAGTAGATATACATGGGTACATTTTATTGCAACTAAAGATGATACTATTCATGTCTTTATGCAATTTTGTTCCAAGATTGAAAATATTTTACAACATAAAATATGTACTATTAGAAGTGATCATGGTGGCGAATTTGAGAATCATACATTTGAGACCTTTTGTACATCTCAAGGGTATACTTATAATTTTTCTGCTCCACGTACCCCACAACAAAATGGTATAGTTGAACGGAAAAATCGATCCCTACAGGAAATGGCTAGGACCATGATGCTTGAACACAACACACCTAAAACCTTTTGGGCTGAAGCTGTAAACACTGCTTGTTATGTGCTTAATAGAGTAACTGTTCACTCTCATTTGAAGAAAACTCCATATGAAATATTACACTCTAAGAAACCTAGAGTTGACTACTTTCATACTTTTGGCTCCACATGCTACATTTTAAATACCAAAGATGATAGAGACAAGTTTGATTCTAAATCACACAAAGCATTCTTCTTGGGATATTCTACTTCTAGCAAAGCCTTTAGAGTATATAACACTATCTCTTGAAAAGTTGAGGAATCCATTCATGTTTCTTTTCATGAAGAATCGAAGTCTGAACATCTAGATATCATTGATCTCACTAATAAAATCGAAAATATAACCATTTCCAATGATAGTGAGAAAATTCCTATATCCGATCCCCAAGTTGAAACACAACCTACACCTAGGCTTATCAAGGATCATCCCCAAGAACTAATTATTGGAGATCCAAATGATAAAGTCAAAACTCGGTCCTCCTTCAAAGATGTTGCAAACATGGCTTTTGTTTCTATCATTGAACCTAAGAAGATATCTGAAGCTCTTAAGGATGATTACTGGATAATAGCCATGCAAGAGGAGTTAAATCAATTCACTAAAAATGATGTATGGGATTTAGTTCCTAAACCACAAGATAAAACTATCATAGGAACTAAATGGGTGTTTAGGAATAAGCTCAATGAGGCAGGAGAAGTCATAAGGAATAAAGCTCGGTTAGTAGCACAAGGATATAATCAACAAGAAGGAATAGATTTTGATGAAACATATGCACCCGTAGCTAGACTTGAAGCTATTAGGATGTTACTAGCTATTGCTGCCCATAAAAACATTAAGCTATATCAAATGGATGTCAAAAGTGCATTTCTAAATGGCATCATACAAGAAGAAGTTTATGTTGCTCAACCACCTGGCTTTGAAATACCAGAAAAAGGTGACCATGTTTATAAACTTAAAAAGGCACTTTACGGTCTAAAACAAGCACCTAGGAATTGGTATGAACGGCTCAAAACATATCTTTTTGATAATGGTTTTTCTATTGGAAATTCAGATTCTACTTTATTCCTAGTTGTGCAAATATATGTTGATGACATTATTTTTGGAGCTTCTAATGATTCATTATGCACACAATTCAGTGACATTATGCAAAAAGAATTTGAAATGAGCCTCATGGGTGAACTAACATTCTTTCTTGGTTTTCAAATTAAGCAAACACCTGTAGGAATTTTCATAAGCCAAGAAAAATATACTAAAGAACTTTTAAAACGTTTTGGGATGGATCAATGCAAACATGCTACTACTCCTATGGCTACCTCTATCAAAATTGACAAGGATGAAAATGGGGAACCTATTGATGATTCCTTATATAGAGCCATGATTGGTAGTTTGCTATACTTAACTGCTTCTCGACCGGACATTATGTTTTCCGTTGGCCTTTGTGCTCGATTTCAATCCCAACCTATGCAATCTCATTTTCTAGCGGTTAAACGAATTCTTCGATATCTAGCTGGTACTACTTGTTTTGGTTTATGGTATCCAAAAGACCAATCCTTGGATTTTAAAGCATATACTGATGCGGATTATGCTGGATGTCGACTTGATCGCAAAAGTACTAGTGGTGGCTGTTTCTTATTAGGGAGAGCCTTAGTATCTTGGTTTAGCAAGAAACAAAATACGGTTGCCCTATCTACAACTGAAGCTGAATATATGGCAGCCGGGTCTTGTTGTGCTCAAGTGCTTTATATGCAACATGTATTAAGCGATTATGGTTTTAATCTTTCATCTACACCTATTTTTTGTGACAACACGAGCGCCATAAACTTAGCACATAATCCTATTTTACACAGCCGGGCAAAACACATTGAAATCCGTCATCACTTCTTAAGGGATCACATCTCAAAGAATCATGTTTCCCTTCATCATGTTGATACGGAAAATCAATTGGCTGATATTTTTACAAAACCTCTTCCACTAGATCAATTCAACAACATTAGGAAGCAACTGCTTATTACTCCTTTGGAAGATGTTTTCTTTGATATCTGCGGTTCTTAAAATGAATACGTTTACTTGTTTCATTTTGGCTTTTCAAATGGACATCTTTTTCATTAGATTTGACGGGATATCTAATTAAGGGGGAGTTTTTATTAAAACGGTTATCTTTTTGAAATGACAAAGGGGGAGAAATATATAAAACTATAACTTAGTATTTATGAAAAACTCAATCAATGAGTTTCATAAATATACTCTTGGCTTTACATTGAAAGTTGCTATATTCCCACATGAACTGGATTTCATGTTCCATAATTCATTGGGAATAATAAGCACACATTTTATAAACAAGAGGAAAAACTACATAAGGCAATCTAAAGGTATGAAACTCATATGTTTTATATTTCCTTATTTATATTTTGGAAATGTTTGTCATCTTCAAAAAGGGGGAGATTGTTGGCTAAATGGACATCTATAAATCCCTTTGTTTTGATTATGACAAACATTTCATTCTTATTAATCTAACGAGCTACTTGAGTGTGCAGGACTAAGATGGATGGCAAAGCAACTAGGGAAAATCCACAAGCTAAAATGTTTATATTTTCATGCAATGTAATCATTGTTTTAAAAACTTGTACAAATATATAATGTACAAGTACTTAGAATTGCATGTAAATCAAGCGTTAGATTTTCCCTAGCCAAACACCATAGTTAGACATGTCATCCCATTTAATTAGGATCACTTTTGCACACTCACACATATAATTAGTGCCTAAATTGAAACCTTGAAACAGGATCATTCTCGGTCGACAAACTCCTCGACCGAGACACTCTCGGTCGACAATCTTCTCGACCGAGAAAGATCCAAAGTAGCCGTTAGACACAACAGACAAGTTAGTTGGCAGTTGAAGAAAGACGTTGCAAATCACTTGTTCCAGAGAGCCTGTCGGTCGACAAAAGTTCGACCGAGTAGGTGTCTCGGTCGACCATTTGTCGACCGAGATGGTCTCTGACAGCAACTGCAGAATAAATTGATTAGCCGTTGTTAAAGCAACAACTTTGTACCTAACAGCTAGTTAAGCACTTAGAAACCCCTAGAAGTTGTCTAGAACGTCCTTAAGCATACTTAGGCCATTCCTATAAATAGGACAAGCCATAGGACACTAGAATTCACTTGTTACACTTGAGAATACACTTGAGCATACTTGAGCAATCTATTGCAAGCAATTTGAGCACTGTGATCATTTGTCTACATTCTCCTTAGCTCAATCTCGTGTCCTATAGGCTAGATTCTCCTACCCACAGCAATCACAAGTTCACACACTTGGCTAGGAGATCTATACGCTTGATTTAGGCATATCAAGCCTTGGGCTTAAAGGATAAGTTGTATTTTCCTTTTTCTTTCTTGTTCCTTTTTATCTTTTGTACTCTCCTTGCTACTCCTAGGGTTGGAGGCTGCGGATTGGAGAGGGTTGACTTCTCAGGTGGAGAAGGGGACTTCAAGCTACTTCAAGAAGGCTATCGCAAGGGAAGCTACTTCAGAAGGCTGGTGCAACAGGAGTTGGTGCATCTACTTCAAGAGAAGGCTGCTTCAAGGTTGGCGATTACTTCTAGGTGAAGGCTGCTTGAAGGGTTTGGGAAAAGAGATTGCATTTTTTGTAAATTCCTTGCGAGGTAATAAAATAAATTTCTTTTCAAATCCCGGTTGGGTAAGCAACCGGGTAGTGGATTGACGGCTATAGTATTTGCTATAGTTGGAACCACTCTAAACCCTGTGTCTCCTTGTCCAATATTTTCATTGTGGTTGTTTGAGTTCAATAATTGTTAAATTATCTATAAAACTCTATTCACCCCCCCCTCTAGTAGTTTTCACCTAATGTTGTTGTTGCTTAATAAAAGTAATGAAATGTGCATGAACCTTATGACTTCCACGAGCAAGTTGTTGCCTAGTGAAAGATCAAAAAACATTTAATAGGATTTGAGAGCCATGTGAGATACTTGTGTAACAAGTATTACGCATACCTCGGTATGAGGACCTGGAGGTAATGGTCACCTAACAAGTGGTAACAATGATAGTGAAGAATTGAGGGTATGCATACCCATGGTTGATAAGTATGATAATGATGTAGTTGAGGGATGTGAACTTCCAAAAGAAATGAAATGAGGGACTGAGATCCCAATGTCATATAAGGACTGAGAAAGTGATTGGTGAAAATAGTACATGTTTCCTTATAGAATTTGTCTGAATAAGTTATGTTTGAGAACTTGAATGATGCTAAAAGAATATGCTAATGTACTTAATTAATTAAGTGAAATCATATCATGTAGAGCCCTGACCATAGATCCATCATCATCAACAAAAGGTGATGGTGAAACGGGTGCTCCGCGGCAAAACCCGGAATGCATATTTTGAATATGTAGGGGTAATGGGCGAATATATCCTGATGTCCTAGTGAGGGAATTGATGAAAGGTAAACAACAAACCTCTCAATCCTTCATTACTTGTACCGGGATGGATGTATCACGAATCCCCCGATGATTGGTAAAGATGCAGTACACATCTCCCAATAATATTAATACCGGATCGATGGAGATAAACATGAAATCTCACAATCGCGAAGAGAGTACATCATGCCACTGTAACTCTAATAGCGAAGTTGCCAGTATACCCTGGAATGCTATATATAGTAGAGACACAAGATGTCCTGAATGTAATCTCGCGCTGACTGAGATATGGGAGGTCTTGGTAGCCGGTTCTACCTTTGACCTTGTATTGTACCGATTTCAACTTCACAATGGTCAGTTGGAGTATGAGCAGTATACCTCATCTCTTCAGGGCATAAATGTGATTGTAAAATGTAATCAGCCGTATAACATGTTTTCTTAAGGATTGAATAGGGAAATTCATTGGCTGATGTTATATTTCTTTTGTGCATCCCTAGTTGATAAATGTTATTCATATCTCTTTACAATCAATGCAAGTAGATATGTGAAATATGAATCTACCATGAGTAGATACAATGCTCTCCTTAGGAAAAGATACTACTTTACTCTGTTTATTTAATGAGTAATGGTAATGTTAATTTATAAGAACTCCTGTTTAGTTTTAATTATAGTAAACTGCTATAACAATGTTTTGGAGGAGAGTTATATCTCTCGCTAGGGAAATTAACAATTGTCTCACCCCCGTGGGATCCAATGTTTTTAGGTAAACACAGAAGAAGTAGCAGGAACCCTATAGTAAGAGAAAGGCTACAACAGTATCAAAGACATCAGTGATGACTCAGGTGGAGGCACTGGCTGCCAAGTTTTGTATAGATAGTAGTCCTATGTGTCATCTCTGTACTCTCAGGTCCTCAGAGTCAGTAGTCAGTGTTTTAAATGAATCGATATGAGATTTTGGCTTGATGCCTTGATGTTTTATGTTGTCTGTATATAATGTTATAGGGCAGCTGAAGATGTAATCTTCAAGAAGAGATAGTACATGTCATGTACTTTGGAACCAGGATGTAAATGTTATACTATGGTTCTTGTTGTAAGAGTTTCCTATTTTTGGATCTCTTTGCAAAAAGTTTTAATTTTTAGTGATTTTTCAGTAATCCACTGCAAATGATTCACTTCAGTTTTAATTTGGATCTCTTGTGTTTTATAGGTTGGATGCCACAATTTAGTGGTATCAGAGCTCTAGGTTCGCTGAGTCTACAGAGACATAGGACTAAGGTAGTAGAGTCTATTGTAGTGTCTTCCAGTGTATCTGATATTGTCTTCTTCTCATATAGGAGGAGAAGAACTTGAAGATGACTGGGTCACATAAGGAGTCTGTTGCAGAAAGCAGCAATGTTGCATCAAGAAGGGATGTAGGGGATCAGAGCAGAGAAGAACATACACCTACACATCCCCAGTTTGACCTAGACATGATAGAGAGCCCAACTTTCCTTGCTATGTTTGAGCAATTTATGACAGCTATGATACATATAGTAGAACGTGCATTAGCAATGCAACCCACAATACCATCCTCTAATGATGAAGTGCTGAAGTCCAATAGGTTACCTACTCAGCCTCAACATGTTGAAGAAATGAATAATGATGAAAGAAATAGGATACAATCTGAAACTAGGATCTTCCATATGTGTAGGAAGCTTGGACATATCACACCTAATTGTCCAGAAAAGGAATATAAAGGAAGAATTGAGAAAAGGCCTATCCAAATCCAGGAACAGAGGCCTGGTAGTTCCAAAAAAAGAAGTTTTTGGTACCACCAGTACAACCAGGGCCTAGTGCACCAAGGCAATGGTTATCTAGAAAGGGGAAAGAAGCCTCTAAACCACATCTAGCACCCAGGATTTGCTATCAATGTAGACAGGTAGGACATCTGGAAAGAAATTGTTTAGCCAGAAAAGTTATGGTGAATCAACCTCTGAGGCAGAGTCAGCCTGAGGCAATGAATAATCCACGAATCATGACAGGTTAGACAAAATAAATGTCATTCTTATATGTCTTTTTATGATTTCATGGATTAAATTAAGAAAGTAATTGATTGAACTTTCCTTGATTAGTCCTATGAGGACTTATATTTTGCATAATAAACATTATAAATGTTTTATGTTGTTCTTACCTCTATGAGAAAAAGATGAGGTATTGAAGAGATGTCTGGATAAAATCCAGTAATGTTAAGTCTTATGCTTGTGATAATATGAAAACGAGGGAATATGATAGTAAATAAGTGCATACTACCTTATCTCAGTATTTATATACCCTGGCTAGGTTGTACAACTATTGATGATAAAGTGAGTATGGAAACTCTTAGATTGTAATCTTTTTGATTGCTCTGATCAAGTAGTCATTTTGATACAATCTAATGTGTACCATGAAATAAGAAATATGGAATAAATAAATGTGTCCTGTTCTAAGTATGAGAAAGAGAAATCTGAGATAACCTCAGATGAGCATGTTTGTATGAGGAAATAAAAGTATATTCCTCATAAGATAAGAATGGGACTAAGGGAAATTATCACTGCCCAATAAAGATGTAATGTGTTGTTAACACATGTAATAGGTACCAAGGTAAGAAATCCTAGTATCTAAAGAAATATCATATGATTTATGTAATTTATCTGGAATGGTCAACCATGAAATCAAATTAAACATGTAAAATAATACAAACATCACATGTTAGGGGTTTATGTTTTTCATAAACATAACAATTGAAGATATCTTTGAGATAAGTTCTTGACTGATAAGTAGCCTTTCCTTATGATAATAAAATATACAACTAATGAAATAGTTAGTACAAGTAATAAGGAAAGTGTTACTTGACACAGAATTTACTCCACAGTCAATAATAAAGAACTATGGAGTAAGTGTCCTGTATAAAAGATTCTGTGAAAACCTTGTGTGGGATAACTTTGTATTGATCAAAAATCTATGGTGACTCCATAATAATGAGATATTATGTGATGACATGATGATATGATGCATGAATAATATCTGCTTCCCTATATGTTGGATTTCGGGGACGAAATCCTTGTTAGGGGTTTATAATTTATAACATCCCTGACCTGGGTTATACTTTAACCCTAGGTGTTTTGATTAAGAAAGATGATTATATGCTTAATCTTATCTTGTGAAAAGTAATAAGGGATCATGAGGAACTTGTGTTTCAATTTTGGTCTTGTTTGAACAATGTTGAAGTAATGTTTGCTTATTTTGGACTAATGTGCAAATTACCCAAGTTAAGGGGCTAACTTGCAAATGTTACATAATAATATGTTACTCAGATGTTGATATATCATAAGAATGAATATAATGTAGTGGTATGGTTTCGACAAGCTTGGACACCAAGATAGAGCTTGTTAAACAATGTTTGTGCATTAAAACCTAGTTTTCGTGTGAAGTGCAATTTACCCAAAACCTAACATTCAATATGCAAATTAACACTTCAATAAGGTCCCTAATGTTTCTTGACATCATTTAGAGCAAAGAAAATGAGAGGTGCGCCTCATTTGAATAAAGTTGGAGGAGAGAGAATCTTGATATTAAAATAATCAAGATTTAAGCCTAATTGAAACCCTAATTCGATTTAATGCAAAAATAAATAAAATAATTTGAAGGACCTTCAACCAAAATTAATATGGTTGGATTCAGATGTGTGTGGACGAGCTTAAGCCTTTCAAAGGCACGAGCATATCCTAAGAAGGTGAAATTCTACTCACCATTATTATAAGAAACATAAATGCCACTCAAAAATGGATATTAATATTATAAGGGTTAAGGTGCTTAATTCCTTTTCCCTTTATTCTTGGATAATGGAAGGGAGCTGGGTGGGGTATAGAGATGACTTTGCATAAAAGAAACCAAGGGGGATAAGGTGGCAATAATTTTGGAATTAAAAGACTTTTATAAAACATTTTGTCTCTCATTGAATATCTTATAAAAAGACCCTTTCCTAGCCCAAACAAAGGCTTTTTTGACCCCACTTCTTCTCCTTGCTTGAAAACCGACCAAGGGAGCTAGGGAGGACCAGGAGGAAGACCTCCAACATGTTGGTAAGGTTCTTGATCCGTTTCACCTTGATTCCATGGTGGAAATTGAAAATAAATTATGGATTTCTTCTTATTTCGATCTCCTCTCCAACCCTAGCTAATCTTTTCAACCAAAAGCTTCAGGACGAGCCTAAGGGGAGTTGCAAAAGCTTCATCCACCATTGTTTCCGTCTTGGAGCTTTGGAGCTCAATTGGAGGCGGGTTTTATAACTTGAAACCCTAATTTTGTTATTGCATTCAATTCCCCATCAAATAATGATCATTTCTCTATTTACAATTATTGATTTGGTTGATTGATGCAATCTCCATGGAAATCACAGTAGGTTTCATGGGTCTAGATCTTTATGATGATGACATCATCATAATCACACAACTCCCCAAATATCTAGACCAAACAGTTTCAATCAAATGTCCAAACGGTTTCACAAACCGTTTGGGAGCAAACGGTTTAAAACCCGTTTGGAATGAAACGGTTTCACTAAACCGCATAGAAGCAAACAGTTTAAGACAATTTGCTGATGTTGACCAGGGTTGAACATTTGGGGATTTGTTCATAATGATATAGGTTAATGACACACCAATTATTATTGATTAAATCCAATTGTTTCATGAGTTGAAGGGCCATCAATCACCTAAACCCTAATCAGGTTGAGTGATGATTTCATAAGTGATTGAGTTTCAAACTTGGGTTGATTGACCCAAACAGTTTCAAAACTGTTTGGGGATCACCCAAACGGTCTCAAGACCGTTTGGGGGTCACCCAATACCGTTTGGAGGTCATCCAAATGACCTCAAGACCATTTGGGGTCTGGTCATGCCCAATTTGGATGGCAATCCAATAGTTTCAAAGTAATTGGTTCAACAATAATCAACATAGAAGGATCAACATTTCCAAACCCTAACCCAATTGATTCAAACCCTAATTGATGACTAATTTAGGGTCAATAGATGGTCAAATCAATTGAAGGATGACCTAATTAACTCATTTGAAGCATGGTGATAGGTCAAATTGATGATTGGTTACATGTATTCAATGGTTGAAGGAACCAACATTGGAAACCCTAATTTAATTGGAGTGGTAGAGACCATTTTTGGTCCTTGCAATTTTGAGGAGGTTTGGACCAAACAGTCTCAAGAATGTTTCAGACCAAACGGTCTCAAGACCGAGACCGTTTGGGACCAAACGATCCCAAACCATTTAGGTTCATGCAGTTTCAAAACCGATTGAGTTCATGCGGTTTCAAAAAGTCAACTTTGGCAAACGGTCTTCATCACCTACTTTACTAAACGGTTTCAACCACGGCTTTTGTTGGTTTTTAGGGGAGGCAAAGAAGGCAGTGGAAAAAAAAATTCTCTCCCAAACCCAGAACAAGGAAACGCGTCAACGTCTATACAATAGGAAAGGATGGTTTGTGGAATCATACCTTGTCCCGAGGCTTGCTCGGTGACAATACCTCGCACCTTGCATGGTCTTCACCTCCTATCTTGGACGGTGTCTGTGCAGCTCCTGGTCGCACCGGTACTGACGAGATTTAAGGCTATCCTCCTAGCGACAGAAACCTCCCGCCTCCGAAGTAGTCCACACAGACCACCTGGAACTCCAATCTCCTTGTCCCACAAGGAATTGGAAGGAGTCGCACCCTTCTGTCAGCGTACTAGTCGCCGACACACTCTCCTGCCACCAGTGACAACTGTAGTTGTCTTTCCCTTGTTGTGCCTCCCTTATCGGGTAGCACTTTCTCGTGCTCTCTCTCGGTTACCAAAACCAGAGAGAACGAAAACTTCACTGAACAACTGGTTGCACTGGGTTGTTCTTTGAGAAGCTCCCAATACCCCTATATATAGGAGGGTCATGGGACAGGGTTCTCCATCCCAGGCAATGCGGGACTAAAAGTAGGAGTAGAAGGGTTCGAGATTTTCCACAAAACAACCAACTCGCAACCTGAACCGATCGTTTCACAACTGAAACAGTTGGTTGGGGACCTGAGCCGGTCGGTTGACACCTCAACCGATCAGTTGGGACCCATGAGCCGTTTAGTTCACTTCTGAACCGGTCAGTTCGTGGTCCTGATCAGTTCCCGATTGACTTTCCTTCTTTTGTTTCTAATTGGTATCAAATACCAATCCTTGTTCCAATCAAATTGGACAAGTGAAATGCAAGGAAAATTCTCACAAATCCTACTTTCCCAACTTGCTCGGTTGCACCAGTTGAATCGATCATTTCAAAACTTGAAGCAATCCTTTCACCCTATCCATGAGCTGATCGACTCACCACATGAGCCAAACGGTTCACCAAGCTGAGCCGATCGGTTCATCACATGAGCCGATCAGTTGGGAGTGCAGATTGTGCAGAATCAGTCAATTGCAGTTTCAATCAATCAGATACTCTAATCAATCTGTCCAGCACCTTGAACACTATGAATTTGAGATATCAATCAATTGAGTGTTTAATTGAACTACTAAACTCCTTTAGTAACCAGTCTAAACATTGTTTGTGGACAAAACTCCTCTTCCAGGTTAAATCTTGTGTGTGTGACCCTGCAGGTCCTTTTCACGTTGGCAGTGAAAGTCTATAACACTTATGACTTCACAAGCAAAGAGCGGTGCCTAGTCACACATAAGTGCTACCCAAGTGAAATAGAAAGTTGGAGAACAACTTTCAATCCTATAATCCGTGAATGGTGTTACAGTGAATGTATAATTCCTTTGTCACTGATATCCCAAATGAACTCGAGGCATGGAACAGTCATCCTGTCAATGTTCATTCACTTTCTTGATCTCAGAACAGATTGGAAGAGATATGTATGACAACAATATCACATACTGATTCACACATGCATGCGCATGCCTATTTCAATCCTACTCACCAAGTGGCCTTGGATATCAAACTCCCTTAGGAGGGACAAATCCCATATCTATCACTCACCCCTCAAAACCCCATGTGTCAAAGCCACCCAATCATCACCTTTATAACACTCCATGTTTCAGGATTGCGTTTGATGATGTCAAAGTGTACCCAACGACATGTGTTGAGTGTAGTGATTTCAGGTCTAAGAATCACACACACCACTATCACTGTGAGTACTGACCGTGACTACCATATCATGGTTCCATGTGTCAAACTCATGGTGGGTCTGTCCGGTACCTTTTTCTCTAACAAGTACTTATGTGTTTGGTTTGATATCTCTATATCATGACTAATGAGATTCTGTCATCAACCAACACCACAATCTAGTCTTGTGTGTCATTGTTGTCTATCTACCTTCCACAATGACATCCGACTAGGGACATAATAAGAATGTACAAACTCTTATCATCCGTATGATCTCATCGTTCAGGTCCTTAACCTGAAAGCATACGTCATTGAGTACTGTCATTCTCTAGACATTCAATATGTTCTGTCACTATCTCATATGACTGAATCAGAAAGAATTGGAAGCTTGCCTTTGATGTTTATCAAATCAATCTTAATGTATCCCACCAATCATCTCATGATTGGCTCTCAGGGCATACATACCAACAGACTCCCACTTGCACTGTGAGCCAATCACCCTTGAATCGTATTCATAGTGACCTTCAAACATGTCCCACATGTTATTGTGTTCTAGTGCCAACATAGTGAGTAATGGAAACACCTTTCCAAAGTCAGTATAAATTGCATGTCTCTCATCTCTTCGCTGTACGTCACACCTATGAGATGGAGTTTCCGTAATATGCGATCTAGTATTCCTTTGCTAACTTTTATCCGCATTGCATGATCAAGGATTCCATACTTGTCATCAATGAGCGGAATATCTATAAGTTCATCTCATGAACTTCCAGATCCATATTGTATCCACTACTGTTCTCTAACACATAGATACTCGACATTTCCTTTTAAATGGTTTTATTGGAACACTTCCAATTATAAACAAACTTTCACTTTTATATATCCTATATATATATTTTGCGATTAATTTTCTATCTTTTCAAAAGTTCGCATCAATGTAACTCTTTACATTGAACTCTTCCTTATCTCCATAGAACTAGTACTTCTCAAGTACTTATCAAGTTATCATGGTATTCCAGTAACCCTTACTGGAAGTAGACAGACATCCACTCGTCATGTCTCACATACGAGTTATCAGGATGAGCACATCATATTGCCATGCCATACATACAAGATGATGAATGCATTTTGTTCTTTCCAGGTAAGACAATGGGATGATTACATACATGATAGATCCATATCTATTCTTAGTGTTCCCATTCTTCATAAGAATTGGACACTTGGCCTTGGGATACTAACTCCATGTAACATGGACAAGTTTTCTCCCGCTGAATCTGTGCATACTGAACACTTCAGTATAGATTGCCAATGTATGCTTTCTCTTTTCAGGTCAAGAGGTTTTCGAGAACTATCTCTATAGATCTCTATTCCTATCACATAGGAAACATCTCTATTTTCCTTAAAGATAATTTCCACTTTTGGATTTCCATTCTAGAACATTTCCATTTCACATCAACATGTGTAATGTGAACACGCTCCCACTAAATCACAGATCCCTTCTTTATCTTTGAAATATCAGTCAAACCCTTTGACTATATCATCAAAGTAAAGATCCAATTTTGAGTTGCTTGTACTCAATCAATCACATTTATTAGTCCATTGTAACTTATAGACTTCATTTGCATTAGTGGATTCATAAACCTTATAGGTTGTGCCACGTACACATCCTTGTTTTATTCCTCATAGGAATGCGGTTTTAGTATCCATATGCCAAATGTCTTAGTCATTAAGTTGCAATCAACAAGCATCATCCTTCTCAAAATGTTATCCATGTGTCTTAACGCTCAAGACTTATTTGCACTTATGGATTTCCATCCAATGGGTGCTACCATCAAGGTCATACCTTATGGTTCACATGGATGTCATTTAGGATGTAATGGTCATAAACCATAACTCAAAATTCAGTTCCTCATATTTATCTAGATAGTTGACTCATCACATGAACAACTCATCACATAGATAATTGAGGTGTATCTGTCATGGATATAAGAACTCACAACTTCTTGTGATTCTCAATGCCCTTTATTAGTGTGGGTTATTCTTTTATTAAGAAGAATTCAGTTATTTGATAATCATTCTCTAACTCCTTAGAGTATGATCCCTTCTTGATTTAGACATCACCATGCCTTAATCATGAGTTCACTATGATACATTATCATAATCACTCATAAGGATCTCAAACATTTGGTCCAAGTATTTCATTCATTGATCTCATCAAGAATTAACACTTTACCAAATTTGCACTTCATCTATGATAATCTTGAACACTTCAAGATATTCATATTGGTATTTCTCTAAACACCATTTGAAGTATTAGCATTTGTTCCAATAGGTATGTAAATACATCACATGTATTATACCTAATAGGATAATCATTCTCCCACTACCATTAGTGAAGATTGATTAATCATGTTCAAGATATTCATGTCTCTTATTGGTTCTCTAACCAAAAGAGTCTAGATTTATCCATCATATGGAAACTAGATATGAATTTCTCATGATTTATACTAATTTGATTGTTTGAGTTATCTATAACTTTTAGGTATCATTTTATCTTATGCATATCAAATACCACAAGATAAACAAGGCATTGCCACAAAGATCATATCTTTAGAAATTGAAACATGTCTTTATTCATTGCCATCATTTTCATACAATATGCAAAAATAAAGTGTTTATATCTATTGGCAAATATGAAATAGCAGTTCATAACTATATTACATGCCTTTTAGGCTGAAAATAAACTAAAGTAATCCTATCTATGGTGGCAACACTTGCCCCATTTATTGAGTGCTTTACACTTTACATTTTGGTATCATATACCTCAAAAGTGTTACAAGTTTACTTTCATGACACCTTTAAGTAGAGACGGTTGTCGCCTCCTTCTTCTTTTGTTCTTCCAGATAGAGAGGACAATTCCTTTTCCAATGTACTGGATTTTGACAATGGTGGAAATTTCCTTTCTTGGTCACGCCTTCCTTGGCCTTGAGAGCTGAAGACGACTTGGGCTCCTGGCTAGCATCAGAACCTTTCTTAGCTTTTCCCTTGCCCTTGCACTTGGACTTGCCTTTCTTGCTCGTGATCACCATCATAGACTTAGGCTTGTCTTCTTCATCTGTGTCTTGCCTGTCCTCAACATGCCCAACAACTCTGACAGTGTCCTATCAAAGTTGTTCATATTGTAGTTCATCACAAACTGACTGTAGGATTCTGGCAACGATTGCAGTATCACATCAGTAGCCAACTCTTGGCTCAGTGGAAATCCCAGTCTTTGTAGGTTCTCCACATACCCAATCATCTTGAGTGTGTGAGGACCAACTGGATCTCCTTCTGTCATGACACACTTGAATAGTGCCCTTGAGACATCGTATCTCTCTTGCCGTGCTTGATCTTCATACTTGTTCCTGAGATGCTGAATCATCTCAATGACACCCATGTTCTCATGTTGTCTCTAAACTCGTGGTTCATAGAGCACAACATCAAGCACTTTGCATCAATGGCATCATCAGAATGCTTCTTGTAAGCGTCTCTTTCTACCTTTGGTGCATTAGGAGCAGGTTCCTCTGGAGTTGGAGTATCCAGGACATAGAGCTTTCGCTCTTGATTGAGAACAATTCTCAATGTCCTATACCAGTCGTGGAAGTTTGTCCAATTTAGCTTGTCCTTTTCAAGGACCGATCGCAAAGAAAAGTGATTGTTGTTTGTTGCCATTTGTACTACAAAAGGAAAATATGCAATTTTAATCCTAAAACTCATTTTTGACTTATTTGATTGATTTGAAAAGTTGACGATAAAATTAGGCCTTTAATTAATTATCGCTCCCACTATTTTACTTCAAATTGATAGCCCTCACCATCAATTTGGAAGATTGCAGCGTACAACCTTCTAGTGGGCAAGATCCTGAAATCCTCTAAGTCATGGACCAGCTTGGGCTATCACCCACAACTTAGATCTCTCAGGTAGGCAACTCTTGCCAATTGCATCATATGGAACTCTTGATAAGATGTCATATGAAACTCCTTGCCATAATCATCTCCATGCCTCAAGGTGCTAGATCCTATCTATGCAATAAATAAAGGCGACCAACCAAAATCGATCATATCGACATTCCTAAAGTATAGAGAAGTTGACGTGGCTCTGATACCACTGTTGGGTTTTAGGGGAGGCAGAGAAGGCAGCGGAAAAAAAAATCTCCCCCAAACCCAGAGCTAGGAAAAGCGTCAACGTCTATACAATAGGAAAGGATGGTTTGTGGAATCATACCTTGTCCCGAGGCTTACTCAGCGACAATTCCTTGCGCCTTGTGCGGTCTGCACCTCCTGTCTTGGACGGTGTCTGTGCATCTCCTGGTCGCACCAGGACTGACGGGATTCAAGGCTGTCCTCCTAGTGGCAGAAACCTCCTGCCTCTGAAGTAGTCCACATGGACCACCTGGAACTCCAATCTCCTTGTCCCACAAGGAATTGGAAGGAGTCGCTCCCTCCTGTCAGTGTACTAGTCTCCGACACACTCTCCTGCCACCAGTCGCAACTGTAGTTATCTTTCCCTTGCTGTGCCTCCCTTATCGGGTAGCACTTGCTCGGGCTCTCTCTCGGTTAGCAAAACCAGAGAGAACAACAACTTCACAGAGCAACTGGTTGCAGTGGGTTGTTCTTTGAGAAGCCCCCAATACCCCTATATATAGGAGGGTCATGGGATAGGGTTCTCCATCCCACGCAATGCGGGACTAAAAGTAGGAGTAGAAGGGTTCGAGATTTTCCACAAAATAACCAAATCACAACCTGAACCGATCGTTTCACAACTAAAATGGTCGGTTGGGGACCTGAGCCGGTCGGTTGACACCTCAACTGATTGGTTGGGACCCATGAGCCGGTCGGTTCACTTCTGAACCGGTCGGTTCATGATTCTGATCAGTTCCCGATTGACTTTCCTTCTTTTGTTTCTAATTGGTATCAAATACCAATCCTTGTTCCAATCAAATTGGACAAGTGAAATGCAATGAAAATTCTCACCAATCCTACTTTCCCAACTTGCTCGGTTGCACCAGTTGAACCGATCATTTCAACACTTGAAGCAATCATTTCACCCTATCCATGACCCGATCGACTCACCACTTGAGCCGATCGGTTCACCAAGCTGAGTCGATCAGTTC
Organism: Alisma plantago-aquatica; assembly: GCA_963693085.1. Taxonomy (NCBI): domain Eukaryota; kingdom Viridiplantae; phylum Streptophyta; class Magnoliopsida; order Alismatales; family Alismataceae; genus Alisma; species Alisma plantago-aquatica. The sequence goes on from OY856410.1 coordinate 313,579,135, forward strand.
ATCACATGAGCCGATCGGTTGGGAGTGCAGATTGTGCAAAATCAGTCAATTGCAGTTTCAATCAATCAGATACTCTAATCAATCTGTCCAACATCTTGAACACTATGATTTTGAGCTATCAATCAATTGAGTGTTTAATTGAACTACTAAACTCCTTTAGTAATTAGTCTAAACATTGTTTGTGGACAAAACTCCACTTCCAGGTTAAATCCTATGTGTGTGACCCTGTAGGTCCTTTTCACATTGGCAGTGAAAGTCCATAACTTTTATGACTTCACAAGCAAAGAGAGGTGCCTAGTCACACATCAGTGCTACCGAAGTGAAATAGAAAGTTGGAGAACAACTTTCAATCCTACAATCCGTGAATGGTGTTACAGTGAATGTATAATTCCTTTGTCATTGATATCCCGAATGAACTCGAGGCATGGAAAAGTCATCCTGTCAACATTCATTCACTTTCTTGATCTCAGAGCAGATTGGAAGATATATGTATGACATCAATATCACATACTGATTCACACATGCGTGCGCACGCCTATTTCAATCCTACTCATCAAGTGGCCTTGGATATCAAACTCCCTCAGGAGGGACAAATCCCATATCTATCACTCACCCCTCAAAACCCCATGTGTCAAAGCCACCCAATCATCACCTTTATAACAATCCATGTTTCAGGACTGCATTTGATGATGTCAAAGTGTACCCAACGACATGTATTTTTTTTGAGAGAACTAAAATTTTATTACTGACTGGCTAAACTAGCCTGCAGATTAGCAATACAGATAGAAAGGTTTTGATTAAGCCATACGGGCTTATCAGAGAAGTCTACTGATATAGCTCTATGAAGAGCATGTTTAACTTCCTGGGCAAGAAGAGAAAGTTTCTATTTCGGGGACTAGTGTTTAAGAGAATCCTCTTGAAAGGCAGCAGCTTCGCATAGGTGGTACAGACACCTGTATGCATTTTGATAGCCTGCTCAGAGTCCGATAGGAAGAGGACGTTGTTCAGGCCCATAGAACAAGCTGTTGAGGCACTGAGAATGAGTGCTTGGAATTCAGCCTCTAGAGGGTTAGCGGCAAAGGAGTAGGTCCCTAGACCTCGAACGAAAAGGCCTTTCATGGCAATAATGTGAATGCCAACAGATCTTTTACCCGACTGATCCATGAAGCCGACATCTACGAACACAAGGAAGGAGGCCTCCAATAGGGCATGTTGGTTTGATATCTCTATATCATGACTAATGAGATTCTGTCATCAGCCAACACCACAATCTAGTCTTGTGTGTCATTGCTGTCTATCTACCTTCCACAATGACATCCGACTAGGGACATAACAATAATGTAAAAACTCTTAGCATCTGTATGATCTCATTGTTCAGGTCCTTAACCTGAAAGCATACGTCATTGAGTACTGTCATTTTCTAAACATTCAATTTGTTCTGTCACTATCTCATATGACTGAACTAGAAAGAATTGTAAGCTTGCCTTTGATGTTTATCAAATCAATCTTAATGTATCCCACCAATCATCTCATGATTGGCTCTCAGGGCATACATACCAACAGCTTTGGCAAACGGTCTCAGTGGTCTGTGCAAGATCGTTTGGAGATTTTTGTGCAAAACCGTTTGGGGTCTATGTACCCAAGACCGTTTGGTAGATAATCAACCAAAATCGCATGAGTACTTAAAGTGGTCAAAGGACTAGTTGATCAATTTGACTAATTCATGATGTAATCAATGATGATTATAGTGTTTGTATCCTAATAAGATAGGGTGATTAGTACACTTTAAATAATCAAGTAATAATGATCATGTTGATGATGACATAACCCATGATGTCAATTCTTCTTTTAAGTTGAGTTGACTTAGCCTAATCAAAGCTCAAGCATACATCATCTTGTATAAGATGAAAGAGAAGACTTCCTACATGAATGATAATCATGTAGTGGAATTTCAATATGAATGAATGTCTAATTAGGGTATGATCCTTCATAGTGAGATCATGAAGCCCTAATTACGAAGTTTAATGAATCATAACCCTAATTGAGGGCACTGATCGGTGAAATCCTAATACATAATGATGGTATGATCTTAATTCATAGTGATGACATGAGAAACCCTAATTCAGGGTACTTTGATGTTCTCTCCTACTTGGGGTAAATAGTAAACCCTAATCTAGGGTGATGTGATGTAAATAGTAAACCCTAATCTAGGATGATGTGATATGAACAGTAAACCCTAATCTAGGGTGATGTGATGAGAATAGTAAACCCTAATCATGGGTTATTGAATATAAACCCTAATTAAGAATGATTTCATGTGTAACCCTAATTGAGGATGAATCCATGATAAATCCCAATTGAGGGTAATGTTATGAGAATCCTTAAGTAAGATTAATGTTATGAGAAACCATAATCTATGGTAATGTTATGTGAAACCCTAATTAAGAGTAATATTATGGAAACCCTGAAGAATGATGTGAAGTGAGACTTAAATCCAGGATGATGCCATATAATGATATGTGCAATCATAGTCATGGTATAATGGCCAACACACTAAAGTAGGATGTGGTTATTACAATCAAGTAAGATGAGGATGTTATAACCATGGAGGGTAAATTTGATGAATTATATGAATGATAGTGTTGATACCCTAATGAATAAGAGTCTAAAAGACAAGATGATGCCCAAAACATTATATATCTATTTTCATGTATGTGTAACAATCCTATCATCTTACAATTATGATGGTATGAAACTCTTAGAAGTGAAGAATGCAATATTATATAATTAAGTGAAATACATTCTAAGAGTTGACATAACTAAGATAGTTGATAATAGTTTATCCTATGTTCAACATTGCTTAACCATTGGACAAGTCCATATCATTAAAGATAGTTGGACAATTCTAATGTGTAACCTAGGCACCATATGATGAAAGTGACAAGTTAGAAGATAAAGTATTAAGAGGGAAATACCTTAATACAAGGTTAGTTGATTGACTTGAGCAAGATGGAAATAAAAAGGAAGTGATACATCAAGACATGATAGATATCATATTCAGTATTTCAGGGTAGACACACCTTGATGAGCCTCTAATCCAATATCCTTGGATAAGAAACACATAGAATGTGTGATATGCAATTGTTACAATAATATTGTAATAACTCAATGTACTTTTGATAAATTTTTGACTAATATACTTTGAGAATGGGGTTAAGCCAAATCAATGAGAATGATGTAATCATACCATGACAAGGATGAGAAATGAACTCATACCTTGAATTGATGATCATTAATGATATTGATGAGAATGGTGATCATAAGAAAATACTTATAATATCTTTGAATGCTCCTAGAGGAATGGAGCAACATATTAGAGTTGAACTAATAATGTGAGCATGAAGCCCTAATTAATGTAAGATGGGAAACACTAACCCTAATTTTGGGTAAAGGGAATGAAAAGCCCTAATTGATAGATAACCCTATAAAGGATGGTGGTGCTACTAATCTTTCATATGATGTGACAAATGACTTACATGACTGTTATCATGTCTATTAATCATGTAGACATCATGAGATGATGAAATGAAAATGTGCATGAACCTTATGAGTCTATCCAGATATGAGCTATGACTTTCATATAATAAACATGTTGTATGGCCTTATGTGCCTAATGTTGTTGTTGCTTACTAAAAGTAATGAAATGTGCATGAACCTTATGAGTTCCATGAGCAAGTTGTTTCCTAGTAAAAGGTGGCAAAACATTTACTAGGATTTGAGAGCCATGTGAGATACTTGTGTAACAAGTATTACACATACCTCAGTCTGAGGACCTGGAGGTAATGGTTACCTAACAAGTGGTAACAGTGATAGTGAAGAATTGAGGGTATGAATACCCATGGTTGATAAGTATGATAATGATGTAGTTCAGGGATGTGAACTTCCAAAAGAAATGAAATGAGGGACTAGGATCCCAATGTCCTATAAGGACTGAGAAAGTGGTTGGTGAAAATAGTACATGTTTCCTTATAACATTTGTCTGAATAAGTTATGTTTGAGAACTTGACTGATGCTAAAAGAATATGCTAATGTACTTAATTAATTAAGTGAAATCATATCATGTAGAGCCCTGACCATAGATCAATCATCGTCAGCAATAGGTGATGGTGAAACGGGTGCTCCGCGACAAAACCTGGAATGCATATTTTGAATATGTGGGGGTAATGGGCGAATATATCATGACATCCTAGTGAGGGAATTGATGAAAGGTAAACAACAAACCTCTCAATCCTTCATTACCTATACCAGGATGGATGTATCACTGTTACAACCCCAAATTTTTGGGTTCAAGTGGTGAGAAATATAATTTCTCATATTAAAGATGTTTGAACAAATAATCATATATTTGGTTGAGAATAATTGGATTTCGTTTAAAATAGCCTTGTTGTGTGACTTGTGGGTTTTATTGGCTATTGGGCCCAATAACAAGGAAATAACAAAGAAAATTCAATTAGTGAATGAATAATTGAATATTCGAGAAAAGAAATATGTAGAAACCTCTAGAAGGCAAATCCAAAGAGGATTTCGTGCCTCTTGGATTCCTTGGGTTCCAAGGAGTTCAAAGTTATAAAAGGAAAGCAATAAGAACAGAAAAGATTAATTAAGTATTTCTTTATTAAGAAAGAAATTAGAAAATAATGATAAAATGTGGAAAATAAGTGGAAAAAGGCATAAATGAGATTTCTTGGGGCAATTTCGTATCCATGATATTTCTAATGATAAAAGGAATGCCAATGAGGGAAATGAAAGAGAAATAAAGAGAAATTCTCAAAAAGAGATATCTTAATAAGAAATAAACATGATAATGCAAAATAATGCATATAGGTGCATTAAGAAAGATAAGGAGTATTCCAATAAAATGAATTTCGAAATAATAGAGTGCCTTGGGATCCAAGGAGTCCCAATAAAGAGGAAAGAAAGAGAAAATATTAAAAAGGCAAAATAAGAGGATAATATAATGCATTATTAAGGAATTATGAGGTATTGATAAATAGAAAGTGATTTTGATTAAAAGAAATAGAATTTCGTGTCAATGGATTAAAAAGTAAGGAAAGAAAGAATAAGTAAGAGGGATTTTCGAATTCCTAATATCCATGTAATAGGAGATACCGAAAGAGAGAGAGAGAGAAGAATTACTTCTCTTTGAAGGAAAATGAGTTCTATTAGAAGAAGGACTTCTTTTCCTAATGGAAAGTCCTCACAGGGCTTCGTTGGCCTCAGCTATAAAAGGGGTGAGACTTGGGGGTGAATCCAGAGAGATCTCACGTCTCCCACCCTATTCATTATCTTCTTCATACTTCCTTACGTTCTAAACCCTAATCAAGGAAAAATAGTACAATCAAAGCACAACAAGGAGCCAGGGAGGGTTCGTGATGGAAGCTTAATACCCCATGTTGCTGAAGGGAAAGAGAGCCTTCGTCCCCAGGCCCTAGATGAGGTGCAGTAGCAGTCGCTCGACCTGCAGGGCAGCCGCAAGTCGCCGGCCTGTGGGGTGTGAAGACAGCCTTGATGGCTGACATCGGGCGGCGTCCCAGGTGTGGGGAGGTCCAGCGGAGGTCCGGGACCCTTTTCCGGAGACCAACAAGGTCCAGGAGAGGGAGGAGAAGGCCGCAGCCGCAGCTAGGGTTGCTGCGGCACAAGCAGCAGCCGGATCGTGAGGAAGAAGAAAGGGGAGGCCTGATTGGACGAAATTGCCCTCTGCGGGCCAAAAGAACTGAGTTTTAAGTCGAGGGAAAAACCGTAATTCGGTTATGATTCTCAAGCAATCCGTGTTGCATGAGCTGGATGACGTGGCACCATCCGATTGGTCAAGTAAGTGTTTTAATGAAAAATTCATAAATAATTAACCGTAGCTCGGATTAAAACAAGTTATATATGATTTTTGATCAGGAGAACACAAGGAATTCATTAAAAATAGTTTTATAGCCTGATTCCTTATGAAATTCGAAAAGTAATGAAAGATATCAACTTTAATGTATTAATATTTAAAGAACCCTATTTTGGTATGATTAATGTGATTAGTAGGGTTTAATAGATGATTAAAGTTGGTATTAGCCTGTTAATGATAAAAAGGATGGTTTGAATCTAAAAGGATGATCTTTATTCATAATTGTCTTAATTTATAGTTTCATTTACCTAAGTTTACATGAATGGGCTTAGAAACCCTAATTTGGGATAATATGCCTTTTAATGGTCTCAATTGTGCAAATCCATGAATAGGATAGAGTTATGATGTTCTAAATCCATTTTGAATATAAAAGTTCCTAATTATGGATAAAAACCCAAAAGGTAGTAATTAGGGTTTTCTCATGAATAAAAGGTAGAGTTATGACAAATGAGTTCATATGTTAATTTGACCCTAATGAACTTGGAAATTGATGATTGATGCGGATAATGACCTCGTTATGGATTAAAAGGATAAAATAGTAGCTTTAATGAAAAAGAAGCTTAATTGATGATTAATGTGCCTATAATATGAAAATAGGATTATATTTTGGTTAAGATAACCTTAATATAGAAGAATAGATGAGATAATTAGGGTTTGTGAGTAATGGCATAAATATAGGGTTTAATATGGTAAAGGATGAAGGAAAACCCTAAATGCAAAACGAAACCCTAAAATGAATACAGAAACCTTAGGAAGAGATTTCAAGTTGGATAGAAAGAATCTTGATAAAGTGTGTAGTAAATGGAATACATGTGTTTTTCAGGATTCTTGAATATGTGGTTAAATTACTTCCTTGGATTGCTTTCTTGGTTGGAATTGATATTAGCTTGAGAAATCTACTGGATAGGTATGTGGTTACGCTTATGACTATACCGATTAGTTTTCCGAGGTTTGTATCAACGTTTCTCTCAATGCATGAAATAACTGTTGGATGTTTTAATTCATGCAACTATAAAGTGACTATGGCTATCACTATGAGTATACATGTATAACTAGTTAGATCCGAGTCCACCCCTATGGCTATGCAAAGGCTAAGGATAACCTAGAGCAAGGTCTAGGGTATCATGAGTTAGAAACTGGGCTACACATGAGTAGTGCCATGAGACTCTTAGCACACCATGAGTTAAGGAGTGGGCTACCTACGGGTAGTGCCATGTGACTCAACCCTATAAATTGATTCACCTATTAGGTGAAGTCATGAGGGGTAAAATGGGAATCTACCACATGGGAGGTAGTATCCAGGTCCACTGTAGGGACAACGCAGGGGATAGGGTACACATGGATCGTGTAGTTGTACTTAAAATGTAATCTGGATTGTTAAATGATTAATGGAATGATTATATTGTTACCATAGTTGAACATTATTTGTTTCCTCCACATACCAACTTCGGCTGACCGACATTTTGTTTGTCGGCGTTTTAGGTATAATGAAAAGTACAAATAGTAAAGCGACACCCTGTGAATTCAAGAATTAAAGAACAAGGAGGAATTAGATAGAATAGTTCAGTTGAGGTTAGAAGATAGTTCCCAACTTTTCAAGGTATGCAAAGAAAAATTTTATTACCATTTTCAGTATAGTCTGTTAGAATTTAATAATTGTTCATGGTTATATGTCGAACCTTTGATCCCATATTAATGGGTGCGGCTCAGCCTCTTGGTCTCCCTTAATTAGGGGTTATCGGGAGGTGGGGTCGTAACATTTGGTATCAGAGCATAGGTTCCTCATTTAACCACTAATAATTATTAAATTTTACAAACTCCATAGAACCCAAGGGAGTTATTAGAGGAGTATCCGAAAGATGGAGGTGTCTAGAAAGGGATCACGACTGGGGGCTGGCAAGATTTTCCTCCGCACCGCTAGTCAGAATACGAGGACTCCCGGACCCGTGTGACCACCTGGCCAAAGTCTTAGGGTATGAATCGAAATAAGATACCTTTAGGAATTCTCATCTTATTCATCCCTTCTCATCACAAAATTCTGATAAGGACCTAAAGGATTAGGGCTTTCTTTCTTCGCCTCACCCTTTGGAGGTATGGATAAGGTTAATAAGTTTTAAGGAAATACTCCAATAAATTAATAAAAGGCATGTAAATAAGATGTCATTGACATAAGCTTAATAGATTTAGCGCAAAATAAATAATAGATACATGCTTAGGCCGTATGACGTAAGATGTCATGTCCTCAGAAGAGACCTGAGGCTAGACCTTCGGGTCAGGAGGATAAGTTAGTCTTAGAGATAGAGATCTCCATTTCAAGTAGAGACCTGGCACATCCTCAGAGGATGATGCTAACCCTATCCCTAAGTGAAGGTTAGATAGAGATGAGTTGGACCAGGTGTTTGAAAGGACATGCCTTTGGGATGCCATAGGATCCATGGGTGACCTAGCACAACCCAACCCTGGGAAGGGTCGTTCATGTTAAGGTAAAGGATAGTTCCTTAGATGATGATGTTAGTGAAGGATCATAGAAACCCTATGGACTTGTGCAAGTAGGGCATAGCTAGTACCTAGGGCACGTCATAGTGCTGATGATAGGATGAAACCCTGGATAAGGAATTATGATGGAGCATAAAGGGTTATGGATGATCTTGAGCAACCATAAGTTCGAACCTAGGCTTCACCCATGTAGAGCATGCTTTTGAGGTTGATCCTTCATGAAGAGAGGACCTCTAAGGATGAGGTTGGATGTAGGGTTATCTCTAGAGAGAACAGGAAACCCAGCAAAAAGGTTGGAAGCCTAAAACCCTGAACAATGGATGATAATGGTTGCCTCATGATTGATCCCTGAAAGTTGATGATATCTTGGTTGCCTTTAGAGGTACCAACCCTAGAAAATGAAGATGAAGCATCTGGTGCCTATGTGCCTATGGTAGAGATGCTTACCTTATAAGGTAAGAAGAAGAGTTCCTTAGACTTAGAAAGGTTTTGTAGCAGGTTAAGAATCCTTGTACCTTGATGGTTGTCCTTAAGGAGGACCCAATCCTAAGTGTTGCTCGAATTGAAGGATGACAAGAAGTGCATGTCATACCTTTTGCATGCAGTTGGACACCTAAAAGTGAACCTAGGGTTCCTAGGCCTAAGAGGGGAAGTGGTATACCTAATGCTCATGATGAGAAGTTGAGTCCCTATAGAAGCGAGCATGGTAATCCTCATGCATAGAGGAAAAGGGGAACCCCTGGATTTTAAGATGTGAGTGATGATCCCCTCACGACTAGGTTGATAATAAAGACAGGTATGCTCTTGATCTAACATTGAGGAAAGAGGAGAAGTATGACCTAGCATGGTACAGTAAGTGATCTTCTCGTGCCTTAATGGCTTGCTAGGGTTAAGTAGGCTCGGGTGGATGTAAACCCTGGACCTAAGAGCTTTTGTGACCTTAGAGATAGTTTTCCTCCCATCTTGGGAGAGGGACCCCTTTGGAAGGGTGTATATCAGTTTTGTTGGTTCAAGGTAACCTAAAGAAGTCTCATAGGATCTTGAGAAGCTAAGTGAAAAGTACATAGTATAAGATTGAATCTACAGACCCATAGATATCCATCTCTATTGCATGTGAATCTATTACCATAGAGGTAACCAGTATGGGGCTTGACCGAGGTAGGCAGGTTGCCATGATTCTGATGAAAGGATGAAAGCCAGCCCATAAATGCAGAAAGAGAGATGATGAAGACTTGGGTAAGGTTCTAAGTGAACATGTACTATAATGGAGAATCCTAGCTCTATCCTAGGGTCAGGTAGGGATAAGACCGATGAAAGTAGGAGTTGCCTAATTCCCCAGTTGCACATGACCATAGGGTCGGGAGGTAACAACTATCATTATCTGAGGGCCATGGGTTAGGAGATTGATCACCTTCATGAACTCATGGGACCCAGAGGGCAGATGAGTAGGGCACTCTCTTGATGCATAAGGGAAGAGGGATGACCCCAAAAGAGTCAGCACCCTATAGACCTAGAGGAGATGACCAAGGATATAAACCTCAGTAGGTGCAAGACTAGTTTGATATCATGATGGTTGTAATGAAGAGACATATGTGGCACGTTGCAACTTAGATTTAAAGGTGTACTGGCAAGGTGGGATGTACCATCTCTACTCTTGGAACAGGAAGAACTCTGTATTTGGACTGCAGCCAAATGCTTATTTCCTCTTGTTATGGGGGTGAGAGATAGGACATTATGTGTGTCATACACCAAGGATAAGCAGATGAAGTAGGTTGGAACGTTGCCACGAGAAATGGGGATAGAGAAGATACCTACCCTGATAAAGTGAATGATACATGGATGGTTTGTAAACACTAAGAGGAATGAGGTAGTCCCCTTATGAGGATGTTTTTATCATGAGCTATGTGGAACTTACAAGTTATACCAGGTTGAGTTTGATCACCATGATGATGGAATCAGAGAGTGTTCTTATGAAGATGAACATATAGTTTGAGGTGACATGATGAGTGAAATACATGGAAGTGTAATGTTACCTAAGGATGTGAAGTAGTAATGGATGCTCTGGTTGAGATACATCTGACTTGTTTGACTAGGCGCTAGAAGAGGTCGTTTGGATAACCCTAAGTTTGGAAAGGAGGGGTGTTTGGTTAACACTCAGATGTAACAAGATACGTTGAAAGGATAAGAGGTGGTTTGGTTAGCCAGTCTAGTCCTCGATGCAATGAAAGGAGGGTGGTAGAACCTCAAGTGCACTTCTTTGGAAAAGAAGGTGATGGAACCTCGACTAGAGTGGTTTAAGGTTTCGAAGAAATCGATCTTGAGGAATCATAACATACAGGAAATCATGATTGAAAATCACCATACACCGGGGTAAATGGCCATAGCACTTTGGATGCTTAAGATGAGGTTGCATGGGGTTTATGGCCATGCAAGCTAGGAGGTAAAGGACGAACCCCAGTAACCCAGTGTATCGATATAGAGGACAAAAGAGTCCCTGAGAGGGAATGGAAGCTCAACACTATGGATGTTGTGTTAGGTCTTCCCTGGGCCAAAGAAGGTCGAGATACAATATGGGTTACGGTAGGTCGCCTTACCTAGATCATATGAGAAAGGAAGAGTTCTGTCAAGGGACAGATCTAGTTGAACTACCCATGAGAGAGATGGTTCAACTACACCACGATGCGAGTACAAAGAATCTGAGTTTGACCTAAAGGTTCACTTTCATAAAGTGGAAGTAGGTACATGAAGGACTCAATGTTAGTACAGTTTATCACCCCTAACTATGGTTAGTATGATCCAGACTAAAGGGTCTTATGAGGGCATGTGTGCTCGTTCAGGGTGATATCTAGAGACAGTTCTTGTCCTATGAAAAATGTGAAGATGACCACCATAGCCAGTATCGGGTTTTATAAGAAGCTCTGTAAGGGAGGTTGTGTCGGTCACCACTTCAGTAAGGTGATGTTGGTGAAAAGGACCACATGATGGTTAGAAAAAGACCACAGTGCGTGTAGATGAAGTCGCTTTGATTGTGCAGGGGCTGAAAGGAGCCTAGAGACGATAAGAGTCGTGAGCAGATGCAAAGCAGACTGACATACAAGTTGTTGTGGGAGAAAATGTGACATGAAAAATCCGACCCCTCTAAGTTATAACTAAGAGAGCTGAGTCCCCGATACATGGGTCCATTAGAGATGGATGGGTGAAGAAGCTTAGGTTTGACCCTACCCCTCGGGATAGAGTAATGGGAGATGTTTTTCCATGTGTCCAATTTAGAGCACTATGTGAGGTACCCCGACCATGTGCTGAGCAATGAACCTAGTGAGCCCCAAGGGAGGCTGAAATGGCCTGAGTCACCTGTGTAGTTTATAGATGCCAGGATGAAAGGACTCAGAGAAAAGTATATGTGATAATAAAGGTTCTTTGAAAATGCCATGGGTACGACAAAGCCACATAGGGGCCAATGATGGACATGGAAAAGTCTTATCCTGAATTGTTTGTTTGCTTGTTTGAATTTTGAGGACAAAATTCCTATAAGAGGGGAAGGATGTTACAACCCCAAATTTTTGGGTTCAAGTGGTGAGAAATATAATTTCTCATATTAAAGATGTTTGAACAAATAATCATATATTTGGTTGAGAATAATTGGATTTCGTTTAAAATAGCCTTGTTGTGTGATTTGTGGGCTTTATTGGCTATTGGGCCCAATAACAAGGAAATAACAAAGAAAATTCAATTAGTGAATGAATAATTGAATATTCGAGAAAAGAAATATGTAGAAACCTCTAGAAGGCAAATCCAAAGAGGATTTCGTGCCTCTTGGATTCCTTGGGTTCCAAGGAGTCCAAAGTTATAAAAGGAAAGCAATAAGAAAAGAAAAGATTAATTAAGTATTTCTTTATTAAGAAAGAAATTAGAAAATAATGATAAAATGTGGAAAATAAGTGGAAAGAGCCATAAATGAGATTTCTTGGGGCAATTTCGTATCCATGAGATTTCTAATGATAAAAGGAATGCCAATGAGGGAAATAAAAGAGAAATAAAGAGAAATTCTCAAAAAGAGATATCTTAATAAGAAATAAACATGATAATGCAAAATAATGCATATAGGTGCATTAAGAAAGATAAGGAGTATTCCAATAAAATGAATTTCGAAATAATAGAGTGCCTTGGGATCCAAGGAGTCCCAATAAAGAGGAAAGAAAGAGAAAATATTAAAAAGGCAAAATAAGAGGATAATATAACACATTATTAAGGAATTATGAGGTATTGTTAAAAAGAAAGTGATTTTGATTAAAAGAAATAGAATTTCGTGTCAATGGATTAAAAAGTAAGGAAAGAAAGAATAAGTAAGAGGCATTTTTGAATTCCTAATATCCAAGCAATAGGAGATACCGAAAGAGAGAGAGAGAGAAGAATTACTTCTCTTTGAAGGAAAATGACTTCTATTAGAAGAAGGACTTCTTTTCCTAATGGAAAGTCCTCACAGGGCTTCGTTGGCTTCGGCTATAAAAGGGGTGAGACTTGGGGGCAAATCCAGAGAGATCTCACGTCTCCCACCCTCTTCATTATCTTCTTAATACTTCCTTACGTTCTAAACCCTAATCAAGGAAAAATAGTACAATCAAAGCACAACAAGGAGCCAGGGAGGGTTCGTGATGGAAGCTTAATACCCCATGTTGCTGAAGGGAAAGAGAGCCTTCGTCCCCATGCCCTAGATGAGGTGCAGCAGCAGTCGCTCGACCTACAGGGCAGCCGCAAGTCGCCGGCCTGTGGGGTGTGAAGACAACCCTGATGGCTGACATCGGGCGGCGCCCTAGGTGCGGGGAGGTCCGGCGGAGGTCTGGGACCCTTTTCCGGAGACCGATGAGGTCCAGGAGAGGGAGGAGAAGGCCGCAGCCGCAGCTAGGGTTGCTGCGGCACAAGCAGCAGCCGGATCGTGAGGAAAAAGAAAGGGGAGGCCTGATTGGACGAAATTGCCCTCCGCGGGCCAAAAGAACTGAGTTTTAATTCGAGGGCAAAACCGTAATTCGGTTATGATTCTCAAGCAATCCGAGTTGCATGAGCTGGATGACGTGGTGACATCTGATTGGTCAAGTAAGTGTTTTAATGTAAAATTCATAAATAATTAACCATAGCTCGGATTAAAACAAGTTATATATGATTTTTGATCAGGAGAACACAAGGAATTCATTAAAAATAGTTTTATAGCCTGATTCCTTATGAAATTCGAAAAGTAATGAAAGATATCAACTTTAATGTATTAATATTTAAAGAACCCTATTTTGGTATGATTAAAGTGATTAGTAGGGTTTAATAGATGATTAAAGTTGGTATTAGCCTGTTAATGATAAAAAGGATGGTTTGAATCTAAAAGGATGATCTTTATTCATAAATGTCTTAATTTAGAGTTTCATGTACCTAAGTTTACATGAATGGGCTTAGAAACCCTAATTTGGGATAATATGCCTTTTAATGGTCTCAATTGTGCAAATCCATGAATAGGATAGAGTTATGATGTTCTAAATCCATTTTGAATATAAAAGTTCCTAATTATGGATAAAATCCCAAAAGGTAGTAATTAGGGTTTTCTCATGAATAAAAGGTAGAGTTATGACAAATGAGTTCATATGTTAATTTGACCCTAATGAACTTGGAAATTGATGATTGATACGGATAATGATCTTGTTATGGATTAAAAGGATAAAATAGTAGCTTTAATGAAAAAGAAGCTTAATTGATGATTAATGTGCCTATAATATGAAAATAGGATTATATTTTGGTTAAGATAACCTTAAGATTGAAGAATAGATGAGATAATTAGGGTTTGCAAGTAATGGCATAAATATAGGGTTTAATATGGTAAAGGATGAAGGAAAACCCTAAATGCAAAACGAAACCCTAAAATGAATACAGAAACCTTAGGAAGCGATTTCAAGTTGGATAGAAAGAATCTTGATAAAGTGTGTAGTAAATGGAATACATGTGTTTTTCAGGATTCTTGAATATGTGGTTAAATTACTTCCTTGGATTTCTTTCTTGGTTGGAATTGATATTAGCTTGAGAAATCTACTGGACAGGTATGTGGTTACGCTTATGACTATACCGATTAGTTTTCCGAGGTTTGTATCGACGTTTCCCTCAATGCATGAAATAATTGTTGGATGTTTTAATTCATGCAACTATAAAGTGACTATGGCTATCACTATGAGTATACATGTATAACTAGTTAGATCTGAGTCCACCCCTGTGGCTATACAAAGGCTAAGGATAACCTAGAGCAAGGTCTAGGGTATCATGAGTTAGAAACTGGTCTACACATGAGTAGTGTCATGAGACTCTTAGCACACCATGAGTTAAGGAGTGGGCTACCTACAGGTAGTGCCATGTGACTCAACCCTAGAAATTGATTCACCTATTAGGTGAATTCATGAGGGGTAAAATGGGAATCTACCACATCGGAGGTAGTATCCAGGTCCACTGCAGGGACATCACAGGGGATAGGGTACACATGGATCGCGTAGTTGTACTTAAAATGTAATCTGGATTGTTAAATGATTAATTGAATGATTATATTGTTACCATAGTTGAACATTATTTGTTTCCTCCACATACCAGCTTCGGCTGACCGACGTTTTGTTTGTCGGCGTTTTAGGTACAATGAAAAGTACAAACAATAAAGCGACACCTTGTGAATTCAAGAATTAAAGAACAAGGAGGAATTAGATGGAATAGTTCAGTTGAGGTTAGAAGATAGTTCCCAACTTTTCAAGGTATGCAAAGAAAAATTTTATTACCATTTTCAGTATAGTCTGTTAGAATTTAATAATTGTACATGGTTATATGTCGAACCTTTGATCCGGGATTAATGGGTGCGGCTCAGCCTCTTGGTCTCCCTTAATTGGGGGTTATCGGGAGGTGGGGTCGTAACAATCACGAATCTCCCGATGATTGGGATAGATGCATTACACATCTCCCAATAATGTTAATACCGGATCAATGGAGATAAACATGAAATGTCATGATCACGAAGAGAGTACAACACACCACTGTAACTCTAATAGCGAAGTTGCCAATATACCCTGGAAAGCTATATATAGTAGAGACACAAGATGTCCTGAATGTAATCTTGCACTGACCGAGATATGAGAGGTGTTGGTAGCCGGCTCTACCTTTGACCTTGTATGGTACTGATTTCAACTTTGCAATGGTCAGTTGGAGTATGAGCGGTATACCTCATCTCCTCAGGGCATAAATGTGATTGTAAAATGCAATCAGCCATATAGCATGTTTTCTTAAGGATTGAATACGGAAATTCATTGGTTGATGTTATATTTCTTTTGTGCATCCCTAGTTGATAAATGTTATTCATATCTCTTTACAATCAATGCAAGTAGATATGTGAAATATGAATCTACCATGAGTATATACAATGATCTCCTTAGGAAAAGATACTACTTTACTTTATTTATTCAATTATTAATGGTGATGTTAATTTATAAGAACTCCTGTTTAGTTTTAATTATAGTAAACTACTATAACAATGTTTTGGCAGAGAGTTATATCTCCCGCTGGGGCAATTTACAATTGTCTCACCCCCGTGTGATCCAATGTTTTTAGGTAAACGCAGAAGAAGAAGCAGGAACCCTATAGCAAGGAAAAGGCTACAACAGTATCAAAGACAGCAGTGATGACTCAGGTGGAGGCACTGGTTGCCAAGTTTTGTATAGATAATAGTCCTTTGTGTCGTCTCTGTATTCTCAGGTCCTCGGAGTCAGTAGTCAGTGTTTTAAATGAATCAATATGAGATTTTGGCTTGATGCCTTGATGTTTTTTATTGTCTATATATAATGTTATAGGGAAGCTGAAGATGTAATCTTCAAGAAGAGATAGTACAAGTCATGTACTTTGGAACCAAGATGTAAATGTTATACTATGGTTCTTGTTGTAAGAGTTTCCTATGTTTGGATCTCTTTGCAAAAAGTTTTAATTTTTAGTGATTTTTCAGTAATCCGCTACAATTGATTCTCTTCCGCTAGTTAATCTTGTTTTTTATAAGTTGGATGCCACACTACTCATCCTCCTGACAAGAAGGTCTATCCTCAGGTCTCTCCTGAGGGCATGACAACATATGTCATATGACCCATGCATGCAACTATTTTTTAGTTTATGCTTAAACTATTAAGCTTATGTCCATGCCATCTTATTTACATGTTTTTCATTAATTTGGTGGAGGATTACTTAAACCTTATCAACTTTACCCATACCTCTAGAGGGTGAGGAAAGAAAGAAAACCCTAATCCTTATAATCCTTAACAAAATTTGAGTTGAGAAGGGATGAACAAGATAAGAGAGTCCTAAAGGTATCTTATTTTGATTCAAATCCTGAGACATTGGCCAGGCAGTCACACAAATCTAGGAGTCCTCGTATTCTGACTAGTGATGCGGAGGAAAATATTGCCAGCCCCCAGACGTGATCCTTTTCAAGACACCTCTGTCTTTCAGAAAATACTCTAATAACTCCCTTGGGTTCTATAGAGTTTGTAAACTTTAATAATTATTAAAAATTAAATGAGGAACCTATGCTATGATACCAAATGTAACGACCCCACCTCCTGGTAACCCCCAATTAAGGGAGACTAAGAGGTCATAGCCATTATCCCAATTTCTGGATCAAAGGTTCAACAAATAATCAGTAATAATTATGAAATTATACCAAACTAAACTGAAATATGGTATAAAATAAATCTTTGCAAACCTTTTTCAAAAACTTAGATATCTACTTCAATCCACATCTGGAGTCTATTCTAACTAATCCTCCTTTGTACTTTAATTCTTATTTAATTCCACATATGCCACTTTACTATTTGTCCTTTTCAATCTTGTACCTAAAACGTCGACAAACAAAACGTCGATCAACATATATTAATATGATGGTATGTGGGGGAAACAATAATCATGCACTTAACTATAACAACATATTGCAAGCAATTAGGATTTAACAAAAAACTTTATGTGTTAAGCATAACTGCTCAATCCATACATTCCCTAGCCTCTACGCTGTCACTGCAGTGGACCTGGATGCTACCTTCCTCATGGTAGATCCCCATTAAACCCCGCATGATCCTACCTAATAGGTAGACAAATATCTAGGGTTGAGTCGCATGGCACTACCCATAGGTAGCCCAATCCCTAACTCATGGTGTGCTAAAGAGTCGCATGGCACTACCCATAGGTAGCCCAATCCCTAACTCATGGTGTGCTAAAGAGTCGCATGGCACTACCCATAGGTAGCCCAATCCCTAACTCTTAATAACCTGATGGTCCCACTTAACAAGTAGACCCTTTACCAGGTTACCCTTTTCATCATTAGCAAAGCCACAGAGGAGGACCAGGATCTGAGCCAGTCATGTATAGATATTTATAGTGATAATCATAGTCACTTGATAGTTGCATGAAATAAAAGTCATCCAAGCAGTTATTCTTAGGCAACCGATAAATCATCCGAGAATCGCCGTGAAACTAAAGCGATTAACCATAAGCATAACCATATACATGTCAGGATGATTTGAGACATGATTAATCCAATCAATGTAAGAAATCCAATAGGAAAGCAAGCACACAAAGAGATCCTAAAATATGCATATAATTTCCTATCATTGATCATGCCATCAAGATCTATTAAACCTAGCTCGCTTCCTAGGGTTTCTAGTCCTTTTTAGGGTTTGCATTGCAATTGGGGTCTTTCTTGCACTTTTATTACTATAAACCCTAGTTAGGAAAAATAGCTCTTAAACCCTAATAATTCTAACCTATTTCGTTCAACATGCTTAGGATCATCTTCCAACAACATATTATCACATATATCAAATTAAAAGTGATCATTTCCCTCTTTTTCCCTAAATTATGGTTTCTAAGTGCTTGATCATTCTTATATGAGGTAAAAACCCTAAATCATGCAAGAAACATCTAGATCAGGTTCAAATTTGTCATTAACTATTCAAAAAGTTGCAATTTCTCAATTTCACCAACTAAGCAATATGAACTTAACCAATATGCTCAATTAGGGTTTCTTAATCTAATACATAAGCACTTTTCATTAGATTATCACACATTTGCAAATAGGAAGAGATTTTGGTTCTCAAACCAATTTTATTGTTTTCCTCGTATTTTTCTAAGCAACTTTCATATATAAACTTTTCCACTAGAGTTTTCAATTAATTACTATGAATTTTCGAAATATTTACCTTTTGGACCAATGGCTGGGCGCCACGTCAGCATGACGGCCCACCTACATACCAAAAGCTCCATTGCTTCACGGGTATTCCCCCAGATCCGAGTTCTATCCGACCAGGCTGAACCGCTCAATGCTTTTTCATCTTTGCGGACGGGGGAGTTCCACCCCCTGTTTACTCTGTATAACAGAGTACGGCTGGGCGGCAACCTCCTGCCCACCACGGCGCCCCCTTTCTTCTCCTCTGAATTCCGCACAGGTACATGAGGCCATGGCTCCTCTCAGCTGAACCAGCCCTCCCTTAGCCATATCTCACTACCATGTAAGGGTGACTATTCCCGGAGCTATCCCAGGTCTGGTGGTTCCCGACACCAGGGGACTAGGGCCCCATCTACGCCCACTAGTCTCTTCAGAACCGTTATGCACTCGGGCTAAGGAATTTGTGGGATTGCAAGGACATCAAGATCCCTCAAGAGGCATCCTATATATACTGTCTGTCAAGCAATCACTTCCCACAGGACTTCTGTTCATGAACACACTGGGATTTGGGGAAATCCCAATCTCGCGCGACAACTACACAAATAGGGGGTGTAAAGGTCTGAATTAATCTCCCGAAATTAACTATTGCCTTTTTAAGACTCATGGATGATCAGGGAAAGTGATCTAACAAATTGATTTCACATTATACTTTTCCCTTTTCCTAATCTAAAATGAAAAGCATCTATCGTTGGATCTGGATGCAACGGCTAGCAAGCCTCGTATTAGAACATCAATTGTCACATTTAATGTTATCCTTTACACTTTAGGAAACTTGTAAAATTCATATCTCCCAAACCGTTTATTCAATTGATCCCAAATTTTGAGGGAAATTCCATAATGACTTAATCCACGTATGTACAAAATTTGGGACTCAAACGCGAAAGTATGAGATGCTTTTATTTATATGAAAGTTATTTCTAAGGCATATTTAAAGCATATTTTCTCTTTCATAATCTTTTATTTTCTTTATTTTGCTTCCTTTTAGCATTAGAACCCATATGGACTCAAAATAACATCTAATATGGATCCATTATCCATGTTTCCACATATTTCTTGTAATTTCATCATTATCTCATATTTCCTTCTTAATAAAGAAATCTTTAATTAATCTTTTCCCTTTCTTGTTGCATTATCTTTGCAACTTGGAATCCTTGGAACCCAAGGAACCCAAAAGGCACGAAATCCCCCTTTGGAGAATATTCCTTTGCCTTCTAGAGGTTTCTACATCTTTCTTTTCTCCATTTTCTTATTTACTCATTTAATAATGGAGTTTCCTTTATCTTTTCCTTATTATAGGGCCCAATAGCCAATAAAAAAACAACCAAAAAGTCTATTGTAAATGAAATCCATTTATTCAAAACAAATTATATCATTATTTATTCAAATATCTTTAATAGGAGAAATTACCTTTCTCACCAAAATAACCCAAATATTGGGGTTGTAACAATCATCCTCTTCCTCAAACTCATCCTCCTCCTCGGATTCTAGCGGGCCAACCAATCCTTCCACTTTGCTCGAGGAGGGGGACCAAGAAACCCATAGTCGGGGCCCCTACATAAGAGGGGAGCACTCACGACATCGACACATCTGATCCTGTACAACTGCTAGAGCCGAATGAGTCAACAGAAGAAATATCTGAAGCCCTAGCAGATGACTCCTCTGGGGGAGAAGGAGATGACTTCTACATCTCTCATGTATAGAAACCCCCATGAGCAAAGACCTCAACAGCTGACAGATTTGGTGCACCATCTAAGATTCCAACATTCGCGATGGCCGACTTTGACAGACGCATCGTCGGATATCTGACGGTCCGAGACCAACAACTGTTGAACATGGTTTTGAGGCCGCAGATGGAGGAAAAAGCTATCCTTAGAGCAATGGATACTTCTCCATATGACGCCGAGCACTCAAAGGAATGTTCTTCTTAGAAGCAGTCATAGGGAAGATCTTGTTCAGAGTCCTGGAAGGTGCTATGATCGAGAATATCACGCTCAGGACAAGCCGACACAAATCTACAACACTACTACAGCCTAAGTCAGGTAACTGCTAGCAGGGGCAGATGACTCACGGACGGTGGTTGATATGTGGAATCATATACAAGAGCATAACCCCGACATAGTTTTGGCCCCCCATAAGCATAGGGGGCATTGGTTCCTCTACATGGCCGACCTCCGCTCCCATGACATTACTCTTTTCAACTGCTGCACCGTGGAGGTTCCCCACCTAGAGCACATCTTCCTTTACCCCAAATACATTGACCTCAAGCTTCTGCCTCTGTGCCTTCACCGAGTCATCAAACAAGGCATCCAACACCACAACAGCGTCTGGAACATCTACGTGTTAAAGGACTTCCCAGTCTAAGAAGACCTGAGAAGCATAAATAGTGCCTTCATCGTCCTACGCACCATGGAGTTGCTGAACATCTTCTGATATATGCTATAGCTCCAAGATACAAACTTCTATCTCCTAAGGAGCATCTATGCACTACTCTTGACAAAGGATAAGCACTATTTCTGAGATCCAAAGATTTCTGAGGATCTATTGGAGACAGATTCTAATTCTGATTCTCACTCCTCTGCACCCAACAGTCCTCCAAGAAACGAGGTCGATGGCTCCTCTGACGTCTTCAGGATAGGCAAGCAGATAGAGCACTTGCGAGCCCTATTCGCCACTGAAGGTGCTTCTATCTCACCTGTCATCTCAGACTCTGTCATTAGAAACTTTGACCGTTCCTCCTGCATCTCTTTATCTTGGGAACAAGTCAATCATATACTTCTACAACCTGCTGATTCTAACACTACAGACATCATCTATTAAAAGAATAATGCAGTGGTCCCCATCGAATATCTACGGAACCTAGTCAAGGCTGGTGGATGTCTAGCAATGACGGTGACATCTGCTTACATCCTAATATTACAAGAGAAGATTGGATAGCTCTACATAGCACATCCTATGTTGTTCAATGATCTATGCCTAGCCGATGAATATAAGGTGTGTGAGCTATTCCATATTGAAATCCAAAAGCATCTACCACGCATAATGTTCCTTCCTCTACTACACAACAACCATTGGATTCTTATCATGATATACACCAATTCTCACATTGGCATCTTCTACAACAGCTCAGACGGAAACATTGACTGGCCGATGGAGTTTGCTACAACACTGAAAACACCCCTCGAATGGTTAGCAAAGAAATAATACACCGAGGTGGTGGCCATGATAAATCCACATCTTTAAGATCTGGCGGCAACATGGTACGACTTCTGTTTCTGCCACCACAGTGCACAACAAGCTCCTCTATCAAATGACTATAGAATATATGTGCTCCACTGGATATCCTGCATAACAGCAATGAAGAAGGTCCTAACTGCTGAAGGCGCATGCATCCACTGAACCCTCACTGATCTATGACTTATCTCTCCTATTCACCTCACTAATCTGGGATAGAGTGTGGGATAAGTTTGGGGGAGGCTCCATAGCATCAGTGAGTGAGGCACTCTACAAAATTTTCCTCCTTTCCCTTCCTTTCCTTCATTATTTCTTCATACTCTCTGTATACATGTATATATATGTTTGATAGTAAGCAATTCATACACCATATATACATACTATATGTTCCTCGAAAACTATAAAAAATTACTTGATTATAAATACCAGGTACAACTTCCAGTTGCTTTTCTTCGTGTCTATAGCTATGTACATTTTTGCTATGCTCTTTTAAAAACATAGTCTTAAATGACAAAGACTGTAACTTTTCTACACAAATATTGAAAAATAATCTCATTCTAGCTAAGAGATGTGCATGAGAAGGAAAAAACTGCCCAAATAGCAAACTCCCTTTTCCCTACCCACTAAAATCCCAAAAGAGAGAAAAGCCTTATGAGAGTGAATAAAAGCATGAGAGTTGTGCCAAAAAAAAACTTGTCTTTCCTAAGGTACCCATCTTTAGGAATGGTAGATCTAGGGCAGTGGTATGTAGGATATGAAATCACTGCTCTAAAGCCAACTGGCTTGGACTGCAAGGACCACTTTCCTGTTAACGGACCTGTACCTGGATGGACCAATGGGAAATAACAAAAACCTAAAAGCATTACGCCTTCCCAAAAACCCCACCTTCTACCCCCAAGATTCAAGTAGTTTGGTGTGAAAGTTAACTTCAACATCATGCACAGAAGTCCCACAAAAGTTGGGGAGAAATTTTTGTTTAATAAGGCAAGAAAAAAATAAAGTCCATAGTTCATGGTCAGACGTAATTTTACTCAAGACATTCCAAAATCCACTTAACCTTTGTCTGAATACTACGCCTGGTTTTAAAGGTACCTCAAACAAAAGTTTTAAAATAAGCACAGATTGATTGAGGACAATCAAAATGCTAAGTTTGGGGGAGTTGATAACACCCATTTTATGTCTGCTAGAGCTTACATTTTATTATCAAAATAGCCTCCAAACCTAACTTCCTCTTCATTTTATCTTATTTAATGTGAAGAAATTGTGCCCACTATGCCCCTGATAATATTTCCCATATTTTGCAGGATTGTTCTTATTTCTTCCAAAAAAGCAACACCGTTAGGCCCATCAGGCCCATCAACAATTAAGTACCCATCCCAATCCAGTAGCACATGAGGCGACACACTCTCTAACCTGTCATGGTCGCTACCCGATACGACATCAACCTGATGCGGGCATGTTAAGCAGGAGCCCTGGTGACTACATCTCTCTACCCAATATGGTGCCTTACCCATCATGGTTCGTCACCCGATGAGGTTGATTACGCGATATGGCTACCCCTCGCTGCAATAGCCCACCAAGCTTCCAAACCTCCACAGCTGTACGCGATGCACTCACTGCCCGACATGTTGGTGGCCCAACACGTGTGCCGGGTGACAGCCACATTGGCTCCTCCTAAAGCCCCGAGAAAGGAGTCATGGACGAAGGACACGTGGTCCAATAAAAGCCACAACTCCCATCAACTCACTGCCTATAAATAGCAGCTACAAGCCTATGATGGGATGGGTTAGAACCCTATGAGAGCTAAATTCCAGAGTAGAAGGAGCTAGGGCAACGAGTTTCCAAGAGCCTGCTGGGCGATCCTAGGTGAGCACACCCCCATCCCGACAGGGATGGGAGGAGTTCACTTAAGAACCATTCCAATAGAAGCAAACAGCAAGATATGACCCTCAAGGCCACTTTGATAATGTTAGGTTCCTATCTGGGCCTCAACCCGAGATGTCCTGCCCACCTATACCCGACGTGAAGAACCCGAGAACCTTAAGATAATGTTTACCAAATATGTATCCTTGCCCGACATGGTACCCAACCTAATATGGTTTATACCCATCAGGACTACAGCCCGACACAGCCAGCAACCCGACACGACCATATCAGGTAGAGGTCCTATCCCGATATGCCCCTTACCGGTCACGGTTCACGACCCGACACGGTCAAGAACCCAACACACTCATATCCCGATAGGGCCCTCACCCGGTACCAGATTAGCATTATCTTAAGTGTCTGCTACTATGTACTTCGATCTCCTAAATCAAGGATATTCATACCTATCTTCCCTTTACAACATTTACTTCCATTTAATTACAACATTGTAACTAAACCTTTATGTTTCTTTATGATTATTGGAATCTGTGGAACTTATCTCATATCCTTCTATGCATGGCTTTATTTCATTGGATGATTTCTTTCTGGAATCTGAGTTCTAGTTTCTTCTTTCTAATTCACACTTTTGACTAGCTATCAAATCATGTTTCTTGTTTTGACTCCTTCGAGAGAAGGATGTCGTAAACTGTAGATCTTGGTCTGATTCAAGTGTACGAGAGTTCCCGGAACCAGAGATGTGCTCAGTTTATATTTCCGTGTGAGCCCACACCTGGTACCTTTGAGAGAAGGAACCCAGTGCATGGCTCATTGGCATCTTTTTTGAGAGAAGAAGGTGTTGGATGTAGGCCGCCACCGCCGCTTGTTACGATTAAGTTATCTTCCTTTGTGCTATGCCCCAAAGATAGTTTTATATCCTCGGTTTCCAATATACGAAAACCACCATAAAAACTGCTAAAACCCAAAATACCCAAAGCTCTAATCCTTCTGGTAACTCCCCTTAGAGATAGGTTTTCATTTTATTCTTCGTGATTCTTTTATTTCAGCAAACCCTTATCCTTCAACTTTTTGACGTTCTTAGACAAGTAAAACTTGGGTTCCAAAGCACTATTCTTCCAAGTCCCTGTGTTTGACCCCAAAATACTTTGACCCTGTCCTAGTTGCAGGAGTCTTAAACATTCACGTATTATAAATTACTAAAGTACGATGACCTAGACATGTCTCCATTTTTGGACCCACGTTTAAGGCTTTTCAATCATATAATACTAGAGTCATAAATGAATACTTATATGAATTAATAATAGGTCAAGTAAGTCAATGATAACCAGAAACATACATCAAAACCTAGATACACATTGGTCTTTTTTGACACACATGTGCACATGCATGACCTAGATAATTGTATAGTGAAAATGGTGCATCATTAGGAATTAATGAAGACGAATGGAAAATTTCCAATCAATATAACCCATTGTTAAGACCATAAGTTCACTACCATTATTAGTAATTCACATAGTTTAGATTGCAAAATAATAAAATGAATAAAATGGGACATATATGGATAAATCTGATCAAGAGGATTAAGATTTTAGTATCATCTATGTTACTACTTTGGCAACCTATAGAGACATGGAAACAAATCCCTAGAGAATATTTGCCCTTAAATTACATGTATGCATGTGTCCTACACTATTATATTACATAAGTAGTATTATGTAATGTGTGAATTTTTAAATTATAAATACTACAAATCAGAGTCATGAATATTATAGTACATGTGCATAAAGATATCACTACACTGATGAGGAAGAACTTAACAATATCAAGATAATACACTATAACAACAAAAAGATGAGTATTAAGATATCCTACTCACTAAGGGGTCACATGGTAATTTCTCCTAATAAGAAGTCATAAACTAATTTCCAAGCAAAGAAGTGTGAAATAATACTAGTGCATTCTCTTTTTCTATGTTTTCTAATTTATTTTGTATATTCAGTTATGACATAATGAATAAAATGAATAAATTTCTAGAGAATGATATTACTCAATAATGTATGTCTTTAGGTTGAGGACCTGAACAATGAGATCACACAGATGCTAAGAGTATATACATTCTTGTTATGTCCTTGATCGATTGTTATTGTGGAAGGTAGATAGAAAACAATAACACATAAGATCAGAGTGTGAGTTGCTTGATGATAGATTCACATTAGTCATGATATGGCAATATCAAACCAATCACACATATACATGCTAGGGAATAGTGTATCAGACAGACCCACTGTGAGACTAACACATGGAAGCCATCATCATGGAAGTCATTGTCAACTCTCATAGTGATGGTGGTGGTTGTGGTTCTTAGACCTAAAGTCACTACACTCATCACATGTCATTGGGTACACTTTGACATCATCAAATGCTTCTTGAAACATGGGTTGTTATAAAGGTGATGATTGGGTGACTTTGACACATGGAGACTGACTGTGAGCGATAGAGATGGGATTTGTCCCTCCTATAGGAGTATGATATCCTAGACTTCTTGATTAGAGAGACTGAGAAAAGCATGGCCATGCACATGTGAGTCAGTATGTGATATTGAGCTTACATATATCTCTAACAGTCTACTCTAGTTCAAGAAATTAGATTGAATAATAATGAGGGTGACTACTCATGCCTCTAGTTCAATATGGATATCAGTGATAAAGGAACTATACAAACATTGTAACACCATACACAAATTATACGTTGAAGTTTCTCCCCAACTTTCCATTCACTTTGGTAACACGTATGTGCAACTAGGCATTATTCATTACTTGTGATGTCATAAGATAGTTATGGGCATTCACTACCAATGTGATTGGGACCTATAGGGTTACACACATGAACTTATCTAGAATAGGATTTTGATCATGAATGATGATTGAATTGATTTTGGAAGCATTTAGCTACTCAATTCACACAACAAATCATTGAATTGGCTGACAGAACTGCCAAACAACCATCTCACAGGGTGAGATGGCCTTTTGGGCAGCCAGAGAGACGTCTCAAGTGTTGAGACGTGCATTTGGGTTGTCAATTAGATTAGAAATCAACTTGTCTTCGTTCTTCCCTATGAACTGATTGGCTCAAACTGTTGAACCAATTGGCTCGACTCAGACTCAGCAGACGGCCATCTGGGTGAGTGAGATGGGCATCTTTCTTGTGCGAGATAGACCAGTTAGGATGAATGAAGGTTTTGGAGTTTTCCTGAACATGTTTCAATTGCACTTACTTGGGGTACAAGTAAATTAATGTATGACATAAATTTAGAAATGAATTTTCCAATTGAAATATTACTAGGAAAGTGCAAAATGACCTTCTCACTTAGCTAGACGACTGTCTTGCATCCCAGAACATCATCTTGTTGGATAAGATTACCATTTCAGAAAATGCAGGTTGCAAAACTTAGAAAAATGTTGTGAAAATTCAAGATCTTCTGGTCCTTCCACTCTCTCTGTAGTCTTATATTGGATGGGGTTTGGGAACCCTGACCCTAAACCCTCCTATATATAGATGGGTACTAGGGGCTTCCCAGAACACAACTACAACACAGATAATTGAGAATTAGTTGCTCTAACAATTATTGTCTTCTCAAGTTGTGGTAATCACGAGAGCCCTGGCAAGTCCTACTCGACTAGGGAGGGATAGACAAGGGAGAGGAACAACTGAGGATCATTGTTGTCGGAGAGAAGGTTGGTGACTAGTACACCAACGGGAGGGATGACTTCTTCCAGTCTGTTCTTGTAGGACGACAGGAGTTCTAGTTGGTCCGTGTGGACTACTCTAGAGGCAGGAGTCCTTTGGTTGCTGCTAGGAGGGCAACATCAGCTCACAATCTGTGGTGAGATCAGAGGATTCGTTGCAGAAGTTGTCTGAGTCTGCTGTCCATGGTGGAGCAATTTGATGAGTCCCAGTGTGACCAGGAGCTACACAGCCACCATCCAAGATAGAGTGCACATCTACATCGACGAAGATTGTCGTTGAACTTGCTCCAGGACCAGGTATATCTTCGTGAAACCATCCTTCCCATTGCATACTTTTTGATGTGATCTGCTGGTTAATGAGAAATATTTCAATATTTTTTTTTGATTCCGCTGCCTACCTGATGCCATGTTTCCATACAATGGTATCAAAGCCATGTCAATTGATTATATTTTGGGATAATTGATATGATCGGATTTTAATTTTATCGTGTTTGTTTATTTCATGCGATGTGAATATTTAAATTTGTTGATGTGCATGTCTGTCTAATCACCACATAAAGAACTATATATATGTATATATACATATATATACATATATATACATATATATATGTATATATATATATACATATATACATATATGTATATATACATATATATATACACATATATATATGTACACATATATATACATATATATGTATATGTATATGCAATTTACATGCCTAACCATAAAATCAGTTTTGATGGTGGATGTGAAGCATGGTTATGACCAGAACCCCAGATCTATGTGTGCATGGTTGTGGTTATTTATTCCTGCTGTTAATCGGTCTGCGTACCGAGCCTATCTCTCTTTTCCACATGTAAATTGATGTTCTTCTTCCTATTTTCCCTTGAATGTAACTCAAGGTTTTCTTCATATGCAATGTAATAAGAAATAGGATAGTTTTAATTTATGTTTCAACGTGAGATGATGATCTGTATAAAGACAAAATGAATGGTTGGTGAGATGTCTAAATCAATTGGAGGACCAAGGAGTCCAGATGATAGGAGGACAAACTGATCAACTGGTGGTCCAACTGATTCGTTGGAGGTGTCCAGACGATACTTGGACCTGAGAACCATACGACCTCTTTAGAAGATCCCAACCAAGTGACCATGAGGCAAGTTGACAGGTTCAAGAGTTGAATCGATCAACCCATATTGGTTCGAGCATAGATCTTCACCAACAACATGTTGCATATGATGTGGACCGCATGTGGTAGTAATTCCTTGTGGCTGCAAGGACTTATTGCCACAACCATCACTGGTGCGATTTATTTATTGCACGTTCTCATTTTTTGTTACAGAATGTATATGATACATACTATATATGTGGTGATTTATATGTATTTTTATACAAAAACCCCTCAAATAAAATATTAAGTCTTAGATGGTTTCCATAAGCAGAACATGTGAAAATCTTGATCGAACAATCCTGGGAACACCCTAGTGTGGTGTGTTACCTATCTTGTGGAAGTGTGATGGTAGATATGTGGGTATGCCCTAGCAGGGTGCATATTTATCATGTTGGCTTTTGGGTTAGGCTTAACAAGGTGACCTTAATTGGATTAAGCACCTAGAGGCATGAAGATGATCATGGCAAGGATTTGCGCATATCATCTATCAAGAGTTGCATATGATGCAATTGGCAAAAGTTGCCTACCCGATACAATCAAGTTGTGGGTGACAACCCTAGCTGGCTCTTGACTTTGATAATATTTGGATCATAGCTCACTAGAAGATTGTACACTGTAATATTCTAAATTCATACATGAGGGTCATCAATTTGAATAAAATAGTGCGAGTGATAATAATTAAAGACCTATAATATTATCAAAATTATCAAATCAAACCAAATAAAAATATTTTGAAAAATTATAATATTTCTTTGTAGAATCAAATGTCAAACACTAACACGTTCTAATTGTGATCAGTCCTCAAGAAGGACAAAATGGGATAAAGTTACACAATTGGTTAAGGACTTTGAGAAACGTTCTCATCAATGAGTGAAAGCTCTATGTCTTTGATAGACCAATGCCAAAGGAACCCGCTCCAAATGCGCTGAAGGCTAAAAGGATTCTTATTGGAAGCATGAAATTGATGCCATAGACATTTGAATACTTAATATTCTATTGTATGAACTATGAGTTGCATAACATGTACATTCTCTAGATGGTAACACATCTTAAGAATCATTAAATAAATTAAGGTATAGTGTCTCCAAAGCGCTAATTGAGTGAAAACTGACAATGGGAGGTCCAGTAGAACCCCATGTGCTCAATATGATTGGACATGTGGAATGAATGAGATTTCTCTTAGGTCAATAGTTGACCATAGATATGATTATGCAAGTGTCGCATGAATAATATAATCAATTTATCAAATGCTTGGCATGATGATGCCAATGCAAAGAAGAAGAAGGACAAATCCATGATGGTGATCAGGGGAAGTGAATCCTGGGGCAAAGGCAAGGCTAAGAAGTGTTCTGAGGCTAAGCTTAAGTCCAAGTCTTCTACACTCATGTTTTGGAGAAGGGTAAGTGTAAAAGGAATATGTCCTTTTCATTTAAAGGATAAACAAAACAAAGTGCCACCATTGCCACTTGTCTGGACATTGGAAAGGAATTATCCCCTTCATAAAGGATCTCAGGAAGAAGATAGAGATAGAGATCACCACTTCAAGACCTAAGATGAAGTAAGATAGAACTGTATGGAGAAAGGGTTGTTGCCTTTATAGTTGGGAGTTGTCATTCATGGGCACATAATAGAATTAGTGAATGGCTATTATGTACTTGACATTGATGAAAACATCATATGTCTTGTATGACAACAACATTATGTTTCATTTTAAAAGATATGATCTTTTATGGTGATGCCCTATGTCTCGTAAACTATACTTCATAGTTGTAGAGAAAAATATGTATGACACATATACTAAATGACTTTATAACTTAAGCAATTTGAATACATATAGCACTGCCATCTAGAGCGCATAAATGAGAAATGCATTTCTAGAATCCATATGATGGTTATCTAGACTCTTTTGGTTATTGAACCAATAGAGGCATGCACGTCTTATTTTTTGTGCAATATGACAAAAGCATCTTCACTAGATGTAGTGGGAGATCGACTATTCAATTAGGACTAGTACATATTGATGTACATACACCTTTTGGAATAAATGCTAAAGGTAGTTACAAGTACCTCATTATATTTAATGATGTGATCAGTAGATATTGAAATATGAATTTAATGAAATGCAAGTATGAGACTCTTGAAGTGTCCAAGAAGATCATAAATGAAGTATGTAACTAACATGGTAAAAGTATTAAGATACCTAGAATCGATGTTGAAATATATAAACCAAAGTTTAAGAACCTTCTGGAGAAACTATGAT
This sequence comes from Alisma plantago-aquatica, assembly GCA_963693085.1. Taxonomy (NCBI): domain Eukaryota; kingdom Viridiplantae; phylum Streptophyta; class Magnoliopsida; order Alismatales; family Alismataceae; genus Alisma; species Alisma plantago-aquatica. The sequence continues at coordinate 313,610,141 of OY856410.1, forward strand.
AGTGTATCACAAACTCCACCTGAAACATATTGATGTGTTAGAAAGGAGGTATCACACCCTATTAAGTCATGGTGAGATTATCAATAAAATCTAGTTCATGTTACAATTTCTTTTGAGCACATGCTTTACACTAAAAATACTGTACCGTTTAAATTGGTTCAAAAGATACCATATGAGATATGGCATGGGATGTGTACTGATGTGTCTTTTATAGTGATTATGATTGAAAGCTTGTATAAGAAAATAGTTTCTTAAAAGGCTTTATCCACAAATCAAATGAATGTTTTCTTATTAAATACTACACCTCCCAATCCGACAAAAAAGTGTTGTTAGTTTGGATGATTGTATTCCTAAAAGGGAACTTAGTTCCAAAGGAATCTGTGGGACTAAAAGTAGAACTCGAAATGTTTGAGACAAACAAGAAAACATAGAACCTAAAGAGGTACAAAAGGAACAAGGAGAATCACAAGTTGTTGTGGAAACTCAACTTCCTTATTAACACACAAAAGTCATAGTTCTAGTAGAACACACCTTAAATTTGAAATAGTTACATTATCTTATAACTCAAGAAGGTGGTAATTTGATCATAGAGATGAGTCAAAAACCTACCAAAACTATTGGGGGATCAAAATCTGAGAAGTGGCTTGAGTTTATAAGATTAATGATGGATTCCATGTAAGGAACAAGTTATGACCTTGGTGGATCCACCTAAAGGGGTAAAACCCATAGAGTGCATTGGAGTTTTGTAAGAAGACCAACATGGAAAGGTAAATTGGTTGCAAAGAGTTTCAAACTAGTTCAAAGTGTTAACATGATGAAGTCTTTTCAATGATTACCATGGTTAAATCCATCTGGATCATGTAGTCTTTTGCAACTTAGTATGACTATGAGATTTTGCATATGGATGTTAAACTTACATTCCTTAATTGGAATAATTAAGAGGATGTGTACATGACACAGCCTAATGGTTTTACAAATCCATTAATAAAAAAAAAGTCTATAAGCTACAAAGATAAATATGTGGATTGAAGCACACATCTCTGAGCTGGAATCTTTAATTTGGCAAGACAATCAAAGGATTTGACTTGAGTCAAAATGAAGATGGAATTTGAAATTACAAAAGATTTAGTGGGAGCATATTTATATTCCACATAACGATGTAGAATAACAACCTTATCCTAGTACTATAAGCCAAAAAGAGTTATGAGCTAATGACAGTTGTTCGAATCCATAAAAGAAGCCGAGCATATATGTGTTATAAGAACATCAGAGGATATTTTATGGATCAAGAAGTTCATATGGGTGAACTTGTGTGAGGTTCCAAACATTGATGACACAACAGAAATACTGATGACAACGATGGAGCTACTAGTTAGGTTGGAATCTTAGATGTCATACTAAAACATTTCCATCTCATACAAGTAGTCGTACAATTAAGAGATGTGAAAATTGCAAGATACCAACTTAAAGAAAATGTTGCTACCCACTACTAAAGCACTTTTATAGTAGAAGCATGAGGGTCATGTTCAGTTACTTGGTATAAGATCCGTGGGTGATTGGCTCTAAGTGCAAGTGGGAGTCTTTTGGTATGTATGCCTAGAGAGTCAATCATATGATGATTTCAATGGCATTACATGTAAATGATTTGATTAATAACAAAGGCAAACTTCAAATTTATTTTGTATATTCAATTATGAGATAATGAATAACATAATAAATCTCTAGAGAATGATATTACTCAATGATGTATGTCTTCAGGTTGAGGACCTGAATAATGAGATCATATGGATGCCAAGAGTATATACATTCTTGTTATGTCCTTGATCGGTTGTTATTGTGGAAGGTAGATAGATAACAATACCACATAAGATCAGAGTGTGAGTTGGTTAATGATAGAGTCTCACTAGTCATGATATGGCAATATCAAACCAAGCACACAAATACATGCTAGGGAATAATGTATTAGACAGAACCACTGTAAGACTGACGCATGGAAGGCATCATCATGGAAGTCATAGTCATCTATCATAGTGATGGTGGTGGTTGTGGTTCTTAGACCTGAAATCACTTCTCTCATCACATGTTGTTGGGCACACTTTGACATCATCAAACATAGTCATCAAACATGGGTTGTTATAAAGGTGATGATTGGGTGAATTTGACACATGGGGACTGATTGTGAGTGATCAAGATGGGATTTGTCCCTCCTATATGAGTTTGATATCCTACGCCTCTTGATTAGTGAGATATAGAAAATCATGACCATGCACATGTGAGCCAATATGTGATATTGAGATTACATATATCTCATATAATCTTCTCTGACTCTAGAAACAAGATTGAATAATAATGAGGGTGACTGCTCATGCCTCTAGTTGAATATGGATATCAGTGATAAAGGAACTATACAAACACTATAACACCATACACATATTGTAGGTTGAAGTTGCTCCCTAACTTTCTATTCACTTGGGTAGCACTGATGTGCGAATAGGAACTGCTCATTGCTTGTGATGTCATAAGCTAGTTATGGACATTCATTGCCAATGTGATATGGGACCTATAGGGTCACACACATAGGAACTCATCTAGAATAGGATTTTGATCATAAATGATGATTGAATGGATTATTAAAGTATTTAGGTACTAAATTCACAAAAGAGATCAACAGATTGGCTGATTAAACTGTCAAATGGACATCTCACTATGTGATATGGCTGTTTGGGCCGGTAGACGGGCGTCTCAATCTTGAGACAGTTATTTAGGTTGTCAGACAAATCAGAAATCAAATTGACTTAGTTTTACCCTATGCACCGACTGGTTCAAACTGTTGAACCAATTGGCTCGACTCAAACTCACTAGACGGACATCTGGGTGAGTGATACGGGCATCTCACTTGTGTGAGACATCCCAGTTGGGACAAATGAAGATTTTCGAGTTTCCCGAACATGTTTCAATTGTATTTACTTGGGGTGCTAGTAAATTAATGTATGACATTAATTTAGAAACGAATTTGTCAATTTCAAATATGACCAAGAAAGTGAAAAGTGACCGTATCACTTAGCGAGATGACCGTCTCACATCCCAAATGATCGTCTCATTGGATGAGATGACCATTTCGGCGCACACATGTTGTGAAACTTCTAGAATTTTTGTGAAAATTCAAGATCTTCTAGTCGTTTCCACTCCCGCTTTAGTCCCGTATTGGCTGGGGACTGGGAACCCTGACCCTAACCCCTTCCATACATAGAGGGGTAGTGGGGGCTTCCCATAATAAAACTACAATATATACAATTGAGAATCAGTTGCTCTGACAATTGTTGTCCTCTCTAGTTGTGGTAACCACGAGAGCCCTGGTAAGTCCTACCCGACTAGGGAGGGATAGCCAAGGGAGACAAACAACTAAGGATCATTGTTGTGGGAGAGCATCTTGGTGACTAGTATACCAACATGATGGATAAATCCTTCCTATATATTCTAATAGTATGATAGGAGTTCTAGTTGGTCCGTGTGGACTACTACAAAGACAGTAGTCCTTTGGGTGTTGCTAGAAGGGAAATGCCATCTCACTATCCATGGCGAGATCAGAGGAGCAGTTGTAGCAGTTATCCTAGTCTCCTATCCTTAGAGGAGCAGTCTGAAAAATCATAATGCGACCAAGAGTTGCACAACAAATATCCAAGATAAAGTGTGCATCTACGTCGATGAGGATTGTCATTGGACTTTCTCTAGGACTAGGTATATCTTCATGAAACCATCCTTCCCATTACATAGTTATTGATGTGATCTACTAGTTAATGAGAAGTATGTCAGTAAAATTTTGTATCTGCTGCCTACCTGATGCCATATTTTCCTACGCACACCTTCATTTGGACAATGCTCGATGGGACATGTACTAAATTCTCGATTCTTTATTGAACTATTTATTTCCCTCTTGAGTTTCATCTACATAATTTTAAAAAGGTGATGAACCAATTTCATTATTAGCATTTCATTATTACATTGTTTCATATTTGAAATATTGGTTGATTTTGATATTGGCACAAAAACTCAAAATATTGGCTAAGACTTTGATTCACTAGATTTAGCTGGTCATATCCTCCAACTATGCATACTTTGTAATGGACGAATAGAGGTCCCCCATTACTGGTTACCCCCACAAGAAAAACTGTTGTTCTCTCATAGAGGGGAGATGTGAGTCACCTAGATACTTGCAAAGACAAAATATTAGGTTGATTGTTCCAATGGATAAAACATTTCATTTTGTCTAATATGATATATTGATACTAGTTTAGAGAATGATCATTTCTTTTTTAAATCTCTATATTGGCTATGAGAATCTATATTTTTTACTACTTGCCATTTGAATTATTGTACCCTTTTGAAACTAGCATGGTAGGTAGACTAACATCTTCTTAATAGTATAGTCCAAGCAACCTTACCTAGATTTGATCTCTTGAATCTTTATTTTTTACAAATAGTTCACTAATTGAATTTAGTACCATAGTCCACCAATCACTATGTTTTCCTGTCTTGGGGTCCATGTGTGGTTTTATTCCCTTTGAGAACTCATAGGTAGGTTATACAAAGAAGGACTAGATAAGACGTGAAGGATATGTCCCCTATTCAAAAGTAGATAGGAATCAACACCTATTCTTAAACTTTGTAATCATGTTAGTAAGCTTCTACAACTCTGATGTAAAGCATGTTCATTATAAAGATTTGCTTATACTTTTGATATAATATTACAGACATTTGATCGTAAATATTGGGACTTTACAACATGGTACCATAGATATGAATAGTTGACACTCATGCATATATCCTAGAAGTTAGGGTTAATAACTAGTACATCTTGAACTAAGGCAAGTAGTTTACAAACAACCCTAGTTATACTAGCTCTATTCACATGATAGAAATAGAAACATTGGTGAAATGAGTTGTCTAATAAACCATTTGATATCATTACCATGTAAGTAGATTGAGATGAGGTGTCTAAGAAGGATGTTTAGTGAAGGTTCTAGAATAATTACTCCCACTCCACTTAGGTGGTGGTGGGGTTTCCTCACATCACATACCAACTTAGCCAAATAAATTTCTATTACTTGAAGAAAATAATAAACCCTAAACAATGTTATCCACCCAAATCAATGTAAAGAAAATGCTAATATGGGTGAAAACCTAGTAGTTGGAAGGTGATTGGTGAAATGAGAAGCCTCAAGTTGAATTTGTAAAACTCCTTTAGGTAGGAAACAATATCCTTCTCATTTATACCATAATTGAAGGTACTCTCATGATCCTTTAGGTTCCATGTAAATAATTTTTCATTAATCAAGTAACTAGTTTGGTGAATGTTGGAAATAGGTGAATGTGACTTAGTCATCGTATTGATTTTAGCCATTTTCAACTTTGCATCGAAATGTTTTCCAATGAGAAATTATTTCCTATATACTGATATATGTACAAAAAAAAGAATTTTTGGAATTTTATAGATGATCTCTTGAACTAGACACAATCATGGAGATATAAAAAAACCCTAGAGGAGAGTCACATGAAATTATTAAAACTTAGAGTTAAGTACATGGTAAGGTTCATAGTATTACATTGACACGTCTATTTAGATTTTTAGTTGAATCCTTTAAAGGGTGGATGGTGGAATATGGTGGATCATGGATATACCAATTTTAGGGATAAAATATTCATTAAGGGGTGGAGTGTTGTGACATACTCAATGTTTGGTACTAAATTTAGCTTCAAGCTATTATCCATAATCTTCTAAAAATGAAACTCTCTTTTGCAAAATTTACACTCATATTTTCACTGCATCTGAAATACCTTGAAACTTAAGCACTGAAATACAAGTTGTTCTTATTTTGGTCTAGTCATCCCACTTGGGACCTGCAATTGAACAGTTGAACTCCATTAGAATTTCTTTGCTTTGGAATCACATAAAAATATTATTAAATTTTAGATATTAATGTTTGGATTAATCATGAGAATAAATTTATATGCCACATTGAAATCATGATTATGGGAGTTAGCATTTTATTATTTAGGTTAATTTCAATTAAAGGTTGTCAAAATTGTAAGCTAAAATGACTTGTAAACTAGGAGAATTAAATTCATAGAGAAATGCCTAAAATATGAATTAATTAGTTTATAATTACTATTCAAATGGTCTTTGACACATCACGTACCTCTACTAACCCTACCACCACACTTTAAGGCTACAATTACAAAGGGGTGATGATAAGACCCCCCACCCTATTAGTCTCTTATAATCATGGTCTTGCTCCACTAGGATCAACCTTCACCCCAGAAAATGCTGCCCAGAGAAAACCCAAAATGGCCAAACCATCAAGGAATGGCAACCTACTGAAGAAATAGTTGTTGATCTATTATCTATGCTCCATGCCTATGAGAACTCGTAACACTAAAAAAGATTACTCAAAATAGAAAATAAGCTTACTCATTAATTACACACAAACCCAGAAAACATGGTAAATTAAAACCGATCTCAACATTATTTGTTTGCTAGGGAACATTTATATAAAATCCCAACAACTTGCTTTATTTCACATAATTCTCAATATCCTTTACAACTACTTTGTAGCCTTAGCTACATCATAAACTTTAAAAATGAACACTATCCACATATACAAGCATCAACATACTATCGAAAGCTCGATTCAATCTAAACATCATATACAAACTTTTCACCCAGACCTGAGAGTACAAGGATGACTCTAGGACACACTAGACAACTAACAACTATCTCTAGGATTCATCACCTCAGTTTCTCCTTGTTGTCATGGTTATACTGCTACAACTTTCGATCACCTAAAAATATGTGGTGATCCACGAGGTGAGACCCAATCCTATCGAGAGATATAACTCTCTCCAATAAATATTGATTACATTACATTAAACAGTAAATAATTGAGAAGTTGAAGTATTTAATAGGTAATTGAGCAGATTGAACAGTTCAACCATACTAAATAGATTAAGCAATCAATCTTAGCAACAAGTATGATTATAAATGTATATACAAGTAATAGATAAATCCTTTTTTCTTTCAGATGTTTACTTGAATTTCATAAGATTGCATCTAATAACAATCGTCATCATTAGTTTGACTATCATCATATACCATGCTAACAACACAACTAAACAAGTATCATAAGTATATATAGCATCATAAATATGTCTAATAGCATAACATATCTATCAATGTTGACATGTTTAATAAAGTAAATCAATCTACATCATAAGTAGAGTTAACATCATAAGTACAACTAACTCCATAAGCATGTTTAGAAGTTTAAGCATTTCGAAGTATAGAGGCATGTCTAGCAATATTAAACATAGATAGTAGCAAAATCGTAACTATTAGTGTCAGGATATCTGACAACATAAGCATGTTTATAACATGAGCACATCTATAACATAAGCATATCTATTATCTCTTATTGTACCATACATCATCTCCATGTAAGAATAGAAATAATTGGTTATCATCCAATGTGAGGCATTATGTATAACCTTAAATAGATATGCTACATGGTTGTATTACATCTCTATTAAGCCCTGAGGAATTTTGAGGATACCACTCAAAATCCAACTGACCGCTTCTATGACAAAATCAGTGCTATATAAGATCTAGGGAAGAGTCAGATTCTAAGATCTTCTTTGCCCCTGGTCAGTATGGGTCTGCCATAGTGAAACATAAGGTCAAGTTTCTAACAGCCTAGTCTATCCTTGGTACAGGTCACGACACTAGTGAAAGGAGGTGGGTATGCATACCATACCATCCGAGGTAAAATCATAGCTGTCCTCAAATCTCATCACATATATAATCACCAAGACACAAACACAACCGTTCTCAAGCTGAGGGCTAGGTATGACCACAATTATCCTCCCTAAACACTTGGATTCATGATGAAAAGAACCCCACATACTCGACAATGTGTGCTCTGAGTTTCCCTTAGGAGTACTCATTTCACCATCTCGAAAGTTCTGACACTCAAATGGATCTATGGCATACGACACTACGTGTATAGAGTTTCACTTGATTAGTTATTGCCAGTTGGGTGAATTAGGCTGCATCAAACAAGTGGACATACAAACCCTAATTCATCTCTAACACACATTAACATATAACAACTTTATAAGATATAAAATATATAAAACTTATCGTTCCTCATCTCATCATCACATGGTACTATTTGTTACCATTCATGCAACTATACTTGTCATTATACTATCCCAACGTATAAATCCTTATCACAATATCAGAGGGTATCAACCCTTATCAATATAATAGTATTACACCTCATTTAGGGCTCAACCATGCCCAAGGGTCATTAATACCATCATATCATTCCCTAAAAGATCATCATTATCTTTCAATGCCTTATTACAAGGCTCAACATACATCACCATTTAAGTGATACATTGGCTTATCATGATATTGCATTAAAGAACTAACATATGTTCACAGGATAACATTGTAGGGTTATCTTAGAATTTAAGAGCATTCCTTTACTATATCACATATAAGGCAGCTATATGATTGGCCATCATTATACTTATAGTACACAAGTTTAGCATAAGAAAGCATAGATCATGAAGCTATGATGACTACCAATTAACACATTTAAGTTTCAATCAATCATTAGGAATGATATTCTATCATTATATTACTCATTCAAGAAAGGATAACATGATTAAGCACCATTCTCTACTTGCATTAGGGTTAGGTTTAGCAAGGTAGGTTACACTAAAGTTATAGTTAAGCATTCATTCACAAACCTTAACCCATAGCATCCCCATATAATCTTGGATGCATCGGGCACAAAATCATCATCAAATTCCATACCATTCTCATGTATGGATCCACACATAACTCGAGGTGTAACCATTAGGTTATAGCATACTAGAGTTTTACAACAATAAGACAGACACCATTGTTCTATTATTTTACTAAAGAAGGTTGATCATAGTTACCCATTGTGACATCCCCAGCATTTCTAAAACTCAATCTGATGTGTGACGTCCAAATTGAAACATCACCTCAGTGAGAATCCCAATTTAAACACCCCATAATAGTCTAAGAAGAAAAAAATCAGAGGAAGTCAGAAGGAAACAATAGTAGCACATGCACATGAACAATAATAAAACCATACAATGCATGTTTGCCATTCAACATATAATTACATAATGAATTGTTACAACATTTGATATTACCTATTGAACATCAAACTTTTACATATACATGTACTGCCACTAAACAATAGGACCTTATGACAATAGGTTCACCTGTACATCAGCTCATCACACAACTCTCAACTATCTTGGTTCTTCAAGAGCATATATCCACAACCTAAACAAAAGATTACATGTGGTACACATTAGCACAATATTCAAGAATATTGTACATACTACACCAATGTGTCTTTTATATATCTCATTATTAAGCTTAGAAATAAGAATAAACAAATATAACAAAATAATATATTGCACAAAGATATTTATTAACAAAAGAGAACACATATTTTAAGCATATTTCCATCACATATCTTGTACATCCGCCACCAAAGGGATAGAAGATTTTAGGCCTTATGATCTCCTGCCAAAGAGTTAGATCATGTATACAATGTGATCTCCTACCAAAGAGTTTAGTTTCATCATATGATGGATCTGATATCTTATGTTTCATGTGTTCATAGCCATATAAGTATGAAAAACATCAAGCAGCATATCATACAAGAACAATCATTTCATCTAATATCATATGCCAAGTGTTTACATCACATATAATGCAAACATACTATATAATAAGTCAAGTAAGAGGTAATGGCGTACCTTGAATGAGATAATCTATACTACATTCTTGAGTCATCTATATCCTTGGTCAATCCTGATCAAGACAAGATCCTACATATCACTGTCAGGTTATCATCATCTTAACCCTAGTTATGATTCATTAGGGGTTTCTTAGTTCATTAGGGTAAGTGCATAATTACTTGTCTTATCTTCTTGGAATCAGGTTACTGGTATTATTCTCCAATTATGTGTAGGATCAATATAGATCATCTGTATATTATGTTTCATATAAAGAGGTGCTTATATTAACCCTATATTACATGCAATAACCCAAGTTAGGGTTTTCTCATCATTTTAGGGCCTCTTACATGTAACATGACTTATATGCACAATTATGGTCATAATTATATATTAGCTTCCAGTTACTGGTATAAGCTTATACTGAATATTTCATCATATATGCATTTTCTACATTTATTTAGGGTTATTAGCCCTAGATAGCCATATTAAGCAAATTACATGATTCTGTTCATCAACATTACAATTACTTACATCATACGAATCATAAACCACATTTAGGAGTTACTGGAACATTTCCATAATTTTCATCCATCATTTGATATTTATTACTCATGCAACAAACATTTCACAACTTAGATGATATCATTGTGTTTTAAGCATCAAAATGTTCATATTATGGTTCCATGTTATTCTACTCATGTTTTTGAGAATTTGGTACCTTACTTGTAATTTTCTGATAACCGTACTAATTAGTATGCATTATACAAGATCTGGACATTTTTGGGAATATCCGAGGGTATTTACCTTTTTGGGTCAATCAGTTGTTGCCACATCGCTCCAACAAGTGGCGCAGCCCTTGCTCAGTCAAATGATTCTTTGAATTTGGTTCAGGGTTGATCTCGATTTGATCAGAGGCCGACTGAACTGGGAACTGGACTGCCCGCTTCCTCTTCCTCTCGCGTGAATGTGAGCCTACCCGACTGTGTGGCTCCCCTATTTTCCACTACACCTCTGTGCTTGGGTCATTGGTGAGAGATCAGTGTTGATCTGCCCACCTTCCGTCCATGAGCTATCGTCATATCTTGGATCAATGATTGTGCAGGTTTCTCCTCTTCAACACCTCCAGATGCGATCAGTTGCCAAGTCGTTCCTCCTCAACTCCATCACTCTCGACTTCTCAATCAAGCTTGCGAGTCATAGGACTCCATCTCACATGCACCTCCGTGTGGGGCATCCCTAGTGTGAAAATCCAGAAACACCATGGCTAACAGATGCACCCTATTTCTTTAGCACAACACAATGTGTTCTCCTCATTGTCGTCCTCTCGATCTTGGTTGGAGAGACCTGGAGCATCTAGTCTGTGAGATCGTCGGCCCTGCTCCACGATACATAGGAGAAACTATGAGGAATCTAGACCTCCTAAGATCTCCTCACCTTCCAGGCTTGACTTTGTGGTCTTTCCTCCATGACAACACACCTCTCTATCCGGTGTATCTCCTGATATGAGGTCCACAACTGTAGACCACCTTCATGTTTCTCCTCAGTCAGATCGCTATTGTCGTTGGCAGTTAGCAACTACAGCCACTCCTCGGTCCCAATGTGAACTGTTGCCGGTCTTTTCTTGAGTAGGTGATAGGCCTCAACCGCCTTCTTCTGCCTCCTACAACAACTTTGACAACTCCAAGAAAGCTAGACTCAAACATGATAGGGACCGATGGTGATGCCCAACATGCTTTCAACTTCCTAGCTATGGGTATAGATAGGTTTTGGGACTCTCTCCATGCCTACCAACATGCTCAATGAGGAGTTTTTGAAACCTTATTATCGTACTTTAACCCACGATCATGATCGTGGCCTTAGGGAGTGTCGCAAGCCTCCACACACCAGGACTCTGCTCTGTCCAACGCTTTGAGAACAAGGGTTCACTCATTCGATTGTATGATCCAAGGGCTCAAATCAAAGAACTCATTGTGCCAATCCATTGCTCCTCAAACCAGTGTGGGATGAATGACATCCTATTTAATCAACCTTAGGCTATAGATATTAAACGTAAGTTCGTCAATATCCATAATGCACATTATTTCAAATATTCAAACTTAAATATAATTGTCTAGGAAGCTTATTTGATCATGAAGTTTGGATCGTAGCTTTATAGAAACTCAAGCTTCATTTTTTCCAAAGTTGGTGTCAAAACTCAACTCTTTGATATGTTAATTACTTACCTTAGTAACACATAAACTTAGGGGTCTTAAACATGATATCAACACCAATTAACATCCATATTTTTCCAAAGCACTTGGAACTCTTCAAATTACTTAGATATGAATTCACTTATGTCATTGGGTATCCAAGTACTCCAAAATTTCACTCCATCACATCCTACACACCTTAAAAGAAATTTCGTCCTCAAAATTAAACCAAAATTAGTATATCACATCTTATACATCTTAAAAAAAATTGTCCTCAAAATTAAGCCATCCTCTTCTTACTCCAAGAAAAACTAAAAGATCTTCAACCACATATTGGGTGCCACTGTAGGTGCAACATCTCTAAGAAAATGAGGTTTAGAACTTGCTTATCCACTCCTATGATCTTTTAAGAACATAGGGTGAACCCCCTCATTATATATCATTATTTAGAAGCTTAGGTTGTGTCAAATTTCCAATTAGGATTTTTGTTCTAATTTCACCCAAGCATAAGATTCAAACTATAGATTATACATGACATTTTTCATATTTTAGGATTTACATCCTCATTTTATCCAAACATACAGTTCTAACATTATGACATCATTTCGAGAAGATTTATTTATAATTAATGCAATTTTATCCATATAGATCATAACAAGGTGCCATCATCATTATGTTTTGCAAAATTTTTAGACTATATTCAACATATTTATTGAGATCTAACATTATCACTATTTGGAATATATCATTAAAATGATCTCATTTCACTTTAATATTAGGTTGCTAATTTTTTTTCATCACTTGGTTTACCAACCATATTTCATCATCACCATTATTCATGTATATGGTTAACCATTTATACATTGATATCTATGAAACCATCTCTAGGTTTCCATCATATCATGTCTATATATCACCTCTTGAGATTAGATCATATCCTTACATATATTATATCATGGTTGTGCTATAAAAACATACGTGAGTGGCTTGTTAAACATACATTAAAACGTCAGCTAGTACAACTGAGGTTCTCCTGACCGATATCGTGAGGGTAGTTCCATGCTTAGTCTCTCTAAGATAACTCAATTCTATGAGTATCTCATACTCATATACTTTATCATTCCTCTCTTAGTTTAGGGTTCTCAAATTACCTCATTGGCACTAGTGATATCTTTACAAGCTCTAGATACATAAGCACAAACCAAACCAAAACATGACACTCTTTTCATCGATTCTCTACCCATGAGACATGCTTACCCAAAACTGTCTTATATATGCAACCACTAGATCCCTATAAGAAACCATCAACCCGAGATTGAGGCTTTATAGAAACCAAGACATTTACCTCCTCTAGGGTCTTAGGACTCTCTCTCTCCCTCACCCAAATGGCAGGTAATCATATTCATATTCACATGTTCATATATAACCAGCCTCTCAGTGTCTCTAGGGTTTGGTCCTCCCAAGGACATCTATGGTTCAACAAGGTATCTATAGAAATCATGCATAAAGTGACTCAATTCATTCACTCAGGTGTAGTCTAGTTTAGGACATATCATAACACATATTCTCAGAATTATCGTATCTTGGAGTTAGTTTCTCTGACTTTCTCCCAGTGGGTCCCACTCTCTTTGGAGTTAACCCCCTATAACGGGTTGTAACACTAGAGGTCCTCCTTCGTAAAAGATCTCGAGGCTCATGCTGACTCACGATATGATCATATCTTAGCATATCTTATCTCATAAAATCCTAGTTACTTGCATCATCAAAACTCATCTTGCATCCTCAAAACTAAACTTAAGTCCTCAAAGACAAACATCTATCATCATAAACCATCTTATATCATCTCTATACATCTTATATTGTCATCTAATCTTATTTCATCCAATCTGTCTATCACATATTCTAACAATGCTCTAGACATCTAATCTAGAACTACTGTCTCTTCTAGACTAATGCCATTCACTTTCACTTAGGTTTCATGACTAGCTCCTACTCGTACATGTGTGGGGACACATTTTTGCAATGCTTACATATATGATAAAATGTTGTATAGTTTTTCTCCGAGATAACAAATGTCAGAGAAAACTATTGAGTCTCAATCCGAGTGGAATCAAAAACCAAATCTAGAAAATGAGTGTCCCACACATAGTAGAGAGTACAGTGCCATTAAAACTAATGAAAAAGGTGAGTACATGGCATAGACTAGTGTATCTACTCTAGATAATGAGTGCCATATGTCTAGGGTTTCTCTTCCCTTGACGCACATTATCTCCGAATAGTACAATGTCCCATACTGCTGCATTATAATGAAACAATGACATCTTAGGACTTGCTACACAACAAGCACTAGTCTAGACCTAGTTCTCAGACATATAGATGCTAACCTAGAAGATAAGTCATATCTAGTCTCTAAAAGATGACTAATCTAACCCTAAAGATTTTCAAGTTCAAGGTTTTCTTTAGTTTGAGTTGTATAATGAGAAAATGGCAGGCTTTGCTATTTTTCATGCCCTGATACCGCCTATGACATCCCTAGATTTTCTAAAATTTAATCTAGTGTGTATCGTCTGAATTGAAACCTCACTTCAGTGAGAATCCTAAATTTAAACACCCCACACTAGGATAAGAAGAAGAAAATCAGAGGAACTCAGAAGGAAACAACAATACCACATGCACATGAACAATAATAAAACCATACAACACATGTTCACCATTCACCATATAATTACATAATCAATTGTTAAAACATTTGATATTACATATTGAAAAACAAACTTTTACATTTACATGTACAACCACTAAATAACAAGATCTTATGACAACAGGTCCACATGTACATCAGTTCACCACATTGTTGGTATGAATGCCCAGAGAGCCAATCATATGATGATTGGATTGGCAAATATTCTGATTGATTTGATAAATATCAAAGGCAAGCTTCCAATTTATTCTATCTCAATTGATTATGAGATAAATGATGTAGCAGAATGAATGTCTAAAGAATGACAATACTCCATGATGTATGTCTTTAGGTTAAGGACCTGAACAATGAGAGCACACTGATGCTAAGAGTATGTAAATTCTTGTTATGTCCCTAGTCAGATGTCATTGTGGAAGGTTGATAGACAACAATGACACATCAAGACTAGTGTGTGGGTTGGTTGATGGTAATGTCTCATTACTCATGATATATGATATCAAACCAAACGCATAGATACATGTTAGAGAATAGTGTATCAAATAGACCCACATGAGAGTGATACATGGAACCATGACATGGTAGTCAGAATTTTCTCTCATAGTGATGGTGGTGATTATGATTCTTAGTCCTAAAATCACTGCAATCGTCAAATGTGATTGGTTACACTGTGTCATCATCAAATGTAGTCTTGAAACATGGGTTGTTATAATGGAGATGATTGGGTGGCTTTGACGCATGAGATAGACTGTGAGTGATAGATATGGGATTTGTCCCTCCTAAGGGAGTATGATGTCCATGTCACTTGATAAGTGAGACTGAGAAAGGCATGTGCATGCACATGTGAATCAATATATGGTATTGATGTCACACATATCTTAGACATTCCGCTCTAGTTTAAGAAACATGAATGACCATTGAAAGGATGACACCTCCATGCCTTGAGTTCATTCAGGATATCAGAGATAAAGAAACTATACATTCACTGGAACACCAATCATAGACTGTAGGATTGAAAGTTGTACACCAACTTTCCTTTTCACTTGGGTAGCACTGATGTGTGACTAGGTACTACTCTTTGCTTGTGTTGTCATAAGATAGTTATGAACATTCACTGTCAACGTGAAATGGGACCTATAGGGTCACACTCAAAGGATTCACTTGGAAGAGGAGTTTATCCACGAATGATGTTTGGATTGATTACTAAAGTGTTTAGGTACTCAATCAAACATTCAATTAATAGACTTGACTCAGAATCATCAAGTTCAAGTGTTGAGCCAACTGATTTAAGTGTCAGATTGATTGAGAACTAAATTGATTGTATTCTGCACAATCTGGACCACCAACTGACCGATTCACTGGGTGAACCAATCGACTCATGGCTAATGAGATGACCGGTTCATTGTGGTGAACCGATCAGTTCAATTGTCCAAACGAGTAATATTGGGTTGTCCCGGTTTGTGAGAAAAAGCTTTCCATTTCACTTGTTCAATCCAATTGGTATAAGAATTAATATTTGTGTTAATTAGAAACTAATAAGGAAAGTCAATTGGACGCAAGTATGGGAAGTGAAATGACAGATTCACTAAGTGAACGATCAGTTCACACTCCCAACTAAGTGGTTCACAAGTGAACCGATCGACTCACCCTGCCAAATGACCGTTACAGTTATGAAATGACCAGTTCGCCTGCCGAAGCACAAATTGTTCATGGAAATTCCGGACCCCTCTACTCCCGCATAGACTGGGAACCCTGACCCCACCCTCTACTATAAATAAAGAGGTACAGGGGGCTTCTCTAGACACACAACTCAGAACATCAGTTGCTCTGCAAAGTTTTTGTCCTCTCTAGTTGTGGTAACTGAGACAACCCAAGCAAGTTCTACCCATCCAGGGAGGAACAATGAGGGAAAGACAACTGCAAAAAAAACTCATTGTGGGGGAATGTGTTGGTGACTAGTATGCCGATAGAAGGGGACAACCCCTTCTAGTCTGTCCTTCAGGATGACTAGAGTTCTCAGTAGTCTGTGTGGACTATCTACAGAGGAGGGAGACTTCTACCTCTCAGGAGGATGACAGTCAACTGCAGTTTGAGTCAAGACCAGGCACTGCATAGACACCGTCAAAGATAGGTGGTTGAAGATCGCACTTGCTACGAGGTATAGTCATTGAGCAAGCCTTAGGACCAGGTATATCTTGCTAAAACCATCCTTCCCATTACATAGATATTGATGTGATCTGCTGGTTATGGGTTTATGGTCAACTTAAATTTATGTTTCCGTTGCCTACTCCGACCACATAAAACCCAACAGTGGTATCAGAGCCACGTCAATACTATATGTTTTGGGATAATCGACATGATCAGATTTTAGTTTTATTGTCTTTTATTTATTGTATACATTGTGAATATTTAAATGACTAATGGGAATATCCGATTAATACCACATGATCCCAAACTAATATATACATATATGATATGGTATATATGCAATGAAATGTGTCACCCTAAAATGGTTTTGATGGGGCATGTGTAGCATGGTTATGGCCTATAAAACCTATGAGCATGTGGGTTTTTGGTTATGGTTGTTTACATCTCAGCCTACACATTGAACCCTCTTTTTCTATTCTAAATGTAACTTGAGACAACTCGTGATTCTCTTCTACCTTTACTCCCCTCAAATGTAACTTGAGGTTTCACAAAGATTATGTAAAATAGGATTAGCTTTAGTTCTTGTTATGATGAAGACTGAAGATGACCGCTTGATGGATTGAGATGACTAACTAAGGAGTAGTTGGTGGCCTGAGGAGGAGCCTGACGAACCAGTGAGCCAACCGTTTGGAGGAGCCAAACAATCAGTTGGTGACAACCAACCAACCAGCCAGGAGGCAAGCCGATTAGTCATAGGATGAGCTGATAAACTCAGAATGACCTAAGCACATATCTTCATCAACAATAGGTTGCATGTGATGTAGAACTTAGATGACCGTAGTTCCTTGTGGCTCCAAGTAAGTACAATAGGATGGCCATAATCATCACGTTATTGTTATTGCATGTTTTTTTTTGTGGTGTATAGCAGGTATATGATATGTACTGTATATGATACGTACTATATATGTGGTGATTGGATACATATATGCATATATAAGCATATTAAAACCCCTCAACATAATATTAAGTTTTAGATGCCTTCCAAAAGAAGCACACATGAAAAGCTTGATCGACTAAGTGTGGGCATGCCCTAGCGTGGTGCACCGTCTATATGGTGGAAGTGTGATGGTGAATATGCCGATATAACCTAGCAGGGTGCATATTCATTGTGTTGGTGTTTGGGTTGGACTTAACAAGGTGACCTTGATCGAATCAAGAACCTTGAGGCATAAATACTAACATGGCAAGGAGTTACACATGACATCTATCCAAGAACTGCATATGATGTATTTGGTAAATGTTACCTACCTTAATAATTGATTATGGATGCTGGCGTTGGCCGGGTAATAACTCAATTGTTTTGGATCTTGGCTCACTAGAAGGTTGTATGCTGCAATCTTCCACATTTATACATGAGGTTTATCAATTTGATCAAAATAGTGGGATCAATATTTAATTAAAGACCTAATTAATATCATCAATTTCAAATCAAATCAAATCAAAAGAGTTTTGCACTAAAATTGCAAATTTTGTTTTTGTAGAATAAATGGATACCAACAACAATCACTTTTGCTTTGTGATCAATCCTTAAGAAGGACAAGCTAAATGGGAACAACTTTTATGAATGGTTTAGGACGTTGAGAATTGTTCTCACTCAGGAGAAAAAGCTCTATGTCCTAGATACACCGGAGCCAGAAGAACCCACTCTGATGGAGCTTCCACTTACATGGAATTGCGTGCACCACTAAAAATCCTAAAGATGGTAAGTCTTTAAGTTTAGCCTTGCTTATACTAGAACGAGAACTCCACCCACGTATGTTAAGATACGTGGAAGTCTTATCGTAGTATAGTTAAGGGTCAAATCCATGGGACAACGGTCTTGTTGGGAGCAACAAGATGGAAAACGTTGGAATTTCACTTAATCTCTTAATAGTTGGTATTTAGATCAAAAGGTTGGTTTGGTTGTTTTTAGACTAAGAGAAAGTAAAGTAAAGCAAGCAAGTAAATTTAAGGAAATTAAACAATGATAAGGAACCACTGGGGTGTGATCGGTTTTCACCACCACTACACATGAATCAAAATATGCAATATAAAACATAGCCTGCAACAAGAGTTAAAATAGTTAGTATCTTTGTAGACTTAGTTTCCTTTCAGAGCACTAACTATGAGAAGTGCGGGAATGTTGCAAAGTCAGCCATCCCCGAACGAATGGTCAACTACTTTGCATCATTCCCTTTGAAAAATGTGTTCCTCGACTTATCAAGGTTATACTTTTCATATGTCAACTGATTCCATTTCATAGTATGAAAGTACAACGATGGTAAGTGAGTTTACTCCACTTCTTGAAAAACACTCCTAGATACCGAAACAGATGCATGGTGGATACATGCATCAAGAACCAACATTCAAACGAGTTTCGAATCTAATAGTACAAACATAGACAATTCATACTAAAAGATAAAAGATAACACAAGTTGGTGATCAAGCAACAAGCATTCATTAAACGTTTGATGTTGAACTGTAAAAGAAGCATCTCTATATTGCAAACTATGGATTACATTACATGAAATAAAAACATGGGTAGCGGGGCTACTCCCCGCACCATAGTGAGAGAGACTACTCTCTCATAGCTAGGACAAAGAAGGAGGCTTTAGTTGTGCAGAAATTTGTGCTAGTTGAGCCTCTACTACCTTTTGCTGAGCTTGTTGATTAGCGAGCATGGTTTGTTGGGACTGTAGCATCTGCCTTATCAAAGTCATCTCATCTGCTGGCTGGGAGGGGGTATTTTTCTGAGCGAGTTGTTGTTGTCCTTGATATGGTTGTTGCGGAGGCAGTGCTAACTGAGGTTGCTGCAACTGAGGGTGCAGCTGTGGGTGTAGAGGAGGATTGTTATACTGATAGTAGTTGGATGGATTTCTAGAGTAATTGGATCTTGGGAAATTGTTTCTGGGGTTCCCTTGATTTTGATTAAAGTTGCTTTGGAATCCAGGCGGCAACCTATTGGAGGATCTGCCTTATCTCTGGTGTTGCGGATTGGCAGTCCCAGTAGGGTTCCCATATTGAAATCCTGGGTGGTTTCGTGGTTGATTAGGATTATAGTAAACTTGTCCAGGAATGGAATGGATAGAATTAACTTGTTCTGGAATTTGCTCATCAGGTTGTTCAATGATTGGCTTGTACTGTTGTTGGGGTGGGTGCATATCCATCATCACATTGTAAAGCAAACCGCATGACAGAGTTGGGTGATCGGATGTGTGACATGCTTCATAGGTCCCTATGGCAGCTTTAACCTGTTGGGCTTGAGGATTTTTCTTCTTATCAAACTCTCCAAGCGAAGTTTCAAGAGCCTACTGTTTATGAGCTATGGTCTTTAAGGCTTCAACAATAGCCTTCATTTCCATTGATTCCTCATCTTTGTAAACTTTGAGGACTCCCTTACCAGATGATCGTCCCCAATTGGATTGATTCTCAGCTCCGAGTGTGATGATTTTACAAGCATCCTCATAGTTCTTTCTCATAAAATTTCCTCCAGATGAGGAATCCAGAAATTGCTTGATGTCATCACTCACTCCCCTATAGAATGTTTCTATTAATTGATTTTGGGAGATGCCGTGGTGAGGACATTTCCTTAGAAGATCTTTGAACCTTTCCCATGCTTCTGTGAGTGATTCTCCAGGAAGTTGGGCGAAGTGGTTGATTTGCCCCCTAATTTCTTAAGTTAACGAAGGGGGGAAGAACTTCTCCAGGAACTTTTCTTCCAAGGGAGCCCATGTGGTGATGATTGGCTCCCTATAAAGCGAATTGTACCAACTCAAAGCTCTTCTGGACAGAGTGAAGTGGAAAAGGTGTAGCATTATTGCGTCGAAAGCAACCCCAACATGTGGGACCAATCGGCAAAGTGCTTTGAACCTTTTCAAGTGATCCATACAATCATCTCCAGAACCTCCAAAGAATGAGATGCCCTGCATGATCTGAATCCATTGGGTCCGGATCTCGAAGTTGGGTATGTTGATGATCGGATGCCGCACTGGATGATTGTCTTCGTAGTTTGTAGGGACATCATAATCCTTCAATTGCTTATTTCTTAGCTCTAGCTGGGCAGCTTGGTTGGCTGCTTCATTTTCAGCTCGGATGCATGCCTATTCTTCCGCTCGAATATCTGCTTGAATTTGAGCACAGGTGTCAGCAATGAGTTGTGCTCTTTGAGCGGCTATGGCGGCATTGACCCTCTCCATTACTAGCGCGGCTTGACGTTGATCTTCAGCCATTTGCCTAGCTCTTTGGCGGTTGAGTCTGATGCGACGGTGGAAGCTTCTCTCTACCTCAGAGTCATACTCTGGATCAGGGGAGAATCTGAGGTTATGCGATGATTGCATACACGTCTTCTACCTGAGTAGAGAAAGAAACACCCCTTTTAGATGAAGCAGGAGATTTGATGGATTCAAGAAGATATGGGCTTATGGTTAAAAAGAAAATGTAAAACCCTAACCAACTAGCAGGATAGTTAATTGAAATTGAAACGTTCCGTTGTCCCTGGCAACGGTGCCAATTTTTTATGGAGCTTCCACTTACATGGAATTGCGTGCACCACTAAAAGTCCTAAAGATGGTAAGTCTTTAAGTTTAGCCTTGCTTATACTAGAACGATAACTCCACCCACGTATGTTAAGATACGTGGAAGTCTTATCGTAGTATAGTTAAGGGTCAAATCCACGGGACAACGGTCTTGTTGGGAGCAACAAGATGGAAAACGTTGGAATTTCACTTAATCTCTTAATAGTTGGTATTTAGATCAAAAGGTTGTTTTGGTTGTTTTTAGACTAAGAGCAAGTAAAGTAAAGCAAGCAAGTAAATTTAAGGAAGTTAAACAATGATAAGGAACCACTGGGGTGTGATCGGTTTTCACCACCACTACACATGGATCAAAATATGCAATATAAAACATAGCCTGCAACAAGAGTTAAAACAATTAGTATCTTCGTAGACTTAGTTTCCTTTCGGAGAATTAACTACGAGAAGTGTGGGAATGTTGCAAAGTCAGCAATCCCCAAACGAATGGTCAACTACTTTTCATCATTCCCTTCACAAAGTGTGTTCCTCGACTTATCAAGGTTATACTTTTCATATGTCAACTGATTCCATTTCATAGTATGAAAGTACAATGATGGTAAGTGAGTTTACTCCACTTCTTGAAAAACACTCCTACATATCGAAACAGATGCTTGGTGGATACATGCATCAAGAACCAACATTCAAACGAGTTTCAAATCTAATAGTACAAACATAGATAATTCATACTAAAAGATAAAAGATAACACAAGTTGGTGATCAAGCAACAAGCATTCATTAAACGTTTGATGTTGAACTGTAAAGGAAGCATATCTATATTGCAAACTATGGATTACATTACATGAAATGAAAACATGGGTAGCATGGCTACTCCCCACACCCTAGTGAGAGAGACTACTCGCTCATAGCTAGGACAAAGAAGGAGGCTTTAGTTGTGCAACAATTTGTGCTAGTTTAGCCTCTACTACCTTTTGCTGAGCTTGTTGATTAGCGAGCATGGTTTGTTGGGACTGTAGCATCTGCCTTATCAAAGTCATATCATCTGCTGGCTGGGAGGGGGTATTTTTATGAGCGAATTGTTGTTGTCCTTGATGTGGTTGTTGCGGAGGCAGTGCTAACTGAGGTTGCTGCAACTGAGGGTGCAGCTGTGGGTGTAGAGGAGGATTGTTATACTGATAGTAGTTGGATGGATTTCTAGAGTAATTGGATCTTGGGAAATTGTTTCTGGGGTTCCCTTGATTTTGATTAAAGTTGCTTTGGAATCCAGGCGGCAACCTATTGGAGGATCTGCCTTATCTCTGGTGTTGCGGATTGGCAGTCCCAGTAGGGTTCCCATATTGAAATCCTGGGTGGTTTCGTGGTTGATTAGGATTATAGTAAACTTGTCCAGGAATGGAATGGATAGAATTAACTTGTTCTGGAATTTTCTCATCAGGTTGTTCAATGATTGGCTTGTACTGTTGTTGGGGTGGGTGCATATCCATCATCACATTGTAAAGCAAACCGCATGACAGAGTTGGGTGATCGGATGCGTGACATGCTTCATAGGTCCCTATGGCAGCTTTAACCTGTTGGGCTTGAGGATTTTTCTTCTTATCAAACTCTCCAAGCGAAGTTTCAAGAGCCTACTGTTTATGAGCTATGGTCTTTAAGGCTTCATCAATAGCCTTCATTTCCATTGATTCCTCAGCTTTGTAAACTTTGAGGACTCCCTTACCAGATGATCGTCCCCAATTGGATTGATTCTCAGCTCCGAGTGTGATGATTTTCCAAGCATCCTCATAGTTCTTTCTCATAAAATTTCCTCCAGATGAGGAATCCAGAAATTGCTTGATGTCATCACTCACTCCCCTATAGAATGTTTCTATTAATTGATTATGGGAGATGTTGTGGTGAGGACATTTGCTTAGAAGCTCTTTGAACCTTTCCCATGCTTCTGCGAGTGATTCTCCAGGAAGTTGGGTGAAGTGGTTAATTTGCCCCCTAATTTCATAAGTTAGCAAAGGGGGAAGAACTTCTCCAGGAAATTTTCTTCCAAGGGAGCCCATGTGGTGATGATTGGCTCCCTATCAAGCGAATTGTACCAACTCAAAGCTCTTCCGGACAGAGTGAAGTGGAAAAGGTGTAGCATTATTGCGTCGAAAGCAACCCCAGCCTGTGGGACCAGTCGGCAAAGTGCTTTGAACCTTTTCAAGTGATCCATATAGTCATCTCCAGAACCTCTAGAGAATGAGATGCCCTGCATGATCTGAATCCATTGGGTCCAGATCTCGAAGTTGGGTATGTTGATGATTGGAGGCCTCACTGGATGATTGTCTTCGTAGTTCTTAGGGATAGCATAATCCCTCAATTGCTTGTTTCTTAGCTCTAGCTGGGCAGCTTGGTTGGCTAGTTCGTTTTCAGCTCGGATGCGGGCCTGTTCTTCCGCTCGAATCTCCGCTTGAATTTGAACACGGGTGTCAGCAATGAGTTGTGCTCTTTGAGCGGCTATGGCAGCATTGACCCTCTCCATTACTAGCGCAGCTTGACGTTGATCTTCAGCCATTTGCCTAGCTCTTTGGCAGTTGAGTCTGATGCGATGGTGGAAGCTTCTCTCTACCTTAGAGTCATACTCTGGATCAGGGGAGAATCTGAGGTTATGCGATGATTGCATACACGTCTTCTACCTGAGTAGAGAAAGAAACACCCCTTTTAGATGAAGCAGGAGATATGATGGATTCAAGAAGATATGGGCTTATGGTTAAAAAGAAAATGTAAAATCCTAACCAACTAGCAAGATAGTTAATTGAAATTGAAACGTTCCTTTGTCCCCATCAACGGCCCTAATTTTTGATGGAGCTTCCACTTACGTGGAATTGCGTGAACCACTAAAAATCCTAAAGATGGTAAGTCTTTAAGTTTAGCCTTGCTTATAATAGAATGAGAACTCCACCCACGTATGTTAAGATACATGGAAGTCTTATCGTAGTATAGTTAAGGGTTGAATCCATGGGACAACGGTCTTGTTGGGAGCAACAAGATGGAAAACGTTGGAATTTCACTTAATCTCTTAATAGTTGGTATTTAGATCAAAAGGTTGGTTTGGTTGTTTTTAGACTAAGAGCAAGTAAAGTAAAGAAAGAAAGTAAATTTAAGAAAGTTAAACAATGATAAGGAAACACTGGGGTGTGATCGATTTTCACCACCACTACACATGGATCAAAATATGCAATATAAAACATAGCCTGCAACAAGAGTTAAAACAGTTAGTATCTTTGTAGACTTAGTTTCCTTTTGGAGAACTAACTACGAGAAGTGCAGGAATGTTGCAAAGTCAGCCATCCCCTAATGAATGGTCAACTACTTTGCATCATTCCCTTCGCAAAGTGTGTTCCTCGACTTATCAAGGTTATACTTTTCATACGTTAACTGATTCCATTTCATAGTATGAAAGTACAACGATGGTAAGTGAGTTTACTCCACTTCTTGCAAAACAATCCTAGATATCGAAACAGATGCATGGTGGATACATGCATCAAGAACCAACATTCAAACGAGTTTCGAATCTAATAGTACAAACATAGACAACTCATACTAAAAGATAAAAGATAACACAAGTTGGTGATCAAGCAACAAGCATTCATTAAAAGTTTGATGTTGAATTGTAAAGGAAGCATCTCTATATTGCAAACTATGGATTACATTACATGAAATGAAAACATGGGTAGCGGGGCTACTCCCCACACCCTAGTGAGAGAGACTACTTTCTCATAGGTAGGACAAAGAAGGAGGCGAGAAGAGAGAGAGTGAGTGTCATCCCCACAAAGGAGAGAGAAAGTCAACCCCTTAGAGAGAGAGATTGACGATCTTCAGTCTTCACAGGTTGCTTGATGATGAGATCTCCTCTTCCCACCTTCCTCGGTGGAGAGAGAGAAAGCAGCTTCAAGATGGAACGAGGATCTCAGACCGACAGCCTTCAGGCAGAGGATGGAAGTTGGAATAGCTCTAGAGTGATGGAGGCAGCCTCTGGGCGTCTAAAACTTGATAATTTTGGGAGGACCCCTTGGGTCTTATTTATAGGCCTTAAGTGAAGTCCAAACGGTTTGGACAGTTTTGGGTCCAAACGGTCTTGAAAACCGTTTGGACTCTGAAACCGTTTGGACCCCAAGAACGTTTGGTCTCTGAAACCGTTTGGACCCCGAGACCGTTTGGGCTCTGAAACCATTTGGACTCCATGCGGTCTTGGGACCAGTTGGCTTCATGCGGTCTTGGGACCGTGTGGTTTCATGCGGTCTTGAGACCATGTGACTCCATGCGGTCTTGGGACCGATTGGCTTCATGCGGTCTTGGGACCGTGTGGCATTGTGCGGTCTTGAGACCGTGTGACTCCATGCGGTCTTGGGACCGGTTGGCTTCATGCGGTCTTGGAACCGTGTGAGTCCATGTGGTCTTGTGATCTGTTGGCTTCATGCGGTCTTGGGACCGTGTGAGTCCATGCGGTCTTGAAACCAGTTGAGTCTTTTGTGATTTTTTGTGTGTCTTTTTCTGTAGGTAAAAAGGAGAAAAGTTAATCTAACAGTATAATTGCAATAAGAGGGATAGTTAGGGATTCTATCTAATTTATCTAAAAAAAAGAATGTGGAGAACTGAAGAAAAATACTAAGATAACATCACAAAATTGGAGGTTATCACGCTCCCAACACACCACAGGATGAAACAGATGCTTGCAAGAAGCATATTGAGGATGTCATTGATGTGAAGAGTTTGATGTTGTACTCAATGAATTATGACTTGCAAAGACAACATGAGAACATGGACGTCATTGAGATGGTTCAACATCTCAAGAGAATGTATCAAGACCAAGCACGACAAGAGAGATATGATGTCTCCAAGGCATTGTTCAAGTCTGTCATGACAGAAGGAGATCCAGTAGGCCCTCACACACTCAAGATGATTGGGTATGTGTAGAACCTATCTCGACTGGGATTCCCTCTGAGCCAAGAGTTGGCTACTGATGTGATACTGTAATCGTTGCCAGAATCCTACGGTCAGTTTGTGATGAACTACGACATGAACAACTTTGACATGCCACTGACATAGTTGTTGGGCATGTTGAGGATAGTTGAGGCACAGATGAAGAAAGACAAACCCACATCTATGATGATGATCAGTAGAAAGAAGGGAAAGTCTAAAGGTAAGGGCAAGGGCAAAGCAAAGAAAGGTTCTAATGCTAGCCAGCAGCCCAAGTCATCTTCAACTCTCAAAGCCAAGGGAGGGATGAACAAGGGAGGTAAATGTCACCATTGTCCTGAGTCAGGACATTGGAAGAGAAATTTTCCTCTCTACATAGATGAACTAAAGAAGAAGGAGGAGGGGATGGAAGTCTCCACCTCAAGTATCATGAAATAAACTTAAAATACTTATTATGATACCAAGATATAGATCTGACATATATGATGTGTAGGACCTAAAAAGAAGTGATGGCCTTTATGAAAGGACCAAGAAGGAACACTCATCAACATTGGACCAAGTGTTGCTTTCATAGTAGTGCCTTTTAGTTTATTTCAGTCCAAAGGGCATGTAATAGAGTTATGAACTGCTATTTCATTTTTCCAATAAATAGAAACATTTTATTTCTGCATATTTAATGACAAGGATGTCTATAAATAAAAATTCATGTTTCAATTTCAAAGATATGATCTTTTATGGCAATGCCTTATTTATCTTGTGGTACTTTATATGCATGAGATAAAATAAATAATACCTATAAGTTATAGATGACTTAAACAATAAATTAGCATTATCATCTAATGAATGAGCAATTCATCTCTAGGTTCCATGTTGATGGATAAACTAGACTCTCTTGGTTAATGAACCATTAAGAGATATGAATGTCTTGTTTATTGGGCATGATGACAAGTCAATTTTTGCTAGATGTAGTGGGAGAATGACTATTCTATTAGGCATAATACATATTGATGTATATACATATCTATTGGAATAAATGATAATACTTTAGATATGGTATTTAATGAAATACCAATATGAATATCTTGAAATGTTCAAGAATATCATAAATGAAGAACAAACTTGATAAAAGTATTAACTCTTTGATATGATCAATGAATGAGATACTTAAACCAAATGTTTGAGGACCTTGTCAGTATCTATGCTAGTGTATCATAGAGAATTCATGATTAAGGCATAATGATGTCGAAATCAAAGAAGGAATCATACTCTAAATAGTAAGAGCATGATCATCAAACAAATAAATAATCTTCTAGAATTCTTCTAAAGAACATGCTTTACACTAAATAAACGTACAAAGGAGATTAAGAATCACAAGTGTTGTGGAATCTCAAAATCCTTATGTAACAGATACACCTCATATATCTAGTAGATAACACCTTGAGCTTGATGGATAATGATATCCTACAAACTCGAAGGTTATGAATTGGGCATATGATGATGAGCCAATAATCTATCTTGATGATGTTGAGGAACCAGATTTTGAGTTATAGCTTGGAAGACATAAGATCCAAAATGACTTCCATGTGAAGCAAATAAGGCATGACCTTAATGGTAGAACTTATAGGGATAAAACCCATAAGTGCAATTGGGTCTTAAGAGTTAAGACTGACATTGATTACATTTGAAGAGCTAATCGGTTGAGATAAATTCAAGTGAGGTCAAGGTGTTGAACTTGATGATTTTATTTAACCAACTTCAGTGGCTATAGGCCATAAAGGATCATGCTTCCTATTGGAACTTGAAGACTATGAGATTTGGAATATGGATATTAAAACCACATTCCTAGTAGACATAACATGAAAGTTGTGTATGTGACACAACCTAAAGGGTTTTATAATTTTGTTAATGCAAATGTAGTCTATAAGTTACAAGAGTTTAATCAATATGATTGATTAAATATAAGCACCTCAAAATGGGAGTCTTTACTTTGATTATATAGTCAAAAGGTTTGACTTATATATCAAAATAAAGAAGGGATCTGTGATTACAAAGATTTAGTGGGAGCGTATTCATATTCCACATGATGATGAGGAATAAAATGAAACTGGTGTGGAAATACCTTCTTTAAGGAATAAAGAGAAATGTCCTATGTGATAGGAATAGAGACCTATAGAGATAGTTCTCAAAAGTCTCTTGACCTGATAAAGAGAGAGCATACATTGGAGTCTATGCTAAAGGGTTCAATATGCAAAGATTCAGTGGAAGAAAACTTGTCCATATTATGTGGAGTTAGTCTCTCAGATGCCTAGTGTCCCAAATTCTTATGAAGAATAGGAACACATAGATAGATTTCTTGTGCATTCACAATTGGATCTATAATGTATGTAATCATCCCATTATCTTGAATGTATCGGACATAACAAGAAAATATATATGCATTCATCATCTTGTATGTATTGGACATGACAATATGATATGCTCATCCAGTTATCTCATACGTAATAGACATGACAAGTGGATGTATGTATACTTCCAGTGAGAGTCACTAAAATACCATAAAGAACTCATTTAAGTACTTATGAAGTATTAAAGGATTAGTTTCGTGGTAATAAAAGGAAGAGTTGAGTGTAAATTAGTTACACAGATGCAAGCTTCCAAATTGATAGAAAAATGATCGCAAAATGCAAAATATAAAAGTTATATTTGAAAAAGAGTTGTTAAGTGGAAATGTTCTGAGTAAAATTAAAAAGGCCATTTAATTCTAAAAGGAAATGTCGAATATCCTTGAGTTATGAACAACAGAGGATACTATATGGATCTATAAGTTCATACAGATGAACTTATAGATATTCCAACCATTGATGACAAAGTAGAAATACTAAGTCAAACAATGGAGCTAATTGTTAGGCAAAGAATATCAGATAACATATTACTGCAACTCCATCTCATACAAAATGCCATACAGCGAGGAGATGTGAAACATGCTATATACCAACTAAAGCAAAGTGTTTCTAACTCACTCAATTAGTACTAGCACAACAAAAATATGTGGGCCATGTTTAGAGATGACTGAGAATATGATTAAAAGGTGATTGGATCTAAGTGCAAGTTAGAGTCTATTGGTATGTATGCCCAGAGAGCCAATCATATGATGATTGGATTGCATATATTCTGATTGATTTGATAAATATCAAAGGCAAGCTTCTAAATTATTTTAGCTCAATCGATTATGAGATAAATGATGGAGCAGAATGAATGTCTAAAGAATGACCATACTCAATGACGTATGTCTGCACATTAATGACTAGAACAATGGGATCATACGAATGCTAAGAGTATATACATTCTTGTTATGTCCCTAGTCGAATGTCATTGTGGAAGGTTGATAGACAACAATGACACATTAAGACTAGATTGTGTGTTGGTTGATGACAGTGTCTCATTAGTCATGATATATGATATCAAACCAAGAACATAGATACATGTTACAGAACAGTGTATCAGACAGACCCACCATGAGAGTGATACATGGAACCAAGACATGGTAGTCAGAACCATCTCTCATAGTGATGGTGGTGATTGTGATTCTTAGACCTAAAATCACTGCACTCATCGAATGTGATTGGGTACACTTTGACATCATCAAACGCATTCCTGAAATATGGGTTGTAATAACGGTGATGATTGGGTGGCTTTGACACATGAGATTGACTGTGGGTGATAGATATGGGATTTGTCCCTCCTAAGGGAGTATGATGTCTAAGCCACTTGATAAGAGAGACTAAGAAAGGAATGTGCATGTATATGTGAATCAATATATGATATTGATGTCACACATATGTCAGACAGTCTGCTCTAGTTCAGGAAACATGAATTAAGATTGAAAGGATGATAACTCCATGCCTTGAGTTCATTCATGATATCAGAGACAAATGAATTCTACATTCACTGGAACACCAATCATAGAGTATAGGTTTTAAAGTTGTTCGCCAACTTTCCTTTTCACTTGGGTAGCACTGATGTGCGACTAGGTACCGCTCTTTGCTTGTGATGTCATAAGCTAGTTATGGACATTCACTGCCAATGTGAAACGGGACCTATAAATTCACACACAAATGATTAACCTAGAAGAGGAGTTTATCCATTAATGATGTTTGGATTGATTACTAAAGTGTTTATGTACTCAATCATACATTCAATCAATAGACTTGACTCAAAATCATCAAGTTCAAGTGTTGAACCAACTCATTTGAGTGTCACATTGTTTGTGAACCGAATTGACTTTGTTATACACTATCTAGACCACCAACCGATCAGTTCATAGGGTGAACCGATCAGCTCATGGCCAGTGAGATGACTGGTTCACTTGTCCAAATGAGCAGTGTTGGGTTGCCCCGGTTTGTGAGAAAAAGTTTTCCATTTCACTTGTTCAATTCGATTGGGACACGAATTAATATTTGTGTTAATTAGAAACGAATAAGGAAAGTCCATTGGAGGTAAGTCTAGGAAGTGAAATGACCAGTTCACACTCCCAACCAACCAGTTCATAAGTGAACTGATCAGCTCACCTTGCCAAATGACCGTTTCAGTTATGAAATGACTGGTTCGCCTACTGAAGTGCAAATTGTTCATGAAAGTTATGGACCCTTCTACTCCCGAACAGACTGGGAACCCTGACTCTGCCCTCTACTATAAATAGAGGGGTATATAATATAACCATTTTGATGCTTAAAACATAGAGATATTATGTAAGTCGTGAAATGATTATTTCATGAGTAATAAATATCAAATGATGGATGAAAATTATTGAAATGTTTAGTAACTCCTATTGTGATTTATGATCCATATGATGTTATTAATTGTAATATTGATTCATATAATCATGTAATTTTCTTAATATGGTTGTCTAGGGCTAGTATCCCTAAATAAAATGTAGAAAATGCATGTATGATCAATAAATGACGAAATATTCAGTATAAGCTTATACCAGTAACTGGAAGATATTATATAATTATGAGTTCATAATTGTGCATATAAGTCATGTTACATGTAAGAGACCCTAAAATGATGAGAAAACCCTAACTTGGGTTAATGCATGTAATATAGGGTTAATATGAGCACCTCTTTATATGAAACATAATATATAGATGATCTATTTTGATCCAACACATAAGTGGAGAATAATACCAATAACTTAATTTCAAGAAGATAAGACAAGTAATGATGCACATATCCTAATGAACTAAGCAAACCCTAATGAATCATAACTAGGGTTAAGATGATGAGAACCTAAAGGTGAAATGTATAATCTTGTCTTGATCAGGGTTGACCAAGGATAAAGATGACTCAGGAATGTGGTATAGATTATCTGGTTCAAGGTAAGACATTACCTCTTACTTGGCTTATTATACAGTATGCGTGCATTATATGTGTAGTAAACACTTGGCATATGATATTGGATGAAATGATTGTTCTTGTATGATATGTTTCTTGATGTTTTTCATACTTATATGGCTATGAACACATGAAACATACGATATTGGATCCATCATATGATAGCAGTAAACTCTTTGATAGGAGATCACATTGTATACATGATCTAACTCCTTGGCAGGAGATCATAAGGCCTAAAAGAATCTATCCCTTTGGTGGTAGATATACGAGATATGTGATGGAAATATGCTTAAAATATATGTTCTTTTTTGTTAATAAATATTCTTGTGTAAGTATATGCTTTTGTTATGTTTGTTTATTGTTGTCAAGTGTTAGTTTTATCTTATTACCAAGCTTAGTAATGAGAGGTATATAAAAGACACATAGGCATACTCAGGACCGTATTCTTGAATATTTTGCTAATGTGTACCACATGTAATCTTTTGTTTATGTTGTGGATATATGCTCTTGAAGAACCATGATAGTTGAGAGTTGTGTGTGTTGGGTTTTATGTGGTCGGAGTAGGCAACTGACACAAAAATTTAAATTGACCATAAACCCATAACCACCAGACCGCATCAATATCTATGTAATGGGAAGGATGGTTTTAGCGAGATATACCTGGTCCTGAGGCTTGCTCAGTGACTATACTTTGTAGCAAGTGCAGTCTTCTACCACCTATCTTCGACAGTGTCTATGCAACTTCTGGTCTTGACCCAGAATGTAGTTGATTGTCGTCCTCTTGAGCAGAAAAAGTCACCCACCTCTATAGATAGTCCACCCAGACTACTGGGAACTCTAGTCATCCTAAAGGACAGACTAGAAGGAGTTGCCCCCTTCTGTCGGTGTACTAGTCACCAATACACTCTCCAACTATCAGTTACTTTTCTGTAGTTGTCTTTCCCTCAGTGTTCCTCCCTGGATGTGTAGAACTTGCTTGGGCTCTCTCTGTTACCACAACTAGAGAGGACAACAACTTTGTAGAGCAACTAATGTTCTGAGTTGTGTGTTTTGAGTTGCTACTCATCTTTTTTGAGAACTTTGGTACCTTATTTGTAATTTTCTGATAACGGTACTAATTACTGTGAATTATACAAGATCTGGGCATTTTTGGGAATATCTGAGGGTATTTACCTTTTTGGGCCTATCAGTTGTTGCCACGTGGCTCCAATAAGTGGCACAGCCCTTGCTCAGCTGATCTATTCTTTTATTTTGGTTTAGGGTTGATCCCAATTTGATCTGAGGCTGACCGGTCTGGGAACTAGACTGCCCAGTTCCTCTTCCCCTCGCATGAACGCGAGCCTATCCGACAGTGCAGCTCCCCTATTTGTCATTGTGCCTCTGCGCTTGGGTCATTGGTGAGAGATCAACATTCATCCACCCAGCTTTAGTCCACGAGCCACCGTCGTGTTCTAGATCAACAACGAAGGACCCCTTCGGGGTTGCTCCTCTTCAACACCTCCAGATGCGATCAACCACCAAGTTTTTCCTCCTCAACTTCATGTCTCTCGGCTTCTCAATCAAGCTTGCAAGTCATGGGACTCCATCTCACAGTCGCCTTTGTACGTGGCATCCCTGGCGAGAAAATCTA
This sequence comes from Alisma plantago-aquatica, assembly GCA_963693085.1. Lineage (NCBI taxonomy): Eukaryota > Viridiplantae > Streptophyta > Magnoliopsida > Alismatales > Alismataceae > Alisma > Alisma plantago-aquatica. The sequence continues at coordinate 313,643,564 of OY856410.1, forward strand.
GAAACACCATGACTAATAGTGGGGCCCTGTTTCTTCAGCATGGCATGAAGTCTTCTCCTCATCATCATCCTCTCGATCTTGGTTGGGGAGACCTTGAGTGGTGAGTTTTTGAGATCGTCGGCCCTACTCTACCATACACAGAAGAAACTACAAGGAATATAGGCCTCCTTAGATCTCCTCACTTTCCAAGTTTGACTTCGTAGTCTTTCCTCCATGGCAACATGCCTCTCTATCTGGTGTAGCTCCTGCTATGAGGTCAACCATTGTCGACCACCGTTCTATTTCTCCTAAGTCAGCTCACTACTTCCTCTAGCAGTTAGCAATCATGGCCGCTCCTTGGTCCCAATGTGTATTGTCATTGGTCTTTCGTCAAGTAGGTGATATGCCTCAACCTCCTTCTTATGCCTCCTGCAGCAATGTCGACAACTCCAAGGAAGCTAGCCTCAAACACGGTAGGAACCGGTGGTAATGCCCAGCCTGCTTTCAACTTCCTAGCGCTAGGTGTAGATAGGTTTTGGGACTCTCTCCATTCCTACCAACATGCCTGATGAGGAGTCTTTGAAACCGTATAATCATGTTTTAACCCCCGATCATGATCGTGGCCTTAGGGGGTGTCGCAAGCCTCCACACACCAAGACTGTGCTCTATCCAATGCTTTGAGAACAAGGGTTCATCCATTCAATTATATGATCCAACATCTCAGATCAAAGAACTCTCTGTGCCAATCCGTGGCTCCTCAAACCTGTGTGGGGCGACATCCTATTTGATCACCCTTAGGCTATAGATATTAAACTAAAGTTCGTCAATGTCCATATTGCACATTTTTCAAATATTCAAACTTAAATATCATTGTCTAGGAAGCTCATTTGATCATGAAGTTTGGATCGTAGCTTTATAGAAACTCAAGCATCATTTTATCCAAATTTGGTTCCAAAAGTCAACTCTTTGATATGCCAATTACTTACCTTATAAACACATAAACTTAGGGGTCTTAAAACATGATATCAACACCAATTAACATCCAAATTTTTCCAAAGCACTTGGAACTCTTCAAATTATTTAAAGATATAAATTCACTTATGTCATTAGGTATCCAAGTAATCCAAAAGTTCACTCCATCATATCCTACACACCTTAAAAGAAATTTCATCCTAAAAATTAAGCCAAAATCCAGTATAACACACCCATCATCATCTAAGTTCATTAGGATTAAGTATAACAAACTTATCCCATTAGGGTTACATGTCAACATGATATGATCATTATCCATTATATTCATATGAGGGCAAAGGTAAGACTACCTTATTAAGGTCAAATGCTCATTGGTTGCAACATCATTCAACCCATATCACCATTCCACAAGTAACCAAGAACCATAGTATGTTGAAAAGGTAAGACCATTGGTTATTTACATAAGTAAACACCTAAAACCAACCATATGTAAATCCATCGAGTTGTGATCTATAAATAGTCCCCACTAAACCCTAAACATACCTTATTTAATAACATAAACGGGCACCATAGGTTGTGGGGTTAAAACCCATCATTGGTTGTACATTTTAAGCAAGCATCATATCAACCATCAGGCTCCTTGAATTGATCACATGAGGGAAACCATCATAATCATATTATTAGTACTCACATGCAATACTATAGATTTAAAAAAAAACCATTGGATTTTAAAGCATCCAATCTCAACCATTGGATCAAGTCCATTATTCAAAATTATTACATGAAGATGTGTTAGATCCTAACCATTGGATCAGATTCATATTTCAAAACCATCACTTGGAGTATGAGTCTTACCCTTGAATCATTTGACCCAAGAAACTATTGGGTTAGGGCTTAATTGAAGCTACATCTAAAATTTTATCTCACCATCAGTTGTGGTGGTCTGATCCATCATCATTTGTGATCAGTACGTCACCATTGATTTTTATATTATCACTATATTCATTTAACACTTACAGATATGAAGTTAATGTCATCATTGATTGATGGAATCATCATGGTACATAGAGGTTGATCATTAAGCTTCTAATTGAGCCAAAACTAACCTAAGTGGTGACCACTGGTTGACACCTTTGGTCACCTCCATCATTTTTCAAGATACCAACACCATCAGTTGTTGCATGGTATCACCTTCATGTCATGTGGTACTGAAAGAAATAGCTTGAAAACCCTAAATTGGACGATCAATTGTTAGGTGCTTAACACCATCGATTGTTAAGAAAACCTTTCCTAGATCATATTCTACCTTAGGAAGTATGTACACCTATTTATAGACTCATCTAGATCTGGAATAGAATAGGGAACGCCATAAAAATCGAAACCCTAGGCAAGGTTATCTTTTAACAAGCATATATCATTGTTTGAGAGCAAGATCTTATGCAAGCAAACTTGTAGTAAGCAATAAAAGTGAAGAGGGTTATAAAACTCACCTCTAAAGAGAAGAAAAGACTTGTTACAGTAAGAAAATTAGAACAAGAAGGTAGAAAACTCCAACACATGCTCTGAACTCGGCCATCTAGCACCTTTCTCCATACAAGAAGTAAACCCTAGATAGGAGGAGAAAGAAGGGTAGATCTTTTAAGCTTTTAAGCAACTTTTACTGTGGAACAATAGAGTTATGACCTGGAGGAGGTGTGAGGAAGAAGAAGAACAAGGAAAACAGAGAAGGAAGGAAGAAAGCAACTTGCCTTGGTTAGAAACCCTAGGTTGGGCTCGACGAAGCTCTAGGAGACCTTCTTCTCCAAAAAGAGGTCATCTTCTACCTTAGACCACCTGGTTCCACATATAAATAGAGTGGAGTCAATGATCTAGTTTAGAGGAAATAGATAGTGAGAAAAGGTTTTGAACTTGGGCAAGGAAGAGATAGATATAGCCCATGGATAAGGAAGAGAAGAAGCATGAGGTGTACAAGCAGCTCTCCATGTGTACATAGTTTAAAGCTTAATGGACGAGCAAGAAGTAGGTCCTTCAGCTGTTGGAGACTTTCAAGCCATAAGTTGTTCGTATCCCAGACTAGACATCATTTTTTGGGTGAAGGTACCATCATTTGTTCAAGGTTTAGGTCAATAGATGGTTGAACCATATGTTGATCATGTCTATAAGTAAACCATCAGTTCAAGTGAACCAAACCAACATGAGCCATCAACCTAGAGCCTTTATGATGACCTGCAGATGTTCCCCAGTAGTCCATGTGGTTTATGGCCATTGGTTGTTGCCCAAACCAATAGTACCATTGGTTGTTAGGCCTTCAAGGTGGCACATCATTGAAGGGTAAAACCCTAAATCACCCTTGAAGCAAATCACCACCAAACCAAGATACAATTGAGCATCACATGGATAAACAAGCTCAATAATGGTGATAGAACATCCAAGGACCATAGTTCAAGTGACAAATTGCAAATAAAACCTCTTAATTGGGTAAATAGCATAAAATCTCAAAATGTACATAAAATTGCATAACTTGCACCAACAGTGTCCAAATTGGATCAAATTTGAAACTTAAGCTTGTCTTATGATTCCAAAGAATATAAAAAGGTTAGATTAGGGTTATAAGAATTAAATTATGGTAATTAAGCATGTTCAACCATTTAAGCAAAGTTAGGGTCTCACAACCATAAATTCCTAATAGGGATTTCACCCCTGAAATCCAAGGTAAACAAAGATGGATACTTATCATACACCACATCCTAAATATTCCATTTGGTTATTTTCATCTCATGGTGATGTCACATCATCATATAAGTCATACTCTTCTTTCTCAACTCTTGCATATGTCACTTGGTTCAACATAGGAACCGTTGTGCCGCCTGCACAAGTCTAGTAGTACCTTTCAACTTGGGACTCTAATTGTCGTCTTGAACTATTATATCTATTGAATAAAACATAACTCAGAGGCCACACTTGTTGGATCTTACCAAACATGGAACATCATGTATCTCTTATCATATGTAATTATACAAGGTTTCATCTCTATGATCCTTTGATGATTGTTGCAATTAGCAACTCAATCAATCAGGTAGGCATTCCCTAGTTGTCAAGAACTATGAGGCATATGTTCTTAGAAGATTCTTCAATCATCTAAATGGTGGGCTGGCAATCTGTCTAGTTGAAAAATTATATACTTGTTTGTAACAAGTTAACAAATATAACTTCTTCATTAACTTTGTTAGAGGTAGGGAAATGACACTGTACTCATCTTATTAGGATTCACACATCACACTTAGTAGATGTATCATAACTCCAAGAGGATACTCTAATTAACCCCCAACTCACTCTTGTTGAATTTGTCACATGTAAATATAGTTTCTTCAACATTCTTAACATTTAGCAAAGATATTAACCATGCTACTGACCATCTCTGAACTACTTTGAGATGTCATCATTCAAAGCTTGTCACAACTTATGAGACAAGACCTAAGCACTTCGTTCCTCTTATTTATGAATGCTACCAGTACATTGGTTAGTCTAAACAACATAACCCTAAACTCATAATGGTCATGTAACTTATGTCCTCAACTCTAACTCGTATTTGTTGATAGTATGATCCTAATTTTATCTTAAAGGAACATGGTAGTACATGTCTACTGATCAACAAACCCTCTATCCTTGATAGTGGTCTTACCCAATTATCATCAGACCATACGTAACATTATCCAATCATTCTTCTTTACACAAACAACACTTGGAGGATCAATGTCAACTCTCTCTCTCTTTCTAATGGAAAGAAACACAAGACGGCTCATCTAATAGATATCTTTAACTCATATATAACAGGTACACTCTAGATACTAGGATTCATTACCTTGGTATCTACCACATGTTCTATAATGATCTCATACCCTAGTTTCATCCACTTTCTCAACATCATAACTGGCTAAGAATATATAGGATGAATCCCCCTAACTCTTGGAAGGCTCAAAAAGCATGTTCATTACAAAACATAAAGATTTTGAAACTATATTCCAAGGCAACCACACATCATATCAAGATATCCATCCTAGGATTACAACAAATCCACATGTTGTAGGTGGCATGAGATCCACTTGAAGGCTACACCTAAAAAAGAAGGAACACAAATTTAAACAAACTTCCCACATCAAAGCAACATTATCTAGGGGTCACTAGAAAAAGGTAACCAATTCTATCTTTATTATGCAAGTTACAACTTCTTTTGTATCATTTTACCTTTTTCATATACGGTTCCTTGCCATCAACATAGGAATCATCATGATTAACGTATCTAATTTCTCCTTCCTTGTTAAATTCTTATCATATTTGTGTTTTTTCTCTTATTTTACTATATTTTTCAACCACTAATCAAGAGACAAATCCTCATATTTCCCATTTTCTTCATTAGGATAAGATCATCTCCCTTAATTTCTATGACATGTCATGCACATTTTACATTAACACTTTCTTACACACATAGGTTTGTCTGAGATTAACTCAAGTTCCACTTTATATCTCTATCATTGTTCTCATTCATTTTCTAATATTACACTTATCACAATATTTCTCTCCATCTTATGTGAATTTCATACCTTAAATTGCTTTATTAACACAAACTTATCGGTCTTTTTCTTTATTATCTTCTTGAATTATAGCTTTAAGAACTCCTCTTTGGCTTATTTGTATTCATATTTAGGTTTTATGGTGTTGTATCTTTCTCTTATGGTTATCAAACATTCAAGTTTTGATAGGTTATGATGTACTTATCATCTTCTTTAGGGTAAGATTGAGATATCTTGTACCATGATTTCTTATTCATTATACTCTTTATATTGTCACAAAATGACTACTTGATCTAAGTAATCAGAGAGATAACAATCTAAGAGTTCCATACTTTCCTTTTTGTCAATACTTGAATACCTAGCCAGGGCATCTAAGTACTGAGATTAAGTACTATGCACCATATTTTTATGTCATATTCCTAACTTAGACATCATCCTAGTCCTAAGTCCTAATGTCCCTTTAGACTCAACGAACCTAAAGCTCTAATACCAACTTGTGAGAACCCATTAAACTAAATGAGATTACTCCAAACACAAAACACGCTTACTCATTAATTAAATGCAAACCCAGAAAACATGGTAAATTAAGGCTGATTTCAACATTTTCCGATTGCTCATGAACATTTACATAAAAGCCTAGCAACATTCTTTATTTATTAATGTTCAATATCTTTTACAACTACTTTGTAGCCTCAACTACAACATAAACTTTACAAAGGAACACTATCCACATATACAAGCATAAACATGCTATCAAAAGCTTGATTCAATCAAAACATTGTATACAAACTTTTCACCCAGACCTGAGAGTACAAGGATGACTCTCGGACATACTAGAAAACTAACAACTATCTCTAGGGTTCATCACCTAACTTTCTCCTTGCTATCATAGTTCTGCTACCGCTATTGTCGAACACCTAAAAAGATGTAATGACCCACGAGGTGAGACCCAGTTCCTGCAAGATATATAACTCTCTCCAAAAGATATTGATTACATCATATTAAATAGTAAATAACTAAGTAGTTGAAGTATTTGATAGTCAATTAAGAAGATTTAATAGTTCAAGCATGCTAAACAGAATAAGCAATTAAGCTTAGAAACAAGCATGATTATCAGTGTATACATAGGTAACAAATCAATCTTTTTCTTCTATCAGATGTCTACTCATATTTCATAAGATTGCATATAATAACAATCATCATCATTAGTCTGACAATCATCATATACCATGCTAACAATACAAGTAAACTAGTAGCATAAGTATCTCTAACATCATAAATATGTATAACATCATAACATGGGGGTATCAATGTTGACATGTTTAAAAAAGTGAACCAATCTACAACATAATTAGAGCTAACATCATAAGAATAACTAACTATGTCATAGGTTAACAACCTAACCCCAATCTACACCTTAGATGCCAACATTAAGGTGTAGAAAAGGGTTAAAGTTTCTTGTCCCTGAGTTGACCAAAACACAAAAGTATATACATGCACCAAATATCAAAGCTTCCTTAAATAAACCAAAGTTAATTACATACGAGCTTGAAGGCATAGGAGTTCTAAAGAAGAAAACTTAATACATGAGAGAGAACTACATTGCAAAAGAAAAAAGAACTTAAACTAAGAGTCCCATTAGCTTTATCATTCCTCATGAAAGATCTGAGTTTGTTGAGCTAGTATATAGATTTTTGCATCATCATCATCATAACAAGAAGGTACCTATAAAACATTGAAATTGGTATACAACAGCAAAATATATAAATATATTGTATTGAGTATGCCTATGTGTCTTTAAATTATACCTCTTGTCATATCTTGGCAATAAAGATAAAACTAACTTGGCAGTAATAACAACTATAACAAAAAAAATCAAACTCTTAGAAACATCTTATTAACAAAAGTGAACATGATATATTTTAGGTATGTTTTTCCATCATATATCTGATACATCTACCACCAAGGGCTTTGACACTTTTAGGCCTTGTCATACATCTCATACATCTACCACCAAGGGCATTGATGTTTTTATACATTGTCACATAACTGGTACATCTACCACCAAGGGCTTTGATGTTTTTTCAAGCACAATACTTCTAAGATTTTAGTGCTATCTCATGATGGAACAACTCAATTATATTTGCATATTTTAAAGACTACACTATACATATAGGGAAAATCAAGAAAGCATATTACAAATACATTCATCTCATTCAATATCCTATACCAAGTGTATTACTACTTATATGTTTTCCAAGCATAACATATATATAAGCCAAGCAAGAGGTAATGGTGTACCTTCTACTCAAAAGTGCGGAGTCCAGAGATGCTCCTCACTGGTACCTTTGTTTTCCTAAAATTATGAGATTTTGATATTTATTAGATATGTTTGCAAAATCACCATTTAATTCTAAAAGAGTATAAAAAGGCCCTTTTCCTGATTTGGAGTCATGAGAGTATAGCAGGAGTCATGAGTACACATCTGAGTTCATATTTGATAGTATCATGTTAGAGTAGGGATTCTAGATAATTTTGGTGGTCTTTAGATCATGATGGGTCATCATAACAATATTTTGGTAAGACAAAAAAATAGGGAAAAAATGTGGTAATTCATATTTGATGATATTCAAGCCACATAAATTGAAACTAAAGGTCTCATAAATATCTAGGTAAAAAAAAGGAAAGTCATAACATTTTGGTGTTAAAACCAGGTTCAAGTATTTTCTAATTAATTAACCAAGGTAGAAACATAATTGAGTATGAGTATAGATACTAGACAAATCTAGGATTATCTGAGGGTAGATTCATGTTCCTCATATTTTTTGAGCAAAAAAAATATTTATTTGTATTTTTTTGACATACCATCGATTTACTGTGATTTTTCTAAGATTAGGGAATTTTCTAGTATTTATAGAAAATCAAGAATAAAACAAAAGGATGGTGATTAATGTGAACCTTTGGATGCTCAGATCCAATGGTCACATGATAGTTTGGGTGGAAATAAAAGCGATCTGACTAGGTAGTACCTTACTGGTCCAACTAGGATCCATTCAGCAATGGAGGGTCCCATCTTCCTTGTCTTCAGCTGGGCTGAACTTGCTCTGCCTTCATCTCAGGTGAGCTCCCTCTAGCAGCAGGAGTCTCCTCACATGCGGGTGTAGGTGGAGTTAGCTTCGTAGATCACTCCCAGATCTAGGTAGCCAAAACTCGAGGCTCAACTCCCCTAGGATCAGCGCATTGCCGAGAGAAAATGAAGCACATTGGCTTGCTGTAGAGGAGAAGATGCAAGTAGAGCAATTGTGAGCGTCGAGGCCCTTAGAGGTGCCATCGAGGTTGTTGGGAGTCCCTTGCACCTAGAGGTGTGGTTGAATTATAGGGGAGAGGGAAGTGTTTGACTAGACAACAATTCCACCTGAGTGGAGATGGCAGGAGGTAGATTAGTTGAGAGGGAGGTGAAGGAGGCATTCTTCAAGAAAATTGAAGTGATAGAAAAAGAAAAGAAACATTGGTGGAGCTTTTGGGTTGTTTCAATAGATGTGTGGTTGAGTGAACATCATATTCCTAATTCGAGTCAGTTAGGTTTGGAGAGGGTGCTCGTCGGTGGTGGTCATGGAGGCTGCTCTGGTCACCTTCGCGGGTCGTGTGAGGGCTTGTTGTGTTCTTGGAGGTGAGTTGGAGATGAAGCTTTAGTTAGTTTCATGCAAAGTGGGTCGAGGTGGGGAGTAGAGGTTGGGTCATGGAATTGAGACTGTAGCCACATCCTTCTCGGGTTGATCAAAAGTTGAGGATGATCTTATGGATGTGAGATCTGCCTTGGATCTGTGGATGCACCATCGAGCGGTCTGAGTGGCTCCACGGGGGTGATTCATAGATTGCTGACCTCGGCCCCATGTGACAAGGTCAAATGAAGTTCATTTGATCAAAACCTATAGGTTAAATTACTATAATCATGTAAATTCGATGAAAACTTATATGAAATCTTTGTAAAATCATGGAAGTCGCTAGGAGCATAAAATTGACATGAAAATTGAACCATAGCTTCATTACAGCCAACCCTAGGTGTTGGAAAAGTCTGAGTTTGGAATTCCATTCTTTGATTGATCAATTAATCTTTCTTTGAACAAGGTTTTAAATTTAGGGTAATATAAAGGAATAAGTATAAAAAGAGTATAGAAAAACCACTTTATCACATGCTACTCACCTTAAAAGAAATTTTTTCCTCAAAATTAAACTGGCTGAAAGAGATGAGGGAAACATTGCTCCATATCCGCTTGAAGTTCTGAGGTTGCATCTTCTGCACCATGATGGTTCCACTACACCTTCACCATCTAGATCTACTTGTTCTTGAGCTCCTTGACTTTGGAATCAAGGATCTTTGTAGGCTGCTCTGGATAAGAGAGATTCTCCCGTAAATCAAGAGGCTTGTGATTCAGGACATGACTATCATCCTTCACATAATGCTTCAGATTGGATACATGAAAGACATTATGCATCATATTGTACTGCGGAGGAAAGGCGAACCGATAAGCACATTCACCAATGTGCTCAAGGGGCCCACATATATCGGACTAAGCTTCCCTTTCTTCTTAGCTATAGAACGGATGGGTCTGATCTTTAAGAAAGCATAATCACCCGCCTCGAACTGCTTATCTGACCTGTGTGAATCTGCATATGATTTTTGACAATCCTGGGCCTGTTTCAACCTTTTCTTGATTAAAGACACCTTATCAGCATAGAGTTGCAACTCCTCAAACTTTAACATCTTCCTTTCTCTAACTTCATCCCAATGGAGAGGGGATCTACATAGCCTACCATAGAGAGCTTCATAGGGTGGCATATCAATACTGGACTAATAGCTATCATTGTAAGTGAACTTTTCTAATGGAAGGTAGTAATCCCAAGATCCTCCCCAATCCAAAACACATGCTCTAATAAGATCCTCCAAGATTTGAATAGTGTGTTCTGACTGACCATCCATTTGGGGATGATATGTTGTGTTGAAATTCAACTGTGTACCCAACTCATTCTGTACCTGCTTCCATAAATGTGATGTGAACTTTGGATCCCGATCTAAAACAATAGATATTGTAACTCCATGCAGCAGTATAATCTCCCTTATATACAACTCAGCAAGCTCAGGAACCTTGGTCGTAGTCCGCATAGGTAGTAAATGTACAGACTTGGGCAACTGGTCCACTATGACCCATACCGCATCATATCCCTTCCTGGTCCTGGGTAATCCCACCATGAAATCCATGGTGATATTTTCCCATTTCCATTCAGGGATTGGTAAAGGTTGCAATAGACTGACTGGCCGTTGATGTTCGGCCTTAATCTGGTGACAAGTGAGACACATAGAGACAAATTCTATAGTATCATTCTTCATACCTCTCCACCAAAAGTGTCTCTGTAGATCCTTGTACATCTTAGTAGATCCATGATGTATAGAATACTTAGACCCATGTAGCTCTTGGAGAATATGCTTTTTGATTTCCGACTCTTCAGGTACCCACATCTTGTTCTTGAACCTTAATTCACCATCCATACCAATAGATAGAAGTTCCTGGGGTTTAGCTAAAAGTGTTGTCATTTCCTCCAAGCTAGGGATGTTATTTTGAGATGTTAGAAGTTCAAAAAGAAGACCAGAAATGGTGTTGATATTTTCTAAAATAATAGTGCCATAATCAACCTCATGTGGTTCAGATGTTGAAGGTTCCTGACTCATTGATTCAGAAGGATAGATGGATGCACAACTTGACCTCTTACAACTAAGAGTGTCAGCTACAACATTGGTCTTGTCTGGATGATAAGCAATATTAAAATCATTATCTTTAAGATACTCCAACCATCTCCTTCACCTAAGATTAAGTTCCTTCTGAGTCAAAAGATGCTTGAGACTTTTATGATCTGTGAATATATCAAAATTAGCACCATATAGATAATGTCTCCAGATTTTTAGAGCATAGACAATGGCAACTAATTCCAAATCGTGAGTTGGATAATTGACCTCATTGGGTTTCAATTGTCTGGAGGCATAGGCAACAACTTTACTATCTTGCATGAAGACACAACCCAAACCCATTTTAGAAGCATCAGAGAAATTTACAAAGCCATCATTACCAGAAGACAAGGTCAAGATGGGGTAGAAGTTAAATGGGATTTTAGTTCTTGGAAGCTAGATTCACAATCGGAAGTCCAAATGAATTTGGCATCCTTTCTAGTAACTTTAGTCATGGGTAGGGCTATTTTGCTGAAATTAAGGATAAATCGACGGTAGTAGCCTCCTAGACCAAGGAAGCTATGAATTTTAGAGGCATTGGTAGGGGCTTTCCAATCAAGGATGGTTAAGACTTTGGCGGGGTCAATAGAAATTTTCCCACATGAAATGACATGTCCAAGAAACATAACTTGGTCAATCCAAAAATCACATTTTGATAATTTAGCATACAATTTTTGGGCTCTCAACACATCAAGTACTTTCTAGAGATGCTCACGATGTTGATCAATAGAGTTTGAATATATGAGAATGTCATCAATGAAGGACACCATAAAGCTAACAAGAAAAGGTTGGAAGATAGTATTCATCAAATTGATATATACTCCATGATCATTGGTCAAACCAAAAGGCATCACCATGAATTCATAATGTTCATATCTAGTTCTAAAAGCTATTTTTTGAATACCACAATCCCTTACTCGTAGTTGATGATAGTCGAATCTAAGGTCAATCTTGGAGACCACAATGGCAGTATGAAGCTGGTCAAAAAGATCATCAATTCTAGGGAGGGGATACTTGTTTTTTATGGTGGCCTTATTGATCATGCAATAATCAATACACATTTGCATTGACCCATATTTCTTTTGAACAAAAAGGACAGCTGCACCCCAGGGAGATGTACTAGGACAAATAAAGCCTCTATCAAGAAGTTCTTCTAACTATTTCTTGAGCTCTACAAGCTCGGTAGGTGTCATTCTATAAGGTGCCTTAGATACTGGTGTGGTTCTCGATGCTAACTCAAAGTGCCTTTGAGAGTGGTGCGGTGCCCGATGCTAACTCAATTGAGAAATCAATCTCACATGCTGGAGGCAACCCTAGAAGCTCCTCAAGAAATACCTTTGGGTAATCTCTCACCAAATCCAAGCTCTCTAAAGGTCTCACCTTAGAATCAGACACTGTCACAACAGCAAGATAGGCTCTACAGCCTTTGGCTATCAAGGTTTCAGCTTTAGAGAAGAGATAATCATATTTCCGTTTCTTAACTTTCTCCCAAGTATTATCAAAGGTTTAGAATTGGGTGCAGAAATAATTACTTTCTTGGCTCAACAATCAAGTGTGGCATAGTTGGAAAAAAGCCAATCCATCTCCAAAATGAGATCAAAATTCTCCATATCAAGAAGAATGAAATCAGAATGAAATTGATGATCACCATAAGAAAAAGGTAGGATTTTGGTTTTCTAGAGAGAGGTATAAATTTTTCCACTTGGAGTTGTTACATCCAAGATATAACCAAGATCTTTTATTTCTAACTTGATCATGGAAGCCATATTTCTAGAGATGAAGGTATGTGTTGATCTTGAATCGAATAGGGACACGACAGAATTATCTTAGAGGCATATCATACCTACATTATGATTTTTATATGATATCATGGTTTACAAGGGTTTTCATATATAAAGAAATTATTAACATTATTACCTTCAATCAGATGGTTGAAATTGGTCTTAGCTTCCTCTGCATCAATTGCAAAGACTTGACCCTGATGGTGTTCTGACTGAGCCTGAGCTATAGGGATAGTTGGCTGGATAGGTGGGGCTCCAGGCTGAGTGGGTGGGGTGGGACGGTTCTAGGGTGCCCCTAGATCAGATTCAAGCAATTGAATCCCATATGTCCTTCATTCTTGCAGTAGTAACATATTGATTTCTCAAACATACATTATCCTAAGTGTGAATTTCCATAGTTTCTGCAATAGTCTATAGGTGGTCCTTGATATGGTCCACCTCGACCTCGTCCTCCTCTGTTTGGTCCTCCTCAGTATGATTGACCCCTATGGCAATTTCCTCCTCCTCGTCCCATGCCATGGCTATTAGACTTCTTCCTATCCTTCTCTTTCTCCTTGCCCTTAGTGATGGATGCATTAGTTAGGCCTAGGTATGCTAAGTTGGGTGCCTTATTCATCCCTAAGGTTCTTACTTGGATAAGGGCATGATTGATGGCTGCTTCAAAGGTAGTGTAGGTGGTGGTGCAAAGATAAACTTTCAGTTCTTGGTTAAGGCCATCTATGAAGTGTTCAATCTTCTCCTCTTCATCAAGGTGATGAGCATGATGCTCCAAGAGTCTAGATGCCCTAACATAGTCAGCAAAAGATAAGGTTCCTTGGGTGAGGTTATTAAACTACTTCCTCTTCTCATTTCAGGCAGACATGGGCATGAACCGAGTGGTGAAGATCACCTTAAAATCTTACCAACTTATAGGGGCATCTGGAAGTTCTCATGTATGGTAATAGTTTTCCCACCATGACTTCGCTAACCCCCTAAGTTGATAGGTTGCAAAAGTGACCTTGTCCCCCTCAACACATTTAAGGGCTCTAAAGGCATTTTCAACAGATAGTATCCATGAATCAGCTTTGTCTAATACTTCACCTAAGTCTTCTCCATGAAAGGCTTTGGGTTTGAGTTTGAGGAAGTCCCTAATGGTGGTTCCAGGATTGGTCCTAGATGAAGAGGTAGTATTGTTGGTTTCTTTTAGGGCTAGGGCATGCATGCATTCCAACATCACCTTCTTTTGTTCCTCCCATTCACTTGTAGCCATGGACTTATTAGGGGAGTTAGATTCATCACCAGAGTTATCATTAGTTCTCTTTCTCTTGGATCTAGTTTTTGGAGGCATCTACAAGTTTGTAGATCAAGAGATGATTTAGATAATTATTGGGGTAATGTATACTGCAAGTAAGTTTTTATCAATTATTAGGATGCATTTTCCAATTCTTCATGTCTTTTAGTTGTTCTCATTTCTCCTAATGTACCCACATAATAGAGAGAGAGCATTTCATCAATCATGATAGTGAGAGAGAAAGTAGATGAGAAGGCTAGTGTGTATCATTCACTAAATAGGTGGTTGGGGTAGTCCTTTATTGAGAAAAGATGAGAAGATAGATTTCTCTAAGGTAAGTGTGCCCACTTTTACAATAATTGTGTTAGACAGGTAGATAACTTGTAGCGGGAACCCTACCACCATGAAAATGGATCGAGAGTGATTATGCCAGAACCTTCCACAAGTACCCTTCTAGACACCTTGGCAATATAATGTTAAATATGGGTTACCTCAGGTCTAAATAAGGTTACTAGGTATTTGATACACATATATTGACCTATGTTCCTGCTCTGATACCATCTGTCACAGGTTAACAACCTAACCCCAATATACACCTTAGTCGCCAACATTAAGGTGTAGAAAAGAGTTAAAGTTGCCCGTCCCTGAGTGGATCAAGACACACAAGTATATACATACACCAAATATGAAAGCTTCCTTAAATAAACCAAAGTTAATTACATATGGGCCCAAAGGCATAGGATTTCTAAAGAAGAAAACTTAATACATGGGAGAGAACTACATTGCAAAAGAAAAAAAAAACTTAAACTAAGAGTCCCATTAGCTTTAGCATTCCCCATGAATGAGCTAGCATATAGATTTTTGCATCATCATCATCATAGCAAGAAGGTACCTATAAAACATTGCAATTGGTACACGTCAGCACAATATATAAATATATTGTACTGAGTATGCCTATGTGTCTTTAAATTATACCTCTTTTCATATATTGGCAATAAAGATAAAACTAAATTGGCAGTACTAACAACTATAACAAAAAATAAATCAAACTCTTGGAAACAGTTTATTAACAAAAGTGAACATGATATATTTTAGGTAAGTTTCTCCATCATATATCTGATACATCTGCCACCAAGGGCTTTGATTCTTTTAGGCCTTGTCATACATCTCGTACATCTGCCACCACGGGCTTTGATGTTTTTATACATTGTCACATAACTAGTACATTTGCGACCAAGGGCTTTGATGTTTTTTGAAGAACAATACTTCCAAGAGTTTAGTGCTATCTTATGATGGAACAACTCAGTTATATTTGCATGTTTTCAAGACTACATTATACATATAGGGAAAATCAAGCAAGCATCTTACAAATACATTCATGTCATTCAATATCTTATGACAAGTTTCTTACTACTTATATGTGTTCCAAGCATAACATATATATAAGCCAAGCAAGAGGTAATGGTGTACTTTCTACTCAAAATTGGGGAGTCCAGAGATTCTCCTCACTGGTACCTTTGTTTTCCTAAAATTATGAGATTTTGGTATTTGTTAGATATGTTTGCAAAATCACCATTTAATTCTAAAAGAGTATAAAAAGGCCCTTTTTCCTGATTTAGAGTCATGAGAGTATAGCAGGAGTCATGAGTACGAATCTGAGTTCATATTTGATATTATCGTGTCAGATTAGGGATTCTATATAATTTTGGTGGTCTTTAGATCATGATGGGTCATCATAACAATTTTGGTAAGACAAAAAATAGGGAAAAAGTGTGGTAATTCATCTTTGATGATATTCAAGCCACATAAACTGAAACTAAAGGTATCATAAATATCTAGGTACAAAAAGAGGATAGTCGTAAGATTTTGGTGATAAAATTAGGTTCGAGTATTTTCTAGTTAATTAACCAAGGTAGAAACATAATTGAGTATGAGTATATATACTAGCCAGCTCTAGGATTATCTGAGGGTAGATCTGAAAAAAATGAGTATTTATTTGTATTTTTTTGACATTCCTATGATTTACTGTGATTTTTCTAAGATCATGCCATTTTCTAGTATTTATAGAAAATTGAGAATAAAACAAAAGGATGGCAGTCAATGTGAACCATTAGATGCTCATATCCAACGGTTGCAGGATAGTTTGGGTGGAAATAAATCAATCTGGCTAGGCAGTACCTTACTGGTCCAGCTAGGATCCAGTCATCAATGGAGGGTCCCATCTTCCTTATCCTCAGCTAGGTCGAGCTTGCTCTACCTTCAGCTCCGGTGAGCTCCCGCCAGTAGCAGGGGTCTCCTCGTGCGCGGGTGGAGGTGGAATTAGCTTCGCGGAGCACTCCCAGATCTAGGCAGCTAAAACTTGAGGCTCAACTCCCCTAGGATTAGCGCGTCGTTGAGAGAAAATGAAACACATCAACTTGTGAGGGGGGAGCCGATGTGGGTAGAGCAACAATGAGCTTCGAGGCCCTTAGAGGTGTCGTCGAGGTTGCTGGGAGTCCCTCGCACATGGAGGTGTGGTTGAATTGGAGGGGAGAGGGCAGTGTTTGATTGGACAACAATTCCACCAGAGTGGAGATGACAGGAGGTAGATCAGTTGAGAGGGAGCCGAAGGAGGCATTCTTTGAGAAAATTGAAGTGATACACAAAGTAAAGGAACATTGGTGGAGCTTTTGGGGTGTTTAATTAGGTGTGTGGTCAAGTGAACATCAAATGCCCAATTTGAGTCAGTTAGGTTTGGAGAGGGTGCTCGTCGGTGGTGGTCATGGAGGTTGATCTTGTCGCCTTCACAGGTAATGTGAGGGCTTGTCACATTCATCGAGGCAAGGTGGAGATGAGGCTTTGGTTAGTTTCTCACGAAGTGGGTCGAGGTGGGGAGTAGAGGTTGGGTCATGGAATTGAGATTGTAGCCACGTCCTTCCTGGTTTGATCGGAGGTTGAGGATGATCTTCTAGCCATCATATCTGCCTTGGATTTGTGGACGTGCCATCAAGTGGTTAGGGTGGCTTCACAGGGATGATCCATAGATTGTAGTCCTCAGCCCCATGTGACAAGGTCAAATGAAATTCATTTGATCAAAAACTATAGGTTAAATTACTAGAATCATGTAAATTTGATGAAAACTTATATGATATCTTTGTAAAATCATGGAAGGAGCTAGGAGCATCAGATTGGCATGTAAATTGAGCCATAGCTTCATTATAGCCAACCCCATGTGTTGTCTAAGTTTGAGTTAGAAATTTCATTCTTTGATTGATCAATTAATCTTTCTTTGAACTAGGGTTTAGAGTGAGGGTAATATAAAGGAATAAGTATAAAAAGAGTATAGAAAAACCACTTTGTCACAAACTGCATAAGCATGTTTAGTAATTTAAGCATTTCTAATTATAGAGGCATAGCTAGCAGTATTAAATGTAGATAGCAGCATAATCTTAACTATTAGTATTAGATATCTGACAACATAAGCATGTTTACAACATGAGCACATGTAAAGAATACGCATATCTATTATTGTATTATACATCATCTCTATATAAGAAGAGAAAACAAGGGTTATCATCCAATGTGAGGCGTTATGTATAAACCTAAACACATATGTTACACAACTATATTACCTCTTTTATTAAGACCTGAGAAATTTAGAGGATACCACTTAAAATCCAACTGACCACTGTTAAGTTGAAGTTGGTACCATATAAGATCTAGGTAAGAACCAGGCTCAAATATCTTCTCTGCCCTCAGTCAATATGGGTCTGCCACATCAACTCATAAGGTCAAGATGCTAATAGCCTAGTCCATCCTTGATACAAGTCAAGTCACTATAGAAAGGAGGTGGGTATGCATACCCTACCATATAAGGTACAACCGCAGTTTTCCTCAAATCTCATCACATATATACTCACCAAGGCATGACCACAACTATTCTCAAGCTGAGGGCTAGGTATGACCACAGTCATCCTCCCTAAACACTTGGATTGAGGATGACAAGTACCCCGCATACTCAACAGTATGCACTCTAAGTTTCCCTTAGGAATACTCATTTCACCATCTGGCAAGTTTTGACACTCATATGGATCTATGGCAGCAAACACTACATGATTAGAGTTTCACTTGATTTTTTATTACCAATTGAGTGAATTAGGTTGCATCAAACAAGTGGACATACAAACCCTAATTCATATCTAGAAGTCATTAACATATAGCAACTTCAGAAGATATAAAATATATGGAACTTATTATTCCTCATCTCATCGTCACATGTTACTATTCATTTACATTCATGAAACTATACTTGTCATCATATTATCACATGATATAAATCCTTATCACAATATCAGTGGGTATCAACCCTTGTCAATATAAGAGGATTACACCTCATTTAGGGATCAAACATGCCCAAATGTCATTAAGGTCATCATATCATTCCCTGCAAGATCATCATTATCTTTTCATGGATTATTGTAAGGCTCAACATACATCACCGTTCTTGTGATACACATGCTTATCATGATATTGAATTAAAAAACTAATAAATGTTCATAGGATAACATTGTAGGGTTATCTTAGCATTTAAGAGTATTCCTTCATTATTTCACATATTAGGAAGCTATATGATAGGCCATAATTATACATATAATATACAAGTTTAGCATAAGAAAGCAAGATCATGAAGCTATGGTGACCACCAGTTAAGTTATTAGAGTTTCGATCAATCATTAGGAAGGATATTATGTAATTATATTAATCATTAAAGAAAGGATAATATGATTAACCACCACTCTCTACTTGTATTAGGGATATTTTTAGCAAGGCAGGTTACATTAAAGTTATAGTTCAACATTCATTCAAAAACCTTAACCATAGCATCCCTATATAATTTTGGATGCATTAGGCACAACATCAGCATCACATTCCTTACCATTCTCAAGTATGGATCCAAACATAACTCAAGGTGTAACCATTAGGTTATAGTATACTATAGTTCCACAATAATAAGAGAGACACCATTGTTCTATTATTCCAATAAGGAAGGTTGATCATAGTTACCCATCATCATCTGAGTTCATTAGGATTAAGTATAACAAACTATATCCCATTAGGGTTATATGTAAACATGATATGGTCATTATCCATTCTATTCATGTGAGGGAAAAGGTAAGACTACCTTATTAAGGTCAAATATCCATTGGTTCCAACATCATTAAACCCATATCACCATACCACAACGTCACCCAAAACCATTATATTTTGAAAAGGTAAGACCATTTGTTATTACATAAGTAAACACTTTAAACCAACCATATGTAAAACCATAGAGTTGTAATCTAGAAAGAGTCACCACTAAACCCTAAACATCCCTTACTTAATAAAGGGGAACCATAGGTTGTGGGGTTAAAACCCATAATTGGTTGTACATTTTAAGCAAGCCATCATATCAACCATCCAACTCCTTGAATTGATCACATGAGGGAAACCATCAAATCGGATTATTAGCGCTCACATGTAATACTATAGGTTTCAATCCAAACCATTAGATGTTGAAGCATCCAATCTCAACCATTAGATCAAGTCCATTATTCAAAACTATTAGATAAAGAAATGTTAGATCATAACCATTGGATCATATTCATATTTCAAAACCATCACTTGGAGTATGAATGTTAGATCATAACCATTTGACCAGATTCATATTTTAAAATCATCACTTGAAGTATGAGTCTAACCCTTGAATCATTTGGCCCAAGAAACTATTGGGTTAGGGACTAATTGAAGCTACATCTAAAATCTTAACTCACAATCGATTGTGGTGACCTGATTCATCAATGGTTGTGATCATTAAGTCACCATCAATTGTTATATCAGTACTATATTCATTTCACACCAACGGACATGAAGTTAATGCCATCATTGATTTATAACATCATTAGGTTACATAGAGGTTGATCATTAAGCTTCTAATTGAGACAAAACCTTACCTAAGGGGTGACCATCGATTGACACCCTTGTCACCTCCATCAGTTGTTAAGATAGCAACACCATTGGTTGTTGCATGGTATCACCATCACGTCATGTGGTACTGAAGGAAATAACTTGAAAACCCTAATTTAGAGCATCATTTGTTAGGCGCTTAGAACCATTCGTTGTCAAGCCAACCTGTCGTTGATCATCTTCTAAGTTAGGAAGGATGTACACCTATTTACAGGTCCATCTAAAACTAGACCATAATAGGGAACACAATAAAAATTGAAACCCTAGGCAAGGTTATCTTTTACAAGAATAGCTCTTCGTTTTAGAGCAAGATCTTATCCAAGAAAACTTGTAATAAGCAATAAAAGTGAAGAGGGTGATAAAAATAACCTCTATAAAGAATAACAAAGTTCTTACAGGAAGAAAACTCGAATAAGAAAGTAGAAAACGCTAGCACAAGCTCTAAACTCGTCCATCTAGCACCTTTCTCCATACAAGAAGCAAACCCTAGATAGGAGGAGCAAGAAAAAAAGGTCTTTTAAGCTTTTAAGCAACTTTTACCATGGAAAAGCAGAGCTCTGACCTGGAGGATGGTGGGAGGAAGAACAAGAACAAGGAAAATAGATAAGGAAGGAAGAAAACAACTTGCCTTGTCTGGAAACCCTAGGAGATGACTTTAGAAACCCTATGTTGGGATAGACAAAGCTCGAGAAGACCTTCTTCTCCAAAAAGAGGTCGTCTTATACCTTAGACCACCTGGTTCCACAAACAAATAGAGTGGAGTTTTTTCTTCAGGTTAGATTAAAGAGAAAGTGACCAAAAGTTTCAAACTTGGGCAAGGAAGAGATAGATATAGCCCATTGATAAGGAAGAGAAGAAGCATGAGGTGTACAAGTAGCTCTTCATGTATCAATGGATTAAAGCTTAATGGACGAGCAAGAAGAAAGTCCTTCAGATGTTGGGGACTTTCGGGCCATAGGTTATTGGTCTCCCATTCCAGACACCATTTTTCAAGTGAAGTTACCATCATTTGTTCAAGGTTTAGGTCAATAGATGGTTGAACCATCAGTTGATCATATCTATAAGTGAACCATTGGTTCCAGTGAACCAAACCAGCATGAACCATCAACCTAGAGCCTTTAGGAAGAAATGCAGTTGTTCCTTAGTGGTCCCTGTGGTTGATGGACATTGGTTGTTTCCCAAACCAATGGTATCATCGGTTGTTAGGCCTTCAAGGTGGCTCATCAATGAAGGGTAAATCTCTAAATCTCTAAATACAGTTGAGCACCCCATCGCTCAACAAGATCAATAATGATGAGAGAACATCCAAGGACCATAATCCAAGGACAAATTGTAAAGAAAGCCTCTCAATTGGGTAAATTGTAGAAAAGTGCAAAATATAAATAAATTGCTTAACTTGCACCAACGATGTCCAAATTGGACAAAATTTGAAACTTAAGCATGTATTATGATTCCAAATCATATAAAAGGGTTAGATTAGGGTTCTGAGTATTCAATTATGGTAATTAAGAATGTTCAACCATTTAAGCAACGCTAGTGTCTCACATTGTCACTTTAGAACAAACATGGAGGGTTGCCTAAACCTCAGGACGAGCACTAGGGCCTCTATAGATGCCTCCCCTCAACCTAAACTTCCTATAGTTATAGGAGAGAAATTCTCCAAACTCTCATCTTCTCCTCCTCACCACCATCATCCTTCCCCCACCTGTGATTGCTATGCCAAACCAAATCCACTTTCTAAAATCCTCTCAAACCATCTGCATCACCATGGTGCACCACAATAACTTTGCCACACCCGTGATGACAACCTACAACATAGGTACTCTACCTTCAATCCCTACTAGATCCTAGTTGCCTTCTACAAACTTAATCCGGCTACTCCACTACAATACCAACAAAACATCCTATTTGTGCCCCATGAATGAGGTAGCGACAACCAGCTTTGGCCCTTCTCTTCCTTCATATGTTCCAGAAACACGCATCAAACTACCTGGAAGCTCCATCCACAAGATCCTCAACTCAATGCATTGGATCAACTCCCCCAACCATGGTAGTTGATGAAGTTTCTACTGGTTTGTCTCTGACAAAACTAGCGAAGTCATGACCATACAAGCGGTGATTCATCAAGGCCATATGGTTAAACTCTAGACTACTCTAAACAAAACCTAAAGTCTCATGTGTAACTTTTCGGCTGATCCAGAGTACCAATCAACCAAAACTAGCAACTGGGTTAGACCACAACAAGTTTCTCCCCATTTCTATTACTTTGGTTTTGAGAAACTATAATAACAATATACATTATGTGTTGGTATGTATGCCCAGAGAGCCAATCATATGATGATTAAAATGTGGAATTAGATAAATGATTTGATAATTATAAAGGTAATTTTGTCTATTATGTTTGTCTCAATCATGAGATGGTGAAATATACATAGTAGATGTCTAAAGAATGATGTTACTTGATGGCATACGTCTTCAAGTTGATGACTTGAACAATGAGATCATATGTATGATAAGAGTACATACATTCTTGTTATGTCCCGAGTCGAATATTACTATAGAAGCAAAATACACAATAGTAATACATAAGACTAGAGTGTGAGTTGAATGATGTCAGAGTCTCATTACTCATAATATGTGATATCAAGCCAATCACACATGTACATGTTAGAGAACAGGGTATTAAACAGACCCACCTTGAAAGTGATACATGGAAACCATGGAATGGTAGTCAGAATCAGCTCTCATAGTGATAGTGGTAATTTTGGTTCTTAGACATGAAGTCACTACACTCATCACATGTCATTCGATGTACTTAGACATCATCTAATGTGACCTTGAATAAGGGTTCCCATAAAGATGAATCCTGATTGCATTGTGACACATGGGGATTGAGTGTGAGTGATGAATATGGGATTTATCCCTCCTACAGGAGTTTGATATCCATGCATCTTGACAAGCGAGACTGAGAAATGTATGGCCATACTCATGTGATTCAATATGTGATATGTGAACTCACATGCATCTTAGACAGTCTACTCTAGTTTAAGGAACATGGATTGAATTTTGAAGAGGTTGAAGATTCCATGCCTCGAGTTCAATTCGGATATCAGAGACAAAGGAACTATACGATCATAGTAACACTCATCACAAATTATAGGTTGAAGTTGTTCTCCAACTTTCCAAACTATTTGGGTCAAAATGATGTGTTTCTAGATACCGCTCATTGCCTGTGATGTCATAAGTTGGTTATGGACATTCACTGCCAACGTAATTTGAGACGTATAAGGTCACACACATAGGATGCACTTGGAATAGGAGTTTATTCATGAATGTTGTTTAATTTGATTACTAAATATGTTTAGGTATTCAATTAAACTATTGAGATTCAAAATTAATTTCCTGGACTCTGAACTGACCAGATTAAGTGTTGAACCAATCAGTTGGAGTGTTAGGTCGATTCGAATCAACATTGGTTGAATAATGCTTGAACCAAGGCATTAACTGACTGGTTCACCTAGTGAACCAACTAGTTCATGGTCCCAACTGACTAGTTCATATGATGAACCGCTCGATTCAATGGTCAATTTGATTGCATCAAGGATTAGTGTTGATGTTATGTTTTGCATTAATCATTCATTTAATACCAATGTAATTCAGAATAGGAAAGTGAACAAACTGACTGGTACATGGGATGAACTGACCGACTGGGCATGCGAACTAATTGGTTTTCTGTACGATGTTTCCATAAAATTCATAAATTCTATCCTTTCGACTCCCACATGGATTGGGAACCCAGAACCCTGACCCTATCCTCTCCTATATATAGAGGGGTATCGAGGGCTTCCTAGACACAAAACTAAGATCTAATAATTGTTTTCCTCTCTGGTTGTGGTAACCAATATAGATCCCAAGCAAGTCATTCCTGATAAAGGGAGGGATAGCAAGGGAGATACATTTGTGGGAGAGAGAATCGGTGCTAGTACATCGATGTTTAAAGGGAAAACTCCTTCCCATTAGATCAGGTAGCATAATGTGGAGTTATCAATCATCTGCATGGACTACTCTAGAGGTTAGAGGTTGTTTCCTATCACTAGGAGGACACTGTCAACCTCCGTCCATGGTGCCAGACTAGGAGGTCATTGCTGACAACTACTTGAATATTATCTAAAGAAGAAGCTCACTGCAACTTAGAGAAAGGCACACGCTACAATAAGGATAATGTCACTGGACTTGCTTCAGGACTAGGTATAACTCTTGTTACCTTCCTTCTTAGATACATTATTGTCAATGTGATCTTACTGATTAAGGAATCAGGCTTAAATTTTTTGTTTCCACTACCTTATTTGTTTCCCTAATTTCCCAACAGTGGTATTAGAATCAGGTTAATTTATGGTTTATTAGGGTTTTAAATCGATGTGATCAGATTTATTCTTATTGCATACGATGAGAATATTAAATTGGTTGATGTGCACTTCTGATTAATTACCACATATGATTCCTCCTTCTTTTTAAATGTAAATTAATACTCTTCTTCATATTTCCCCTCTAATGTAACTTGAGGGTTTCCCTTTTACAGTATAATATGAAATAGGATACTTTTTATATATATATCTCGTCATGAGAAGACATTCTACACGAGACAAACTAATCAGCTAGTGAGATGAACTCATTGACTGAAGGATGGAAGAGGTAAGATGACAGGACACACCAATCGAATGGTGGCCCAACCGATCGGCTCGAGGAGTCCTGACATCAGTTGAACTTGAGACCAGACAAGCATTTAAAGAGCCCAATCGAGCATCCAGGATGCGAGCCAATCGGTTCAAGTGTCAAATTGATCAACATCTATTCGTTCAAAGATAGATCTTCACCAAAAACATGTTGTTTCATTTGATTTAGATCTTAGATGGTAGTAATTCCTAGTGGCTCTAAGGAATTACATTAGTATGGCCATAATCTTCACTTATGTGTTTTAATTGCATGTTTTTTGTTTTTGGTTATAGAACGTGTATGATACATAAGCATGTGGTGATTAGATATGCATATGTATTTATAAATAAAATCCCTCAATCTAAATATTAATTCTAAGATGTTTTCCATTAGCAACACACATGAAAAGCTTGATCGACTATGCATGGGCACACCAAGCATGGTGCAATGTCCATCTTGTGGAAGTGTGATTACAGTTATGTGGGTCGGCCAAGTGGGGTTCATTACTATCATGATGGCTTTTGGGTCAAGCTAAACCGGGTATCCTTAATGAGACTAAGCACCTAGAAGTATGCAGATGGACTATGGCAAGGGGTTGGTCATACCATCTATCCAAGAATTGTATGTGATGTAATTGATAAAAGTTGCCTACCTTAACAATTGGTTATGGACGTTGGCATTGGCCAGGTAATCATTCAATTGTTTTGGGTCTTGGCTCGCTAGAAGATTGTATGCTACAATCTTTTAAATTGATACATGAGGGATATCAATTTGAACAAAATAGTGGGACCAAATTAAAGGCCTAATTAATATCGAAAAAGATATCAAATCAAATCAAAATCTTTTGAAAAAAATTGCAATATTTATTTAGTATAATCTAATGGAAAACACATGTTATCATTGCGATCACTCCTTGAGAAGGACAAACTAAATGGGATTTACTTCCCCATCTAGTTTAGGACAATGAGAAGTATTCTCACCAATGAGAGAAAGCTCTATGTCCTTGTAAAACCAGCGACATAGGAACCCTCTCCAAATGCTCCTAAGGCTGAAATAGATGCTTACTTGAAGCATGTCAATGATTTTGTAGACATTGAGTACCTTATGTTGTGCTATATGAACTATGAGTTGCATGAACAACATGAAAACATTGACATTCTCAAGATGGCAACACATCTAAAGAACCATGTAAAGAAAACAAGGTATGATGTCTCCGAAGCATTCTTTGATTTCAAATTGGAAAAGGGAGATCCAATAGAGCCCCATGTGCTCAATATGATAGAGCATATGGAGAGACTAGAGTTGGGCATGGAAATGATTCTATAATCATTGTCTAAATCATATACCCAATTCATCAAGTACTATCACTTGAGTAACTTGGCCGAACCACTGTCGGAATTTCTTGTCATGATGATTAATTATGAAGCACAAATGAAGATGGACAAACCCATGATGATGATCGGTGAAACAGAGTCCAAGAACAAAGACAAGGCTGAGAAGAATTTTGAGACAAAGATGGTCCTGACCATGATGTTGATCGGTGAACATAGTTTGATCGACCGTGATAGTGTATCACAATAAAATCCACCTGAAACATAATGATGTATCAAAAAGAAGGAATCACACCTTGTTAAATCATGATGAGATTATCAATAAATCTAGCTAATCTTCCAATTTCCTTTTTGACACATGCTTTACACTAAATTGAATGCTTATAGAAGAAAAATAGTTTCTTCAAAGTCTTTGTCCACAAAATTATGTTTTGTTAAATACTACTTTTATATTCCAATCTGACAATGAAAGTGTTTTGTTGCCAAGATGGATGCATTATAGGAACTTAATCCCAAAGGAATCGGTGGGAGTGAAGTAGAACTCAAAAAATTCAAGACAAACAAGAAAATGTTGTACCTAAAGGGGTATAGTAGGAACAAGGAGAATCACAAATTATTATGGAATTTCAAGTCTCTTATGTAACACAAAAACTCATAGTTCTAGTAGAACATGCCTTGAGTTTGAAAGATTATGATATCTTATAACTTAGAAAGGTGGTGAGTTGATCATTGAGGACGAGTTAACAATCTACCTAGAAGTTGTTGAGGAACTAGAGTCTGAGAAATGGTTTTAGGGCCATCAAATCAAATATGGAGTCCATGTAAACTAACAAAGCATGACCTTAGTGCATCCAACCGAAGGGGTAAAACCCATAGGGTGCATTTAGTGTCTTTGAAAAAAAAGACCGACATGGATGGTATCATACTAAGCTGTCTTTTAAACTAGTTCAAGGTGTTGAACATGATGAAATCCTTTCACCAATTGCCATGGTTAAATCCATCAGGATCATATGAGATGTGGCATATGGATGTTAAAACTGCATTCCTTGATTGGAATATTGTATTGGATGTGTACGTGACATAACCTAATGGTTTTACAAATGCATATAATACAAATAAAGTTTATAAGCTACAAAGATCAATCTTTGGATTAAAGTAAGCATTTCAGAGTTGAAATCTTCAAACTGACAAGACAATAAAAAGAGTTTGAATTGAGTCATAATGAAGAAGAAATATGTGATTACAAAAGATTTCATGGAGCATATTTATATTCCACATAATGATGGGGAATAACATCCTTATACTACATATATTAAAACTTAGAAAGGAAAGTACCTTTTCTATGAAGGGCTTAGGCAAAGCATTCTATGGAATAGGAATTGAGATCTATTGAGATAGATCTAGAAAGTTTCTCAAACTAAGGAAAAGCACATACATTGGCAAGATGTTGAAGGGTTCAACATGAATGACTCAATGAGAGAAAACTATTCATGTTCCATGGAGTTAGTCTCTCTAGATCTCAGTGTTCCAATTCTTGTGAAGAATGGGAAGACATGAGTGAGATTCCATATACATTTTCAATTGCATATATGATGCATGTGATGTTATTTACTCATCTCATTATCTCATATGTATTGGACATGACGAGAGGATATATATACTCATTCAGTTATCTCATATGTATTAGACACGACGAGTGGATATATGTCAGATCCCAGCAAAAATTCATTGGACTGCCATAAAGAACATCCTTAAGTACTTATGAAGCACTAAAATGATCAGTTCCTTGGTTATGGTAATAAGGAAGAATTTGTTGTAGGGGTTGCACTGATGTAAGATTCCAAAATAACAAATAAAATTAATGATCACAATTTAAATTTTTGTTTGACCTTAAAATAAGAATTGTAAGTTGGAAATGTTTTAAGCTATAGACAATTGTTAATTACTACAATAGAAGTCAACTATATTGGTGTTGTGATAACAACAGAGGATATTGTCTGGATCAATAATTTCATATATATGAACTTCTGGAAGGTTCTGACCATTAATGAAATGATACATATACTTTGACAATAATGTAGCTACTAGTTAGGCAAGAAATCTCAGATAGCATACTACGACACTTCCATCTCATATGAGAAGTCGTACAGTGAGGAGATGTGAAACTTGTAATATACCAACTACCAGCAAATGTTGCTAACCCACTACATAAGAGCTTGCACAATAGAAACATGATGAAGATGTAAAGATCACTTGGAATAAGATCTGTGAGTGATTGTCTCTAAGTGCAAGTGGGAGTCTATTGGTATGTATGTCCAGAGAGACAATTATATGATGATTGAAATGTGTCATTAGATACCTTATTTGAAAATAATATAGGTAATTCCATCTATTATATTTGTCTCAATCATGAGATGGTGACACATACATAGTATATTTCTAAAGAATGATGTTACTCAATGACCTATGTCTTCAAGTTGATGACCTGAACAATGAGATCATGTATATGATAAGAGTACACACATTCTTATTAAGTCCCTAGTCAGATATTACGGTGGAAAAAAGTAATACATAAGACTAGAGTGTGTGTTGACTAATGTTAGAGTATCATTAGTCATGATATGTGATATCAAGTCAAGCACATAGGTAAATGTTAGAGAACAATGTATCAGACAGACCCACCTTGATAGTGATACAAGGAAACCATGGAATGGTAGTTAGAATTAGCTCTCATAGTGATAGTGGTGATTGTGGTTCTTAGACCTAAATTCACTACACTCATCACATGTTGTTCGATGTACTTTGACATCATCCAACATGATGTTGAATAAGGGTTTCCATAAATGTGATGCTCGGGTGCATTGAGACACATGAGGATTGAGTATGAGTAATTTAGATGGGATTTATCCCTCCTATAGGAGGTTGATATCCAGGCCTCTTGATAAGAGAAACTGAGTAATGTATGGCCATAGTCATGTGATTCATGTGATATGTGAAATCACATGCATCATACAGTCATCTCTAGTTTAAGAAACATGGATTGAACGTTGAAGAGGAGGACAATTTCATGCCTTGAGCCAAATCTGGATATTAGAGACAAAGGAACTATATGATCACACAACACTAATTATGGATTGTAGGTTGAAGTTGTTCTTTGACTTTCCAAACTACTTTGGTATCACTGATGTGTTGCTAGATACTGCTCATTGCTTGTGATGTCATAAGTTGGTTATGGGCATTCACTACCAACATAATTTGGGACCTATAGGGTCACACACATAGGATGCACTCAAAATAGGAGTTTACTCATGAATGGTGGTTAATTTGATTACTAAAGATGTTTAGGTATACAATTAAATAATTGAGGTCCAAAATTGAGTGATTGGACTCTGAACTGACTGGTTAAGTGTTGAACCAATCGGTTGAAGTGTCACATCAATTAGAATAAACATTTGTTGAGAAATGCCTAAACCAGGGCATGAACCGACCGATTTGTATGATGAAGGATTAGTGATGATGTCATATTTTGCATTAACTGTGCATTGAATACCAATTTACATCAAAATAGGAAAATGCACAAAACGACATGTTCATGGCATGAACTGAGTGATTCATGCACAAATTGACCATTGGGCATGCAATCTGACTGGTTCGTTGTTCTTTTTTTTTTAGAAAATTTGTGAGTTTTATCCATTTGACTCCCGCACAAATTGGGAACCATGATGCTAGCCTCTCTAATAAATAATGGGGTATTAGGGGCTTCCTAGACATGATAATCATCTCTAATAATTGTTGTCCTCTCTCGGTGTGGTAACCAATAGGGAGCCCGGGCAAGTCCTACCTGAAAAGGGAGGGATGGAACGGGAGAGACATTTTTGGGAGAACAAATTGGTGCTAGTACACCAGTGTTTGATGGGACAACTCTTTCCCGTTGGATCTGGTATCGCAACATGGAGTTCATGATGGTCTGCATGGACTACTCTAGAGGTGGGAGGCTATTGCATGTTGCTAGGATGACACCCTCGATCATCCTCTGTGGTGCCAGAACAGGAGGCCATTGATGAACATTGCTTGAGTGTTGCCTAAAGAAGAAGCTCACTACAACATGGAGAAAGGAGCACGCTACTGCAAGGGTGATGTCACTAGACTTGCTACAGGACCATGTCTAACTATTGTTACCTTCCTTCCTAGATACATTGTTGTTGATGCGATCTTGCTGATTGTTGCATTAGGCTTTAACCTTTTGTTTCTGATATCTTATCTATCACCATGATTTCCCAACACGATGATGTTTAAATTAGAAGGGAATATGTATTTAGAATAATCAACACTATTGCCAAAGTATCAATCCTACGATCATGTACTTAGTAATATGTGTTGGTATGTATGCCCATAGAGCCAATCATGATTGTAATGGCATACTTTGTAAATTATTTGAATAATAATAAAGGAAATTTTTGTCTATATGTTTTAACTATTTTGAGATAATAGTATAACATGCTAGATGTCTAGAGAGTGACATTACTCAATGATGTATATCTTTAAGTATGTGACTTGAACAATGAGATCATACAAATGTTAAGAGTATGTACGTTCTCACTATCCTCCCTAGTTAGTTGTTATTAAGGAAATAACCATAGACAGCAATAACACAAAAGACTGGAGTGTGTGATGGTTGATGACAGAATATCACCAGTCATGATATATGATATCAAACCAAGCACATAGATATAAGTTAGAGAACAATGTATCAGACAGACCCACCATAGGAGTGATGCATGGAAACCAAACTCGGTCAGTTAGGATCATGTCTTATAGTATTGGTGGTGATCATGGTTCTTAGACCTGAAATCACTGCATTCATCACATGTCATTGGATACCCTTTGACATCATCAAACGTAGTCCTAAAATATGGGTTGTTATAAAGGTGATGATTGGGTGACTTTGACACATGGGGTTTTTACTTTGAGTGATAGATATGGAATTTGTCCCTCCTAAGGGAGTATGATATCATGGCCACTTGATAAGAGATACTAATAAATGCATGTCCATGCACATGTGAGTCAATATATGATATTGAGCTTACAAATATCTTAGACAGTCTGCTCTAGTTCAAGGAACATGAATTGAATGTATGTAGAGGATAACAAGTCCATGCCTCGAGTTCAAATTTGGATATCAGTGACAAAGGGACTATACATTCACTGTAACACCAATCACAGATTGTAGGTCAAAAGTTGTTCTTCAACTTTCATTTTCACTTGGGTAGCACTAATGTGCGACAAGGTACGCTCTTTGCTTGTGAAGTCATAAATAAGTTATAAACATTCACTTCCAACGTGAAATGGAACCTATAGGGTCACACACATAGGATTAACATGGAATAGGAGTTTATCCATGAATGATGTTTAGATTGATTACTAAAGTGTTTAGGTACTCAATAAAACATTCAATCAATAGACTTGACTCAAAATCATCAAGTTCAAGTATTGAACCAACTAATTAGAGTGTCAGATTGATTGAGAACTGAATTGACTAAGTTTTGTACAAACTAAACCACCAACCGACCAGTTCAATGGGTGAACTGATCAGCTCATGGTCAGTGAGACGACCGGTTCACTTTGGTGAATCAATTGGCTCATTTGGATCAACCGAGCAAGTGTTGGGTTTCCCAATTCTTGAGAAAAGTTTCTCATTTCACAAGTCCAATTCGATTGGGACAAGAATTAATCTTCACATTAATTTAAAATGAGATAGAAAATTCAATTGCAGGCAAGTCTGGGAAGTGAAATGACTAGTTCACTGGGTGAACTGATAGGCTCACCTATCCAGTCGACCAATTCAGATATGAACCGACCGGTTTGCCTACCACAATGCAAACAGTTCATGGAAAATCCAGACCCTTCTACTCCCACACAGATTGGGAACCTTGACCCTACCCTCTACTATAAATAGAGGGGTACATGGGGCTTTTTAGAACACACAACTTAGAACATCATTTGCTCTGTAAAGTTATTGTCCTCTCTAGTGGTGGTAACCAAGAGAGTCCAACCAAGTTCTACATGTCTAGGGAGGAACAATGTGGGAAAGACAACTACAGAAAAGCAACTGGTTGTGGGAGAGTGTTTCAGTGACTAGTACACTGATAGAAGGGGACAACTCCTTCAAGTATGTTCAACTAGAATGATTAGAGTTCCTGGTAGTCCATGTTGACTATCTATAGAGGCAAGAGATGTTTGCCGCTCAGAAGGACAACCATCAACTGCAGTCCGTGTCAAGGCCAGGATCTACACAGATGTCGTCGAAGACTAGGTGGTTGAAGGCCACACTAGCTCTGAGATATTGTCATTGTGCAAGCCTCGGGACTAGGTATATCTCGCTAAACCAACCCTCCTATTGCATAGTTGTTGAAGCGATCTGCTGGTTATGAGTTTGTGGTTAGATAAATTTTTTGATTTCACTGCCTATTCTGTCCCACAAAACCCTACAGTGGTATTAGAGCAACGTCAACATACTATGTTTTAGGATTAATTGATATGATTGGTTTTTTCCATTTATTTATTACATGCGATGCAAATACTTTAACTTGCTAATGTGTGTATCCGATTAAACAACGCAAACCCTATATACATATATGATATGGTATATATATGCAATTGATACGCGTCACCCTAATATGGTTTTGATGGTGGATGTATAGTGGTTATGGCCTATAAAACCTTATGTGTGCATGGTTGGTTGTTGTTGTTTGTATCTTAGTCTGTGTACCAAGTCCTATCATCTATTCCAAATGTAACTCGAGATAACTTAATATTCTCTTCTACCTTTGCTCCCCCCGAATGTAACTCGGGGTTTCCCAATGCAATATGTAAAGTAGGATAATTTTATTTCCTATTATGTCAAAGAATGGTGGGCACCCAAATGTACATATGAAGGATCGAGATGATCGACTGGCCTTACGAGAAAAGAAGCTAGTGGACTAACAAGGAGCCTGATGACCTGAGGAACCGACCGTTTGGAGGAGCCATACGATCGGTTGGTGACAACCAACTAACCGGCTAGGAGGCGAGCCAATCGGTCATAGGATGAGCCGATAAACCTGGAATGGCCCAAGCATAGATCTTCATCAACAACAGGTTGTTGCATGTGATGTAGACCTATATGACCATAATTCCTTGTGACTTAAGAAATTACAATAGGATGGTCATAATCATCTCTTTATCACTTTGCATGTTTTCTTGTGGGATATAGTATGTATATGATATTTACTATATATGTGATTGGATATGTATATGTTTTTAAATGTCAAACCCCTCAAATATAAATATTAAGTTTAATATGTCTTCCAAAAGAAGAAAACATGAAAAGCTTGATCGACTAAGTGTGGGCATGCCTTCACGTGGTGCACCATCTATCTCATGGAAGTGTGATAGTGGGTATGTGGGTCTGCCTTTGTAGGGTGCATACTCATTGTGTTGGTTTCTAGGAATGGACTTAACAAGGCGACTTTAATAGGATTAAGCACCTTGAGGCATGTAGATGTTCATGACAAAGAGTTGTGCATAACATCTATCAAGAGTTATACATAATGCAATTGGAAAATTTTGCCTACCTGAAAGAATCTACTTGTGGGTGACATCCCTTGCTGGTTCATAACTTGGAGGAAGCCAGGATCTTGCTCACTAGAAGGTTGTACACTGCAATCTTCTGAATTGATACATGAGGGTCATCAATTTGGTCAAAAATAGTGGGAGCGATAATTAATTAAAGACCTAATTAATATCGCCAAACTTTTCAAATCATATCAAATGGATTTTGACAAATGCAAATTTTTCTTGTAGAATCACGAGTTTCAAATCGACTTTGTGATCAGTCCTGAAGAAGGACAAACTTACCATGACAAATTTCCACAAATGGTTTTGGACTTTGAGAAGGGATCTCACTGAGGAGCATAAGATTTATGTCCTTGACAAATCAGTGCCAGTATTACCTACTCCTGATGCGCCTAGAGCTGAGGTGGATGCTTATTGGAAGCATGCCAACGACGCTTTGGATGTAAAGTACCTTATGTTGAGCTGCATGGACTATGAGTTGCATGCACATTGTGAAGACATGGGTGCTCTTTAGATGGTAACACATCTTAAATAAGCACTTGGTATCCCAAAGCAAGAAAGGAACGATTTTTTAAAGGTGCTACTTGAGTCAAAGCTGACAGAGGGAACCTCAGTAGAAGAACATGTGCTCAATATGATTGGACATGTGTATCATCCTGAAGAATTATGAATCACCATGAGCCAAGAGTTGGCCACAAATATTATTATGAGGACAATGCCATATTCATATATCTGCTTCATAGCATGTCATCATGTGAATAAAGTGGCTAAAGACATGTCATACTTACTTGCCTTGATGATAGATGTAGACACAAGCATGAAGAAGGACAAATCCATGATGATGATCAGTGAGATTGTGTCCAAGGATGAAAGCAAAGCCTTGAAAATTTCAGAGGGCAAGCAGAAGTTCAGATGTTCAACGCTTAAGATAAGGAGAAAAAAAAGTACAAAAGGAGACAGTCCTTTGTACTTGAAGGAATTCAGGAAGATGAAGATGGGGATAACGGTCTCCACTTCAAGTATATAAGTTATTGAGATAAATCTATCTACTTCTTCATCATGGGTATTAGATACCAGATGTGGATCTCACATATGTTCGAATATTCAAGATATGAAAAGAAGTAGGACTTTGATGAAAGGCGAGGTTGAACTGCGAGTCACAAATGGAGCAAGAGTTACTACCACAGTACTTAGAACCTATAGTTTATCTCTGCCTATGGGGCTTGTAATAGAGTTATTGAACTGCTATTTTGTACCCACCATAAATAGAAACATCATGTTTGTATCTTGTATGGACTAGGATGGTTATGAATTTCATATTAAGAATGGAAGATGTTCCATTTCAAAAGATGAAATATTTTATGGATATGCTCCAATGTCTTATGGTCTTTATTTTCTGGATCTAAAGATGGATGTATATAATGTAAATACTAAAAGACTAAAACTTAACAACTCAAATCAAACATATCTTTGTCATTGTTGTCTAGGGCACATAAATGAGAGTCACATATTTAGACTCCATAAAGATGGTTATCTGGACTCTTTTGATTTTGAATCATTAGAGACATGTGAATCTTGTTTATTGGGCAAGATGACCAAGTCTCCCTTTTCTAGAAAAGGAGTAAGAGAGAGTGATCTATTAGGACTCATACATACTAATGTATGTGTCCCTTTTAGAAAAAAATCTAGAGGAGGGTATCAGTACTTCGTTACCTTTACTGGTGACTTCAGTAGGTATGGCTATGTTTACTTGATGAAACATAAGTCAGAAACTCTTGAAAGGTTCAAGGATTGCATGAATGAAGTTAAGAACCAACTTGGTAAAAGTATTAAGGCACTCCGATCTGATCATGGTGGAGAATACTTAAGCTAAGAGTTTGAGGACCTTCTGTGTTACAACCTCAATTTTACATGTGTTTTCAAAATTAAAATGCAATGATTTTATGAATATGGACTTGAATTGATAAGGTTGTATGCTTTGCTCCAAAGGATGGATTTCTTTGCAAATCTCCCTTTAGATAGGAATTCTGTGATTCCTACTATTATGTTAATCCAATAATGGATATAAAAGAGAAGAAAAGAGGAAAAGTCCAAATAATAGAAAAAGATAAAAGATAATGGATATTAAGCAATATATTTATGAGAAATACATATAAATCTGTACAAAGTGGCATTGATGTCCACAATTGAATTAATTTCATTTACATGTGATTTCTAATGGAAGAAATAGGAAAACAAGAAAAAAGAAATAAAGGATAAAGAGAAATCCTTGAAAAGAAATCTTTTAATAAAAAAATATGTAAGATAATGAGAAATAATGGATGTAGATGCATCTAGAAGGATAATAAGTATCCTTCAAAAAGGATTTCGAAATATTAAGATTTCTTGGGGTCCAAGGAGTACCAATTGATAAGAAGAAAGAGAAAATATAAATAATACAAAAATATGAGGATAATGTGCTACATAATTAATGAATTTTTGGTATTATCAAAAGAGGTACTTTCTACTATAAGGAAGTATTGTTTCGTGGCCAATGGATTAAAAGCCAAGCACAAAGATGATAAGAGAGATGATTTTCGAATTCCTAATATCTAAACAATAAAGATTATCAAGGAGATAATTAAGAGAGAGAGAATACTTCTTAATTAAGAAAAGTTGGTTTCCTATTGGGAAAAGACTTCGTTTTCTTCATGGGCAAGCATGTTAAGGCATTTCTACCCTCCCTATATAAGGGGTAGAACCCTTGGCCCGAGTCTAAGAGGATCGCATGCATCCTTCTCTCTCCTTCTTCTTGTTTTCTCTCAAAACCCTAACCAAGAGGGTATAGAGCAATATCAGGGGCAACAAGTAGTTGTGATGGGATCTCGATGGAGGCACGAAGCCACCTGCAGCAGACCTATACGACCAACCGAACACCGCAGGCCATCGTGCTTGAAACCAGCCACCTCAGCCACAGTTGGGGGCTTCTGTAGGTACGTCGGAGGGCGGCGAAAGTAAAGGGACCCTTGCTGATGACCTTTGGGTCCAAGGAAGGGGAGGAAGAGACCCCATGAGTTGTTGTCGATGGTAGCGCTTGGTCTTCGCGAGGAGGAAGAAGACCGGGTGGCTTTTGAGAGATCTTCCCCTACTCATTGTACAAAACCAAGGCACCACACAGGGGTATAAGAGTAAATTAGTTATATTCTTGGCTGGCTACATGGTGTTGGGGAAAGGCTGACGTGGCAGCCTCCCATTGGGCCAAGTAAGTGATTTTTGTAAAAATCATATCTAATCAATGGTAGCTTGGATGGATACATATAATATATGAATTTTGCTTAGAAAAATGTGAGGAATCCACTAAAAATAGGGTTAGATCCTAATTCCTCTTGCAATTCGAAAAGCAGTTGAAGTTACCAACTTTAATGCATTAATGCTTAAGAAACCCTAATCTATGATGATTAATAATTTGGGAAGGGTTGTATGGATGTTTAAAGTTGATATTAACCTATTGATTATAAAAGGACACATTAGATCAAAAAGGATAATGATTATGCATAGTTTAATTAATTTAAGGTTCCATATACATGAATATGCTTTAATGGACCTTGAAACCCTAATTGAGCATATTGGTTGAGTTCATGTTACTTAATTATTGAAATTGAGTATTTGCAACTTGTTGGTTAGTTAATAACGAACTTGAACCTGATCTAGATGTTTCTTGCATGATTTAGGGTTTTACACCAAATAAGAATGATTAAGCACTTAGAAACCCTAATTTAGGGTAAAAGAGAAAAAGAACACTTTTAATTTGATATATGTGATAATATGTTGTTGGAAGATGATCCTAATCATGTTGAACGAAATTGGTTAGAATCATTAGGGTTTAAGAGAATTTTTTCCTAACTAGGGTTTGTAGTGATAACAGTACAAGAAAAACCCTAACTGCAATGGAAACCCTAAAAGTGGACTAGAAACCCTAGGAAGAAAGTTAGGTTTAATAGATATTGATGACATGATTTATGATAGGAAATTATATGCATATTTCAAGATCTCTTTGTGGGCTTTCTTGCCTATTGGATTTCATACATTGATTGGATTATTTCTATCCCAAATCAGTCTGACAGGTATGTGATTATTTATGATTAATCGCTTTAGTTTCACAGGGTTTTCTCAGATGATTGATCGAATTGAATGCAACCTAACTGTTGGATGTTCATATATGCAAATTCATAAAGTCACTATGATTACCACAGTTAATTTATAAGTGTGTATTCTCGCACCTACATGCCACCCTGATGTATGATGCAATGAGGTCAAGCCCAAGAGGGAAGACCAATGGGAACCATGAAGGGTGACCCCAGGCACCAAACTCAGGATGGAGAAGGTGGCCTTCAGTCTATTGCAAAAGAGAAACCCTAAAGAGGGTATTCCAGGGTTAGGGAAAAAGTGGTGGATAATGTCACATTGAAGACGTAAATTGGATTGTTAATTAACTTGATTGTGATATTTAGGTTGTTAGCAAAATATGTGAAATTTTGATTGTCCCCACATACCGACATATTCATTTATGTTGACTGACATTTTGTTTGTTGACGTTTTAGGTACGACATGGAAAAGGACAAATAGTAAAGTGATACATTGTGAATATATGAATTAAAGTACAAGGAGGATTAGTTAGAATAGACTCCAGTTATGGATAGAAGTCTAGAAAATCCAAGATTTTAAAAGGTATGCAAAGTTTTATTTTATTCCAGCTTTTCAGTATAGTTTTGGTAGAATTAATAATTATTATTGATTATTTGTCGAACCATTGATCTAGTTAATTGGGACAACGGCTCTAACCTTTTGGTCTCCCTTAATTAGGGGTTACCGTGAGGTGGAGTCATTACATTTGGTATCAGAGTATTGGTTCCTCATTTAATCCTTAATAATTATTAAATTTTGCAAACTCTATAGAACTGAGGGAGTTATTAGAGGATTTTTTGAAAGACAGAGGTGTCTCTAAAAGGATCATGGTCTGGGGGCTAGAAATATTTTCCTCCACCCCACTAGTCAGTCATGAGGACTCCCAGATGTAGTGTGATTGCCTGGCCGATGTCTTATGTTCTGACTCGAAATAAGATACCTTTAGGACTCTCTCATCTATTTCATCCCTTCTCAACCCTAATTCAAGTAAGTTTCTAAGGTTTAGGGTTTTTCTCTTTCTTTCTCACCCTCTTGAGGTTAGGGTAAGTATGATAAGGGTTAAGGGATCCTCCATCAAATGAATGAAAAACATATAAACAAGATGTCATGGACATAAGATAATAGTTTATGCGCAGACTAAAGATTAGTTGCATGCTTAAGTCGTATGACATGTGTTGTCGTACCCTCTAGAGAAACCTGAGGTTAGATATTCTTGTCAGGAGGATGAGTAGAGAAGGGGTCTTGGAGGCAGAGATCTCCATTAAAGGTAGAGACCTGACTCATCCTCTGAGGATGATGCTAACCCTAACCCTAAGCAGTGGTTAGAGAGAGAGATGGCATGATGAGATGGATTTCATGATCGACCATGTGTGTGGGTTGACATGCTTTTGGTTTTGGTTACCTATGATAGTACGAGCCATGTGAGGTTGGTTGACCTAGTACCTTTGGCGACCCAACCCTGGGGAAGGTCGTATAAGTTAGAGTGAAGGATAACTCCTTCATCATTGAGGTTAGTGAAGAACCTATAGAAACCCTATGGTCTTATATGATCATGGCATAGTATGCACCCAGAATACATTAGTAGTGTTGGCAGTAGGTTAAAACCCAGGCCTGAAGGGCATATGGGATAACTTATGAGATAAGCATAAAGAGTTATGGATAGTCTTGAGCGAACATAGGTTTGATCATATGTTTCACCCCTATAGGGGTATGCATGATAGCTTGATCCACCTTCATGGAGAGAGAATCTCTAGCAGTAAGGTTGGTTGTGGGGTTAGCTCTAGAGAGAGAGAAAGCAAGACCCAATCAAGAAGGTTGGAAGCTTAGACTCTGAGATATGAGGAATAGTGAGGAGTTGGGTCTGTGTTAACCTAGAATGGACTATGTGGATGGTTGTGGTTGCCTCTTG
The DNA here is from genome assembly GCA_963693085.1 of Alisma plantago-aquatica. Classification (NCBI taxonomy): domain Eukaryota; kingdom Viridiplantae; phylum Streptophyta; class Magnoliopsida; order Alismatales; family Alismataceae; genus Alisma; species Alisma plantago-aquatica. Next base: position 313,683,635 of record OY856410.1, read on the forward strand.
CATGATCCTTGGAGGCCTATGGTGTCTTGGTTGCCTTTAGAGGAACCAAATCCTAGAAGAAGGATGAGGTTGCTATGTGCAGATGATATATGTGCTTACCTTCTGAGGATATGAAGAAGAGTTCCTTAAACCCTGTGGAGGTTTAGTAATAAGTTGTGAGGCCTTATACCTAGTTGGTTGTCCTTGAGGAGGACTCGTATCTGAGGTGTTGTTCATAAGGAAGAATTATAGAATGTTCATGTTATACCTCATACATGTATGGTTCATGGTTGGAATGTTGAGCATGCAGTTGGACAGCTCCTGTAGGAAAAGTAAACCTAGGGTTACTTGGCCTAAAGAAGGGAAGTAGTGGTACCTGGTGCACCTGATACTCATGATGAGATTTGAGTTTCTATAGATTCGAGCTTGGCACTCCTAATGTTTATAGGAATGGGAAACCCTGAAATTAAGGTATATGTTTGATGAACCCCTCATATATAGGTTGGTGACATGGGCATGTATGATGTTGGTCCAATGTTAAGGAATGAGAACAAGTAGGACCTACCATGGAGACCTAGCATGGTTTAGTAGGTGGTATGTTGGTCAGATACGTGCCTTAGTAGCTTTCTAGGGTTAAACTTTCTCATGTGGATGTAAACCCTAGACATAAGGATGTTTGTGACCTTTGTTGCTATTAAGAGATAGTTTCCTCCCTTCCTGGGAGAGGGACCCTTTTGTAGGGTATATACCAGCTTTTGTTGGGTTGCGGTAACCCAAAGAGGTCTCATAAGATCTTGAGAAGCTAAGTGGAGAGTACATAGTATGAGAATGAACCTACAGACACATAAATAATCATCTCTAAGTGCATGGGGATGCCGCCTGACTGAGGCAGGTAGGTCGCCATGATTCCTATGAAAGGATGTAAGTCAGACCACAAATGCCAAGAGAGATGATGGAGACTTAGGTAAGGTTTCAAGTTGGATATGTATTATGTTAGAATCCTAAGTCTATCTTAGGGTCAAGTAGGGATAAGACCGATGGGAGTAGGAGTTGCCTAATTCCCTAGTTGCAAATGACCATAGGGTCAGGAGGTAAAAGCTATCATTGTCGAAGGGCCATGGGTTAGGAGATTGATCACCTTCATGAACTCATGGGACCCAAAGGACAAATGAGGAGGGCACTCTCTGATGCATAAGGGAAGAGGGATGACCCCAAAAGTACCGGCACTCTACAGACCTAGAGGAGATGACCAAGGATTGTGTGGTGACCCAAGTGGGTTCTAGACCAACTATCTGTAAACCTGATGTCAAGATGTTCATGATATGGAGATATGTGTTACACATTTTAACCCTCGGAAGGTGTGCTGGCGATGTGGGATGCACCGTATCTATTCTTGTAATGGGAAGAGCTATGTGTTTGGACGGTCACCAAATGCTTATTTCCTCTCGTTATGTGGGTGAGAGATAGGGCAGTACGCATGCCATACACCAAGGATAAAGAAGATGTAAGTGGAAACATTGATATGATGTATGAAACTAGAGATAATAGCGTACCCTTGTGGAGTGTATGATGTGTGGATGGTTTACAAACACCAAGAGAACTAAGGTAGTCATCTTATAAGGACATTCTTATCATGAGTTGTATGGAATTTATGAGTTATATAGCTTTGATTTTGATAACCAAGAAGAGGAGCTCTGAAGAAGATAGACCTAAAGTTTGATATGAGATGATAAGTGGTATACATGGAGGTCTAGGTCTTCACGGTTACCTAGCATATAAAGATGAAAGGTGGTAATGGATGCTCTTGTCGTGACGCAGCTGCCTAGTTTAGCTAGTGGAAAGGCTGTAAGAGATGGCTAGGTGAACCCTAAGTTTGTGAGATATGTTGGGCTAACCCTCAGATATAATGAGATCCGTTGAATGAGTTTGTGGTTGCTTGGTTAGCCAACCTAGGGCTTCTTATGGTAGAAGGATGATTGTAAAATCTCAGATGAACTTCTCTGGAAAAGAAGGTGATGAAACCCACGACTAGAGTGTTTTAGGGTTTCTGAGGAATCAACCTTGGGAAATCATGACATACAATAGATCATGATTTTAAGTTCACCATACACAGTGGTACTACTAAGATAGTATGTTGCAGTAGTACTTTGAATGACTAAGATGAAAAATGTACAGAGTTGCTTATGGCTTGTCACCATGCATGCCAAGAGGTAAAGGATGAACTCTAGTAACCCAGTGAGTTGATACAGAGGATAAAGAGTCCCCAAGAGGGAATGTGAGTTGATCACTATGGATGTTGTGGTGAGTCTCCCTTAGATCGAGGAAGGTCAAGATGCAATATGGGTTATGGTAAGATCGCTTTACCTAGATGACATAATCTGAGAGAAAGAGGGAGTATTGTCAAGGGATAGATCCGGTTGAACTACATGTAAGAGAGAGAGAGAGAGATGGTTCAACTACACCATAATGCAAGTTCAAAGGTCCTTGAGTGTGATCTAAAGGTTCACTTCCATGCGGTGGAAGTAGGTACATGAAGAACTCGATGTTAGTACAACTTATCACCCCTATCTGATGGTTAGCATGATCTAGACTAGAGGGTCTGATGAGAGCATGTGTGCTCATTCAGGGTGATATATGGGGACAGCTCTCGTCCTATGAAAGTTGTGATGATAGCCACCATAGATAATATCGGGATGTAAGAAGCTCTGTAAGGGAGGTTGTGTCAGTCACCGCTTCATGAAGATGATGTTGGTGGAAAGACCTTGTGAAGGTCAGAGAGAGACCACAGTGAGTGTATATGAAGTCACTTTGATCATACAATGGATGAGAAAGCCCAGGGGCGACATGAGTTGTGAGCTGATGCGAACCAGACTGACATGCAGTTCACTGTGGGAGAATATGAGATAGGATAATCCGACCCCTCTAAGCTATAGCTGAGAAAGTTGAGTCCCCGATACATGGGTCCATTTGATATGGATTGGTGGAGATGCTTGTGTATAGCCTTACCCCTCAGGATAACATGATGTAAGATGTGTTCCACGTGTCTGATCTAGAGCACTATGTGAGATACCTGAGCCATGTACTGAACCATGAACCTATTAAGCTTCGAGCGAGAGGCTGAAATGTTCTGAGTCACCTGTGAGGGTACGAGATACCAAGGTGAGAGAGAACTTAGATGTAAGAATATAAGATGATGAAGGTTCTTGGGAAGCACAATGGAGAGGGTAAACCCACATGGGAGCCATGATGGACACGAGGAAGTCTTATCCTTCTTGTTTGTATGTTAGATGGAATTTTGAGGGCAAAATTCCTAAAAGAGGGGAAGGATGTTACAACCTTAATTTTATATGTGTTTTCAAAATTGAAATGCAATGATTTTATGAATATGGACTTGAATTTAGAAGGTTGTATGCTATGCTCCAGGATGGATTTCTTTGTGTTAATGCATCACTTAGCACTTATAATCACTAAGATGTTTATCCTAGAGTTTAATCCTTTTTCTACTTCCGATTAAGGCTAGTATAGAAAGAGTCGATCCCATAGGACAACTTATTAAGATTGTTATCTCTAATCTCAATTATTTGAAGAACTTATCTTATTTGTTTTTGGTATTTTTTTTTTAGATTTTGAACAGAAAGTAAAAGTCAAGTTTTGGGGGTTGGTGATTAACACTAAGGAAAGAATACAAGAATAAAAATGCACTTAACAAGAATATAAATTTTCCTTGTCATAAGGAAAATTAAGATTGTTGTTAGCACAAGAAATACTATTATGAATGAAAAGACAAGGAATTTAAAGAAAGCAAAAGAAAACAATGCTTAAATCAAGAGATGGGAATCGAGACTTTAGGGGTTTTCACCACCTTAGCCTAGCCAAAAACAAACTAATCCTTTAAAAATGACGGATTCGGTGAAGGCAATTGAATTAATAAAAATCCACTAAAGATGGACTTCTCATGAGCCCATTGGTCCTGGTGCTCATGCTTCTTAGTACATCATCCTAAAAGAAGAAGATCCACGATTGTTTCAAAACTTCTATATGATTGGGTTTGTTGTTCTAAATCTGAACTTCCACGGTCATATCCATCCAGATTAACTTTTGATCAAATCAATTAATTACTTTGATAGATGAATTAGTTATCAAACCCAAAAGCCATCTAGAATTGTTTTTTATGGAAAAGTTGATAAATCCATGACTAAGGGGTTATTCCCCTTTCCTTGATAAAGAACTACTCACTCATGGAAAAGGAGCAAAGAGAGACGGAGGGAGGAAGTGATCTAGCCATCTTCGAGTCTTACGACTACTGATCCTCGATTAGAGACAATGAAGATGGCTTCCTCTTCCTACCTTGGTCGATTGCTCAGGAGAGGGGAGGAGGAGAAAAGAAAATACTAGATCTAAAATACAATGGAATAACATAATAACATGTAACAAAGATGCAAAGCCACTTTATTCCAGATCTAGAAGAAGAATATAAGGAAAATTGCTTTAGAGCACTAATACAAGAAAACCCCAGATGCCCAAGGAGGAGGAAGTGCCCCTCCTTTTATAGGAGAAGGAGGGGGGTATACATTAGGTTTAGGGCAAAAGAAATGGCCGGCGGCAGCTGCTAACTTTCTAGATCTAGTCAATAGAGGAAACAATTGATTGCTTTGCATTCATTTTGCATTAATTTCCCACAACAGCAATTTCGAGCATATTTTTGGGCTAGTCAAAATTCAGAAGCGGCTGGAAAATATATTTTTCCTGTATATAATTGAATTATATTTCCAACGCATACTTGCACAATAAATTTTGCCTTGGGATGTGGGAGTTATACCAATTTTGGTTAAAGGTATATACTGAAATCAGAATCTGTGGGAAAACGTAAGGCTACATTCACTGGTTAATTGTGAAGCCAAATAAACACCACAATTTCTGAAAATATATCTTTTTATAGCCAATAAAATTTTCTTTTCATTCCATACTTTATATTGAAATTACACCTTTAGACACAAAAGATATGGCTATTTTGGTGACAAGTATCTCAGGCACTGCGAGAATATTTGAAAAGCCTCATATCTTCATCTTTTATTTTTTAGATTTAATTACTTAGATAATTCCTGAAAATTAAGAAAATTATCATAAGAATTCAGGAAAGTATATCAAGAATATGAAAGTACTATTTATTTTTGAATTAGCTAAAATTAACAAAAAAGTCCTAATTAATTATTCTAAATGAAGCAAAAATAAGAGATGAATATGCATTCATCAAAATACCCCAAACTTAAACTTTGCTCGTCCCGAGCAACATTAAAATCAAGAAATACTTTCAAGACATACTCTCAACATATCATCCTCACTCTCCTAATAATTACTTGATTCCTTCCACCAAAATATGGCCTAGCGACCCTGACTTCCTGAATTCACGAAAAGTGACTTTTATATTTCCTACTTCACAAACTTGTATTTATTCAAGACCTACAATAAAATAGATTTTCATTTTACCTTTGCATTTGGTACTCTAATTTTTTTTTAAGTTTTACACAAGAACAAGGCTTATTTTGGAGGGTTGGGGTTTTTGTAGTTTTCCCCTGGGTAGAAAATTGGAGTGAAGGGGGTATGGAAGAAGGACAGTCTCTCCTCTATTCGACTCGATACCTTTTTATTTAGTGGATATGCAGTTACATTGACCGCATTTTTTTCTTTGATTTTTGGTGATACACCCAATTGCATGGGTATGGAAGAAGAGGAAGAGGGGGAAGGGGTGCCACCCCAAACTTAGCATTTTGGGTACTATTAGCTTTTTTCTTTTTGATGAATGGAAAGATTTGGAAGTGGTGGAAGAAGAGTAGAAGAGATTGTTCTTGTGCAATCTTTTTTCATCTCTTTTTTTAGAGTACCATGCATTGGTTCAACTATTACCAAATCATGCAAAAAATTAAGAAAAATTATACAAGTTGTACATGATAAGAAAGCATTACTCTTGAATCCTATCAGTCCTCTATGGCTTGCCATCTTTTCCAAGGAGTGATTATTAATTGAGGTCCTAAGTGACATGAGGATTTCTAGTCATGAAAGTTTCAAAATTTTGGTTGCAAGGCAGTTACATCATTAAGGGGAGTATTTTGACAAATGATCATATCAAGGCCGACTAGATATGGGCCTTGTTACAATTAAGGAAAAAAAGTGGCCGACTAGATAAGGGCCAAAAACTAAAGTAACTAATGAAAATAAAGATGAAAAGGAAAAATAAAACAAATAAGGAAAAGATAGGGCGTGGATCACGTACCACCCACCCCCACCCCGGACTTAGAACTTTGCTCATCCCGAGAAAACTCTTAGACCGAGATGGAGGGAAGAGGATTACAGTGGTGGCGGATAGTATGGCGATGGAGGAGCGGAGGAGGAGTCATGGTTGTGGTAGTGACTTGGTTGATTTCCTCAGAACCACTCCATCATCTTTGCTTGCGTGTCTCGAAATGTATCCTGAATGGCTTGGTGTACGTCAGTATACCACGGATAAAAATTGAAATCAAGATGGTTAGGTCCCCATGGTTTGACATATGGTGGAGAACAGTCATATTGAATCTCATTTGTATAAGGATAATTATTATAAGAAGCATTGTTTTGACTAAATTGTAGTTGTTCGATTATATTTTGTCCACTAGTATCAATGGGGGTTGGGATGAAGGGATGATAGTCGGAGTATCCATCCATGACATTTGGTTGCACTTCTTGGGTAGTGATATGTAGTAGTGGCTCACAAGACGTTTGGTGATTATCATAGAGTAGTTCCTCAAAGGGAGAGGGAGGAGAGGAAATGGGTATGGTCATAGATGGGTGAGGGGGTTGTGGGAGGGGAACTTCTTGAGTGGTCATGTTGGTTGTACCCACATTATGAATAGTGGGAGGGTAAATGTCCATCTTGATAGGACTGACTGGGCTAGTTTGAGTAGCAACTTGATTGTCCACCAGAGAGATTCAGGTTTCAATCACATGTGGTGGTTTAGAATTAAGGAAATGTTGTTTCACCTTATTGAACTGGTTCATGCATTCAAGGAAATAGACTTCTTCCTCCTGGGTGTACTTCATGTTACCTCCAGAGGCTTGAAAATTTATGAACTCCATTCCCACTCTTAGTGTGAGAAGTCCTGCCTCAACGTCGATGAGGGCCCTGGCCGTGGCGAGGAATGGTCGACCAAAGATGAGAGGGTAGCTAGTGTCTTATTTTATATCAAGTACCACAAAGTCACAAGGGATATAGAAATTTCCGACCTTGACTGGCACATCATCAATAATACCAAGAGGCTTGGTAATGGAAGAGTCTACAAGTTGAATACGCATCAGAGTTGGTCTAGCATCAGTTAGACCAAACCTTCTACACATGCTCAAAGGGATGATGGACACACTAGCTCCAAGATCAGCTAGGCCTGAATGGCTGGTAGAGGCACTGATAGAACAAGTGATCCCGAAAGATCCCACATCTTTGCGTTTCTTTGGTGGTTTACTTTGGATGATGTCTGATGTAGTTTTGGCCAATTTTACCATTTTAGATTCCTCAGTAGTGTGCTTACGGTTTAGAAGGGCTTTAAAGAATTTTTTTCATTCAGGTAGATCAGTCATAGCATCCAAAAGTGGTATGTTGACGCATAACTTTCTCATAATTTCCTTGAGTTTGTTGAACCTAGAGTCTAATTGGGTATACTTCAGCCAATGTACAAAGGGTACACACAGCTTATATACATGACTCTCTTCTTGTGGGGGAGGTGATCTCAGCGCTTGAGGGACAACAACAGCCTCTTCATCACCCCCTTGGTCAAAATCTATGATGGGGGAACTTCCTTCTTCTTTCGTGGTAAGGCCAGATCTGGTAGTGACAGCCTTAAGTTGTTCTATATGCATGGGGTTGGGTTCAGGCTGCCCAGCAAAATGGCCGACATGAGGTTTCTGTTGGGAAAATAGACGAGCTAGTTGGGTGGTGATAACCTCAAATTTTGGATGATTATCTTAGTCTTTTCTTTAGTTTTCCACACTCTTTCTTAATTAGAATTAGATATAATACCTAAAAATTCCCTCTTATTGTAAATATACCATCAGACTAACTTTTCCCCTTTATATCTGCAGAAAAAGACACAAAAAAATCATAAAAGACTAAATCAGCCTCAAGACCGCATGGACTCAAACGGTCCCAAGACCGTTTGAAGTCAAACGGTCCCGAGACCACATGGAGTTCAAACGGTCCCAAGACCGCATGAAGCCAAACGGTCCCAAGACCGCATGAAGCCAAACGGTCCCAAGACCGCACGAAGCCAAACGGTCCCGAGACCGCATGAAGCCAAACGGTCCTGAGACCGCATGAAGCCAAACGGTCCCGAGACCGCATGGAGTTCAAAAGGTCGCGAGACCGCATGGAGTTCAAACGGTCCCGAGACCGCATGAAGCCAAACGGTCCCGAGACCGCATGAAACCAAACGGTCTTGAGGTCCAAACGGTCTCAAGGTCCAAACGGTCTTGAGGTCCAAACGGTCTTGAGATCCAAACGATCTTAGGCCCAAATGGTCTTGAGGTCCAAACGGTCTCCAAACCATTTAGACTTCACTTAAGGCCTATAAATAAGAACCTCAGGGTCCTGCACCAAGGGGGAGAAAGTTTTCAGATGTCCAGAGGCTGCCTCAATCATTCCAGAGCTCTTGTTACTTCCATCCTCTGCCCTGGGGCTGCCGGTCTGAGACCCACACTACATCTTGAAGCTGCTTTCTCTCTCTCCACCAAAGAAGGTGGGAAGAGGGAGATCTCGTCATCAAGAAACCTGTGAAGCTGGTGGATCGTTTCTCTCTCCAAGGGGTTGACTTTCCTCCCTCCTTTGTGGGGATGATGCTCTCTCTCTCTTCTTGCCTCCTTCTTTGTCCTAGTTATGAGCGAGTAGACTCTCTCACTAGGGTGCGGGGAGTAGCCCCGCTACCCATTCTTTCATATCATGTAAATGTAATCCTTAGGTTGTAATATAGAGTTCTTATCTTTGTCAGTTCGACATCAAACGATTAATGAATGCATGTTGCTTGATCTCCAACTTGTGTTATCTTTTATCTTTTAGTATGAATTGTCTATGTTTGTACTATTAGATTCGAAACTCGTTTGCATGTTGGTTCTTGGTGCATGTACTCACCATGCATCTGTTTCGGTATCTAGAAGTGTATCTCAAGAAGTGGAGTAGACTCACTATCATTCGTTGCACTTTCATACTATGAAATGGAATTAGTTGACGTATGGAAGTGCAACCTTGATAAGTCGAGGAACACACTTTACGAGGGGAATGATGTAAAGTAATGTGACCATTTGTTTGGGAATGGCTGGCGTTGCAACATTCCCGCACTTCTCGTAGTTAGATTCTCCGAAAGGAGGCTAAGTATACAAGGATACTAACTGACTGGACTCTTTTTGCAGGTTAAGTTTTGCTTTGCATGTGTTGATCGATGTGTAGTGGTGGTGAAAAACCGATCACACCCTAGTGATCTTTTATCATAGTTTAACTCATTAGATTTACCTGCTTTCTTTACTTTTCATGTTCTTAGTTTAAAAACATCAAAATCCAACTTTCGATAAAAGTGCCTGTTAGTAAGTAACCAGGTGAAATTCCATACGTTTTCCATCTTGTTGCTTGCAACAAGACCGTTGTCCCGTGGATTTGACCCTTAACTATACTGCGATAAGACTTCCACGTATCTTAGCATACGTGGGTGGAGTTTTCTATCTAGTATAAGCAAGGCTAAACTTAAAGACTTGCCATCTTTAGGATTTGTAGTGGTGCACGCAATTCTACGTAATTGGAAGCTCCATCAAAAATTGGCGTCGTTGTCGGGGACAACGGAATGTTGTAATTTCACTTAGTACCTTTCTAGTTGGTTAGGCTTTTACACTTTCTTTTTAATCATAACTCTATATCTTCTTGAAACTATTATATCTTTGTCATTATCTAAAGGTGTTTCTCTCTACTCAGGTAGAAATCGTGTATGCAACCTGTGTATAACCTCGGATTCTCCCCTGATCCAGAGTTTGACTCTGAGGTAGAGAGAAGCTTCCACCGCCGCATTCGACTCAATTGCCAAAGAGCCAGGAAAATGGATGAAGATCAACGCCAGGCTGCTTTGGTGATGGAGAGGGTCAACGCCACCATCGCCGCTCAAAGGGCACAACTCATCGCTGAAACTCATGCCCAAATCCAAGCGGAGATTCGTGCGGAAGAGCAAGCTCGCATCAGAGATGAAACTGAGGCAGCAACCCAAGCTGCTCAGTTGGAGTTAAGAAATAAACAACTGAGGGACTACACTGTCCCAAAGTACTATGAGGATAACCACTCGGTCCGACCTCTGATTATTAATATCCCCAACTTCGAGATTCGGACCCAGTGGATCCAGATCATGCAAGGCATATCTTTCTCCGGAGGTTCTGGAGATGATTGCATGGATCATCTAAAAAGGTTTATGGCGATGTGCTTCCTGGTTCCACAAGCTGGTGTCGCTTATGATGCGATAATGCTTCATCTGTTCCATTTCACCCTATCTGGGAGGGCCTTGATTTGGTATAACTCACTTGACAGAGAACCAATAACAACCACCTGGTCTCCTCTTGAGGAAAAGTTCTTAGAGAAGTTCTTTCCACCCTCACTGACCTATGAAATCAGAGGGCAGATCAATCACTTCTCTCAACTGCCTAGAGAAACCCTTGTTGAGGCATGGGAGAGATTTAAAGAACTTCTCCGTAAATGCCCCCATCATGGAATCTCCCAGAATCAACTGATAGAAACCTTCTACCGGGGAGTAAGCGATGATATTAAACAGTTCTTAGATTCTTCTTCTGGAGGAAACTTCATGAGGAAAAATTACGAGGACGCATGGAAGATTGTTACTCTCAGAGCTGAAAACCAGTCCAACTGGGGACGGTCAGCCAGTAAAGGTGTCCTCAAAGTTTTCAAAGCTGAAGAATTAATAGAGATGAAAGAAATAGCTGAAGTCCTGAAAACCATAGTTCATAAACAGCAAGCTCTCGAGACTTCTCTCGGAGAGATCGATAAGAAGAAAACTCCGCTAGTTCAACAAGTCAAAGCCGTCACGGGATCCTGTGAGGCTTGTCATGCTTCTGACCATCCGACCCTTTCCTGCGGTATGCTATATAATGTGATGATGGATCTGCATCCACCACCACAACCATATGAACCTATCATTGATCAGTCGAAAGAGCAACTACCGGAACAAGTTAACTCTATCCACTCTATCCCTGGGCAAGTCTACTACAACCCTAATCAGCCAAGGAATCATCCAGGGTTTCAGTATGGAAACCCTACTGGGACTGCCAATCCTCAGCATCAAACACAGGGGGGATCTACTAGTAGGCTAACACCTGGATTCCCAAACAACTTCAACCAAAACCAAGGGAATTCTAGGAGTAACTTTCCTAGGGCTAACTACCCCAGGAACCAATCAGCCTACTACCAGTACACTCATCCTCCGCTCCATCCACAGCTTCACACTCAGCAACCTCAGCTGGCGTTACCACCCCAACAATCTCAACAAACCCAACAACCAATTCCTCCGAAAAATGTTCCTGCCCAACCGGAAGATGAAATATCCTTGATCAGGCAGATGTTATAATCGCAACAAACTATGCTAGCTAACCAGCAGGCTCAGCAAAAAGCAGTTGAAGCTCAGCTTGCTCAGATCGCTGCACAATTGAAGCCCCCAGCAGGTACATTTGCTGGGCAGCCTGAATCAAATCCTAAGCACGGACAAAACATACATGAGCAGTTGAATGTCGTCACCACTAGATCTGGATGCATTCTTCATGAGACTACCAAGATCACCCTGGATAATGATGATACCCCTGCTTTCATGACGAATGAGAGCCCACAACAAGGAATGGAGAAGCCCTCAGAGGGCACAAAGGGCAAAGATAAAGTGTCCACAGAACCTGAAGTTTTGCAGTATAAACCAAGAATCCCATACCCAGGAAGATTACGAGAAACAAAGATGGACACCAGGTTTCAAAAGTTCAAAGAGGCAATGAAGAAACTATACATTGATATCCCGCTCCTTGATGCTCTTTCCGAGGTGCCAGCCTGGGCGAAATACCTCAAGACCTTACTATCAAGAAAATACATCACCGAGGAGCAGGAAACTGTTAAGCTTGCTCAGACCACTTCAGACATCATCTTAAACAAGATGCCCAAAAAGAAGAAGGACCCAGGCTCCTTCGGAATCCAATGTTGCATTGGCAACACATCTTCTAAAAAGGGATTAGCTGACCTTGGGGCCAGCATATCTATTATGCCTTACTCAATGTGCAAACGTCTGGTTTTTACTGAATTGATGCCTACAGCAATGACTATCCAATTAGCTGATTCCACTATAACCGCACCTTTGGGGATCATTGAAGATATTCCGATAAGGATAGGCAAGGATGCTTACGTACCGTGCGACTTCGTTGTCATGGATATTAAAGATGACCTGAGGTATCCAATCATTTTTGGCAGACCATTCCTCGCTACTTCCAGAGCGTTGATTGACGTTGAAGCTGGTACCATCATTCTTAGGCTCGGAAAAGAAGCAATTCAATTCTGTGTCCTTAATAGTATGAAAGGGCCCAGCATCCAAGAGGAGGTTTTCCTCCTTGATGCTATTCAACAAATGTCACAGTTGGAAATCTCCGAGCCAGTTGACAAACTTGAAAATGTTCTAATCAATATGGAGGTTGAATTCTCAGTGAATGAATTAGTTCAACAGTGCCTCCAACATCTAGAAAAGGCTGAAGAAGCGCCAAAGGCCACTTTTGAAGAACTTAAAGTCGTTACTGTTATAGAAGCAGCTGAGCCACTGAAAGCCCCTGAATTGAAGACTTTACCTACAGGGCTCAAATACGTTTTCTTAGATGAAGAAAAACTATGCCCAATTATCATCAGCTCCACCCTTACAAGAGGTCAAGAGGAAAAGCTTCTGAACGAGCTGAGGAAGCATAAAAAGGTCATAGGATATAAGATAACTGACCTAACGGGCATAAATCCAGCCATGTGTCTGCATAGACTTCCTATGGTTGACGAATTCAAGCCCTCTCGAGAACATCAAAGAAAACTAAATCCTAATCTAAAGGAGGTAGTGCGTCTGGAGGTCCTTAAATTACTCAAAGCCGGCATGATCTATCCTATTTCTGACTCCCAGTGGGTCAGCCCCATTCAGGTTGTTCCAAAAAAACGGGGGCACTACTGTAGTGCTAAATGACAAAAATGAACTAGTGCCTACCAGGACTGTAACTGGATGGTGAATGTGTATTGATTATAGAAAGTTGAACAAAGCCACAAGGAAAGACCACTACCCTCTACCTTTCCTTGATGAAGTCCTGGAATGCCTAGCTCACCAAAAATAGTTTTGTTACCTCGACAGTTACTCTGGGTTCTACCAAGTACCAATACACTCGGAGGACCAGGAAAAAACCACCTTCACATGTCCTTTTGGGACATATGCCTTTAGAAGAATGTCGTTCGGGCTATGTAACGCACCCGCCACTTTCCAACGATGTATGTCTGCTATCTTCTCCGGTTTAACAGAATCCGTCATGGAGGTGTTTATGGATGATTTCTCAGTGTACCAAGATTCTTTCAACAACTGTTTAATAAATCTTGGACAAGTTCTGCAACACTGTGAGGAAACTAACCTTATCTTAAATTGGGAGAAATGCCATTTCATGGTAATAGAAGGTGTCGTCCTCGGACACAGGGTAAGTGATAGGGGAATAGAGGTTTATAAAGCAAAAATCGATGTTATCTCAAAGCTGTCACCTCCAAAGGACATAAGAGGAGTTCGAGCTTTCCTGGGTCATGCAGGATTCTATAGGAGATTCATCAAGGATTTCTCAAAGATTGCCAAACCCATGACCCAACTCCTGACCAAAGATGTTGAGTACATATTCAATCAGGAGTGTATGAAAAGTTTCTCTACCCTTAAGGATGTGTTAATCTCCGCACCTATTCTAAGAGCTCCAGATTGGTCGTAGCCCTTCGAAATCATGTGTGATGCAAGCGATTATGGTATAGGGGCAGTTCTAGGACAGCGGATTGATAAGAAACCCTATGTTATCTACTACGCATCTAAAACGCTAGATGAAGCACAGAAAAACTACACCACTACGAAGAAAGAGTTTCTGGCTATCATCTATGCGTTTGAAAAATTCTGCTCTTATCTGATTGGTTCTAAAGTTATCGTCTATACCGACCATTCTGCCATCCGATACCTGGATAAAAAATAGGATGCCAAACCCAGGCTTATCCGCTGGGTGTTAATGCTTCAGGAATTCGACTTGGAAATCAAAGATAAAAGTGGCGTGGAGAATGTTGTGGCTGATCACCTCAGCAGGATCGAGATTGAAGGAAAAGATAAAATCCCTATCCGGGATTCTCTTCCTGATGATCAGCTTATGAAGGCCACTCATGGTTTCCGTTGGTATGCTGATATCGTTAATTATCTAGCCACAGGGATTATCCACCCATCTGCTTCCTACCAAGATAAAAGGAAGTTTCTTCACGACATAAAATGCTATTACTGGGACGAACCTTACTTGTTTCACCTTTGTGCCGACGGACTTTTTCGTCGTTGCCTGCCAGAAGAAGAAATAATCGCGGTCCTAGAACATTGCCATTCTGGACCCACGGGGGGGCATATGAGTGCCAAGAAAACTACCATAAAGGTTTTACAATCTGGGTTCTTCTGGCCCACCATATCAAAGGATTCTTACGATTTCGTGAAAGCCTGTAACAAATGCCAATTATCCGGCAATATATCAAAAAGAGATGAAATGCCACTCACCATGTGGCAGGAAATTGAGCTTTTTGATGTATGGGGGTAGATTACATGGGCCCTTTCCCCTCATCCTATGGCTTCTCTTACATTTTAGTCATGGTGGACTACGTCTCTAAGTGGGTCGAAGCTGTTCCCACAGTGTCCAGCGATTCCAAGCATGTCATCAAATTGTTCAAAGATATTATTTTCCCAAGATTTGGAGTTCCGAGAACTATCATATCGGATGGTGGGACCCATTTTTTGGAATGAAGTTTTGAGGCCTTACTAAAAAGATATGGAGTCAATCACAAAGTCGCCACGCCATACCATCCACAAACTAGTGGTCAGGTGGAGGTATCTAATAGACAATTAAAGGTGATCCTTGAAAAAACGGTGAACAAAAACCGCACTGACTGGTCCACCAAACTTCCTGATGCCCTTTGGGCATACCGAACTGCTTATAAAACACCAATCGGGACAACCCCATTCCATTTGGTGTATGGGAAGTCTTGTCATCTTCCAGTGGAGCTGGAACACAAAGCCTGGTGGGCCATCAAACAGCTAAACTTTGATCTTAAAAGTGCGGGAGAAAATAGACAACTTCAACTACAGGAGCTAGAAGAGCTCCGCATGACGGCCTATTAGAGCACCAGAATATATAAGGAGCAGACAAAAATGTGGCATGATGGTCATCTCAAGAGAAAAGATATCATCGTTGGCGACAAAGTGCTCCTTTTCAACTCCAAGCTCAAGTTTTTTCCCGGAAAACTTAGAACAAAATGGTCTGAACCCTTCACTATAAAACATATTTACCCAACTGGAGCTGCCATTATTATAGACAACAGCGGAGGAGAAAGGACGGTCAACGGTCACCGTTTAAAAAGATACTACACTCCGGAAGACAAAATGCCAAGACAAACCATCGAAATCAAAGATGCTATACCAACAGCATAACTCTATTATAGCTTCATCGAGCCAGCGACGTAAAACTCAGGCGCTACTTGGGAGGCAACCCAAGATTTCATTTTCTTTCTCTTTTTCCCGTTCTTTTTACCTTAGGTTTATCTTATGAAAATACAAAAAAATTTACAATCAAAACAAACATAAAAATAGCAAAATGATAATATACAAAAGAAATTCACATAACTAAAACAAACATAAAAATATAAAATTTCGTTCGACCTTAACCCTACCAAACGATTCTGAAACCGTTTGGAACCAAACGGTCTTCAAACCATTTAGAACCACACGGTCCTGAAACTGTTTGGAACCAAACAGTCTTCAAACCGATTGGAACCAAACGGTCCTGAAACCGTCTGGGACCAAACGGTCTTCAAACCGTTTGGAACCAAACAGTCTCCAAACCGTTTGGAACCAAACGGTCCTGAAACCGTTTGGAACCAAACGGTCCTGAAACCATTTGGAACCAAACGCTCTTCAAACCGTTTGGAACCAAATGGTCTTCAAATCGTTTGGAGTCCAAACGGTCGCTAAATCCGTTTGACCTAGGGTTTTTGTCAGGTCAACCCCCCCGTTTCCTATAAATATAAACCCTACCCCTTTGTCTTTCTTTCCTTCGACTCCCGAGCCATATGAAACTCCCGTGCTAGCCCTGTTCCATTGCTCTTGCTTTCCTCTGTTCCCGCACGTTTCATCTCCATCGACCTCTGCCTTCCCTGCCGCCGCGCAACCTCCGTCCCCAACACCTCTCCGCCGTCGGCTCTGCCACCTGCTGCAAGGTAGTCCAGTACCTGCGGCAGTATGGCCACTCTCTTCCGCAACCTCCCCCTTCCGCACCGGTGTTATCATCATCGGTGCTACCGCGGCGTTTCTTCTTCTTTTTCCAACACCGGCGCCACCATCATCATCGTCTTTACCGCCACCGTTCCGCTCTCATCTTCGTCGCCGATGGCGCTGTCCGCCGCCACAGTCACCTTCATCATAATCTCCGCCATCATCTTTTATCGCCGATGTTCACCGGCGTTTTCGCCGTCGTCGCCAACACATCCTCTGTCTCTACGCCGTTTCGCCGTTTCGTCTCCACCTTAGCCGTCTGTTACCTGTCGTTCCGCCTTCCAACCGGTCTCCAAACTATTTGGAACCAAACGGTCTCCAAACCGTTTGGAACCAAACGGTCTCCAAACCGTTTGACCTTCCACATTCGTCTAAATCTCTAAAATATAAAAAAATATATACATAAAACCACATAAATACAAACAAAATCCAATCTGTTTTTAAACATATTGTTTTCACTCATGATTTTCCACTTTGCAGATATGGCATCACCAGCAAAGATGGCCATCGGATCTGAAGCTGCTCCTTCTCTGACAAGGGAGCAAATGATGGAAGAACTGGCCCGACTCTAGAAGATCAGAGATGTCTTCAATAGAACTGGAAAGGCCCCTCCAAACACCAAAATGATGGAGGTTCTGTGCGACATTGACCACCTCAACAAATGTCTTGCAGAGGCAACCGACGAAGAAGTAGAAGAGATTTCTTGTGATGATGATGAAGGCTCGGAATACACTCCTAATCCAGAGGAGGAATCCCCAGCCGAAGAACAAAAAGGAAAACACAAAGTCCAGGAAGGTGCACCAGGACAACCCTCCAAGAAACGGGCAAGAAAACAAGTTCGCCCCGTCTCTGCTATGGACCAACCCTTTGCAACACCGACCACCACCATCCCTGCCACCACCCCCACCTTCTCAATTCTCACCACCTCCGCACCCGCACCTGAAAACCTTTACATCCACACCATCCAATCCATCGACAAAATCCTGAAACCGTCAAAGTACGTCTTCTCAAGCGTACTGCTGAAGATGGGGATCTATGACAGAGTCCTCACAATGCTCGACAATGCCAACCTATCCAGACTCTATCTTATCCCCGAAGTCTCATATGTCGAGCCCACCACAGAATTCTTCACCCATCTTATTAAAGAAACGGTGGAAATTTCACAGAGAGCAAGGGATGGTGGTGATCGTCGACTGGTCACGAAGATCTTTGGGAATGACGTTGTGATAACAGAAAATCTTTTAAATGCAATCTTCATTGCCAATCCTGAGCAGCTCAAAAAGGCCGGAGTTGCAGGAACAGAGAACGACCCATTCAATAAACATACCTTCTGGAAGTCACTAACAAGGATCCCAACCTACGAGCCAAAAACATGTAAAGCCTCCAACATTCACTTAGGGTTCGTGCGCACACTTCACAAAATCATTACCAGTGCGCTGCTCCCCAGATCAGAGGGAGGAAACATCATCACTGCCGATCTTTTTATCCTATGGTCAATCCTGCATGGAAAGTCAGTCAACATCGGACGGCTTTTGATACAAAAGTTCTCCAACTACACCATAGGAAAGGAAATTTGCATGGGAGGCCATGTCACATCCATCATAAAATATCTCAAGATGGACAGACCCCTACCGCGCTGCATGCAAATAAAGGGCGACATCCTTACCAATGAACAAACCTTGAAGAACTCATTCATTATTAAAGAAAAGGATGAAAAACTTTACTACGTCTTCTGCCCTGTGGTCAAGTCATCCAGAACACTCCTCCCGCTCTCGGAGCTAGCATACTATGACACAGAAAAGCTCCTATTCTCTGAAGAGGAGCTTACACAACTCCTAGCTTCGGTTAAAACAACCGAAAAGAAAGCAACAGCGGGACAGACGGAGCTGAGCATCACAGCCCCAGCAGCTCGTCTATCCAAAATACCTATCAAATGACCTTCCAGAAGGCAGTTGCAGGCACAACAGCTGTCGGGGACACCTACATCAAATCCAAATCCAGAGGCTGAGACCCTCCTTGAAGATATCTTAACCACCTCTTCAATCGACTCTTTCATTTAGAGTCTGCATGACCAGCTAACTGCCACCACCACTCCATCTTCTACCTTTCCAGTATCTACCACTCCTCCCCTCTTCACCACATCCACACAACTGTTCACATCCGCTTCTTCACCCCTTTTTCCTTCGGTCTCTCACTTCTCCACCCCCATGCCCGACTTCACCACCTTCCCATTCCCCTCCACAGTTTCTACCCCATCTCTATCACTCCCACCGCTTTCACCTGAGATACCACCACCCTTCCCATCCACCACCACCCTGCCACCACTGGTGACTCCATCCACAGTCACCATGCAGTTCGGGGCATTACCAGTGTCTCTCTTGCAAGGCACTACCACCCTCCCACATAGACCCCAGCCACCCCACCCTTCTACCTCTGGGGTCCCTTTTGCCAATATCGGTGTGGAATTCGGCTGTCAGTTCGACGCTGTCCGAAACCTCCTAACCGATCCTTCTAATGTCTTACATTCTATTTTTTCTTGTGTGCAGGGTTTATCACGACAGGTGGCCACGATCGACGAACAACACCGAGCCTTTCCCATCATCCTCCAAGGCTTCCAGCAATGACAAGATGAGGTGGCTAAGCAAGTTGAGCACATCAACAGCCACTACAGCAACTTGCCGGACCTGGTTCTCGGAGCGAAGCGCCAGCAAGAAGCAACGGAAAAGCAAGTCGATGAGATCTCTATGTATACTCAAACTCTTCCAGAGACTCTCTACAAGCTCCAGCAACAACAAGCACTCCTGAGCACGCGCTTGGACACCATCAACAACACCCTCACACAGCTACATAATCACCAAGAGGAATCAGCTAACAATGATATCTAGCAGTTATGTGCTCAAGTCACAGATCTAACAGCACATCTCCTCTCCTCCGAGGGTCGATATAATGACCTCAAAGAATCCCATGACACACTGCTTGAAACACACGAGCATTTGCAAGTGACTTTCGATGAGTTACAAGCCACCCATCGGCGGTGCAATAAGTCTGCAAGCAAAAAGCCAGCAGACAAGGCAGCGGACGACAATGAGGGCGATAGTAACGAAGATGAAGATGAAAACTCCGACTCATCTATGGATTCAAATAACGATACCACCTCTTCTGGTGGCAAACCAGATGACAGAGAAGACCCCGGCAATATAGCCAGACCTTCTCACAAAGGCTCCGCAAAGATCAGCATAACAATGAGCATCACCCCAAGTCCCCACACAACGATAATGTGAACATGTCATATGGGGATCAATTCATTGATTATTCTGCTCTAGGATCAATCAGGGAAACCGCTAAAGAAGCTGCTTTCACTGAGCTCCAACAATGTCTATTAGGAACCAGCGTCAGCCCACCCACAACATCTGCCCCACCTCTCTCCGCACCTGGCACATCTGTGCCCTCCCCCCATGACCAGGACGAGGCAGAGCGAGTGAGTTTGGATACTGATGAAGAACTCGACTCTGCCTCTGACTCCGATGATGATCTGCAGACCTATCCTGAGGTCCTGGATCACCCTTCTTCCCCCACTCCTCAGGAACTTCCCCCGCCACCACCTCTACCGCATAAAATGCATGACCTGGACATGGCAGCCATCTCCACACTAGATGCTTAGGACTTTTTTATACTGAACACTATTGTGGATGATGTGAAGGCAGGGGAAGACATCATCTATAATAACACCAAAACTAAACGCAAGATGACACGAGAAGATTTCCATACCATCCTACGACCTCGGTCCACGATACCTATGGTGATCTTCCGTGTCCTTCTTGCTAATAGCATCAAAATATATAGAAGTCATAAGAGGCAACAACCGGTTTTCAATGCCTCACCTGCTCTGTCTGTTGGCCTTCTATATAAAGACATAGGAGCACAGTCGATCGAGAGGATGCGTGCTGGTTTAGCACGTCGGGCATGTTTTCTTACCGTGCCCTTCCAAGTTTCGGACCACTGGCTTTTTATGATCGTGGATACCGAAGCTCGGGATGCCAAGGTGTATAATTTCTGCGGCGCCGAGCTACCAGCCGGCACAATAAACTTCGTTGGTGAAGCAGCAAGAGAAGCAAGGTGTATACCCTTCCGGCTGCTTAAGTTAATTTGGGCTGCACGCCCATCTCTCTGCCAAGATTGGAGCCAGCCTTGGTTCAAAATCATAAACCCTCAAGTTCAAGCTGCCGAGGGATCAGGAGATTGCGCTTTCTGCACTATACGTCACATCCAGGCACTGAACCAGGAAATCCCATTTACTGATCTGGTTGCTGAAGATTTTCATTCCTTGCGCGGGCGTTATGCCATGGAGCTCATCTGTGATAGGCGTTTCTTCAAGGACCCGACTATGGCACCAGATGACGACCCCCGCTACCTTTTCTCAGCTATCCAGCGACCGCAGTGGTGACCCTTCTGACAAACTCTGAAGGAGTCAGAGAAAACCACAGTGCCAGTCGCAGCTACCGCGCAAAGTACAGGAGACATCAATCCTTTGTCTGCCACAGAACCAACTTTTCCTGACTTCGATCACAGTGCTTGCAAAGGTCTCTCCGACATCGAACTACATCTCAATATGTCGCGGCTCTCAGCCGAGAAGGATGACCTCGTATTCATGTCTAGAGACATTTTAGTTATGGCAGACACGCTCCGAGAGACCTTACAGGTTAAAGGATCCCTCTCCATAAGCCTTATAGCCACTTACCAGTTCCTACTCGGCCAAGATAACCCCACTACGTATATGGCGTCCCCATACATGAAGGATGACCTCCTAAAGCTCAAGAACTTCGGCACAACTGACGTGCTGATCTCCTATCTACAACACACAATGCTGACGTTCATCATGTTACCCTTCCTCTATCATGAGCATTGGATGCTCCTGGCCACAAATCTCCCAGAAGGAACAACTGCAATATACAACAGTTCCGATAGCCAGTACAATCCACGATAGAAGAACTATGTCGTGACACCAAGGACACCAACAGAAGTAGTGGCAAAGGAGTGCGCCGACAAGTTAATCGCTTTTCTGAGTCAGCATACAAGGGCATACGACAAAGAGCATTTTAACCACCCTTCCTTCTACCACAAATGCCCCCAGCAAATCCGAGAATCAAATGACTGCGGCTTCCACGTCCTCTACTGGATGTACACCATCATCGTCCTTCAAAGACCAGTAGAAGATATGACTGACGTGGATTACCACGCTCTACGCGGACAGTTCGCAGCAAATCTACTTCAATCCCTGGGGGAAAATGAAGCATTAACTTAGCCTGAAGCCCTTGTCCTGATTACTCCTCAACCTATCACTTTGACACTCTGAGGACAGAGTGAGTGATAAGTTGGGGGGGTACATCAGACAAGGGTGAGGTACCATTCTCTCCATCACTTTTTTCTCCCTTTGTACATATTTTCTTTTTAACTTTCTTCTTTTTGAAAATACGTTACCCTCAATTAACTTTAGAATCTTGACAGCCCACAAAAGTAAATAGTACTTAGACATATAATGGCGATTTAATAATGTCCTTCCACTATTGATTTTCATGCCTTTGTTTCACTTCTTCATCTAACTCTCCACAGGTCAATATCAAGGTAGAAATAAGCCAGGCTCTCAAGGGTGAGAGGGGCATCAGGAAACTTCCAAATCAAGAAGCTCTGCAAGTGGACCACAAACCAAATAAATGCATGTTGAAAAACTCTAAGAACAGCTTTCCTCTCTTCAAAATAAAAGAGGCTTGGCCGCCCAAAATAAAATTCCCAAACAAAACACCAAAAACCAAGCATGCGAGTCTTTGAATAAAAGCCAGAGAGTCGAATAAAATTATGAGATTTGTGCCATAAATAAGGATCTATATAAAGAACCAATGAAGGTCTCACCCGGCCGGTACATTCAGCTTCCCTCACAAAGGCAGATGTGTCGTGTCTGGTAGTGAAACCCTAAGGTATCTGAAAGTCTTATAAAGGACTCGCCCGGCTGGTATATTTAGCTTCCCTCACAAAGGCAGATGTGTCGTGCCCGGTAGTGAGATCCTAAAAGCATAGATAACCCCTCCCCCACTTGAAGGGGGAGTTACACTTCAAGCCTTTAGCCAACCCTCATACCCTCTCTAGGTTCCAGTAGGTCCTTCAGAGAGGTATAAAGCTGATTAGAGTCCACAACATGCACAGAATAAAGGTGGTCCCGATGCAAGCTACGAGATACGGAAGGAACCTGAGACCCAAGCAACTCTCTAAACCTAAAAGAGTCAAGGCAAGCAATAAGACCTGATATGACCTTAAGAGAACTCAGGTTAAGAATTGAAGCAAAAGTATGGAAATTTTAACTAAATAAAAATGCCTCGCCATTACATGCCTCAGCTCTATCTAACTTGAGGACAAGCTAGACTCTAAGTTAGGGGGGGTGATAACCGCCAATTTTGGATGATTATCTTAGTCTTTTCTTTAGTTTTCCACACTCTTTCTTAATTAGAATTAGATATAATACCTAAAAATTCCCTCTTATTGTAAATATACCATCAGACTAACTTTTCCCCTTTATATCTGTAGAAAAAGACACAAAAAAATCATAAAAGACTAAATCAGCCTCAAGACCGCATGGACTCAAACGGTCCCGAGACCGCATGGAGTTCAAACGGTCCCAAGACCGCATGAAGCCAAACGGTTCCAAGGCCGCATGAAGCCAAACGGTCCCAAGACCGCATGAAGCCAAACGGTCCCAAGACCGCATGAAGCCAAACGGTCCCGAGACCGCATGAAGCCAAACGGTCTCAAGACCGCATGAAGCCAAACGGTCCCAAGACCGCATGGAGTTCAAACGGTCCCGAGACCACATGGAGTTCAAACGGTCTCGAGACCGCATGAAGCCAAATGGTCCCGAGACCGCATGAAACCAAACGGTCTTGAGGTCCAAACGGTCTCAAGGTCCAAACGGTCTTGAGGTCCAAACGGTCTCCAAACCGTTTAGACTTCACTTAAGGCCTATAAATAAGACCCCAAGGGTCCTCCACCAGGGGGGGGGGGAGTTTTCAGACGTCCAGAGGCTGCCTCAATCATTCCAGAGCTCTTGTTACTTCCATCCTCTGCCCTGGGGCTGCCGGTCTGAGACCCACACTCCATCTTGAAGCTGCTTTCTCTCTCTCCGCCAAAGAAGGTGGGAAGAGGGAGATCTCATCATCAAGCAACCTGTGAAGCTGGTGGATCGTTTCTCTCTCCAAGGGGTTGACTTTCCTCCCTCCTTTGTGGGGATGACGCTCTCTCTCTCTCTTCTTGCCTCCTTCTTTGTCCTAGTTATGAGCGAGTAGACTCTCTCACTAGGGTGCGGGGAGTAGCCCCGCTACCCATGCTTTCATATCATGTAAATGTAATACTTAGGTTGTAATATAGAGTTCTTATCTCTGTCATTTCGACATCAAACGATTAATGAATGCATGTTGCTTGATCTCCAACTTGTGTTATCTTTTATCTTTTAGTATGAATTGTCTACGTTTGTACTATTAGATTCGAAACTCGTTTGCATGTTGGTTCTTGGTGCATGTACTCACCATGCATCTATTTCGATATCTAGAAGTGTATCTCAAGAAGTGGAGTAGACTCACTATCATCCATTGCAATTTCATACTATGAAATGGAATCAGTTGACGTATGGAAGTGCAACCTTGATAAGTCGAGGAACACACTTTGCAAGGGGAATGATGTAAAGTAATGTGATCATTTGTTCGGGAATGGCTGGCGTTGCAACATTCCCGCACTTCTCGTAGTTAGATTCTCCGAAAGGAGGCTAAGTCTACAAGGATACTAACTGAATGGAATCTTTTTGCAGGTTCAGTTTTTCTTTGCATGTGTTGATCGATGTGTAGTGGTGGTGAAAAACCGATCACACCCTAGTGATCTTTTATCATAGTTTAACTCATTAGATTTACCTGCTTTCTTTACTTTTCATGTTCTTAGTTTAAAAACATCAAAATCCAACTTTCGATAAAAGTGCCTGCTAGTAAGTAACCAGGTGAAATTCCATACGTTTTCCATCTTGTTGCTTGCAACAAGACCGTTGTCCCGTGGATTCGACCCTTAACTATACTGCGATAAGACTTCCACGTATCTTAGCATACGTGGGTGGAGTTTTCTATCTAGTATAAGCAAGGCTAAACTTAAAGACTTACCATCTTTAGGATTTTTAGTGGTGCACGCAATTCCACGTAAGTGGAAGCTCCATCAGGCGTCAGTCGCCTTTTGATGAGCTTGTTGGGCAATGGTGATTTGCTCCAAGGCTACTATTCTTTCATCAGATGAGGGGGTAGGGGTAGGATAATTTGGTTGAGGGGGTGGTTGATTGACGTTTTGAGGGGGAAGGTTTAAGTTTTGAAATTGTTGTCCTTGATATGGTGGTCGGGTTGGATGATTTCCTCGGTAATTTCCTTGGGTTGCAAAGTTCCTTTGGTTGTTGTATGGGAATCTAGGTGGTGGTCGATTTTTGCCTTGAGGGTAGGGAGGCCGTTGTTGGGATTGGATTCGGCTAGAGTTCTCGGCACCTGAAGGGTTCCCATATTGAAAACTAGGGTGGTTTCTAGTTTGGTTGGGGTTGTAGTAACCTTGGCCTGGTATGGTATGAATTGAATTGAGGTCTTCTGGTTGTTGTCCCATTTCAGGTTGCATGGGCATGTTGTAGAGATAATGACAGTGCAGGGTGGTATGGTCGTATCCTTGGCAAATACCACAAAGAGAATCCACGGCTTTTAGTTGTTGGGGTAACTCTCTAAGGGTGACCAAGGATGACTCTAACCGATCTTTTTTAAGGCAATTAATTTGAGGCTTTCTACTATGCTTTGGATATCATTATTAACTTCTGCCTTGGCTACCTTAAGGATTCCACCAATTCCTCTTCTAGCCCTTGTTTCGAAAGCTCGTTTGACTACTTCCCATGCGCTAGTCAAACTTTGATGCATGAAATTTCCTCCAGATGAGGAATCGAGAAAGAACTTGGTATCATCATCAACACCACGGTAGAAGATCTCTATGAGTTGGGCTTGAGAGATATCATGGTGGGGGCACTTCCTAAGTAAGTCTTTGAACCTCTTCTAGGCTTCTCCTAAAGACTCTCCTGGGGACATAGAAAAGTGAGTAATTTGGCCCCTAAGTTCGTAGGTGAGAGAAGGGGGGTAAAATTTCTCAAGAAACTTGTTTTGTAGAACTTCCCAAGTTGTGACATGTTCTTCGCTCACCATAGTGTTGTACCAGCTACTAGCTTGGACAGAGAGGGAATAATTTAACAACCTAAGACGAATGGCATCTTCAGAGACACCCGGAAGTTTGTTCAAAGAGAAAAGGTCAATGAACCTTTGAAGATGATCTTGGCAACTTTCCCCATTGTTGCCTGAGAATGGGTTGGCTTGCATCATGGTGATCCATTGTGTTCGGATCTCAAATTGTGGAGCAATAATGTCAGGGGGTATGACTGGATGTTGCGCATAGGCAGTTTTGGGAACAAAAAAGTCCTTTAATTGTTTTTGCCTTTCGGCTTCCCTCCTATCGGCTTCTATGGTTTCTTTTTTAGCCCTAAAAGCTGCTCGCAAAGCGGCTTCTCTTTCCACTTATTCGGCTTGGATAAGCTCTCTTTGAGTTGGGAGAGCTTGGTCAGTCCTACGGGAAACTTCCTCTTCATTCATTCTTGCTAGATTTTGACGGTTTAGACGATGAACAGTCCTTTCTATTTCCAGATCAAACGGTTGAAATCGACATTCGGGCGTCGCATGCACAATTAAAGTAGTTATTCGTGTGCAGAAAAAATAGACTGTCGAAATGGAAAATCGGTAGAAAGAGGAGTAGCACTTCTGGAATGTTACTCGGAAGGCATAAAAAAAGTTTTTCAAAAGATTTTTGGGGGTTAGAGAAAACAATCTGTTGTCCCCAACAACGGCGCCAAATTGTTAATGCGTCTCTTAGCACTTACAATCACTAAGATGTTTATCCTAGAGTTTAATCATTTTTCTACTTCTGATTAAGGCTAGTATAGAAAGGGTCGATCCCATAGGACAACTTATTAAGATTGTTATCTCTAATCTCAATTATTTGAAGAACTTATGTTATTTGTTTTTGGTTTTTTTTTGAACAGAAAGTAAAAGTCAAGTTTTGGGGGTTGGTGATTAACACTAAGGAAAGAATACAAGAATAAAAATGCACTTAACAAGAATATAAATTTACCCTGTCACAAGGAAAATTAAGATTGTTGTTAGCACAAGAAATACTATTATGAATGAAAAGACAAGGAATTTAAAGAAAGCAAAAGCACGCGGTGATTAAATCAAGAGATGGGAATCGAGGCTTTAGGGGTTTTCACCACCTTATCCTAGGCAAAAACAAAATAATCCTTTAAAAATGACGGATTCGATGTAGGCAAGTGAATTAATAAAAATCCACTAAAGATGGACTCCACATGAGCCCATTGGTCCTGGTGCTCATGCTTCTTAGTACATCATCCTAAAATAAGAAGATCCACGGTCGTTTCAAAACTTCTATGTGATTGGGTTTGTTGTTCTAAATCTAAACTTCCACGGTCATATCCATCTAGATTAACTTTTGATCAAATCAATTAATTACTTTGATAGATCAATTAGTTATCAAACCCAAAAGCCATCTAGAATTGTTTTTTAAGGAAAAGTCGATAAAGACATGGCTAAGGGGTTATTCCCCTTGCCTCGATAAAGAACTACTCACTCATGGAAAAGAAGCAAAGAGAGACGGAGGGAAGAATTGATCTAGCCATCTTCGAGTCTTACGACTACTGATCTCGATTAGAGACAATGAAGATGGCTGCCTCTTCCTACCTTGGTCGATTGTTCAGGATAGGGGAGGAGGAGAAAAGAAAATACTAGATCTAAAACACAATAGAATAACATAATAACATGTAACAAAGATGCAAAGCCACTTTATTCCAGATCTAGAAGAAGAATACAAGGAAAATTGCTTTAGAGCACTAATATAAGAAAACCCCAGATGCCCAAGGAGGAGGAAGTGACCCTCCTTTTATAGGATAAGGAGGGGGTATACATTAGGTTTAGAGCAAAAGAAATATCCGTCGGTTGCTTCTAACTTTCTAGATCTAGTCAATAGAGGAAACAATTGATTATTTTGCATTCCTTTTGCATTAATTTCCCGCAACAGAAATTTCGAGCGTATTTTTGGGCTATTCAAAAATTCGTAAGCGGCCCGAAAATATATTTTTCATATATATAATTGAATTATCTTTCCAACGCATACTTGCACAATAAATTCTGCCTTGGGATGTGGGAGTTATACCAATTTTGGTGAAAGATACATACTGAAATCAGACTCTCCGGGAAAACGTAAGGCTACATTCACTGGTTAATTGCGCAGCCAAATAATCACCAAAATTGGCACAAAATATGTATTTTTTGTATCTAATTCAATTCTATTTTTATTCCATACTTTATCTCGAAATTATGCCTTTAGACGCAAAATATATGGCTGTTTTGGTGACAAGTATCTCAGGCATTGCGGGAATATTTGAAAAGCCTCATATCTTCATCATTTATTTTCTCGATTTAATTACTTAGATAATTCCTGAAAATTAAGAAAAATATAATAATAATTCAGGAAAAGTATATCAAGAAGATGAAAGTACTATTTATTTTTGAATTATCTAAAATTAACAAAAAGTCCTAATTAATTATACTAAATGAAGCAAAAATAAGAGATGAATATGCATTCATCACTTTACAAATCTCCCTTTTGATAGGAATTTCGTGATTCCTACTATTATGTTAATCCAATAATGTATATAAAAGAGAAGGAAAGAGGAAAAATCCAAATAATAGAAAAAGATAAAAGATAATGGATATTAAGCAATATATTTATGAGAAAGACATAGAAATCTCTAGAAAGTGGCATTGATGGACACAATTGAATGAATTTCATTTACATGTGATTTATAATGGAAGAAATAGGAAAAGAAGAAAAAGGAAATAAAGGATAAAGAGAAATCCTTGAAAAGAAATATTTTAATAAAAAAAAGTAAGATAATGAGAAATAATGGATGTAGATGCATCTAGAAGGTTAATAAGTATCCTTCAAAAAGGATTTCGAAATATAGGATTTCATGGGGTCCAAGGAGTCCCCAATTGATAAGAAGAAAGAGAAAAAACAAATAATACAAAAATATGAGGATAATGTGCTACATAATTAATGAATTTTTGGTATTATCAAAACATGTACTTTCTACTATAAGGAAGTATATTTTCATGGCCAATGGATTAAAAGCCAAGTACAAAGATGGTAAGAGAGATCGTGATGGAGTGGACTTTTGGAATCCTAAATTGTACAATGTCTTAAGTGAAAGTATATGTTTCAGTTAGATTGAGAGTTTCAAGCTTTTGATAAAGTAAGTGTGTTAATGTGAGGTCGATATCATGATTAAGATCTGTCTTTTAATGCCTTTTTGATGAATTTAATTGAATGGTCTAATAATTGAGTTTTGGCACCAAATTTGGGTAGAAGGTATTTTGAGTGGTAGGAAATCTATGGTTAAAATTTGGTGGCAATTGGAGCATCCTAGAGGAAGTTATGTATGTTTGAATTTTGTGAAATATTGCACATTATTGAGGATTTATAGACCTAAGTTGGGCTTGATATTGGTGTCACGCACCCCTTTTGTTTGGAGTCGGCTGCGTGGCCCTTTTCTGGCCCTAGATCTCAGATCTAACAGCCTAGTTCCTTGTAACATGAAGCCACGGATTGGCTTAAGTGGGCTCTGGCTTTCAGCCCTTGGATCAAGATCTGATGGATGGCACCTTGTCTCCTACCTTGCAGTTAGAGCAAGGTAGTGGGGCAGCTGACCGTGCACCCACCCTAGCCACAACCTGCCTAGATCGTGGGGTGAAGGGAGAGATGTAAGTGGGAGGTTGGACTTGCCTCACCGAGACGAGAATCTTGACCCATCATATGTGGTTAGTGGGTGAGAGAACAAGGAGAACGAGCTCTCCCATTCCCTGCCTTCTCCACCGCACGGAGAAGGTGGTGGATGGGATGAGGATACAGAAGTAGGGGGCTCGTGGAGGAATAAGGAGAAAGAGAGGAGACCAGGGGATGATGAGAGAGGGAAAGGGAAGGCCGAGGTCAGGTGAGTTCCTTAAGCGTGTCTTCGAGACCTGTTGGGCTGGTTCTGTTGGCCAACGAGCTTGGGTAGGCCGGAGAAGAAGACCAGCCTCGGAGGCCTATGCGCAGGGCTTCTCACTGACAATGAAGAACATAGACGAGTTCAGTGAGGTTCTGCGAAGCTTTTCGAAGCTTTGTATGGGCACGAGGAGGAACAGAGGCACTTTGCCTCTTCTCTCTGCCGCAATCAGCCCAGGCGGCGGCGCCCTAGTGGAGAAGGAACTCCACAGCCGACGATGAGAAGAAGAGCACCTGCGGAGGTCTCTGCATGGTGGACGAAGTGAACGACGGCCTATTGGACTAGTGGGGAGCACCATCGCACCATCAGTTGATCGCCGGAGTAGATCCCAACAGCGGCGGCTCTGCTTCGATCCTTGCA
This sequence comes from Alisma plantago-aquatica, assembly GCA_963693085.1. Classification (NCBI taxonomy): domain Eukaryota; kingdom Viridiplantae; phylum Streptophyta; class Magnoliopsida; order Alismatales; family Alismataceae; genus Alisma; species Alisma plantago-aquatica. The sequence continues at coordinate 313,713,788 of OY856410.1, forward strand.
AGCGTCGGGTGCCTGGCTCTCACGTGAGAGAAAACGTGGAGGACCGGGCTTGCTGATAGAACCAGACCTAACCCCAGGTAGAATCGACCCGAAAGCAGATCTAGTGAACCGCCGGTTCAGTGCGGGCCAGGAGCTGGAGGCCGCACCCTTGCTATCCACGTGGCACTCCTGGATAGGTCGAAAAGGTAAAAATCTAAGCAAATGTTCATATCTTAGATAAATCATAGAAATTAGCTCCATTGACAGAAAAATAGAAATAAGGTATCGAAACGTTCATAAAAATGAGTAGAACACAATGGAGGCATAATATCATGCTTTTGATGCTTAAATCTCAGTGATATCATGTTAGATATGTTATGATTGTTTCATGAGTAATAAATACCAAATGATTATATAAGATTATGGAAAATTGTCAATAACTCTATTATCATGTTTAGAATCCATATGATGTCAGTGATTATGATAATGATACACGAAATCATGTAATTTTCTTTATATTGCTATCTAGGGCTAATAACCCTAAATAAAAGGCAATTAATACATACGTGCAAAATAAATGATGAAATTCACAGCGTAAGCTCATATCAGTATATGAAACCTCAGTTTTAATTATGAGATCATAATGATGAACAGAATCCATGTTATATGAAGATGAATCTTAATACATGTTATAAAACCCTAATTTAGGTTAATAATGTGACCTAGGGTTAATTAATGTGCACAAAAAGGATATTGAACCTAATGTTCAGATAATGAACCATAGTCTGGAAAATGACATCAGTATGATAAATCTAAGATAAGAATGTAAGTAATGATGCACATATCCTAATGAACTAAGTGAAACCCTAACGAATGTAATTAGGGTTAAGTTGAGATGTAATAAGATGAGAACCTGATGATCGTATGTGATCTTGTCTTAACCAGGGGTTTGACCAAGATATAGTTGACATGGGGATATGATGATTAGGTTTGTCTTGATCGAAGGTACGCCATTACCTCTTACTTGGCTTATTATACAATATGCTTGTGTTATATGTGTAGTAAAATACTTGGCATATGGTATTGATTGAAATGATTGTTCTTGTATGCTATGTTGCTTGATTCTTCATACTTAGTTCTATGAACACATCAAACATAATATATCTGTTCCATTATATGAAAGCACTAATTCTCTTTGGTAGCATAGTGTTGGAAAGTGATCATTGTCTTTGGTAGCAGATCACATTGTACAATGATCTAACTCTTTGGTAGTAGATCATAAGGCCTTACATCTCATTCTCATTGGTAGCAGAGATGATGCATTATTCCCTCAGGTGGCAAATGCATGGATATATAATGGAAAATGTGCTTAAAATATGTGTTCTCTTTTATTAATGAATATCTTTGTGCAAGTATATGCTTTTCTTACATTCTTCTGTTACTGCCAAGTATATTAGTTTTATCTTACTACCAAGATATGATGAGAGGTATATAAAAAGACACGTAGGCGTACTCAGTACAATATTCATGAAATATTATGCTGACGTGTACCGCTTGTAATCTTTTGTTTAGGTTGTGGTTATGCTCTTGAAGATCCATGATAGTTGAGAGTTGTGTGGCGAGCTGATGTACAGGTGGACCTGTTGTCTTAAGATCCTGTTGTTTAGATGTAGTACATGTATATGTAAGTTTACCTTTCAATGTGTAATATCAAATGTTGTAACAATTCATGTTGTAATTATATGTTGAATGGTGAACATGTGTGTATGTTTTATAATTGTTAATGTACATGTGCTACTGATTGTTTCCTTCTGACTTCCTCTGATTTTCTTCTTCTTAGCCTTATGTGGGATGTTTAAATTGGGATTCTCGCTGAGGTGAGGGTTTCAATTTGGACGTCACACATTAGATTAAGTTTTAGAAAATCCGGGGATGTCTCAGGTGGTATCAGAGCATGAACAATAGCAAAGCCTGACATTTGCTCATTATGCAACTGAAAACTAAAGAACCTTGAACTTAATAATCTTTAGGGTTATATTAGTTTTGTTTTAGAGACTAGATCTGACCTAGCCTCTAGGTTAGCACCTAGATGTCTGAGAACTAGGTCTAGACTGGTGCTTGTTGAGTAGCAAGTCCTTAGATGTCGTTTTTTCCTTGTAGTACAGCGGTATGGGACGTTGCACTATTTGGAAATGACGTACATAAAAGGAAGGGAAACCCTAGACATATGGCGCTCGTTGTCTAGAGTAGCTAACTAGTCTACACCATGTTCTCACCCTTTTCACTAGTTTTCATGACACTGTACTCTCTACTATGTGTGGGACACTTGTTTTCAGGATTTGGTTTTGATTCCAATCGGCTCGAACCTTGATAGTTTTCTCTGACGCGTGTTTTATCGGAAAAAAACTATATAATATTTTATTATATATATATATTACAAAAATGTGTCCCCACACATGTACGAGTAGGAGGTGGTCATGCAACCTAAGTGAAAGTGAATGACATCAGTCTAGAAGAGAGAGTAGTTCTAGATTAGACGTCTAGAGCCTTGTTGGAATATATATGATAGATGGAATAGATGAAATAAGTTTTGATGATGTGATGTAAGTCTTATATAGATGATATAAGACAATTTATGATGATATATGTTTGTCTTTGAGGACTCAAGTTTAGTTTGAGGATTTGAGATAAGTTTTGATGATGCAGGTATGAGTTCTTTTATGATATGAGATAAGTTAAGTTAAGACAAGGTTGTGAGTCAGCATGAGCCTCAAGTTCTTTTGTGAAGGAGGACCTCTAGTGTTAGGACCAGTTTTGGGGTTAGCTCAAGAGAGAGAGAGACCCACAGGGAGAAGGTCAGAGAACCTAGACTCCACAATATGAGAAATATGAGATATGTGATATGATATGTCCTAAACTAGAATACTCCTAAGTGAATGAGTTGAGTTGCTTTATGCATGATTCCTATAGTATTCTTGAACCCTAGATGTCCTTGGGAAGACCAAACCCTAGAATCAAAGAGAGGCTGGTTATATGAACATGTGAACATGAATATGAGTGCCTGCCATCTGGGTGAGGGAGAGAGCCCAAGACCCTGGAGGAGGTAGCTATGTTAGCTTCTTAGAAGCCTCATGCTCGTGTTGGTGGTTTCCCACATAGGAATCTAGTGGTGTATATAAGAGAGTTTTGGGTAAGCATGTTTCATGGGTAGAAGACCTGTGATGAGAACATCATGTCATGTCGTTGGTTTGTGCCTGTGTGGCTTGACCTTGTAAGGCTTTCACTAGTGCCAATGAGGTAATCTGAGAACCCTAAGCTAAGAGAGAAAAGATAAAGTATGTGCTTATGAGATACACATAGAGTTGAGTTAGCTCAGAGAGACTGAGCATGGAAGTACTCTCATGACAAGGGTTAGGACCTCAGTTGGACTAGATGAAGTTGTGATATATGTTTAAAGGACCACCCACATAAGTTTGTTTAATACAACCATGATATAATATATGTAAGGATGAGTTCAAATCTCAAGATGTGATATGTAGACATGATGTGATGGAAACCTAGAGATGGTTTAATAGATGTTAACACATATATGGTTAACCATGTACACGAATAATGATGATAATTTGATAATGTTGGTTAATCTTGTGATAAAATCACTAGTAAATGTTGTAATTTATTATGAACAATGAAATAAGATCATATGAATGAAAAATGTTACCAAAAATGTTAAGCTTAGAAATATATAGTTTGAAAGTTAGCACAACATAATGATTATAACACCTTGAAATGATCTAGATGGATAACGCGAGTTAATGATAATTAACTCCCTCCTAAAAGACATATGTTAATGTTGAATATGTTCTAACTTCTATCTCAATAAAATGTTGTTGACACTTTGATAATGAGTTAATCTTAGTTAACTCCTTTAGAACATGGTAATATGATTTGGGAACCCTAATGCATGGCTAAAGATAAAGAAGTGACTTTAACATATGAGATATGTAATGACATAACCTAAGTTTCTAAACCTTGAGTTTAACCTTGAATGGAGTGTCTGTGCACCAAGATGGTTGTAAAAACCCCCTAAAAAAAGGGCTTTGGATACATGGTAGTTTTCCTTGGAGTACGAGTATGGTTAACTTTCGAGGATGAAAGTTCTTTTAAGATGTATATGATGTGACGAAGTGGTTTTTGGCTTAATTTCGAGGACGAAATATCTTTTAAGGTGTGTAGGATTGATGGAGTGGACTTTTGGAATCCTAAATTGTACAATGTCTTAAGTGAAAGTATATGTTTCAGTTAGATTGAGAGTTTCAAGCTTTTGATAAAGTAAGTGTGTTAATGTGAGGTCGATATCATGATTAAGATCTATCTTTTAATGCCTTTTTGATGAATTTAATTGAATGGTCTAATAATTGAGTTTTGGCACCAAATTTGGGTAGAAGGTATCTTGAGTGGTAGGAAATCTATGGTTAAAATTTGGTGGCAATTGGAGCATCCTAGAGGAAGTTATGTATGTTTGAATTTTGTGAAATATTGCACATTATTGAGGATTTATAGACCTAAGTTGGGCTTGATATTGGTGTCACGCACCCCTTTTGTTTGGAGTCGGCTGCGTGGCCCTTTTCTGGCCCTAGATCTCAGATCTAACAGCCCAACTCCTTGTAACATGAAGCCACGGATTGGCTTAAGTGGGCTCTGGCTTTCAGCCCTTGGATCAAGATCTGATGGATGGCACCTTGTCTCCTACCTTGCAGTTAGAGCAAGGTAGTGGGGCAGCTGACCGTGCGCCCACCCCAGCCACAACCTGCCTAGATCGTGGGGTGAAGGGAGAGATGTAAGTGGGAGGTTGGACTTGCCTCACCGAGACGAGAATCTTGACCCATCATATGTGGTTAGTGGGTGAGAGAACAAGGAGAACGAGCTCTCCCATTCCCTGCCTTCTCCACCGCACGGAGAAGGTGGTGGATGGGATGAGGATACAGAAGTAGGGGGCTCGTGGAGGAAGAAGGAGAAAGAGAGGAGACCAGGGGATGATGAGAGAGGGAAAGGGAAGGCCGAGGTCAGGTGAGTTCCTTAAGCGTGTCTTCGAGACCTGTTGGGCTGGTTCTGTTGGCCAACGAGCTTGGGTAGGCCGGAGAAGAAGACCAGCCTCGGAGGCCTATGCGCAGGGCTTCTCACTGACAATGAAGAACATAGACGAGTTCAGTGAGGTTCTGCGAAGCTTTTCGAAGCTTTGTATGGGCACGAGGAGGAACAGAGGCACTTTGCCTCTTCTCTCTGCCGCAATCAGCCTAGGCGGCGGCGCCCTAGTGGAGAAGGAACTCCACAGCCGACGATGAGAAGAAGAGCACCCGCGGAGGTCTCTGCATGGTGGACGAAGTGAACGACGGCCTATTGGACTAGTGGGGAGCACCATCGCACCATCAGTTGATCGCCGGAGTAGATCCCAATAGTGGCGGCTCTGCTTCGATCCTTGCAAGCGTCGGGTGCCTGGCTCTCACGCGAGAGAAAACGAGGAGGACCGGGCCTGCTGATAGAACCAGACCTAACCCCAGGCAGAATCGACCCGAAAGCAGATCTAGTGAACCGCCGGTTCAGTGCGGGCCAGGAGCTGGAGGCCGCACCCTTGCTGTCCACATGGCACTCCTGGATAGGTCGAAAAGGTAAAAATCTCAGCAAATGTTCATATCTTAGATAAATCATAGAAATTAGCTCCATTGACAGAAAAATACAAATAAGGTATCAAAACGTTCAAAAAAATGAGTAGAACACAATGGAGGCATAATATCATGCTTTTGATGCTTAAATCTCAGTGATATCATGTTAGATATGTTATGATTGTTTCATGAGTAATAAATACCAAATGATTATATAAGATTATGGAAAATTGTCAATAACTCTATTATCATGTTTAGAATCCATATGATGTCAGTGATTATGATAATGATACACGAAATCATGTAATTTGCTTTATATTGCTATCTAGGGCTAATAACCCTAAATAAAAGGCAATTAATACATATGTGCTAAATAAATGATGAAATTCACAGCGTAAGCTCATATCAGTATATGAAACCTCAGTTTTAATTATGAGATCATAATGATGAACAGAATCCATGTTATATGAAGATGAATCTTAATACATGTTATAAAACCCTAATTTAGGTTAATAATGTGACCTAGGGTTAATTAATGTGCACAAAAAGGATATTGAACCTAATGTTCAGATAATGAACCATAGTCTAGAAAATGACATCAGTATGATAAATCTAAGATAAGAATGTAAGTAATGATGCACATATCCTAATGAACTAAGTGAAACCCTAACGAATGTAATTAGGGTTAAGTTGAGATGTAATAAGATGAGAACCTGATGATCGTATGTGATCTTGTCTTAACCAGGGGTTTGACCAAGATATAGTTGACATGGGGATATGATGATTAGGTTTGTCTTGATCTAAGGTACGCCATTACCTCTTACTTGGCTTATTATACAATATGCTTGTGTTATATGTGTAGTAAAATACTTGGCATATGGTATTGATTGAAATGATTGTTCTTGTATGCTATGTTGCTTGATTCTTCATACTTAGTTCTATGAACACATCAAACATAATATATCTATTCCATTATATGAAAGCACTAATTCTCTTTGGTAGCATAGTGCTGGAAAGTGATCATTCTCTTTGGTAGCAGATCACATTGTACAGTGATCTAACTCTTTGGTAGTAGATCATAAGGCCTTACATCTCATTCTCATTGGTAGCAGAGATGATGCATTATTCCCTGAGGTGGCAAATGCATGGATATATAATGGAAAATGTGCTTAAAATATGTGTTCTCTTTTGTTAATGAATATCTTTGTGCAAGTATATGATTTTCTTACATTCTTCTGTTACTTCCAAGTATATTAGTTTTATCTTCCTGCCAAGATATGATGAGAGGTATATAAAAAGACATGTAGGCGTACTCACTACAATATTCATGAAATATTGTGCTGACGTGTACCGCTTGTAATCTTTTGTTTAGGTTGTGGTTATGCTCTTGAAGATCCATGATAGTTGAGAGTTGTGTGGCGAGCTGATGTACAGGTGGACCTGTTGTCTCAAGATCCTGTTGTTTAGATGTAGTACATGTATATGTAAGTTTACCTTTCAATGTGTAATATCAAATGGTGTAACAATTCATGTTGTAATTATATGTTGAATGGTGAACATGTGTGTATGGTTTTATTATTGTTCATGTACATGTGCTACTGATTGTTTCCTTCTGACTTCCTCTGATTTTCTTCTTCTTAGCCTTATGTGGGATGTTTAAATTGGGATTCTCGCTGAGGTGAGGGTTTCAATTCGGACGTCACACATTAGATTAAGTTTTAGAAAATCTGGGGACATCTCAGAGATGATTTTCAAATTCCTAATATCTAAAGAATAAAGATTATCAAGGGGATAATTAAGAGAGAGAGAGAATACTTCTTAATTAAGAAAAGTTGGTTTCCTATTGGGAAAAGACTTCATTTTCTTCATGGGCAAGCATGTTAAGGCATTTCTACCCTCCCCTATATAAGGGGTAGAACCCTTGGCCCGAGTCTAAGAGGATTCCATGCATCCTTCTCTCTCCTTCTTCCTGTTTTCTCTCAAAACCCTAACCAAGAGGGAATAGAGAAATATCGGGGGCAACAAGTAGCTGTGATGGGATCTCGATGGAGGCATGGAGCCACCTGCAGCAGACCTGCACGACCAGCCGAACACCGTAGGCCGTCGTGCTTGAAACCAGCCACCTCGGCCGTAGATGGGGATTATGTAGGTATGGTGGAGGGTGGCGGAAGTAAAGGGACCCTCGTCGATGCCCTTTGGTCCAAGGAAGGGGAGGAGGAGACCCCCATGAGTTGATGTCGTCGGCAGCGCTAGGTCTTCGCGAGGAGGAAGAAGACCGGGCGGCTTTTGATAGATCTATCCCTCCATGTTGTACAGAACCAAGGCATCGTATAAGGGTATAAGAGTAAATTAGTTCTATTCTCGGTCGGCTACATGGTGCATGGGAAAGGCTGACGTGGCAGCCTCCCATTGGGCCAAGTAAGTGATTTTTGTAAAAATCATATCTAATTAATGGTAGTTTGGATGGATACATATAATCTATGAATTTTTGTCATAAAAATGTGAGTAATCCATTAAAAATAGATTTAGATCCTAATTCCTCTTGCAATTCGAAAAGTAGTTGAAGTTACCAACTTTAATGCATTAATGCTTAAGAAACCCTAATCTATGATAATTAATAATTTGGGAAGGGTTATATGGATGTTTAAAGTTGATATTAACCTATTGATTATAAAAGGACACATTAGATCCAAAAGGATAATGATTATGCATAGTTTTATTAATTTAAGGTTCCATATACACGAATATGCTTTAATGGACCTTGAAACCCTAATTGAGTATATTCGTTGAGTTCATGTTACTTAATTATTGAAATTGAGTATTTGCAAACTGTTGGTTAGTTAATAATGAACTTGAACCTGATCTAGATGTTACTTGCATGATTTAGGGTTTTACACCAAATAAGAATGATTAAGCACTTAGAAACCCTAATTTAGGGTAAATGAGAAAAAGATCGTTTTTAATTTGATATATGTGATAATATGTTGTTGGAAGATGATCCTAATCTTGTTGAATGAAATAGGTTAGAATCATTAGGGTTTAAGAGCAATTTTTCCTAACTAGGGTTTGTAGTGATAAAAGTACAAGAAAAACCCTAACTGCAATGGAAACCCTAAAAGTGGACTAGAAACCCTTGGAAGCAAGCTAGGTTCAATAGATCTTGATGACATGATTTATGATAGGAAATTATATGTATATTTCAAGATCTCTTTGTGTGCTTTCTTGCCTATTAGATTTCATACATTGATTGGATTATTTTTGTGCCAAATCAGTCTGACAGGTATGTGGTTATTTATGATTAATCGCTTTAGTTTTACAGAGTTTTCTCGTATGATTGATCGAATTGAATGCAAACTAATTGTTGGATGTTCATATATACAAATTCGTAAAGGAACTATTATTATCACAGTTAATTTATAAGTGTGTATTCTCACACCTACATGCCACCCTGATGTATGATGCAATGAGGTTAAGCCCAAGAGGGAAGACCAATGGGCACCATGAAGGATGACCCCAGGAACAAAGCTCAGGATGGAGAAGGTGGCGTTATGATATTGCATGACTAATGGGCACCATGAGAGGTGACCCCATGCACCAAGCTCATGATGGAGAAGGTGGCCTTAAGTCTATTGAAAAAGAGAAACCCTAAAGAGGGTATTCCAGGGTTAGGGAAAAAGTGGTGGAGAATGTCACATTGAAGACGGAAATTGGATTGTTAATTAACTTTATTATGATATTTAGGTTGTTAGCAATATATGTGAAATTTTGGTTGTCCTCACATACCGGCATATTCATTTATGCTGAATGACGTTTTGTTTGTCGGTATTTTAGGTACGACATGGAAAAGGACAACTAGTATAGTGATACATTGTGAATATATGAATTAAAGTACAAGGAGGATTAGTTAGAATAGACTCCAGTTGTGGATAGAAGTCTAGAAAATCCAAGATTTTAAAAGGTATGCAAAGTTTTATTTTATTCCAGCTTTTCAATATAGTTTTGGTAGAATTAATAATTATTAATGATTATTTGTCGAACCATTGATTCGGTTAATTGGGATAATGGCTCTGAACTTTTAGTCTCCCTTAATTGGGGGTTATTGTGAGGCGGGGTTGTTACATTCTGAGAGCATGTGGTATTTTATCACAATGGACTCCACCTAGAACACCACAACATAATGGTGTATCATAAAGAAGGAATCACACATTACAGGATATGGTGCAATCAATGATGAGTTTAGATGATCTTCCTAATCAATTCTGGCATTATGTTCTTGAAACTTCCCCATATACACTTAATTGTGTACCATCTAAATTGGTTCAAAAGACATCATATGAAATATGGCACGAGAAGTGTCCCAGTGTATCTTTTATGGGGATTTGGGGATGCAAAGCATATGTCAAGAAAATGTTTCCTGAAAAGATTGGACCCATATCAGATAAGTGTTACCTTGTTGAATATCCCAAGGAAAGTAGGGAATGTTACTTTTTCACTTCATCTGACAACAAAGTGTTTGTTGCTAGAACTGGTGTATTCCTAGAAAAGGAATTTATTTCCAAAGGAATCAGGGGGAGGAAAATAGAGCTCGAAGAATTTTGTGGCCATCAAGAAAACATCAAACCAATAGATGAACTAGAGGAAAATAGAGATTCACAAGTGGTTGTGGAATCTTAGTCTCCTCAAGTAACATAGGGACCTCGTAGATATCTAGTAGGACACACCTTGAGCCTAAAAGATTTGGATATCTTGGGACTAAAGAAGGTGGTAAGTTGGTCATAGATGATGATCCAACAACCTATCTAAAAGCCACTGAGGGACAAAATTCTGAGAAATGACTTGAGGCCATGAAATCTGAGATGGAATCGATGTATATCAACAAGGTATGGACCTTGGTGGATCCACCTGAAGGGGTAAAACCCATAGGGTGTAAGTGGTTCTTCAAGAAGAAGACCGACATGGATTTCAATGTGCAAACGTATAAAGGTAGATTGGTTGCAAAGGGTTTCAGACAAGTTCAAGGTGTTGACTATGACGCAACCTTTTCTCCAGATGCCATGATTAAGTCCATCAAGATCATGCTTGCTATTGCAGTCTACTATGACTATGAGATTTGGCAGATGGATGTTAAAACCACATTCCTTAATGGGAATCTTGTCGAGGATGTGTACATGACACAACCTGAAGGTTTTATAAATCCAAAGGATGAAAATAAAGTATGTAAGCTATAAAGGTCAATCTATGGATTGAAGCAAGCATCTTGGAGTTGGAATCTTCAATTTGACGAAGCAGTCAAAGAGTTTGGATGTAGTCAAAATGAAGATGAACCTTGTGTGTACAAGAAGGTTAGTGGGAGCATGACTACATTCCTCATATTGTATGTAGATGACATACTATTGATGGGGAGTGACATTCCTACTTTACAACAGGTAAAGACATGGATTGGAAATACATTCTCAATGAAAGACTTCGGAGAAGCATCCTATATTTTAGGTATCAAGATCTATAGAGATAGATCTAGAAGGATTCTTGGACTAAGTCAAGGCACATACATTGACAAAGTGTTGAAGAGGTTCAGCATGAAGAACTCAAAGAGAGGAAACATACCCATGGTACATGGAATTTCCATCCCAAATCTTGTGAAGAGAGGGAACGCATGAGTGGGATTCCATATGCATCTGCAATTGGATCCATCATGTACGTAATGTTGTACATCTATCTCGATGTCTCATATGCACTCAACATGACGAGAAGATATCAGTCACATCCCAGAGATGCTCACTGGACAGTCGTTAAGAACATCCTAAAGTACTTGAGAAGAACTAAGGATATGTTCCTCATCTACGGTGGTGAGGAAGAGTTGGTGGTAAAGGGTTACACTGATGCAAGCTTCCAAACCGATAAAGATGATTACAGATCACAGTTAGGATTTGTGTTTTGCCTCAACAATGGAGATGTGAGCAGGAAGAGTTCCAAGAAAGATACAACTGTGGATTCTATGACAAAGGTTGAGTATATTGCTACATCTAATGCAGCAAAGGAGGATGTTTGGATCAAGAAGTTCATCTCTAAACTTGGGGTGGTTCCTAGCATTTGTGATGCAATTGAGCTTTATTGTGACAACAATGGAGCTATTGCACAAGCTAAAGAACCAAGATCATATCAGTGGTACAAGCACATACAGAGGTGCTTCCATCTCATACGAGAGATTGTATAGTGAGCATATGTGAAGATTTGTAGAGTACTAACGGAAGACAATATTGTTGATCCCTTGACTAAGGCACTTTCACAGCAGAAGCATGATGGTCATGCTAGATCACAAGGATTGAGATTCATGGGTGATTGGATCTAAGTGTAAGTTGGAGTCAACTGTGGTTCTTATACCTGAAATCACTACACTCATCACATGTCATTGGGTATACATTGACATCATCAAATACAATCCTAAAATATGGGTTGTTATAAAGGTGATGATTGGGTGACTTTGACACGTGGGGTTTTGACTGTGAGTGATAGATATGGAATTTGTCCTTCCTAAGGGAGTATGATATCCTAGCCACTTGATAAGCGAGATTGAGAAATGCATGGCCATGCACATGTCAGTCAATATATGATATTGAGCTTACAAATATCTTAGAAAGTCTGCTCTAGTTCAAGGAACATGAATTAAATGTATGTAGAGTATGACAAGTCCATGCCTGGAGTTCAAATTTGGATATCAGTGACAAAGGGACTATACATTCATTATAACACCAATCACATATTGTAGGTTGAAAGTTGTTCTCCAACTTTCCTTTTCACTTGGGTGGCACTGATGTGTGACTAGGTACTTCTCTTAGCTTGTGAAGTCATAAGTAAGTTATGGACATTCACTGACAACGTGAAATGGAACCTATAGGGTCACACACATAGGATTAACTTGGAAGATGAGCTTATCCATGACTAATATTTAGATTGATTAATAAAGTGTTTAGGTACTCAATTAAACATTCAATCAATAGACTTGACTCAAAATCATCAAGTTCAAGTGTTGAACCAACTGATTAGAGTGTCAGATTGATTGAGAATAGAATTGACTGAGATCTACACAAATTGGACCACCAACCGACCGATTCACTGGGTGAACCGATTGGTTCATGGTTAGTGAGTTGACCGATTCACTCTAGTGAACTAATTGGCTCATCTGGACCAATCGAGCAAATGTTGGGTTTCCCGGTTCATGAGAAAAATATCTCATTTCACAAGTCCAATTTGATAGGGACAAGAATTAATCTTCACATTAATTTGAAATGAAATAGAAAAGTCAATTGTAGGCAAGTCTGGGAAGTGAAATGACTGGTTCACTGGGTGAACTGATCGGCTCACCTGGCCAGTCGACCGATTGAGTTATGAATTGATCGATTCACCTACTATAGTACAAATAGTTCATGGAAAATCCATACCCTTCTACTCCCACACAGACTAGGATCCCTGACCCTACCCTCTACTATAAATATAGGGGTACAGGGGTTTTCTCAGAACACACAACTCATAACATCAGTTGCTCTGCAAAGTTGTTGTCCTCTCTGGTTTTGGTAACCAAGAGAGCCCAAGCAAGTTCTACTCGTCCAGGGAGGAACAATAAGGGAAAGACAACTGTAGAAAAGCAACTGGTTGTGGGAGAGTGTGTTGGTGACTAGTACCTTGACAGAAGGGGATAACTCCTTGTAGTACATTCAACTAGAATGACTAGAGTTCCTGGTAGTCTGTGTGGATTAACTATAGAAGCGGGAGATTTTTTCCACTCAGAAGGACGACCGTTAACCGTAGTTTGAGTCTAGACCAGGAGCTACACAAACACCGTCGATGTAACATCCCTGACCTGGGTTATGAACTAACCCTAGGTGTTTTGCTTAATTATGTAATTATATACTGATGATTATCTTTTGGTATGTAATTAAAGCTCCTGAGGAACATATTTTGCCATTTCTGTCCTTTTTAAAACAATGTTGTAGTATTGTTTTGTAATACAGGGACATATGTGCAAATTACCCAATTAGAGGGGTTAACTTGCAATTTATACATGTTACTATGTTCCTTTGATGTTGAGACATCATAAGATTGAATATGGTGAAGTATGATGGATTCTCCAAGCTTGATCATCAAGATGCAGCTTGTGGAGCAATCCTTGTACTTAAAACCCTAATTTTGGTGTAAAATGCAATTTACCCAAAATATGGGGTGCAACTTGTAAAATACACCTTCTATAGTATCTTTTATGACCCTTGGAATCATTTAGAGTAATAATGATGAAGGGGTCACTTCATTTGAATAGTCATATAATAAGGAACACCTTTGTAATTGAATAACCAAGTTGTAAGTAAGGAGACCCTTATATAGGTGCACCTTAGTGATAAGTTGACCTTCTTTGCCTTTAGTTCTTGGTCTTAGAAGGAGTTTTGCTTTAGAAATAAGGAGAAGGGACGTGCAAAGAACAAAGGAGGGACCTAGATGATAAAAGGAGAAGTAAGTTGTCCTTATGATGGAAATAACCCCAAAGTATATATGCTCTCTTCCTTTGCAAACAAAGGAACGTTTCCCTTTCTTCCTTCACTTATCCCCTTGCTAAAACTGACTAAGGCAGAGCTATGGAATAGATTAAAATGGCTAAGGAGAAGCTAGGTAAGCTTGGGTCATCTTCTTTCTCGGATTTATGGAGAAAGTTGGGTCACAAGTTTGGTTTTATGCTTTTCTTACTTAGCTCTTTCTTTCTAGCCGATCTTTCCCAACCTTTTCTTGGAGAAACACCTTTGGCCAACCTGTGGAGCTCAAGTCATCATTAAAGGCTTGAAATCTTGGAATCTTTGAGCTCTAGGAACGACCTTTGAGGCGGGTATTATAACTCTAAACCTTTTGCTTTCTTATGCATATCCTTGTTCTTGCAATTAGTAGTTAGTTCTTCTTCTTCCCCACTCTTCCTTGCACTTTTGCAAGCAAAACCACGAAGTAACCGACCTGAACCGAGGTTGAAGATGATGGGCGTGATTTCCTAGGTAACTTTACCAAATGACCTTGGATCATTTGGTCTAAACGGTTTGCAAGACCGTTTGAAACCAAACAGTTTCACAACTGTTTGATTTCATGCGGTTTGCAAGACCATTTAGATTCAAATGGTCTCCAAGACCGTTTGGAAAGTTTGACCAAGTAAAGACCGTTTAGAGGTCTGTTGGAAAAAGTGTGAATTAATCATCTACAAAGAATCATAATCTAATTGCAAACAAATCACAAGTGGAAGGCACTTCAACCCTTTAAATCCTAATCGGGTTCAACTGTTGATTTCAAGAACCAATCTTGTTGAACTTTGGGTTGAGTGGCCCAAATCGTTTCAAAACCATTTGGAATTCACCCAAACCGTCTCAAGACCGTTTGGTGACACCCCAAGACCATTTGGAAGTCTAGGTTTAAGGTAATTTGATCAATTGAGGGTCCAATCATAATAGGTTGTTGAATTCATTGAAAGTGTTGATTTGTAACTTAATTAGGATTCAACCCTTATCAATTTGACTTAGATTTTGATGTGACTTTGGGAAAACGGTCTCAAGACCGTTTGAAGGATGTCCAAATGATCCCAAGACCGTTTGGAGGATGTCCAAACGATCCCAAGACCGTTTGGGCTAAGTTGGGGCCCAATTGAGTGGCAATTTATGGGTTCAACTTCAATTAGACTCATGATTGATCAATGTTGATGGTTAATCGATTACAAACCCTAATTGAATTAGTTTCAACCCTAATTGGCTATCAATTGAGGGTTAATTCAGTGTCCAATTGGTTAAGGATAACCCTAATTAGCTCAATTGATAAGTGGTTAACAAGGATGTGGCCAATTGAGGGGTTCAACATTGAAAACCCTAATCGATTACAAGTGTTGATGCACCTTTGAGGTCCATGCGGTTTTGAGCTGATTTGGACCAAACGGTCTCAAGACCGTTCAAACGGTCTCAAGACCGTTTGGGGCCAAATGGTCTCAAGACCATTTGGGCTCAAACGGTTTCAAAACCGTTTGGAGCTCATACAGTTTTGCTCAAGCGGTTTGGCCATGCGGTTTGGTCATGCGGTTTGATCAAACGGTTTCAAAGTCAACCTATCCAAATGGTCAACCCTTCCAAATGGTTTCAAAACCGTTTGGAGGTTGAAGTGTGTAATCATTTGGGGACTTTAGAGTTATGATTACTTAATGCTTTGAAGGTTTAAATGGTTTAATGGTTGTTCAACTTAAACCCTAATCATACCTAAATACATTAAGGGGTTAAGTAACTAGTAGTTTGAACCATGTTATGATTAAGGGTGAACATTACCAATGTTCCCTTGGAGGGTTCAAGTAAACCAACATCCCTTGATCAAGTAAACCCTAATGACCATAGTGGTGATGACTTGACCTATATTAATCAAGTTGTTTTGACCTAATCTAATCTAGAGTGATTTAAACATCATCTAGTAGTGAGAGGAGAGAGAAGGCTCCTAATATGAATAAGAATCAAGTAACACACCTTCAATATGTAAGAATGTACATGATTAGGGTATGATCCATCAAGGTGAGATCATGGAAACCCTAATTATGATGATTAATGAATCTTAACATAATTTGAGGGCATCAATGGTGATAATTTTCATACATGATGATGCTATGAGCTCAATTCACTATGAAGTGAATAGTAAACCCTAATTCTAGGGTAATAACATGTAATATGAATAGTAAACCCTAATTGAGGGTAATGTGTTGAATTGTATAATAAACCCTAATTCCAAGTTATGTCTTTAATCATAAATCTTCATGATTAAGTATGAGATGAAGAATCATTATTCCTAATCATAATGAAAGGGATTGGATAACCCTAATTGATGTAAATAAGGGGACCTAGCTTTAGTGAAAGCATGAAGGTACAACCCTTGAAATGAAAGATCAATTCTACTTATAAATTGCTGATCTGGAAATAAATTGTTGTCAATTGAATTAACCATGCAGGTTCTTATAAGAGAATGATCATAGCCAGGTAAGGGTTATGATGTCATGTTCATTGAAAGCATGTTATTAGCTTTATGAATGGTGAAATACTATGCTGCCTAGTTAAGTGGCATCATATGAGATTGATAGGTTGTAAGAGCCATGAGTAACATCAAGGTCATGCTAATTAGATGACTTATGATGAAATGATTAAGAATTGATATTCATATGCTAACTGATGTGAGTTAAGCTTGATACATTTAGTATTCTACTTTCATAGTTGTTGTTCTAATAATTAAATGTTTGAGAACATGCTTGATGCTAAAAGAATACTGAAATGTACCTAACTAATCAAGTATAACCATACCATGTAGAGCCCTGATCATAGATCCATCATTGTCAGAAGATAAATGATGGTGAAATAGGTTTTCCTAAGGGAATTCCTGGATCACATACTTTTGAGTATGTGGGGGAATATGGACGTGAATATCCTTATGTCCTAGTGTAGGAGTTGATGTAGATGTACCTTAATCTATCAACCCTTCACTATATGTTTATGTCAGGATGATGTATCACTATTCTCCCGAGGGAATCTTTAATGCCGCATCGATGAGAGATAAACAAGAGATCTTTTGATAGCGAAGAGGGTACAGAATGCCATTGTGACTCTAATAGCGAAGTGCCAGAATACCCTGGTAAGCTATAGTAGAAGAGACACTAGATGTCCTTCATGTTGATCCTCACACTGACTGAGGAATATGAGGTCATAAGAATCCGGCTCTTTTGATGACCTAGGTATGATACCGATGCAACTTAATAGTAATTGGTTGGAGTATGAGCAGTATACCTCATCTCCGTAGGGCATAATAATGTTTGTAAAATATAATCAACCGTGCAGCATATCTGCTTATGTTGAACTATGAGAAATAATGATTGATGCTACATTGTTTACATTAATAGTTTGTTCAAGTATCTAGAATACATGTTATTCATATGCTTTAATGAAGTGATTGCTTGAGTAAATGTTGCTTTACTTAAAATCAAACTTGTTGTTGAATGTTTTAAATTACCTTGTTTATGTTATTCCTTAATTGCTATAATAAAGCTTCTGGCGGAGAGTTATATCTCACCTCGTAGATTTCAACTTTTTAGGTGGTTGTCGAGGATGAAGGAACCAATCTGAGGGTGAACAGTATCAGCAGCAGCAACACCAGGGGCAGCAGTGAATCTCAGGTGGAGATACTGACTGTCAAGTCCTACAGTTAGTTAGTCTTATGTCGTCTCTGTACTCTCAGGTCCTAGGAGTCAGTAGGTCTGAAACTTTGGTTTTTAATCTCGAGATTTTGTATCTGGATGTATATAATCACTCGAGAGGTGATTCATCAGAGATGTAATGTTAAAACATGATGTTAACTGTTTATCTTGTTTATGATAAAGGAGTTTTATGGTTTCAACATCTTTGCTTAAAAAGTTTTAAATTTCCAGTGATTTTCAGTAATTCGCTTCCATATTAGTTGATCGTGTTTTCCGAAGTAAGATGTCTCAATTTAGTGGTATCAGAGCTCTAGGTTCGCTGAGTCTACAGAGACATAGGACTTAGGATGTCGAGTCTATTCTTAGTGTTTTCTAGTATATCTAATAAAGTCTTCTTCTCCTTAGGAGAAGAAGATAAGTAAGGATGTCTGGACCACACGAGGAGTATGTGGCAGAGAGTAGTGTCGCTGCACCCCGAGAAGGTACAAGAAACCCAGAAATAGAACAGCATGTACCTGATCCACCTCAGTTTGACCCATCTAACATGGGAAACCCAGTTGTTCAGACTATGTTCGGGAAGTTTATGACTTCCATGACACACATCACAGATAGGATGCCCATGCCTGCACCTAGGGCACCTGCCCAATCTGAAGGACAAGGTATCGGTAAGACGTTCGAGCGACTTCGTCGTGTCGGAGCAACTAAATACTTTGGAATGGCTGACCCCGCAGATGCCGACCTATGGTTGACTAAACTAGAGAAAGCTTTTAGAATCCTAAACATCCCAGAAGCTGAGAAGGTTAGACATGTTGTCTATCTTCTCAAAGGGAGTGCCGGGCATTGGTGGACCATAGAAGAGAAGAAGAGGCCTGGTGAGGAGGTTGCGTGGGAAGTCTTCCGACGGGAATTTATCAATAGATATTTCCCTCAGACATTCCTGGATGAGAAGATCTCTCAGTTCGAGAGGTTAAGGCAAGGTCTGATGAACATTAGCGAATACGAAGCTAAGTTCATGGAGTTGTTGCGGTTCTGTCCGCATATGGCTGCTATAGAAAAAGAGAGGATTAGAAGATTCGAGAAAGGGTGGAACGCTGAGTTAATTACTCCCGTGTCTGCCCTAAAGAACCGGTAGAGGTTTTCTACCTTCATTGAGTCAGTCTGAAGGATAGAGAGGTCCGTAGCTGAGAAAAGACAAACCCAAAAGAGATATCCTCAGTTCTGGGGATCTTCATCTAGAGACTTCAAGAAGCCTATATTTTCTGCACCTACACCTCCACCACCTAGACCTAGTGCTCAGACACAGTGGACACCGAGTAGAGGTAGAGGACGAAGCCTACCACTACAAGGGGCTCACAGTTCAGCATCGATGTCAGTCATAGGACCACCAAGAAAACAACAACTGGAAAGAAGTTGCTACATATGTGGGAATGTGGGACATCTGATGAAAGACTACAAAGCTAGACCAGCAAGTGTAACACAACCACAGAGGAAGAGTTAGCAAGGATCCCAGAGGAGGCAGTTTCAAGGAGTAGCTAGAGGACGTGGACAAGTGTCTCAAGCTGGATCATCAGCACCGAATCAACCTCAGGTGACAGCAAGGTTCTATGCAATGAACCCACCTGATGCAGTGATCAACCCTTGGGTTGTGGCAGGTCAGATGGAGTTGTTATATTCTGATATGTCTACATCCTGTGTTGTATCTATTTTGATTGACCCGGGTGCTACGCACTCCTTTATCACTTGAAGAGTGATTCGTAACTGCAATATGACAGTCAGTCATAGGGCAGATAGCTTGTTGCTTGAAACTCCATTAAGAGGGTCTGTTGTGTTGCAGGATGTTTGCTCTCCCTATATCCTCTTCTTTTCTGATCATCGCATTCAAGTGGATCTTATACCACTTGAGATGCAAGGATTCGATATAATCCTTGGGATGGATACCTTGGAAAGGTATAGGGTTGTTTTGGATTGTGAATCCAAGCAAGTTGTGTTTGCTGATGAAAGCAACACATGGATCTTTCAAGGAGAGAGAAAGATTCTACCTACCTATCTTGTGTCAGCTATGGTTGCTGAGAAGCTGATGAGGCAAGGATGTTATGCATTCTTGGCCCATGTGGTAGATACTACCATGGAGAGTCCTAACCCTGCTGAAGTTCCTGTAGTCAGGGAATTTGAAGATGTGTTTCCTGAAGAACTTCCAGGTATACCACCGCCTCAGGAAATTGATTTTGAAATCAATTTGATCCCAGATACACAACCTATAGCACAAACACTGTATAGGAAGGCGCCTACGGATATGGAAGAACTCAAGAAACAACTTCAGGAGTTGCTTGAGAAGGGTTTCATCCGACCGAGTACTTCACCCTGGGGTGCTCCGGTTCTTTTTGTTAAAAAGAAAGACGGTTCAATGCGATTGTGCATTGATTATAGACAACTAAACAAAGTAACAATAAAGAATAAGTACCCTCTGTCGAGGATTGATGACCTCTTCAACCAGTTGCGTGGTGCAACAGTCTTCTCAAAGATAGACTTGAGATCGGGATATTATCAACTCTGTATTAAGGATAGTGACATATCCAAGTCTGCCTTCAGGACAAGGTATGGTCACTATGAGTTCACAGTTATGTCGTTTGGACTAACTAATCCACCGGCTGCATTTATGGAACTCATGAATAGAATCTTCCGACCTTTCCTCGATCAGTGCATTGTTGTCTTCATAGATGACATCCTGATCTATAGTAGAGATGCTCAGCAGCATGAACAGCATCTTCGTCAGGCTCTAACCTTGCTAAGAGAATATAAGCTATATGCTAAGTTTAGCAAGTGTGAGTTTTGGTTACCGGAGGTATCTTTTCTTGGACACGTGATATCTACCTTGGGTATTCGAGTTGACCCTAAAAAGGTAGAATCTATTCTACAATGGGAACAGCCGAAGACATCGACAGAGATCCGTAGTTTCTTAGGGTTGGCTGGCTATTACTGAAGGTTCATTAAGAACTTCAGTTCTATAGCCTTACCCTTGACTAAGTTGACCCGGAAGGATGTTCCTTTTATCTGGAGTGATAAGTGCCAGCAATCGTTCCAGCTGTTGAAGGAAAGGTTGACAAGTGCACCCGTACTTGTGTTACCTGACCAAGGCAAGGGATACGTGGTTTTCTGTGATGCCTCCAAGAATGGGCTTGGATGTGTGTTGATGCAGGATAAGCAAGTGATTTCTTTTGCTTCTCGATAGCTTAAGAAACATGAGGCGAATTATATGACACACGATCTGGAGTTAGCTGTCGTGGTTCATGCCTTGAAGATCTGGAGACATTATCTCTACGGAGAGACATTCTAGATTTTCACTGATCATAAGAACCTTAAGTATATCTTCTCTCAGCATGAACTTAACATGAGGCAACATCGCTGGATGGAGTTAATCAAATACTACGATTGTACAATTGATTACCATCCAGGGAAGGCCAATGTAGTTGCAGATGCCTTGAGTAGGAAATCAGCAACATCAACAATGGATAGGGCACAACTAAACTCTTTAGTATGCTCTAGAAGAGATATGCTTATCTCCTTAAGGCAAGACAATGTACAGTTGAAGGTGTCATTGTTAGCCGGGTTGTTAGCTGAGATGCATATAAAACCTACTCTAAGAGAGCAGATTAAGGCAGCACAACAAGTTGATGCTGCAGTTCAACAGTTCAGATCGGAGTATGGTGATGAGAAGCGAGATGATTTCCATGACTCAGATGATCAAGTAGCATGTTATCATGGAAGGATGATAGTGCCAGATGTGGATAACTTGAGAAAGTTAGTCCTAGAAGAAGCTCATTCTTCGATGTATGATATGCATCCAGGGAGCACCAAGATGTATCGAAACTTGAAAGATATCTATTGGTGGCCTGGGATGAAGAAGGATGTTGCAGAGTTTGTGATGAGGTGTCCCGTGTGTCAGCAAGTTAAAGCTGGACACCAGAAGCCTGCAGGAACAATGCAACCTTTACCCATACCACAGTGGAAGTGGGATCATGTAACTATGGACTTTGTTGTTGGCCTACCCAGGACAAACAAAGGGCATGATTCCATTTGGGTAATAGTTGATAGGTTGACAAAGACAACGCATTTCTTACCTGTCAAAACAACCTTTTCTGCTGAGAAGTTAGCACAGTTGTATGTTGAAGAGATAGTGCGACTGCACGGAGTTCTAGTCACTATAGTCTCTAACAGAGGTCCCCAGTTTACGAGTCATTTTTGGGAATGACTGCACAAAGCTTTAGGCACCCAACTAAGGTTTAGTACAACCTTTCATCCACAGACTGATGGACAGTCGGAAAGGACTATACAGACCTTGGAGGACTTGTTGAGAGCATGTGTTCTCCAGTTTACAGGAAGTTGGGATCTGCACCTAAGCTTGATAGAGTTTGCCTATAACAATAGCTATCAACATAGCATTGACATGGCACCTTATGAAGCTTTGTATGGTAGACGTTGTAGATCACCCCTATGCTGGTATGAGACTGGTGAACATCAGCTGTTAGGTCCTGATCTTGCGCACCAGACCACAGAAAAGATGAAAGTAGTACAACAACAAATTAAGATTGCATAGGATAGGCAGAAATCTTATGCTGACAGACGTCGTAGACCCTTAGAGTTCCAAGTTGGAGACAGAGTGTACCTCAAGGTCTCGTCTTGGAAAGGAGTTCTTCATTTTGGAAGGAAAGGGAAGTTAGCTCCTAGATTTATGGGGCCTTATCCAATCATTGAATGGGTTGGAAAATTAGCCTATAAACTAGAGTTACCGTCAGAATTACAGAAGCTACACCCTGTGTTTCACATTTCTATGATGAGGAAATGTCACCCTGATACCGAGTCAGTTCTACAACCTATGGAGGTAGAATTGAATGATGATATATCATATGAGGAAGGACCAGTGTCAATCCTTGATAATAGGATTAAAAATCTGAAAAAGAAAGACATAAGTCTTGTGAAAGTCCTCTGGAATCATCGTGGTATTGAAGAAGCCACTTGGGAACTAGAGGAAGAGATGAGAAGGAAATACCCTACTCTTTTCTCTTAATATGTTTTGTTGATTTCGGGGACGAAATCCTTGTAAAGGGTCGATAATTTGTAACATCCCTGACCTGGGTTATGAACTAACCCTAGGTGTTTTTCTTAATTATGTAATTATATACTGATGATTATCTTTTGGTATGTAATTAAAGCTCCTGAGGAACATATTTTGCCATTTCTGTCCTTTTTAAAACAATGTTGTAGTATTGTTTTGTAATACAGGGACCTATGTGAAAATTACCCAATTAGAGGGGTTAACTTGCACTTTATACATGTTACTGTGTTCCTTTGATGTTGAGACATCATATGATTGAATATGGTAAAGTATGATGGATTCTCCAAGCTTGAGCATCAAGATGCAGCTTGTGGAGCAATCCATGTACTTAAAACCCTAATTTTGGTGTAAAATGCAATTTACCCAAAATATGGGGTGCAACTTGTAAAATACACCTTCTAGAGAATCTTGTATGACCCTTGGCATCATTTAGAGTAATAATAATGAAGGGGGCACTTCATTTGAATAATCATATAATAAGGAACACCTTTGTAATTGAATAACCAAGTTCTAAGTAAGGAGACCCTTATATAAGTGCACCTTAGTGATAAGTTGACCTTCTTTTCCTTTAGTTCTTGGTCTTAGAAGGAGTTTTGCTTTAGAAATAAGGAGAAGGGACGTGCAAAGAACAAAGGAGGGACCTAGATGAGAAAAGGAGAAGTAAGTTGTCCTTATGATGGAAATAACCCCAAAGTATATATGCTCTCTTCCTTTGCAAACAAAGGAACGTTTCCATTTCTTCCTTCACTTATCCCCTTGCCTAAACCGACTAAGGCAGAGCTTTGGAACATAGGAAAATGACTAAGGAGAAGCTAGGTAAGCTTGGGTCATCTTCTTGCTCGGATTTATGGAGAAAGTTGGGTCATAAGGTTGGTTTTATGGTTTTCTTACTTAGCTCTTTCTTTCTAGCCGATCTTTCCCAACCTTTTCTTGGAGAAACACATTTGGCCAACCTGTGGAGCTCAAGACTCCATTAAAGGCTTGAAATCTTTGAAGCTTTGAGCTCTAGGAACGACCTTTGAGGCGGGTTTTATAACTCTAAACCTTTTTCTTTCTTATGCATATCCTTGTTCTTGCAATTAGTAGTTAGTTCTTCTTCTTCCCCACTCTTCCTTGCACTTTTGCAAGCAAAACCACGAAGTAACCGACCTGAACCGAGTTTGAAGATGATGGGCGTGATTTCCTAGGTAACTTTACCAAACGATCTTGGATCATTTGGTCTTAATGGTTTGCAAGACCGTTTGAAACCAAACGGTTTCACAACCGTTTGATTTCATGTGGTTTGCAAGACCATTTAGATTCAAACGGTCTCCAAGACCGTTTGGAAAGTTTGACCAAGTGAAGACCATTTAGAGGTATGTTGGAAACAGTGTGAATTAATCATCTACAAATAATCATAATCTAATTGCAAACAAATCACAAGTTGAAGGCACTTCAACCCTTTAAATCCTAATCTGGTTCAACTACTGATTTCAAGAACCAATCTTGTTGAACTTTGGGTTGAGTGGCCCAAACAGTTTCAAAACCATCTGGGATTCACCCAAATGGTCTCAAGACCATTTGGAAGTCTAGGGTTAAGGTAATTTTATCAATAGAGGGTCCAATCATAATAGGTTGTTGAATTAATAGAAAGTGCTGATTTGTAACTTAATTAGGGTTCAACCCTTATCAATTTGACTTAGATTTTGATGTGACTTTGGGCAAATAGTCTCAAGACCGTTTGGAGGATGTCCAAATGATCCCAAGACCGTTTGGGCCAAGTTGGGGCCCAATTGAGTGGCAATTGATGGGTTCAACTTCAATTAGACTCATGATTGATCAATGTTGATGGTTAATCGATTACAAACCCTAATTGAATTAGTTTCAACCCTAATTGGCTATCAATTGAGGGGTAATTGAGTGTCCAATTGGTTAAGGATAACCCTAATTAGCTTAATTGATAAGTTGTTAACAAGGATGTGGCCAATTGAGGGGTTCAACATTGAAAACCCTAATCGATTACAAGTGTTGATGCACCTTTGAGGTCCATGCAGTTTTGAGCTTATTTGGACCAAACGGTCTCAAGACCGTTTGAGTCCAAACGGTCTCAAGACTGTTTGGGCTCAAACGGTTTCAAAACCGTTTGGAGCTCATGCGGTTTGAACCCATGCAGTTTGGCCATGCGGTTTGGTCATGCGGTTTGATCAAACGGTTTCAAAGTCAACCTATCAAAACGGTCAACCCTTCCAAATGGTTTCAAAACCGTTTGGAGGTTGAAGTGTGTAATCGTTTGGGGACTTTAGGGTTATGATTACTTAATGCTTTGAAGGTTTAAATGGTTCAATGGTTGTTCAACTTAAACCCTAATCATATCTAAAGACATTAAGGGGTTAAGTAACTGGTAGTTTGAACCATGTTATGATTAAGGGTGAACATTACCAATGTGCCCTTGGAGGGTTCAAGTAAACCAACATCCCTTGATCAAGTAAACCCTAATGACCATAGTGGTGATGACTTGACCTATATTAATCAAGTTGTTTTGACCTAATCTAATCTAGAGTGATTTAAACGTCATCTAGTAGTGAGAGGAGAGATAAGGCTCCTAATATGAATAAGAATCAAGTAACACACCTTCAATATGTAAGAATGTACATGATTAGGGTATGATCCATCAAGGTGAGATCATGGAAACCCTAATTATGATGATTAATGAATCTTAACATAATTTGAGGGCATCAATGATGATAATTTTCATACATGATGATGCTATGAGCTCAATTCACTATGAAGTGAATAGTAAACCCTAATTCTAGGGTAATAACATGTAATATGAATAGTAAACCCTAATTGAGGGTAATGTGTTGAATTGTATAATAAACCCTAATTCCAGGTTATGCCTTTAAGCATAAATCTTCATGATTAAGTATGAGATGAAGAATCATTATTCCTAATCATAATGAAAGGGATTGGATAACCCTAATTGATGTAAATAAGGGGACCTATCTTTAGTGAAAGTATGAAGGTACAACCCTTGAAATGAAAGATCAATTCTGATTATAAATTGATGATCTGGAAATAAATTGTTGTCAATTGAATTAACCATGCAGGTTCTTATAAGAGAATGATCATAGCCAGGTAAGGGTTATGATTTCATGTTCATTGAAAGCATGTTATTAGCTTTATGAATGGTGAAATACTATGTTGCCTAGTTAAGTGGCATCATATGGGATTGATAGGCTGTAAGAGCCATGAGTAACATCAAGGTCATGCTAATTAGATGACTTATGATGAAATGATTAAGAATTGATATTCATATGCTAACTGATGTGAGTTAAGCTTGATACATTTAGTATTCTACTTTCATAGTTGTTGTTCTAATAATTAAATGTTTGAGAACATGCTTGATGCTAAAAGAATATTGAAATGTACCTAACTAATCAAGTATAACCATACCATGTAGAGCCCTGATCATAGATCCATCATTGTCAGAAGCTAAATGATGGTGAAACAGGTTTTCCTAAGGGAATTCCTAGATCACATACTTTTGAGTATGTTAGGGAATATGGACGCGAATATCCTTACGTCCTAGTGTAGGAGTTGATGTAGATGTACCTTAATCTATCAACCCTTCACTATATGTTTATGTCAGGATGATGTATCACTATTCTCCCGAGGGAATCTTTAATGCCGCATCGATGAGAGATAAACAAGAGATCTTTCGATAGTGAAGAGGGTACAGAATGCCATTGTGACTCTAATAGCGAAGTGCCAGAATACCCTGGTAAGCTATAGTAGAAGAGAAACTAGATGTCCTTCATGTTGATCCTCACACTAACTGAGGAAGATGAGGTCATAAGAATCTGGCTCTTTTGATGACCTAGGTATGATACCGATGTGACTTAATAGTGATCTGTTGGAGTATGAGCGGTATACCTCATCTCCGTAGGGCATAATAATGTTTGTAAAATATAATCAACCGCGTAGCATATCTGCTTAGGTTGAACTACGAGAAACAATGATTGATGTTACATTGTTTACATTAATAGTTTGTTCAAGTATCTATAATACATGTTATTCATATGCTTTAATGAAGTGATTGCTTAAGTAAATGTTGCTTTACTTATAATCAAACTTGCTGCTGAATGTTTTAAATTACGATGTTTATGTTATTCCTTAATTGCTATAATAAAGCTTCTGGCGGAGAGTTATAACTCTCACTGGGACAATTATTTAAAATTGTCTCACCCCGTAGATTTCAACTTTTTAGGTGGTCGCCGAGGACGAAGGAACCAATCTGAGGGTGAACAGTATCAATAGCAGCAACACCAGGGGCAGTAGTGAATCTCAGGTGGAGATACTGACTGTCAAGTCCTGTAGTTAGTTAGTCTTATGTCGTCTCTGTACTCTCAGGTCCTAGGAGTCAGTAGGTCTGAAATTTTGGTTTTTAATCTCGAGATTTTGTATCTGGATGTATATAATCACTGGAGAGGTGATTCATCAGAGATGTAATGTTAAAACATGATGTTAACTATTTATCTTGTTTATGATAAAGGATTTTTATGGTTTCAACATCTTTGCTTAAAAAGTTTTAAATTTCCAATGATTTTTAGTAATTCGCTTCTGCATTAGTTGATCGTGTTTTCCAAAGTAAGATGTCTCAGTCGAAGACTAGGTGGTTGAAGGTCGCACTAGCTGTGAGGTATTGTCACTGAGCAGGCATCATGACCAGGTATATCTCGCTAAACCATCCTTCCTATTACATAGTTGTTGATGCGGTCTGCTGGTTATGGGTTTTTGGTTAGATAAAATTTTTGTTTTCACTTCTTGTTTAGTCCTACAAAACCCTACAATATGATGTTACGGTCATAATGGATACACATATTTATAGCTTAAAATGATATTTGATTACCTAATATACACCTATTTATCTGGTAATGGACTAAATCCCATTTGGTTAATATATCATATAATTTTAGAGTGAGAAATTATACTTAGATGAATTAGTAATAGGTCAAGTAAATCAATGATAACTAGAAAACACACATCAAAACTTGGATACACATTGTTCTTATTTGAGACACACATTTACATGTTTGACCTAGATAATTGTATAGTGAAAATGATGCACCATTAGGAATCATAGAAGATGAATGGAAAATGTCCAATCAATATGGTCCATGGTTATGACCATAAGTTGGCTACCCTTATTAGTGATTCACATAATTCAGATTGCAATATAATAAAATGAATAAAAGGGATCATCTATGTAGAAATCAATTCGAGTGGAGTAAAACTTGAGTTCTAGCTATGTTACTACTTTGATAACCCATAAAGACATGGAAACAAATCCCTATAAATATATGCCCTTAAATTATGTGTATGTGTGTGGCCTATATGATTATAGTACATAAGTAGTATTATGTAATATGTGAATCTATAAATTATACTTACTGTGAACATGAGTAATGGATACTATAGTACATGTTCCCAAACATATGATTACATTGACGGGGAAGAACTTATGATCTCAAGATAATACACTATAACAATAGAAATATAAGTATTAAGATATCCTACTCACTAAGGGGAAACATGGTAATTACACCTAATAAGAACTCAGAAAGTGATTTCCAAGCTAATAACCATCAAATAATCCCAGAACATTCTCTTTTTCTATATTTGTGATAAAATGGCATCTTGATCACTTGTGCACATCTTGATTTGTAAAATGCTCGAGTTTATTTCTATGTTGAACTATTTATTTTTTAGTCAACTATGTTGAACTATTTATTTCCTTATTGAGTTTCATCTACATAATTTTGCAAAGGGGCTGAACCAATTTTATTATAAGCCTTTTCCTCTTTTTGAAGGTCACTACGACTAAATTGATTGTTGAAAATTATTGTATATTTGAAATATTGGTTGACTTTGATATTGGTACAAAAAATCAAAACATTGGCTCAGAGCTTTGGCTCATTGGATTTTATGGGGCATATCCGTCAACCCTTCGTAGTGGATAATAGACAATTAGAGGGGGCCCAGTATTGATTACCTCCAAAGGTGAAAGTGTTATTCTCTCATAGAGGGGATAAAGCTAGGCACCTAGCCACTAGCAAAGATAAAAACATTATATTGATTGTACCAATGGATAAATCATTTCATTCTGACTGATTTGACATCTTAATACTATGTCTGAGAATATTCATTTCATTTTGAAATGTTGATATTGCTTTTGAGAATCTCTTTGTTATACTAGTTACCATTTGAATTGTTGTATCCTTTTGAAACTATCATGGTAACTAGACTATGCTCTTGTTAATACCATAGTCCACCAAGCAAACTTACCTAGATTTGATCCCATGAATATTTTTTTTTTCAAATAGCTCAATAAATAAATTCACTACCAACCTAGCTAACCTATATTTTCCCTTCATGAGGTCCATGTGTTTTTTCGTTCCCTCTGGGACTCATGGAAGGTTATACAAAGAAGGACTAGAAGAGATGTGCAACAGTTGTCCCCTATTGAAGAGTAGATAGAAATCAATACATATTCTTAAATTTTATAATTATATTTGTATGCTTTTGCGACTCTGATATAAAGCATATATATAATAAAGATTTGTTTATACTTTTGATACAATATTGTAAATGTTTAATCATAAAGATTGGGTCATTAAATTGGATTCCTAGACATTGACATAATCAATCACAGTCAAGAAGTAGTATTCCACATAATTCCAAAATGATGAGCATTTTTTGATATCATGACTACATCAAGAAATTTTGCAATGCACCTGAAAAATATAACTAGTTACCACATATGTATTCTTTGACATAATAATAATATTAGGCATGATGCATTGAGTCCATAAAAAATGAAATTGTCATGCCTCTCCAACACAAATAAAAAATATTTCCAAGTTGGTAAAGACATGTAAAATGTGAGTAAGCATGCACCAAGGCTATTGTTATACAAGTTGGATCTACATGATGTTCTTATATTATTCACTCATTATAATTAAATGAAATATTCAAATATTTTAGTACATGAGACAATATTTTTTATTTATAAACAAATGACAATTACATGCGGGGACATTTTACCTTGCCCCTTATATTGAATACAACACCGAAAAGAAAGGGAAAATAAAGCGATAGCATTGATACTTAGCCCAACAATTATGCCCAATATTTTGTTGTCATGAATAACAAACCTTTATAAATCTTTGATCAAATGACTAAATCTAGTGGTTATTAGTTAACTATCTTAAGAAAGTTAAGAGGCTATAATATATTTCTTCCCTACCCTAGCAGTCCTCCTAAATAGACAAATATTATAGATACACATGGATAGGTCTAGTTGAAAACCTTTTCTCTTTGCCTACATGATATATATAACAACATTAGTAGGATACCCCGCCGCCTTAAATTTGAAAGTCTTAAAAGTGTTAACAAGGTTAATCCATCAACAATTGTATTGGTATTGTGATGCCCTAACACTCCACAGAGCGAGATTACTCAAAACAAAGCGCAGGATTAACACTAAGAAACCAGGTTGCCAAAATCATAGGAAATTAAAACCATTTCATATATCCACCTCAAAGGGAAATACAACACATCAGAGTCCACAAAAGACACATGTATATAAATAACACCTGCCAAAAGATTATTACATAGCATTGTTCACTGGCCACAACATGTACATATGATAACATGTCAAATATACATATGTGTCATATATGTACATCACAGGCATAAAGTGAAAATGTCGTCTCGATATACACCATATGGAAAACTTCCGTGAGGAACTGACAATACACGGAAGACACATAGGACTCTACTACAAAACACACATGCAACTTATCCAACCTTGACTGAGCTACTGCTTCTTGTTGTTGCTCGGTCTCAACAACACAATCTCTACTTCCTCGTGCTCGACCACCTAAAAGATGTGAAAACCCACAGGGTGAGATCAAATGTCCTAGTGAGAGATATAACTCTCTTCCAACATCTATTGAAAGCACAAGTAAATAAACATGTACCTAAAATACTTAATAGGTTGAGAACATTCAACTAAATGATATGTATCCAAAAGATAATGCGGATTGAGCAAACTAGGTAGTTACCAGTGAGCAGTAGAACAATAATATTTTAAGAAGGAATATGAAGAGCATGTATAACAGTTAACTTCTCTTACCGCATCATATTCTAATAATTCAGTACAAAGATAAGGCAAAGGGTTCAACCTATGTTATTTGTATGTGGCCCTAAGTAAAATATATAATACATGACTATATTAAGTCTTATATTATGCCCTGAGGAGATGAGGTATACACTCATACTCCAACTGACCATTGCTAAGCTGAAATCAGTGCCATACAAGATCTAGGAGGAGTCGAACTCCTATGATCTCTCCACACCCTCAGACAGTCTCAGTCTGCCGTAGTGAAATGTCAAGTCCACTAAAAAATAGCCTACCCACCTTGGTATATAGGTCATGACACTAGTGAAACTGAGTTACAACCACAACCGCACTCCTACCAAGTTATGACCGCACCTATCCTAAAAAATATCATATATGTATATTCACCATATCACATGATTGAGATACAGCCTTGACCATTCTCCTGCCAGGGCTGACCGCAGCCAATCCTGTGAAATTCATATACTCAACAATATATGACTCCAAGCATCCACTAAGGGAGAACTCGTTTCACCATCCAGTAAATATTGATGATGAAGATGGATCTATGGCATAGGGAAACAACATGATTATGGTTTCACTTGATTAATTAGTCCAATTGGGTATCTTTAAGCACCAATCAAGTTACAACGTACAAACCCTAACATACTCTACAAAGATAAGGGCATAAAGCAACTTTAGAAGATATAAAACATATAAGGTGTGAACTTATCACATCACCATATGATACTTGTAGCACTTCCATTATCAAGGCCATCATCAATGTCACATTACTGTGGGATATCAATCCATCAATCACATCAGTAGAGGATTACACCTCACACTAGGCATTAAGCCTCTACCATGTCACAAGACCCATCACATCATTATGATCTCAACATGCCTCAACAAGGCTCATAGCCATCACCCTGTATCATATGATCATCACCATAGTATTCACAAGATATGATATTCATTTCACCTACATGGTTAGGGGTTTATAACAAGAGAGAGAAACATCATAATATTATAACCATCAATGTAAGCTCAGCAAGCATAGCATACCCTAGGATTAGGGTTAGGGTTTCAAACACATAGCCGATTAGGGTTCTAAATCATAATTCAATCACCAAACCCTAATTATGTCACTTCCCATTTTCTTGGGAGTTCATGAGGATTAGAGCATCATCATTAACTTGGTTAATCCATCATCACACAACATTAAGTATTACCATCATTATATGTACACGTGTAACCATCTCAATATGTTATGCAGGTGTTATTACCAAGTAACATGTATGTGTATCAACCATACACTAAGCAAACATGTTTCACGGCCATAAACCATCCAAGTATCTCGACCTCAAGCTAAATAGGTGTCTAGACCAAGACAAGAACATGTGTCTCGACCACCACAAAAGTAGGTGTCTTGAACATGCACAAAACAAGCATCTCGACCATGATCAAAACACATGTCTCAACCATCCATGAAACAAGAGTCTCGACCTCAACAAACCATATGTCTCGACCGCTACCCACATGGTGTCTCGACCTCCAACAGACATGGTGTCTCAACCACCACCAAAGGCATGTCTCGAACAAACAAGATCAAGAGTCGTGACCAATACAAAACATGCATCTCGACCTAAAACCAAAACACATGTCTCGACCAAGAACAACACATATGTCTTGACCTAGACAAGATCAGGGTGTAGTGACCACCAAGGTCAAGCTACCCTAACAACACTTAGACAACATTAAAATAGAGATAAACCTCATCCAAGATAGAAGGTGAACATCAAGGAAGATCACCATCAACAAGGTGGAAAAATTCCATGCGAGATAGGCATCAAACTTTGAATATCGAACTTCAACATAACCTTCAAGAAAACAAACCACGGTAAGGAAGACCAAGCTTCAACCTTAAGAAAAATAACTCAAAACATCAAGATAACACAAAGGCCGAACCCAACATGGTGATAAAACCAAGAAACATAATGCATGAATGATCATCACCTCAACCATCACTTAACAAATGGGGTGCAAGAATTTAGGGTTTAAGAAAGAGTGTAATATACTAGAGAATACTTTAAATTCTTAACCTTAGATCATGGCAACTCCATATAGCATAATAGCATAAAGTTTAGAGATCAAACAGTAGCATAAAAGTAGTAATATGGTGCAAGTAATAGAAGAAGGTAGAGAGTTGTATAACCCACCTTAAGAGAAGGAACAAGATCAAAGCTCTCGATCTCCAAGGAAGAAGATGAATCTCCATTAAAAGCTTAACTCTCAGCCACAAGAGCACCTATAGAAGAAAAATACACCAAGGTCAAAGATAGATCAAGAAAAGAGGGTGAAAAAACCTAGGTCGAATCAAGAAGAAAGAAGAGATAAGATAAGAAAACGTCCTCATACTAGGACAACACCTTGTCAAAGCATGGCCTTCGACCCTTTGTGATGAGGATTTCTCTCTCAAAACAAGTACCATGGTAGTCCACAGTCTAAGGCTGAGAATGGGGAATAAGAAAGGTAGGGTTCCAAAGCGAAAATGTGATCAAGGATATAGAACCCTTACCAAGAAGAAAAGCTACCAAGAATTACCACAAGGAAGGTGATCAAGCTCCAAAGCACCACATGAAAGATTAGTCGACCTCCAAAGCACCCAAGATCGGTCCTTCTTACTCCTCAAAGCTCCAAGGATGAACACAAGAGAAGGGAGAAGAAAGAGGGCCTAAAAATATACTTGCATGAAGAAGAGAGAGGTTATATACTCAAAGGAGGAGGGAAGCAAGGTAGGGGTGAGGTGTCAACACAAGGGACCACCAAAGAGACACTTGTTCACAAAAGAAACCAACATGAAACCACTATATGAATGCATGTAAGTTATGGTATAAAACCTAGGTGGGGTCTCAACCACTTGGGTCACCACCACTCTAGAGGTCGAGACAACCCTCAAGATACCTTGTCTCAACCACAACACAAGGTCATTAAGCAACCCTGGTTGAGACACACCACAAAAAGATAATTGTCTCGACCCAAAAGCACACCAAGACCATCAAGGTCGAGACAACAACACCCAAGCAATGTGTCTCAGTCGAGACACACCCAAAACACACCACAAGGTCGAGACACTCAACAAAACTCATCAAGGTCGATACCAAGCAAACCCTAGAAACCTCTACATCACCACAAGATGTCACATCATCAAATAAGGCCCAACAAGGTTCCCCTTAGAATCATTCTCTTTATTATGATTTTAAAGCACTAAGGGCACACTCAACATGTGAAAAAATTGCAAGATAACCCCTCAACTTGGGTAAATTGTAACTTGGTCCAAAACAAGCATACAAAGCGTAAACATCATCAGAATAGGGCCAAACTATAAACATAAGATTTTCACATGTTAACAAAGCATCTCAAAGGATTAGATTAAGGTTCTATGCATCTAATTAGGCAAATCAAGCATACTTAAAAACTAAGCTAGGTCAGGGTCCCTACAACCATAAACCCCTAACAAGGATTTCACCCCCCAAAATCTTACGTGAAAAGAGATGGGTACTTCTTATGCATCTCTTCCTCAAGCTCCCAAGTGGCTTCCTCTACACTACATTGATGCCACAAAATCTTAACCAAAAATATATCCTTCTTCTTCAACTTCTTGATCCTCCTATCTAGGATCAGCACATGACCTTCCACATAAGATATGACCTCATCAAGCTCAACCTCCACTGGCTGCAAAACCAACTCAGTATCCAGGTGGCACTTCCTCAACATGGACATATGGAACACTAGATGAAACTTGTGCAACTTTGGTGGCAACTCCAACTTATAATGCACCTTCCCAACACGTAATACCATTGGGTAAGGTACCATATAACTAGGAGACAACTTACCCTTCTTCCCAAACCTCAAAACACCTTTCCAAGGACAGACCTTGAGATACACCTTGTCTCCCACTTAGAATTCCAATGATCTATGTCGGTTATCTGTATATGACTTCTGCCTATCCTGGGCTACTTTCAACTGTTGTTGAATCACTTTGATCTTCTCTGTCATATAATGCACAATCTCAGGACTAAGAATGTTATGACTGTATCCGAGCTTAATTGGTAAACTAGGGTTTACCTAGAAGATTATATGCTTAATTGGATTGATCATTTCTTAAATATAATTAATGATGATAATTCAATTATGATGTTTTAAACCTAATAAGAATGTTAAGTGTTCTATTGTTTGAGAAATTAGGGTTTGAGAAATATAATCCCTAGTTAGCTGAAATTAGGGTTTTGATGGTACATGAGTATGGAATTTGATCAAGAAAGTAGTATGGTAAATAATTTATCATATTTTCTTTGTAATTTGGATTTAATTGAAATTTGGATATAATATGTATAACTCAATCGTGCATTTTAGTAAAAAATTCAGAATTTTTGGATATTCTTTGAAAGTCATTCTCAATCGAGATATACTTCAACTGACCATGCTGACAGAATGTTGTTCAGCAGTATATTGTTTGATTTTTTTATTATTTATTGGTAACTCCAAATTATCTGAAACTTTAACTGGAGATCTGAAACTCAATAATAAATAACATGTAAAATTTTCATAATTTTTTAATGTGTTTAGACCTTATCAATATACGAATTACAGTAATTGACATTTCTGCATAATTCTAGAGAGTAGTGCACTATTCGATTTTTAATTATTCAATGGGAGCTTGGAATGATCTCAAATTTTAAATAATTCTTACTAACTCAATTATACACAACATGATAAATTATAATAATTTTTGGAGAAATTTTTATCTCTTAAATACACGAATTACAAAAACCTTTTTATGAAAATAAATGTTGAAATAAGAAAAAGTTTAGTGAGGGGTCAAAGTGCAATTGATCCAAGCAGCTCAATTGCTCTATATGGTCAACCTAACACACTATCAGCTCTCATAATTCGTGATTCATTCTAGAGAAACAAAATCCTAGAGAGAGAGAGAGAGGGAGAGTTAGGGTTTGAGAGGAGAAATTGATGGAGATGTTGACCTAGGGTTTTGTGGTCTTAGTAATGATGAAATCATGTAAGTTTAGCTTCTTTGCATATCCTTTAATGGTGAGTCTTCTCTCACATGTCAAGATTCAATCCCTCCCCTGTTTGGATTCGAAATCATATCAAATCAAGTTCTTTTCTCACTCTTTCTTCATAATCCCTCATTTCTAGGGTTTCCGAGTTGAAAGGAAGAAGAATCAGGTGAATTGGTAGGGATTTGATATGGATTCAAGATTTTGATATATGGGATACATTTTTAAGGTGTTTTCACACCTTAGTATGAGTTTTAACTTCCTTTAAAAAGTATATTTCACGAAAATTGGTTAATTCATCCATAATCTTTAATTTCTAGTATGCGACTACAAACCCTGAATTGTCTATTTGTTCTAAGTTGTTGCAAATTGATATGAAATGGATTATTCCTCTATTTGGATAAAGTTCAGATGATAAAATCATATTAGAAATATATACAATACATCCTAATGATAATTCCCTAAGTATTCACAGAGGTTATAAGAGTAAACTGCAATATAAGGAATTTGTCTATGACTGAAATTTATTGTATAAGTAAATAGAGAAAATTGCTTATCTAGATCCCCTTGGTTATGAATGATTGTTTATCAAAATTCATAGTACATATATGTCAGATACTATCTTGGATTTCATTCAAAGTGAACAGTGTTTGTTTGATATCTCAGTAAAGAGGGTGAAACCCTAGATGCGAGGAAAGTTGGATATTTGCGAATAGATATCGTGAAATCCATTTGAAGGGATTTTCTTGACATGATAGACTTTATTTACTCAATGTTATTATTGATGCATGATATCCTAGTGAATGGCATGGAAACCCAAATTCAACTCGGTTCCAAGGTTTCATACATATATTGATTTTATATGATTTGTTGATAGTAGTCTTTATTCAATGAATGTTTATCTCACATGAAATCTTTATGGGAGCCATGTGAATAAGTTGTTGCCTAGTGAGAGGTGACAAGATGTGTGATGGCCTTGTGAGCCATGAGAATACTTCTACAACCAGTGAAATGAATACCTTGGTCTAAGTACCTAGAGGTAATGGTTACCTATTACAGAGGCAACAATGATATGTGATGATCTAAGGGTTTGAATACTCAAATCCAGTAATCATGGTAATGATGTAAAGGGATGAGAATTCCCAGTAATGTGATAAGGGATTGAGATCCCAAGTATCATGTATTTTAAAGATTTGAAAAGTATGTGATAGATGTATTACGCCTTTCTTTGTAGCATTTGTGGTGATTAAATGAAACCCTAATGGTAGGGTGTTCAATGAATCAAGTATTGTGATATCAATGTTCTCAGTTATTATTGATGATTCTTGTCATGATAAGTAATTAACTCTTAATTGAGTTATTAGATGTAGAACTCGAGACTTGGTTTGATATGCACGATTCTAGTGTGTATGTGCCAAGTGGACATGAAATCTGTTTATTTAAGAATTTTAGTCTGCCTACATGTATAGTATGTTGATTACTCAGTATATTACAGTGTTTTGAATATATTTCTCTGCCAAGTTTAGAATGATATACATGTTGTATTATAACTTCAAATAAGTAGACGCGACACCATAGAGATACCAGAGTCAAGTATAAGTAAGAGAAGGGTACAATGTAGAAAGAGCTTTCTAGGAATAATAAAATAATAGACTTACGAGCCCTGAACAACGTATAACCCCTATGTGAGGTATGCACCTTAGGGGTGAAACGGTCTAACCCTAGAAGCATCCAGTATACGGGGGTCAGAACGTGTTATCAGGTGGCACCGGGGACAAAGCCCTAGTGGAAGTCTCCTTAAATTATAGTTTATAGTGTCCAACACCAACCAGAAGTCCTGGTGGCACTAGAGTACAGAAAAAGCCAAGAGGTGGCTTGACTCTCCACCTGTGTGCTCAGGTTAGAGGAGGAGTCCAGTTTAGGACAGAGAGCCATTTCCCTATTGCAGACTAGGAGAGTAGTCAGACTCATCATTTCTCAGGTGTGTCCGCTAAGTTTTGTACGGTGTGATCGTAGTGCACTATAAGTCTTCATGTGTAGAGTACACTGCATATGATCAGGGCATAATAAAATGAATGAGAGGTCAAAAAAGTGTGTACGGTTATTCAATTATTCTTTGTATGATTTTGAATTATTAGTTCTCTTTATTATCAATCAAGCATTTCATATACTGATTCACTCTTATAGATATCTAGAGTATCATGCCATATTTATGATTGTTAATTATTAGACTCTTTAAAGCTTACTATTGTTATAATTGATATCAGTTTCTCATAAGTATATACAGTAATTATATCAGTGCTTTAGATTGTTTCTTTGAAGTACTCATTCACTGAGCGAGTAGGCTCACCCCTCTACTCAAAATTTTTAGGGAAATCACATGGACTTGAAGAAGATATCATTGCATCAGAGTAGATCTGCCACAAGAGTTAAGTCTGAGTATAGTTAAGTTCAGTCAGTCCTTGTCACTCTAGGTCCTTGTATAGATGTGACAAAGTTGTAAATGATGTTTTGTATGTTTGTTTCCTTAATAAGAGAGAATGCAAATGATTGTCATGTCGTATGTACATGAAAGTGTGAGAAACATAATGAATGTATGGATGTGTATCATTAATGTTGAGATTATATTAGAGAAATTAAATTTTAATTCTCTTGTAAAGTTAGTTTATGTGGTTCAATGTGAGAAAACAAAGAGTTTGAAAAAGAAAAAAAAATTAAGGGTGATCTTTGTATTACGTTAAATCCTCAATTTATATCTTAATCTCATGATTAGTGGTAATTGTGAGATCGGGGTGTAACAAAGAAGTTGATATTCACCTATCTCATACCATCATAATGGAGATCTACAATGTCTCGCATACAGTTTCCTCATAAGGTTCCATATCAATGATCCTCTAATAACTGTTATTATAAACAAACTCTATTAGACTGAGGTGCACATCCCAACTTCCCAAAAATAGCAAGACACAAGCTCTCAACAACTCCTTCAAAGTCTGGATCATCCTCTATGACTATATGTCTATCTGTGGGTCAAACATAGTGTTGAACCTCAAATGTGTACCCAAAGTTGTGTGCAAACGGTCCCAAAAGTAACTCTTGAACTAAGGGTGTAACGACCCTCAAAATTCAGTCCCAAAAATTTCTTACGTTTAATAAAGATGAAACCCTAAGTTGAAAGAATTTGTCTTTCATTTGTTGACTTAAGTCGAGACCATGTTTAATTCACATTCCAATATGAGTTAAATATGCCAAGTAGACCTAGAATTAAATCTTTTACATCAATACTTACACACCAATGTCAATTAATGCGCAGAACCTAACCCTAATCTTACAATGGTTACTAGTTAGGGGTTAATTGATAGTTTTGGCATGCCTACATGTAAAATATATCCCATTGATTTGTATAAGAGTATATAACATATTAATATAGCTTTCCTCATATTTTGGTAATAAAATTCTTTTTAAAGATTATTAATGTATTAATTACCCTAAGTAGCTAATTATGTAAAACACCTATTTTCCTAACTCATATCCAAAATCTAATTGGATAATTAGATTCCTCATGGTCGAATTATCTTGTATATCAAATTTGGTTAGATTTGGATAATCCTAGATGCCTCAAATGCCATTATGAAGAAATAGAAGGTAATGACTTTTCCTTGATTAACCAACTAGATAATCCCTGCGATTATACTATGATTTTTCCTAAGACATGGATCTATATGTGTCATGCATAACTTAAGATAATCAGACTCTTTGTGAACCGTCAGATGGGGATCCGAGGGCACGCCCATCGTCCCCTACCTTCCGCAGTTTTCGCCCGGAGAGAGGGATATGTTGTCTGATTCTTCACCTGATGATTTCTCGGTCCCTCTTCAACATATTGCCATTATCTCAACGCCAATGGTTACGGAATATCAGTGTGAACCTAGCAAACCCTAGATTGACCCCTATAAGTGCTTGTAGCAGAAACGCCCAAAAGACCCCCTTTCTCCAGTTCGCACGGCGGTCACGCTCACTCTTCCTTACCACATCGAACCAACTCCGAGCGATCCATAAAGCTGCATCGGTCACTCAGGGACATTCCTCCATAATCAATTTGAGTCGAGTCCAACCGAGGAACCACCGCGGACTCGATCTACCTTGGCAGCACCGGCGAGCTCGAGCGAGAGGATCAGTGCCTCCCAGTTCTATTCCTCTTCAGGTAACCATTGTCGCACCCTACTCTATAGCTTCGTAATCTCCTTGGGCCATCTCTTTCACCCCAGTTCTGTACCCACAAGGGTACCTCTACGCCCACAAAACCTGGCCACCAGCCAACCTTCTCGGCCATGCCCACGCCACGAAAACCCCTCATTTTCCATCGACATACCATCCTGAAGCTTTTTCCACCCTCAATTATGTTGTTCAATCGTTGTTTGATCGGAACGCGTTTTCAAGATGGGTCCCCTGTTCCGGGCATGACGACATTGGAAGTGGGAGCTCCTGTTCTCATTTTTCCTTGGTGTTTGTCGCATCCACTTTGTTCATCCATCTGGTTCTCATTTTTGGTCTAAGGAAACTCAGTCAGGTAGTGTGGACAGCGATTCTGTCTTTCCCTTACTTCTCATACCATGAACGTGGCATGAAGGTGGAGCTACTAAGCACCGTAGAGCCTCGCCCATGGCTCAATAGATTCGCCTGAGTTCAGGGAACTCTCCACTTTTCCCCCTGTTTCCCGGTTCATTCTCGGCTTCAGTCCCGATCGGAGTTTTGAACTCCTTTGGAGCAGCTCAATACGCCATGGATAAGAGAAGAAACCAGGCGCTAAAAGTACTCCTACTCCTGTACGATTCCAATATCAGTGCCACGCTACCATAGTTAATTGTGTCTTTTCCCCAGGTTATTTTGATACCAATTGCATATTTATATTGATGAGCATTTTACCTATATGCCATGTCATGCATCTAAAGTTGTGCCTGACAATGTAAGGGTAAAGTAGTCTTTGTACATGCTGACTTACTGAAATTTCCAAATTTCTCAGAAATGTCTTAAATGATGTTCCCTCGCCTCTGATTGGTCTGAATATCTCTGATCTTTACAAAATCATAGAAAATTCTATAAGTGTCAGATGACAACGACCCATATATGAATTTGGCTCAGTTTTTCGAGATCTAGAGGATGGACAAGGTTCCAGTTCTTGTTTTGTTTTTCTTTTCACGAAACATCAGACTGGGTGTAATTAGGATTTAACAAGCCATGAAACCCTAGAAATGAAGTTATGGATTATTCATTAATGGATGATTATTGAATTAACAGGGTGATTAGGGTTCCATCAACCCAAAGAAAACAACTAAGATCTCCCCTATGAAAGAGGTAAGCGGATTCATGCACTTTGAGTATTTATTATGAGTTTTCAATCACTTTATATTTATTGAATCATGATGATCAAGTTAAACTAGGTGCATGGCCATGTATTTCAATTGGGACACTTCTTGCTATAATGTTATTATATGATTCTTATGCTTTCAAGTTCTGTCTCCAAGAATTCATGTTATGATTAAGGAAATCCAATTAAGGTTAATTATGTCAAGTTAATGATGAATCATGCAATAGGTCATATTATTTTGTCCTCATCATGTTAATGTTGATACTACGTGCCTTATGAGCACCATTGGTGCAATAATATCGAGGATACTATAACCGACCACCCAGGTTATGTTATGTGAATCCAAATATACTATCCAATTAAGTTTCATGTTTTCCTTTATTGCCCAGTTATTATGTTGTTATAATAATGCTCAATGCCGCTTACTCTAATGTAGTTTTTATTTGCATGTATGGTTGGGGGTGTGATGCCCGCAGGTACAAAACAACTCCAAGGATAAATCATATGAAGATGAAATCAAGAAATAGATCAAGGTTTCCAAAGGACACATATGGTGGGGTGCCATCTACAATAGAAGATCCTGATATTATAGATAACTTCATGTATGAATAATGTCTAATCATGTATATATTAGTTAGTTTCAGTTCAAGAACTCACTTATTAACAATGTATAAATTAAGTTTAATATCTATGCATGGTTATTGTTTACTTTATTCGCAATGTCTATCATTGTTGTGGCATCCCTTTGAGCTATAGTAACCCATGTTATGGAAAACATGGGTATTGCTTCCATTATTATATGTATGCTTAATGGGGGTGTTACAAAATGGTATCAGAGCAAATAAGTAGATGGCCACAATGTAGAAATCACATCCACATGTTCTAAGCCATAGGTATATAATATTAAGTTAGGGTCTAGTCAGAAGACACAAGTTAGATAAGGGTTAGGGTTATGTGCCTAGATGTTTTAGATTTTGTGTTAACTTTGAATATGCTCTCTCTTCTTCCCACGTGTTTGTGGTATGGGACACAGGCTCATGGAGCTTTGTAGAGAGAATGTTATGTGCAAAATCGTACTTGTCTCGTCTTCTCAAGTGCATGTGGTATGGGACATGTGCATGAGGGAGGTGCTGAGACAAGAGTTGACAATAAAGTTTGAGACATATAGCCATCTAAACATAATTAATTACATAATAAGACCAAATATGCATACAAGGGGTAGATAATTTGATAGGGATACGAAAGAAAAATGATGCACATGCTACCAAAAAATGTTCTCTTCCATTTTATGATTATGTGTTCGGATTGAACATCATGTGTTATTTCTATGCTTATGAATTATGAAATTATGAAAAATCATGTTGATAACCTCCAATTTTGTGATGTTATCTTAGTAATTTTCTTCAGTTTTCCACACTCTTTTTCGGATAAATTAGATAGAATCCCTAACTATCCTCTCTTATTGCAATTATACTGTTAGATTAATTTTTCCCCTTTTACCTACAGAAAAAGACACAAAAAATCACAAACGACTCAACCGGTCTCAAGACCGCATGGACTCACACGGTCCCAAGACCGCATGAAGCCAACGGGTCTCAAGACCGCATGGACTCACACGGTCCCAAGACCGCATGAAGCCAAACGGTCCCAAGACCGCATGGAGTCACATGGTCCCAAGACCGCATGAAGCCAACCGGTCTCAAGACTGCATGGAGTCACACGGTCCCAAGACCGAATGAAACCAACCGGTCTTAAGACCGCATGGACTTACACGGTCCCAAGACCGCATGAAGCCAAATTGTCCCAAGACCGCATGGAGTTACACGGTCTCAAGACCGCATGAAGCCAAACGGTCCCAAGACCGCATGGACTCACACGGTGCCAAGACCACATGAAGCCAAACGGTCCCAAGCCCGCATGGAGTCACACGGTCTGAAGATAGCATGAAGCCAAACGGTCCCAAGACCGCATGGAGTCACACGGTCCCAAGACCGCATGAAGCTAAATGGTCCCAAGACCGCATGGAGTCACACGGTCCCAAGACCGCATAAAGCCAAATGGTCTCGGGGTCCAAACGGTTTCAGAGTCCAAACGGTTTCAGAGTCCAAATGGTCTCGGGGTCCAAACGGTTTCAGAGTCTAAACGGTCTCGGGGTCCAAACGGTTTCAAAGCCCAAACGGTCTCGGGGTCCAAACGTTTTATGAGGCCAAACGGTTTTAGAGTCCAAACGGTCTTCAAAACCGTTTGGACCCAAAATTGTCTAAACCGTTTGGACTTCACTTGAGTCCTATAAATAAGACCCAAGGGGTCCTCCCAAAGACATCAAGTTTCAAACGCCCAGAGGCTGCCTCTACTACTCCAGAGCTAATCTGACTTCCATCCTCCGCCCAAAGGTTGCCGGTCTGAGATCCACGCTCCATCCTGAAGTTGCTTTCTCTCTCTTTGCCAAAGAAGGTGGGAAGTGGAGACCTCATCATCGAGCAACCTGTGAAGTTTGAAGATCGTCTCTCTCTCTTTCCAAGGGGTTGACTTTCCTC
This sequence comes from Alisma plantago-aquatica, assembly GCA_963693085.1. Taxonomy (NCBI): domain Eukaryota; kingdom Viridiplantae; phylum Streptophyta; class Magnoliopsida; order Alismatales; family Alismataceae; genus Alisma; species Alisma plantago-aquatica. Next base: position 313,757,916 of record OY856410.1, read on the forward strand.
TCTCCTTTATGGGGATGATGCTCTCTCTCTCTCTTCTCGCCTCCTTCTTTGTCCTAGCTATGAGCGAGTAGTCTCTCTTACTAGGGTGCGAGGAGTAGCCCCGCTACCCATGTTTTCATTTCATGTAATGTAATCCATAGTTTGCAATATAGAGATGCTTCCTTTACAGTTCAACATCAAACGTTTAATGAATGATTGTTGCTTGATCACCAACTTGTGTTGTCTTTTATCTTTTAGTATGAATTGTCTATGTTTGTACTATTAGATTCAAAACTCGTTTGAATGTTGGTTCTTGGTGCATGTATCCACCATGCACCTGTTTCGGTATCTAGGAGTGCTTTCAAGAAGTGGAGTAAACTCACTTCCAATGTTGTACTTTCATACTATGAAATGGAATCAGTTGACGTATGAAAGTACAATCTTGGTATGTCGAGGAACACACTTTGCGAAGGGAATGATGCAAATTAGGTGACCATTCGTTCGGGGATGGCCGGTGTTGCATCATTCCCACACTTATCGTAGTTAGTTCTCTGAAAGGAAACTAAATCTACAAAGATATTAACTGTTTAAACTCTTTTTGCATGTTATGTTTTATTTTACATGTTTTGATCCATGCGTAGTGGCAGTGAAAACCGATCACATCCTAGTGGTTCCTTATCATTGTTTAACTTCCTTAAATTTACTTGCTTGCTTTACTTTACTTGCTCTTAGTCTAAAAACAACCAAACCAACCTTTTGATCTAAATACCAACTATTAAGAGATTAAGTGAAATTCCAATATTTTCCATCTTGTTGCTCCCAACAAGACGGTTGTCCCGTGGATTCGACCCTTAACTATACTACGATAAGACTTCCACGTATCTTAGCATACGTGGGTGGAGTTCTCATTCTAGTATAAGCAAGGCTAAACTTAAAGACTTACCATCTTTAGGATTTTCAGTGGTGCACGCAATTCCACGTAAGTGGAAGCTCCATCAAAAATTGGCGTCGTTGCCGGGGACAACGGAACGTTTCAGTTTCAATTAACTATCTTGCTATTTGTTTAGGGTTTTACATTTTCTTTTTAACCATAAGCCCATATCTTCTTGAATCCATCATATCTCCTGCTTCATCTAAAAGGTGTGTTTCTTTCTCTACTCAGGTAGAAGACGTGTATGCAATCATCGCATAACCTCGGATTCTCCCCTGATCCATAATACGACTCTGAGGTAGAGAGAAGCTTCCACCGTCGCATCAGACTCAACCGCCAAAGAGCTAGGCAAATGGATGAAGATCAACGTCAAGCCGCGCTAGTAATGGAGAGGGTCAACACCGCCATAGCCGATCAAAGAGCACAACTCATCACCGACACCCATGCTCAGATTCAAGCGAAGATCCGAGCAGAAGAACAGGCCCGCATTCGAGCTGAAAATGAAGCAGCCAACCAAGCTGCCCAGTTAGAGCTAAGAAACAAGCAATTGAGGGATTATGATGTCCCTAAGAACTACGAAGACAATCATCCAGTGCGGCTTCCGATCATCAACATACACAACTTCAAGATCCGGACCCAATGGATTCAGATCATGCAGGGCATCTCATTCTCTGGAGGTTTTGGAGATGACTGTATGGATCACTTGAAGAGGTTCAAGGCACTTTGTCGACTGGTCCCATGGGCCGGAGTTGCTTTCGACGCAATAATGCTACATCTTTTCCACTTCACTCTGTCCGGAAGAGATTTGAGTGGGTACAATTCGCTTGATAGGGAGCCAATCATCACCAACTAGGCACCCTTAGAAGAAAAATTCCTAGAGAAGTTTTTTCCCCCTTCGTTAACTTACGAAATTAGGGGGAAGATCAATCACTTTTCCCAACTTCCTCGAGAATCACTCACAGAAGCTTGGGAAAGGTTCAAGGAGCTTCTAAGAAAGTGTCCCCATCACGACATCTCCCAAAATCAACTGATAGAAACATTCTATAGGGGAGTGAGTGATGACATCAAGCAATTTCAGGATTCCTCATCTGGAGGAAATTTTATGAGAAAGAACTATGAGGACTCTTGGAAAATTGTCACACTTGGAGCTAAGAATCAATCCAATTGGGGACGATCATCTGGCAAGGGAGTCCTCAAAGTCTATAAAGCTGAGGAATCGATGGAAATGAAGGCTATTGTTGAAGCCTTAAAGACCATAGCTCATAAACAGCAGGCTCTTGAAACTTTGCTTGGAGAATTAGATAAGAAGAAAAACCCTCAAGTCCAACAGGTAAAAGCTGCCATAGGGACCTGTGAAGCATGCCACGCATCTGATCACCCAACTATGTCATGCAGTTTGCTTTGCAATGTGATGATGGATATGCACCCACCCCAACAGCAGTACGAGCCAATCATTGAACAATCTGATGAGCAACTGCCAGAACAAGTTAATTCTATTCACTCCATTCCTGGACAAGTTTACTATAATCCTAATCAACCAAGAAACCACCCAGGATTTCAATATGGGAACCCTACTGGGACTGCCAATCCGCAACACCAGACACAAGGCGGATCCTCTAATAGGTTGCCACCTGGATTCCAAAGCAACTTTAATCAAAATCAAGGGAATCCCAGAAACAATTTCCCAAGATCCAATTACTCTAGAAATCCATCCAACTACTATCAGTATAACAATCCTCCTCTACACCCACAGTTGCACCCTCAGTTGCAGCAACCACAGTTAGCACTGCCTCCGCAACAACCACATCAAGGACAACAACAACTCGCTCAGAAAAATACCTCCTCCCAGCCAGCTGATGAGATGACTTTGATAAGGCAGATGCTACAGTCCCAACAAACCATGCTCGCTAATCAACAAGCTCAGCAAAAGGAAGTAGAGGCTCAACTAGCACAAATTGCTGCGCAACTGAAGCCTCCAGCAGGCACTTTTACAGGACAACCCGAGTCGAACCCTAGACACGACCAGAATAGACCTGAGCAGTTGAATGCAGTTACTACAAGATCTGGGCACATCCTTCATGAAACTATGAGAATTTCTCTTTATGATGATGATACGCTTGTCCTTATGCCAAATGCAAGCCTGAACCTAGGAACTGAGAAGTCCACAAAAAACACAAAAGGCAAAGAAAAAGAACAAGCTTCCAAAGAGCTAGAAATCCTGCAGTATAAACCAAGGATACCATATCTGGGAAGATTGCGAGAGACAAAAATGGACACTAGGTTCCAAAGATTTAAGGAGGCGATGAAGAAACTTTATATCGACATCCCGCTCCTCAATGCTCTCTCCGAGGTACCGGCTTGGGCTAAATACCTAAAAACTCTATTATCAAGGAAATACATTACTGAAGAACAAGAGACCGTTAAACTAGCCCAAACCACTTCTGATATCATCCTTAATAAAATGCCAAAGAAAAAGAAGGACCCAGGTTCCTTCGGTATTCAGTGTTGTATTTGAAATGCCTCAAGCAAGAAGGGATTGGCTGACCTAGGGGCTAGGATATCAATTATGCCCTATTCCATGTGTAAATGATTAGGCTTCACTGACTTGCTTCCCACAATGATGACAATTCAATTAGCTGATTCCACTATAACTGCACCTCTGGGAATTATCGAGGATATTCCAGTTAGGATAGGCAAAGATGACTATGTCCCGTGCGATTTTGTCATCATGGATATAGAGGAGGATCTGAGATACCCAATAATACTTGGCAGCCCTTTCCTTGCCACAGCCAGGGCGCTTATCAATTTTGAAGCTGGCACGATCATTCTAAGACTCGAAAAAGAAGCAATTCAATTCCGAGTTCTCAACAACATGAAAGGCCCCAGCATTCAAGAGGAGATCTTTCTCTTAGATGTAATACATAAAATGTCCCAATTAGAAACATCTGAGCCATCTGATGAGTTAGAGAATTTTCTAACCAACCCAGAAGTCGAATTTTCTGCAAATGAATTAGTCCAACAATGTTTGAAACATTTAGAGAAAGTTGAAGAAGCACCGACGGCCACCTTCGAGGAGCTCAAATCTGTCACCATTTTAGAAGCAACAAAAACACCCAAGGCTCCTGAGATGAAGACTCTACCCATGGGACTTAAACACGTCTTCTTGGACGAGGAAAAATTATGTCTGGTTATCATCAGTTCCACCCTGACGGAAAACCAGAAAGAAAGGCTTATTGTTGAGCTGAAGAAACACAAGAAAGCCATTGGTTACAAAATAACTGACCTGACGGGTATAAATCCAGCCTTATGCATGCATAGACTGCCAATGGTCGAAGAATTTAAGCCATCATGAGAACACCAGAGGAAGTTGAACCCAAATCTTAAGGAAGTGGTTCACCTTGAAGTCCTCAAATTGCTGAAAGCCGGCATAATTTACCCAATTTTAGACTCCCAATGGGTCAGCCCTGTCCAAGTGGTTCCTAAAAAGGGAGGAACCACTGTCGTGATAAACGACAAGAAAGAGTTAGTACAGACAAGGACTGTGATGGGGTGGAGGATGTGTATCGATTATAGGAAACTAAACAAATCAACACGAAAAGATCACTACCCTCTGCCCTTTCTTGACGAAGTCCTAGAACGCTTAGCCCATCAGAAATACTTATGCTATCTAGATGGTTATTCTGGGTTCTACCAAATCCCTATACACCCGGAAGACCAAGAGAAAACTACCTTTACCTGCCCCTTTGGAACCTATGTTTTTAGAAGAATGCCATTCGGGTTGTGTAACGCACCCGCCACATTCCAAAGGTGTATGTCTGCCATTTTCACAGGATTAATTGAATCTATAATGGAGATATTCATGGATGATTTTTCAGTTTACGGAGATTCCTTCGATAACTGTCTAATCAACCTTGGACAAGTTTTACAACGATGCGAGGAAACGAACCTCATCCTGAATTGGGAAAAATGTCATTTTATGGTAACTGAAGGTGTCGTCCTCGGGCATAGAGTGAGTGACAGAGGGATTGAGGTCGATAAGGAAAAAATTGATGTTATCTCGAAGTTGTCGCCACCAAAAGATATAAAAGGAGTTCGAGAATTCCTTGGTCATGCTGGGTTCTACAGAAGATTTAATAAAGATTTCTCAAAAATAGCAAAACCCATGACCCAAATTCTGACCAAAGACACTGAGTTCAATTTTAATCAAGAATGCTTGCAAAGTTTCTCAACTCTCAAAAATGCTTTAATCTCTGCACCCATACTAAGAGCCCTGGATTGGTCGCAGCCATTTGAAATCATGTGTGACGCCAGCGATTACGCCATAGGGGCCATTTTAGGATAGAGAATCGACAAGAAACCCTATGTAATCTACTACGCATCTAAAATGCTCGATTAAGCACAGAAGAACAACACTACTACAGAGAAAGAGTTCTTAGTTGTCATCTATGCGTTCGAGAAATTCCGCTCTTACTTGATTGGATCCAAGGTCATCATCTACACTGACCACTCCGCCATATGATACCTAATTCAGAAGCAAGATGCAAAACCCAGACTTATCCGCTGGGTGTTGATGCTTCAGGAATTTGATTTGGAAATCAAAGACAAAAGCGGAGTGGAAAACGTCGTAGCCGACCATCTCAGTCATATTGAAGTCGAAGATGAAGATAAAGTCCCTATCCGAGACTCTCTTCTAGATGACCAACTAATGAAAATTTCCAATGGATTCCCCTGGTATGCCGACATTGTTAATTATCTGGCTACAGGAATCATTCATCCTTCTGCTTCCCATCACGACAAGAGGAAATTCCTGCATGATGCAAAGCAATTATATTGGGATGAACCCTACCTTTTTCGCCTCTGTGCAGATGGACTTTTCCGTCACTGCTTACCTAAAGAAGAGATCACCCCCGTCCTAGAACATTGCCATTCCGGCCCCACTGGGGGGCACATGAGTGCGAAGAAAAATTCTATGAAGGTTTTGCAATCAGGTTTCTTTTGGACAACCATAGCAAAAGACTCCTATGATTTTGTCAAATCTTGCAACAAATGTCAATTTTCCGGCAGCATATCAAAAAGGAATGAAATGCCACTCACTATGTGGTAAGAGATCGAACTTTTCGACGTATTGGGGATAGATTACATGGGCCCCTTTCCTTCTTCATATGGCTTCTCCTACATTCTGGTTGCAGTAGACTATGTCTCGAAATGGGTCAAAGCTATACCCATAGTGTCCAGCGATTCCAAACCAGTCATTAAAATGTTTAAAGATATCATCTTTCCCAGATTTGGAGTCCCCCGAACTGTCATATCCGATGGCGGGACCCATTTTCTGGAACAAAGCTTTGAAGCCCTTTTAAAGAAATACGGAGTTAATCATAAAGTTGCCACGCCTTACCATCCACAGACCAGTGGTCAGGTTGAGGTTTCAAACAGACAACTAAAGGCTATCCTAGAAAAAATAGTCAATAGACAGCGCACTGACTGGTCCACCAAGCTTCCTGATGCCCTTTGGGCTTACTGAATAGCTTATAAAACACCAATCGGGACAACCCCGTTCTGTTTCGTATACGGGAAATCATGTCACCTTCCAGTGGAACTGGAACACAAGGCTTGGTGGGCCATCAAACAACTGAATTTTGATTTTAAAAGTACTGGAGAAAATAGACAACTCCAACTACAAGAGCTAGAGGAACTTTGAATGACCGCTTATCAAAGTGCCAGTATTTATAAAGAACAAACCAAAATGTGGCACGATGGTCATCTAAAATGGAAAGACATCACCATCGGTGACAAAGTACTCCTTTTCAACTCCAAACTCAAGTTGTTCCCCGGAAAACTCCGCACAAAGTGGTCCGGGCCCTTCACCATCAAACATATATACCTGACTGGAGTTGTCATAATTGTTGACGACAATGGAGGAGAAAGGACAGTCAATGGCCATCGATTGAAAAAATACTACACTCCAATAGATAAAATGCCGAGATAGACTATTGAAATCAGAGACGCCACAACATCAGCTTTACAACATCAAAACTTTGTCGAGCCAGCGACGTAAAACCCAGGCACTACTTGGGAGGCAACCCAAGATTTGAACTTCTTATTTTATCTTCTGTTCTTTTAAGTTACCTTAGGATCATCTTCTAAAAATATAAAAATTTACATAACCAAAATAAATATAAAAATATAAAAATTAAAATAACCTTAACCCTCCCAAACGGTCCTGAAACCGTTTGGAGCCAAACGGTCCTGAAACCGTTTGGAGCCAAACGGTCCTGAAACTGTTTGGAGTCCAAACGGTCGCTAAACCGTTTGACCTAAGGGTTTTGCAAGGTCAACCCCCCGAATCCTATAAATATACCTCCCCCCCTCCTTCTTCCTTCTTTCGACTCTCGAGCTTTCTAAAACCCTCGGTGTTGTTCCATCTCTACTCCCGTTCCCATGCAACTTGCAACACCGGTTCCCTTCGCCGACCATCCTTCCCAGTTTTGTGTGTCCTCACGGCGGTTGCACCCTCATCACCGACGCTCTCGCCGTCATTTTCTCCACCCGCAGCAACAAGGTAGGCGCACCACCATCACCGACGCCAGCAGCACCGCCGCGAATCCTTGTTCTATCAAACCATCGTCTATTTTCACCTTCGCCATCATCTTTGCTATCACCGCCGTCTACAGAACCGCTGCGATCCCCTTTTCTATCGCCACTGTCGTCCTTATTGCCGCCGTCTTCGCTTTCGCCTCTGGTTCCGCCTCTCTTCCGTCCGCTGCGCCCCCGGCGTTTTAGCTTCCAAACGGTCTTGAAACTGTTTGGCTCTCTTGAAACCGTTTGGAGCCAAATGGTCCTGAAACCGTTTGGAGCCAAACGGTCCTAAAACCGTTTGGTCCTTCAAAACCACATACACTTCATTCAAACATAAAAACACATATAAACACATACAATCTAATTTTAAACTTGTTATTCTAATACATGACTTACCATTTTCAGAAATGGCTTCATCAGCAAAGCAACCTACAGGAACTGCCGACGCACCTTTCTGGGCTGAGGAGGAACTACGGGAGGAACGTGCCAAACTCCAGAAAGTAATAGACACTTATGAAGCAACTGGACAGATCCCACCAAAGGTCAACATCGTTGAGGTCATGTGTGAAATTAGCCACATCAACAAATGTTTGGCTGAGGAACCTGAAGAAGAGGTGGAAGAAATCTCTTCCAGCGATGAGGGCTCAGAATATGAGCCGACTCCAGAGGAGGAATCCCCCACCACAAAGAGCAAAGGGAAAAGGATGGCCCAGGAAACCACCACAACTCAGCAACCAAAGAAGCGGGCAAGGAAGCATGTTCATCTTGTCACTGCAAGGGAGCAAACCCTTGCAGGAAACATTCCACCAACCACCACCTCTGATGTCGCTCCCGCCATCATCATTGTTCCTTCTTTTCCTCCCATCACCACTACAGCACCACCACCAGAAAACCTCTACATACACACCATCCCATCCACCGATAAAATCCTAAAACCTACAAAGTATGTCTGCTCCAGCGTACTGCTTAAGATGGGGATCTACAACAGAATTTTCACCATGCTAGACAACGCCAATCTTTCAAGGCTGTGTTTAGTACCTGAGATCTCCTACACTGAACCTACAACTGAATTCTTCACTTATCTTAATAAAGAACCTGTCGACATTATGGATATATCAAGGGATGGAGGTGACCGTAGGATGGTCACCAAACTCTTCAGCAGCAAGGTTGTCATAATAGAAAATATGCTGAATGAAATCTTTATAGACAACCAGGAGCATCTCAAGAAAGCCAAAGTTGTTGGAATAGAGAATACTAGTTTCAACAGACATACCTTTTGGAAATCCCTAACAGGGATCCCCACCTACGAGGCAAAGACATGCAAGGCCTCAAACATACAATCTGGATTAGTGCGCACTTTACATAAAATTCTCACAGGCGCACTCTTGCCCAGGACAGAAGGGGGGAATGTCATAATTTCAGATCTTTTTGTTCTCTGGTCAATTCTACATGGGATGCCAGTCAACATTGGACATCATATGATCCAGAAGCTATCCGCTTACGCCCTAGGGAAGGAAATTTTCATGGGGGGTCATATCCTATCCATCATAAAATACCTCAAGATGGACAGACCTCTACCAAGATGCACGCAGATAAAGGGCGACATCCTCACAAACGAACAAACTTTGAAAAACTCCTACATCATCAAAGAGAAGGATGCAAAGTTATTTTACATTTTCTTCCCTACAGTCAAATCCTCTAGAACCCTGCTACCGCTCCCGGAGCTTGTAGATTACTACAAGGAAAAGCTCCTCTTCACTGACGAGGAGCTTACAAAACTCATTGCTACGGTCAAAGCACCAATGAAAAAAGTAAAGGCGGGGCAGACAGAACTTAGCATAACCGCCCCGACAGCTAGGGTAACAAAAATTCCTGTGAAACGATCCTCCGCAAGACTTTCACAGAAACAACAGATGTCGGGGACACCAACATCTAAACCGCATCCATAAGCAGAAACCCCCCTCCCCGACGATCAAATCACCACCTCATCTCTTGACTCCTTCATTATGAGTCTCAATGCTAAACTTACACCAACCACCTCACCACCCTCCACCTTTCCACAATCCACCACTCTTCCATCTTTCTCCACAACTACACCACCACCTACATCCTCCACTTCACCGATTTTCTCTTCGAGCATCCCCTTCTCTACCCCTACGCCCGACTTCACCACCTTCGCCTCCATCCCCGCAGTCTTTTCCCCACCACTATCAATCCCACCATTTTCACCAGCAACATCACCACCTTTCCCATCCACCACCACCCCAACACCGCTGGTGACACCATCTATAGTCACCATGCAGTTTGCAGAACCATCAACAGTGTCTCTTCCGCAGGACACTACACCCTTCCCATCCAGACCCCAGCCATCCCACCCTTCCATAACTGGGGTCCCTTTCACAAATGTCGGTGAGGAATTCGGACGTCAATTTGACACCATCCGAAACCTCCTCACCGACCCTTCTAATATAATGCATTCCATTTTTTCTTGTGTGCAGGGACTATCTAATCAGGTAGCCAAGATCGACGAACAGAACCGCGCCTTGCCAAGCATCCTCCAAGGTCTTCAGCAACGACAAGATGTAATGGCCATGCAAGTTGATCACATCGACAGCCACTTCAACAACTTGCCCGAGCTGATCCTTGGGGTAAAAAGCCAGCAAGAAACGATGGCCAAGCAAGTTGACGAGATCTCTACGCAAACTCAACCTCTGCCTGAGACCCTCCGCGAGCTCAAGCAACAACAAACAGCTCTTAGCACACGCTTGGATACCATCAGCAACACTCTCACCCAACTCAACAATCGCCAAGAGGAGTCGACAAACAATGCAATCCAACAATTACAAGATACAGTAACAGATCTTACAGCGCGACTCCTCTCTGCCGAGGGCCGATACAAAGATCTCAAGGAAACACACGTCGCACTGCTCGAAACACACAAGCATGTGCAAGTGGCATTTGACGAGTTACAAACCATCCATCGGCAATGCAAAAAGACAGCACACAAGAAGCTAACAGACAAAGCAGCAGCTGAAAAAGAAGGCGATAATGAAGACGAAGATGACTCCGACTCCTCATCCGATTCTAATGACGATACCCCCTCCTCAGATGACAAATCTGATGCCCCAGACAATGTTGGGGAGGGCCCAAGCCAAGGAGCAGAACCTTCTTAGAAAAGATATGAAAAAGACCACCAAGAAGGTGGACATCATCCCAAGTCCCCCACCCACAATGAAAATGTAAATATATCATATGGGGACCAATTCCTCGATTACTCTACCTTGGGATCTATAGGGGAGTCTGCAAAAGATGCAACCTTCGCTGAATTCCACCAATGTATTTTAGGAACCAACACAAGCCCACCAGCAACAGCCACTCAACCTTTTTCCGCACCTGACCAATCGGTGCCCTTTCACCCAGATTAGGAAGAATCAGAATGAGTACATTTAGATACAGATGAAGAACTCGATTCTACTTCTGATTCAGATGAAGATCTGCAAGGCTATATAGAAGTTTTGGAACAACCTTCTTCACCCCCTCCGCAGGAGCTTCCCCCGCCACCACCTCTACCGCATAAGATGCACGATTTAGATATGGTGTCCATCTCAACACTAGATGCTCAGGACATCTTTATCCTGAACACTATTGTCGACGATGCCAAGGAGGGGGGAGATATCATCTACCAAAATACAAAGACTAAGCGCAAGTTGACACGAGAAGATTTCAACAACATCCTACGACCACGGTCAACGATGCCAATGGGAATCTTCCGTGTCCTACTTGCCAACTGCATAGAAGTTTACAGAAGCTCAAAGAGGCAGTAGCCAGTTTTTAACGCCTCACCTACTCTATCTATAGGCTTGTTATACAAAGACATACGAGCAAAGTCAATAGAGTGACTGTGTTCTGGTTTAGCACGGAGGGCACAATATGTTACCGTGCCATTTCAAGTTTTTGGTCACTGGTTGTTTATGATTGTGGACACTGAGGCTCGTGACGCCAAGGTGTACAATTTTTGCGCCACTGAGCTACCAGTTGGAACAATAAATTTTGTTGGAGAAGAGGCAGGAGAGGCAAGATGTATACCCTTCCGGCTCCTTAAGTTAATTTGGGTTGCACGCCCGTCCCTCCGTCAGGACTGGAGCCAACCCTGGTGCCAAATATTTAACCCACAAGTCCAAGCTACTGAGGGATCTAGGGACTGCGCTTTTTGCACTATCCGTCACATCCAAGTGCTAAACCAGGAAATCCCCTTCACCGAGCTAGTCGCCGAAGATTTTCACTCCATGTGAGGGCGTTACACCATGGAGCTTATTTGTGATAGACGGTTCTTCAAGGACCTGACAATGGCACCAAATGATGTCCCCCGTTACCTCTTTTCAGCAATCCAACGTCTGCAAAGGCGACCCTTCAGACATACTTTACAAGAATTGGAGCAAAACAAACAGTCAGCAATAGCCCCGAGCAGAGAAAATGGGACCCTTCCCACTTTGATCTGGCACAGGATAAAGGGGACATAGATCTTTTGTCAGGGGCACCCATCAAGAGATCCTCATCACAAATGATGCCCTTATCCGCCATAGAACCAACCTTCCCAGATTTCGACCTCAGTGCTTGCAAAATTCTCATCGACAATGAACTTAGTCTCATTATGTCAAGGCTTTCCGCCGAGAAAGATGACCTCGTCTTCATGTCCGATGACATTTTGGTCATGGCAGATGTGTTACAAGAAACCGTGCAGTTTAAAGGGTCTCTATTTGTGAGCTTGATGGTTGCCTATCAATTTCTTCTCAAACGGAATCACCCTACAACCTATATGGCATCCGCATATATGAAGGATGATCTCCTACGGATAAAGAACTTTGGAACAACTGAAACACTAATTTCCTTCCTACAATATACAACACCAAACTTTATTATGATCCCTTTCCTTTACCATGAGCACTGGCTGCTTCTGGCAACAAACCTACCCAAAGGAACAACTACCATATACAACAGTTCCGAAAGCCAGTTCAATCCCCGGCAGCAGAAATATGTAGTGACACGAAATACACCCACGGAGGTAGTGGCGAAGGAATGTGCAGACAGACTAATCGATTTGTTAAGTCAGCACACAAGGGCATACAGCAAAGAACACTTTCATCTCCCATCCTTCAACCACAAATGTCCCCAACAAATTCGGGAATCAAACGACTGCGGCTTCCACGCCCTCTACTGGATGTACACCATCATGGTCCTTCAAAAACCAGTAGAGGATATGACAGACGTAGACTACCACGCCTTACGTGGAAAGTTTGCAGCTTCTCTACTCAGAACACCAGAGGCAAACTCAGGATTAACATAAGCTTGACGCCCTTGTCCTTGTACTTCTCCATCTATCACTTTGACACTCTGAGGACAGAGTGAGTGATAAGTTAGGGGGGAGTACATTAGACAAGGGTGAGGTATCATTTCTATATCCTTCCTTCTCCACCTTCTCTTTCAATTCTGTACAAAAATTTTCTTAGTTTCCCTTACACATTTTTGTTTTAAATAATTCGTCCGATAATAATTTCCTTTTTGGAATAAAGTCATCCCCCGCCAACTTTAGAATCAAGTCAGTCTTCAAGAATAATAACAAGAATAGCACTTAGACATATAATGGTGACTTATAATGTCTCTCCACTATTGATCTTCATGCTTTTGTTTCACTTCTACATCTGACTCTCCACATGTCAATATCAAGGCCGAAATAAGCCAAGCTCTCAAGGATGAGAGGGGCATCAGGCGACATCCAAATCAAGAAGTCTTGCAAGTGGACCATTACAAAAATAAACCAAATAAGTGCATGTTGAAAAACTCTAAGAACAGCTTTCCTCTCTTCAAATAAAAGAGGCTTGGCCGCCCAAAATAAATTCCTTAAAAAACCCCAAATCCTAAGCTTGTGAGTCTATGAATAAAAGCCAGAGAGTTGAATAAAACTATGAGAGTTGTGCCATAAATAAGGATTCATATAAAGAACTGATGAAGGTCTCACCCGGCCGGTACATTCAGCTGCCCTCACAAAGGCAGATGTGTCGTGTCCGGTAGTGGAACCCTAAGGTATCTTAATATATGAAAGGCTTATAAAGGACTCACCCAGCCGGTACATTCAGCTACCCTCACGAAGGCAGATGTGTTGTGCCTGGTAGTGAACTCCTAAAAGCTTAGAACCCCCCCACTTGAAGGGGGAGTTACACATAAAGCCTTCAGCCAACCCTCATACCCACTCTAGCTTCCAGTAGGTTTTTCAGAGAGGTATAAAGCTGATTAGAGTCAACAACATGCACAGAAGAAAAAAACGTGGTCCCAATGCAGGCTACGAGATACGGAAGGAACCTGAGACCCAAGCAACTCTCAATACCTGAAAGAGTCAAGGCAAGCGATAAGACCTGATACGACCTTAGGAGACCTCGGGTTTATAATTGAAGCAAGAATATGGAAATTTTAACTAAATAAAATTGCCTCACCATTACATGCCTCAGCTCTGTCTAACTTGAGGACAAGCTAGATTCTAAGTTGGGGGGGTGATAACCTCCAATTTTGTGATGTTATCTTAGTAATTTTTTTTCAGTTTTCCACACTCTTTTTCAGATAAATTAGATAGAATCCCTACGTATCCTCTCTTATTGCAATTATATTGTTAGATTAACTTTTCCCCTTTTTACCTACAGAAAAAGACACAAAAAATCACAAAAGACTCAACCGGTCTCAAGACCACATGGACTCACATGGTCCCAAGACCGCATGAAGCCAACCGGTCTCAAGACCGCATGGACTCACACGGTCCCACGACCGCATGAAGCCAAACGGTCCCAAGACAGCATGGAGTCACACGATCCCAAGACCGCATGAAGCCAAACGGTCTCAAGACCGCATGGAGTCACACGGTCCCAAGACCGCATGAAGCCAACCGGTCTCAAGACCCCATGGACTCACACGATCCCAAGACCGCATGAAGCCAAACGGTCTCAAGACCGCATGAAGTCACACGGTCTCAAGACCGCATGAAGCCAAACGGTCCCAACACCGCATGGACTCACACGGTCCCAAGACCGCATGAAGCTAAATGGTCCCAAGACCGCATGGAGTCACACGGTCCCAAGACCGCATGAAGCCAAACGGTCTCGGGGTCCAAATGGTTTCAGAGTCCAAACGGTTTCAGAGTCCAAACGGTCTCGGGGTCCAAACAGTTTCAGAGTCCAAACGGTCGGGGTCCAAACGGTTTTAGAGCCCAAACGGTCTCGGGGTCCAAATGGTTTCAGAGCCCAAACGGTCTTGGGGTCCAAACGGTTTCAGAGTCCAAATGGTCTTCAAAACTGTTTGGACCCAAAACTGTCCAAACCATTTGGACTTCACTTGAGTCCTATAAATAAGACCCAAGGGGTCCTCCTAAAGACATCAAGTTTCAGACACCCAGAGGTTGCCTCTACTACTCCAGAGCTAATCTGACTTCCATCCTCTTCCCAAAGGCTGCCGGTCTGAGATCCACGCTCCATCCTAAAGCTGCTTTCTCTCTCTTCTCCAAAGAAGGTGGGAAGTGGAGACCTCGTCATCCAGCAACCTGTGAAGTTTGAAGATTGTCTCTCTCTCTTTTCAAGGGGTTGACTTTCCTCTCTTCTTTGTGGGGATGACGCTCTCTCTCTCTTCTCACCTCCTTCTTTGTCCTAGATATGAGTTAGTAGTCTCTCTCACTAGGGTGCGGGGAGTAGCCCCGCTACCCATGTTTTCATTTCATGTAATGTAATCCATAGTTTGCAATATAGAGATGCTTCCTTTACAGTTCAACATCAAACGCTTAATGAATGCTTGTTGCTTGATCACCAACTTATGTTATCTTTTATCTTTTAGTATGAATTGTCTATGTTTGTACTATAAGATTCAAAACTCGTTTGAATGTTGGTTCTTGGTGTATGTATCCACCATGCACCTATTTTGGTATCTAGGAGTGCTTTCAAGAAGTGGAGTAAACTCACTTCCAATGTTGTACTTTCATACTATGAAATGGAATCAGTTGACGTATGAAAGTACAACCTTGGTATGTCGAGGAACACACTTTGTGAAGGGAATGATGCAAAGCAGGTGACCATTCGTTCGGGGATGGCTGGTATTGCATCATTCCCACACTTCTCATAGTTAGTTCTCGGAAAGGAAACTAAATCTACAAAGATACTAACTGTTTAAACTCTTTTTGCAGGTTATGTTTTATTTTACATGTTTTGATCCATGCGTAGTGGCAGTGAAAACCGATCACATCCTAGTGGTTCCTTATCATTGTTTAACTTCCTTAAATTTACTTGCTTGATTTACTTTACTTTCTCTTAGTCTAAAAACAACCAAACCAACCTTTTGATCTAAATACCAACTATTAAGAGATTAAGTGAAATTCCAACGTTTTCCATCTTGTTGCTCCCAACAAGACCGTTGTCCGATGGATTCGACCCTTAACTATACTACGATAAGACTTCCACGTATCTTAGCATATGTGGGTGGAGTTCTCGTTCTAGTATAAGCAAGGATAAACTTAAAGACTTAACATCTTTAGGATTTTTAGTGGTGCACGCAATTCCACATAAGTGGAAGCTCCATCACATGTCTACGTATAAGAAATCATGTTATGTTGATAATTGTCCTCTCCATCATGTTATGTGAGCCTTAATTGGCCTTATGAGCTCTGTGGGAGCATTATGTGAGCCTTAATCGGCCTTATGTGAGCCTTCACCGGCCTTATGTGAGCCTTAATCGGCCTTATGTGAGCCTTAATCAGCATTATGTGAGCCTTAACCGGCGTTATGTGAGCCTTAACCGGCCTTATGTGAGCCTTAATCGGCCTTATGTGAGCCTTAACCGGCCTTATGAGCATTGTGGGTGCAATCAGGAGAGTGACTATATCAAATCAAGTAAAATATCATCATATTATGAAATTATGTCAAGTTAATCAAGTTATCATGAAATTATGTTAATTATAAGTAAGTCATGTCTTAAGTATGTTAATGAGACTCTAAGATAATACTAGAGTTCTTAAATGCACATACTAAGTGAAACACTAAGGTGGGTAGTACTTGGAAATTTTGGGGACGAAATTTCTATAAGGTGGGTAGGTTGTAACGACCCTCAAAATTCAGTCCCAAAAATTTCTTACGTTTAATAAAGATGAAACCATAAGTTGAAAGAATTTGTCTTTCATTTTTTGACTTAAGTCGAGACCATGTTTAATTCACATTCCAATATGAGCTAAATATGCCAAGTGGACCTAGAATTAAATCTTTTACATCAATACTTATACACACCGATGTCAATTAATGCACAGAACCTAACCCTAATCTTGCAATGGTTACTAGTTAGGGGTTAATTGATAGTTTTGGCATGGATACATGTAAAATATATCCCATTGATTTGTATATGAGTAGATAACATATTAATATAGCTTTCCTCATATTTTGGTAATAAAATTATTTTTAAAGATTATTAATGTATTAATTACCCTAAG
The DNA here is from genome assembly GCA_963693085.1 of Alisma plantago-aquatica. Taxonomy (NCBI): domain Eukaryota; kingdom Viridiplantae; phylum Streptophyta; class Magnoliopsida; order Alismatales; family Alismataceae; genus Alisma; species Alisma plantago-aquatica. Next base: position 313,774,910 of record OY856410.1, read on the forward strand.
TAGCTAATTATGTAAAACACCTATTTTCCTAACTCATATCTGAAATTTAATTGGATAATTAGACTCCTCATGGTTGAATTAGCTTGTATATCAAATTTCATTATATTTAGATAATCCTAGATGCCTCAAATGCCATTATGAAGAAATAGAAGGTAATGACTTTTCCTTGATTAACCAACTAGATAATCCCTGCGATTATACTATGATTTTTCCTAAGACCTGGATCTATATGCGTCATGCATAACTTAAGATAACCAGAATCTTTGTGGACCGTCAGATGGGGATCTGAGGGCACTTCCATTGTCCCCTACCTTCCACAGTTTCCATGCGGAGAGAGGGATCTATTGTCTGATTCTTCGCCTGATGATTTCTCGGTCCCTCTTCAACATATTGCCATTATCTCAACGCCAACGATTACAGGATATCACTGTGAACCTAGCAAACCCTAGATCAACCCCTATAAGTGATCGCAGCAGAAACGCCCAAAAGACCCCTTTTCTCCAGTTCACACGGCGGCCGCGCACACTCTTCCTTACCACATCGGACCAACTCCGAGCGATCCATAAAGCTGCATCGGTCACTCAGGGACACTCCTCCATAATCAATTTGGGCCGAGTCCAACTGAGGAACCACCGCGGAATCGATCTACCTTGGCGGCACCGTCGAGCTCGAGTGAGAGGATCAGTGCCTCCCAGTTCGATTCCTCTTCAGGTAACCATTGTCGCACCCTGCTCTATAGGTTCGTAATCTCCTTGGGCCATCCATTTCACCCCAGTTCTGTACCCACAAGGGTACCTCTACGCCCATAAAACCTGGCCACCGACCAACCTTCTCGGCCATGCCCATGCCATGGAAACCCCTCCTTTTCCATCGGCATACCAGCCCAAAGCTTTTTTCACCCTCAATTATTCTGTTCAATCGTTGTTTGATCGGAACGCATTTTCAAGATGGGTCTCCTATTCTGGGCATGACGGCATTGGAAGTGGGTGATCCTATTCTCGTTTTTCCTTGGCGTTTGTCGCATCCACTTTGGTCATCTGTCTGGTTCTCATTTTTGGTCTAAGGAAACTCAGTCAGGTAGTGAGGACAGTGATTCTATCTTTCCCTTACTTCTCATACCATGCCCGTGGCATGAAGGTGGAGCGACTGAGCACCGTAGAGCCTCGCCCATGGCTCAATAGATTTGCTTGATTTAGGGAACTCTCCTCTTTTTCCCCTGTTTCCCGGTTCATTCTCGACTTCAGTCCCAATCGAAGTTTTGAAATCCTGTGGAGCATCTCAATACTCCATGGCTAAGAGAAGAAATCAGGCACTAAAAGTACTCCTACACATGTACGATTCCAATATCAGTGTCACACGACCATAGTTAATTGTGTCTTTTCCCCAGGTTATTTTGATACCAATCACATATTTATTTTGATGAGCATTTTACCTATATGCCCTGTCACGCATCTAAAGTTGTGCCTGACAATGTAAGGGTAAAGAAGTCTTTGCACGTGCTGACTTACTGAAATTTCCGAATTTCTCAGAAATGTCTTAAATGATTTTCCCTCGCCTCTGATTGGTCTGAATATCTCTGATCTTTACAAAATCATAGAAAATGCTACAAGTGTCATATGACAACGACCCATATATGATTTTTTCTCAGTTTTTCAAGATCTAGAGGATGGACAAGGTTCTAGTTCTTGTTTTGTTTTGCTTTTCACGAAACATCAGACTTAGTGTAATTAGGATTTTACAAGCCATGAAACCCTAGAAATGAAGTTATGGATTATTCATTAATGGATGATTATTGAATTAACAGGGTGATTAGGGTTCCATCAACCCAAAGAAAACAACTAAGATCTCCCCTATGAGAGAGGTAAGCGGATTCATGCACTTTGAGTATTTAATATGAGTTTTCAATCCCTTTATATTTATTGAATCATGATGATCAAGTTAAACTAGGTGCATAGCCATGTATTTCAATTGGGACACTTCTTGCTATAATGTTATTATATGATTCTTATGCTTTCAAGTTCTATCTCCAAGAATTCATGTTATGATTAAGAAAATCCAATTAAGGTTAATTATGTCAAGTTAATGATGAATCATGCAATAGGTCGTATTATTTTGTCCTCATCATGTTAATGTTGATCCTACGTGCCTTATGAGCACCATTGGTGCAATAAAATCGAGGATACTATAACCGACCACCCAGGTTATGTTATGTGAGTCCAAATATACTATCCAATTAAGTTTCATGTTTTCCTTTATTGCCTAGTTATTATGTTGTTATAATAATGCTCAATGTCGCTTACTCTAATGTAGTTTTTATTTGAATGTATGGATGGGGGTGTGATGCCCGCGGGTACATAACAACTCCAAGGATAAATCATATGAAGATCAAATCAAGGAATAGATCAAGGTTTCCAAAGGACACATATGGTGGGGTGTCATCTACAATAGAAGATCCTGATATTATAGATAACTTCATGTATTAATAATGTCTAATCATGTATATCTTAGTTAGTTTCAGTTCAAGAACTCACTTATTAACAATGTATAAATTAATTTTAATATCTATGCATGGTTATTGTTTACTTTATTCGCAATGTCTATCATTGTTGTGGCATCCCTTTGAGCTATAGTAACCCATGCTATGGAAAACATGGGTATTTCTTCCATTGTTAGATGTATGCTTAATGGGGGTGTTACAAAGGGCCTCTATCTGACATGACAGTAACAGAGATACCATGCAAACACACTATTTTATCAACATATATATGTGCAAGCTTCTCCATTGTGTATGTCATCTTTACTGGAAAAAAGTGCACTGACTTGGTCAACCTATCAACAATCACCCAAATGGAATCATGACCTTTGGCTATCCTAGGAAGTACAACCACAAAGTCCATTGTAACATTGTGGGCTCTGATCTCCAAAACCCGAGATAAACACGATTAAACTCAGCGAAAGCGATTCGATTAACAACAGAATACGAAAATCACCGGAAATTAAAACTTTTTGAGACAAAATCTTGAAATCATGAAACTCCTTTTATAAGAAACAAGGTAAACAGATTAAATCTCTGTTAGATCACTTCATGAGTGATTATATACAGCCAGATACAAAATCTCAAGATTTAAAACCCAAAATCTCAGACCAAAAGACTCCAAGGACCTGAGAGTACAGAGACGACATAAGACCATCTAACTACATGACTCAGCAGTCAGTATCTCGACCTGAGATTCATTGTTGCTCCTGGTGCTGCTACTGCTGATATTGGTCACCTGAAGATTGATTCCTTCGTCCTCGACGACCACCTAAAAAGTTGAAATCTACGGGGTGAGATAATTTTAAATAATTGTCCCAGCGAGAGTTATAACTCTCCACCAGAAGCTTTATTATAGCAACCAAGAATAACATAGGCAATAAAAGTTCTAAGGTAATCAGCAGCAGATTGTTATCAATTAGAACAACAACATTTAAGGAATATGAAAAACATGTATACTAAGTAATGTATCATCAACCAATGTATTTCGTGGTTCAACCTAAGCAGATATGCTACGCGGTTGATTATGTTTTACAAACATCATTATGCCATGCGGAGATGAGGTATACCGCTCATACTCCAACCGATCACTATTAAGTCGCATCGGTATCATACATAGGTCATCAAAAGAGTCGGATTCTTATGACCTCATCTTCCTCAGTCAGTATGAGGATCAACATGCAGGACATCTAATGTCTCTGCTACTATAGCTTACCAGGGTATTCTGGTACTTCTCTATGAGAGTCACAGTGGCATTCTGTACTCTCTTCACCAACGAAAGATTTCTTGTTTATCTCTCATCGATGCGGTATAAAAGATTTCCTCGGGAGATTAGTATTACATCACCCCGGCATAAACACATAGTGAAAGGGTTTATGGATTTAAGATACATCTACATCAATTCATTCACTAGGATGTAAGGTTTTACACATCCATATACCCCACATACTCAAAAGTATGTGCTCCAGGAGTTCCCTTAGGAAAACATGTTTCACCATCATTTGGTCTCTGACAATGATGGATCTATGATCAGGGCTCTACATGGAATAATTATACTTGATTAGTTAGGTACATTTCAGTATTCTTTTAATATCATACAGGTTCTCAAACATTAATCATTAGAACAGCAGCTATGAAAGTAGAATACTAAATGTAACAAGCCTAACTCTCTTCAATTATCATTTCTCAATACTCTCATCACAAGTCATCTCTTAAAGCATGACCTTGATGGTATTCATGGCTCTCACAGCCTATCAATCTCATAAGATGTTATTAACCTGGCATTAGGATAAATCACTATTCATAAAGCTAACAACATGCTTTCAATGAATATAGTATCATCATCCATACCTGGATATGATCATCCTCATAAAGGAACCTGCATGGTTAAATCAACTGATAACAGTAAATAACTTATTTAAAGAAGTTATATCTCCCTACTCATACAAGAGCTAGGTTTCCCTGGTTTTCATCAATTAGGGTTTACTATTCACATTACATGTCATCACCCTAGAATTAGGGTTTACTATTCACCTCATGGTGAAATGATCTCATAACATCCTCATGTATGAGAAACATCATCATTAAAGTCCTTAGATAAGATTAAGATTCATCAATTATCATATTTAAGGTTTCCATGATCTCATCTGGTGGATCATACCTTAATCATGCACATTCATGTATATTGAAGGTATTTTACTTGAGTTTCCATCATAATTGGTACTTTCTCTCTCCTCTTACTAGTAGATGGTGATTACACCACTCTAGATTTGGTTGGATTAAGTCCTCTTTGATTAACATAGACCAAATCACCACTATTGAGTGATTAGGGTTTGGTTAGAACAAGGTATCACTCAATTGAACCTTTCAAGGGCATTTTGGTAAATTACCCTTTGATCATCATCATGGGTCACTTCATTAGTCACTTAGTTCCTTAATGTCTTAAGTTACCATTATGGTTTAGATTGGATCATTATTGAACCATTTATACCTTCAAGTGGTTAAGTATAAACATCCTTGAAAGTCTTCAATTAGGTTAGGGTTTAACCTTCAACCTTCAACCCATTTGAACCTTAAACGGGTGTGGAGCCACTTGACCTTAAACGGTTGTGGACCCATTTGAGTCCAAACGAGTGTGGACCCGTTTGGACCTAAACGAGTGTGAACCCGTTTGGTCTTAAACGAGTGTGAACCCGTTTGGGTCTAAACGAGTGTAGACTCGTTTGGGTCTAAACGAGTGTGGACTCGTTTGGGTCTAAATGAGTGTGGAATCGTTTGGGTCTAAACGAATGTGGACTCGTTTGGGTCTAAACCGCATGGACATGAAAGGTGATACAAAGGTCATGATTGAAAAGGATTTCTTAAGTTGAAGCCTTCAATTGGCCCAAGCCATGTTAACCACTTACAAATTGAGTCAATTAGGATGAGCCTCAATCAATTGGACACCAATTTGACCTTCAATTGAAAGCCAATTATGGTTAAGTCTAACTCAATTAAGGTTTCCAATCGGCTACTCATCAATTTTCAACAATGTGAATCAAAACAAGGTTGAACCTATCAATTGAACTCCAATTGGGCCCAAACTTGGCCCAAACGGTCTTGGGATAGTTTGGATGATCTCCAAACGGTCTTGAGACCGTTTGCCCAAAGTTTGACCAAAATTAAGTTGATTTGATAAGGGTTGAGTCCTAATTAAATTACAAATCAGCACTTTTCATCAATTTATCAATATCTTGTGATTGGACCCTCAAACCATCACATTTCTTTAACCCTAGACCTCCAAACGGTTTTGGGGTGTCACTAAAAGAGTGTGAGATCGTTTGGATGAACCCCCAAACGGGTTTGAACTCGTTTGGGTCCTTCAACCCAACACTCATCAAAATCTATATGAAAATCAGCAAATTTAACCCGATTAGGGTTAGGGTGTTGAAATGCCTTCAACTCTTAATTGGTTAGGAATTAGATCATGATTCTTGGTAGAAATGAAATTCAATATATTATGAACAGGAATCCCAAACGGTCAATGCTTGTTCAACTCCTTCAAATGGGTTGGAACCCGTTTGCCCAAAGATTCAAGTTAATCAGTTTAGAAAACAGCACTTAATTCAATTCGATTGCCTAATTGATTAGCCTTCAACTTACGATTCCTTTGGAGGTAACCCCTCAAATTTGGTGGGTCATTAGCCTACATAATTTTGAACAGAAATCCCAAACGGTAAACGCTTGGTCAACGCCCTCAAATGGGTTGGAACCCGTTTGGCCAAACCGACCTATTGAACCCGTTTGGATTGAAACGAGTGTGAGATCGTTTGACCTATTGGTCCAAGATCGTTTAGTAAAGTTGGATAAGGACCAACATAGGTATTAACACCCTTTGTATTCAACCTTGAAACCAAGGTCTGTTCTTCACAAAAAAGCTTGCAAGGGTGCAAAGAAGGATGGGGAAGAAGAAGAACTAACTATTATTTGCACGAATAAAAGTATGCATAACAAAGCAAAAGGTTTAGAATTATAAAACCCGCCTTAAGGTCGTTCCTTGAGCTCCAAGCTTCCAAGCTTCAAGTCTTTAATGGTGTCTTGAGCTCCACAGGTCGGCCAAGGTTTTTTCTCCAAGGAAAGGTTGGGAAAAGATGGCTAGAACAAGAAAGCTAAGTGAATTATCCACAAAACCAACCTTAAAAGATGAATTCATGCAAGAATCCGAGCTTGAGGATGGTTCTTCTCACCTTAGCTCCTAGTTGATTGTCTCCTGAGCTCCAGAGCTCAGCCTTGGTCGTTTTGAGAAAGAAGAGAAGTGAAGAGAATGAGGAATCGTCTACTTGGTTTACTAGGAAAAAGACTTATATACCTTAAGGCCATTTTGCACCATAAGGACCTCTAAAGCATGGGATTCTCATCTAAGTCCCTCCTTATTTCTAAGGCACGTCCAAGCCATCTAAACTTAAGAAAAGTTCATCAATATTTAAGATCTAATGGTAGAAAAGATCAACCTTCAACTAGGGTATACACATGAAGGTCCTCTTACACATACATGGTGAATTTTATGCACAAGATCATTTTTCTTATCTGTTTATTCATTGATGTGTCCCTTTCATCATTTCTACTCTAAATGATGACAAGAGTCATAATAGATGTTCTAGATGATGTATTTTACAAGTTGCACCCCTTAAATTGGGTAAATTGCACTTTACTCCAATTTAGGGTTTTTAAGCACAAGGATCATTCCACAAGCTGCATCTTGATGCTCAAGCTTGGGGAAAATTCATCATTCCTCATAATATTCACTCATATGATGTCTCATCATCAAAGGAACATCTTAACATGTGCAATTTTGCAATTTAACCCCTTAACTGGGTAATTTGCATAAGGTCCATGTATTACAAAACAATATTACAACATTATTCAAAAGGGACAGAAAAAGGAATATATGTTCCTTAGGAACTTAATTACATGCCAAAAGATAATCACAAGGATTTTATTACACATTTAGGCAAAACACCTAGGGTTAGTTCATAACCCAGGTCAGGGATGTTACAAACATGATCTCATTTCCTCTGTGTTATAGGCAGTGGTTGTAATGTCCCTATAGGATTCTGATGTTCTGCCTTAAACTCTGCCACATCACGCTTCAAAATAGGCCACCAATATGGATATTTAAGATTATGGTACATCTTGGTACTACCTGGGTGCATAACCTACATTGAAGAGTGAGCCTCTTCTAGAACCATCTTCCTCATATTGTCAACATCATGAACCACAACTCTATTGTGGTAACACGTTGTCCCATCCTCTACCTCATGGAAGCCATCATGCTTCTCACTATTGAACTCTACTTGGAACTATTGTATCATGGCATCATTCTGTTAGTTGTGGTAACACATTGTCCCTTCATCTACCTCATGGAAGCCATCATGCTTCTCACTATTGAACTTTTTTTGGAACTATTGTATCATGGCATCATTCTGTTGTGTGTCTTTGATCGACTGCCTTAACATAGGTTTCACTTGTAGCTGTGCCAATAGACCTTCTAACAGGGAGACTTCCATATTCACATTCATCTAACGCAAGTAGACTAACATGTCTCTCTTATGTCACACCAAGTAACATAATTGCACCTTATTTGTAGATGACGACGAAGAAGACTTCTTGCTCAAGGCATCTACCATGACATTCACCTTCCCAGGATGATAATCCATGGTACAATCATAGTCCTTCATTAACTCCATCCAACGTCTCTGTCGCATGTTCAACTCCTATTGTGAAAAGATGTACTTCAAGTTCTTATGATCTGTAAAGATCTGACACTTCTTGCCATAAAGGTAATGCCTCCAGATCTTCAAGGCATGAAATATTGTAGCTAACTCCAGATCATAGGTGGGGTATCTCTCTTCATTCTTCTTCAACTGTCGCGACGTAAAAGAGATCATATACTTGTCTTGCATCAACACACAACCCAAGCCATTCCTTGACGCATCAGAGAAGATGATATATCCTTTCCCTTGCTCAAGGAGAACTAACACTGGCGCACTAGTCAACTTCTCCTTTAACCACTAGAAGGCATGCTGACACTTGTCATCCCAGACAAAAGGCATGTCTTTTCTTGTCAGCTTCATTAGGATTAATGCCACTGAGCTAAAGTTCTTAATGAACCTCTTGTAGTAACATGTCAAACCTAGAAAATTGTGAACTTCTGCCAGCGTCTTTGGTTGTTTCCAATCCATCAGAGATTCAACCTTCTTGGAGTCCATATGAACACCCTTAGCAAATATCACATGTCCAATAAAGGACACCTCCTTCAGCCAAAACTCGCACTTGTTGAACTTAGCATACAACTGATGATGTCTCAATAGGTCAACGTCTACACAGATGTTGTTCATGTTATTGACTATCTCAACTGTATATCAGGATCTCATCTATGAATACCACCACAAAGTGATCAAGGTACATCCAAAACGCCTTGTTCAACAAGTCCATAAACATTTTTGGTGCATTGGTTAGCCTAAACGGAATAACCATGAACTCATAATGACCATACATTGTCCTAAAAGCTGACTTTGGTATGTCATCTATCTGGATTCACAACTAGAGATAACCCGATCTCAGGTCTATCTTAGAAAACAATACATCACCTCATAACTAGTCAAATAGATCATGAATCCACAGAAAAGGATACTTGTTATTTATTGTGACCATGTTAAACTGTTATTAATCTATACACAGCCTCATCAATATGTCTTTCTTCTTTATAGACAACATGGGAGCACCCCATAGAGATGTTCTCGGTCTGATGAAACCTTTCTCAAGCAACTCTTGCAACTGTTTCTTTAACTCTGCCATCTCAACTGGAGTCATCCTATATGGTGTCGGTGCTATCAGTTGTGTTTCGGGAACTAGGTTGATCTCAAAATCAATCTCTCTAACAGGAGGAACACCTAAAAACTCATATACAAATATGTCCTCAAACTCACAGACAATTGGCACCTCCTACATACTTGGACTCCTCGCCTTGGTATCCACTGTATGGGCTAAGAATGCTTCACAACCTTGCCTCATCAACTTCTCTACCACCATCCCTGACACTAGACATGTTTGGAAGAATCTTTCTATCTCCTTGGAACATCCACAAAACATTGTCGTCAACAAACATTGTCCACCTTGGAACTACAGTCCAAGACCACCTGATACTTCTCCAAAGTGTCCATTTCATGGATCACATTGAATCTATACATGTCAAGTGGAATGAGATCTACTTGAATGTTATGTCTAAAAAAAGAAAGGACACAAGGACACACCTCTCGCAACCTGGAGGAACCAGCCAATGGGGTTTCTAAACGAAGATCATCACATCTACGACTAACAGTCAAAGAACAACTATCGATCACTTCTCAAGTGATAAAGAGTTTGTAGCACCCGGATCAACCAAAATAGATATAAAGGAAGAAGAAGACAAATTAGAATAAAATAACTCCATCCGATATGTCACTACTCGTCGGTTGACCTCTCCTTCCGGTTGACTCATGGCATAAAATCAATCAATCACATGTTGTCGCCCCCATCCTCTACTGGCCTATCTAGAAGAATCGGCATGTGATGCATATCCACATCCTTGACCTCCACCACAGCCAAACGGTTGTCTCTACGATCCCTATTGACTCTGTCTCGGCTATTGGGTCACTTCATCATCTTTCACAGGACATGCCCACCTTAGATGTCATGCTTGCCCACACTTATGGCAAGTCATGGTCTCATACTATGGCCTAGATGGCCCCGTCACTGACACTAACGATGTTCTATGGGCTCTTGCAAGTGGAAAATTTCAACCTATTCTTCCCTTACTTGGTGACCACTGCGTCTGAGCACCTGACCTCTGATGTGTTGGCGGTGTAGAGAACCTAGGCTTCTTGAAGCCTCTAGATGACTGTCCTTGATACTGTGTCGATCTCTTCTTGGCACTCTTCTCACATTTCTCAACAATGGATCATTCCACCCTCTTGACTGACTCCACAAATGTGGAGAACTTCTCACAATTATCCAAAGTCGACACTGGTGTAGTCAACTATGTGCTCAAGCCCTTCTCAAAACGTCTGATCCTCTCTTGATCTGTAGCAGCCATGTGAAGACAAAACCTCGGTAGGTCCATAAACTTCACTTCATACTCATTGATCGACATGGATCCCTGCCAGATCCTCACAAACTGATTGATCTTCTCATCCAAGTAGGTCTAAGGAAAGTACCGACTCACAAACTCCCATCAAAACTCCTCCAACCAATCTCAACACCAGGTCTCTTCTCCTCCTCAATGGCCCACTAATGGCCAGCACCCCCCCTTCAGAAGATACACAACATGCTTCACCTTATCTATCTCGGGAATGTTGAGGATCTTAAAGGCCTTCTCCAGCTATGTCAGCCACAGATCTACATCTGTCGGGTCTGCCATACTAGCATACTCGACAGCCCCAAATTTTCTTAACCTCTCAAAGGTCTTCCCTGAACCTAAAGATTCCACATCGGGGACTGTTGCTCTCGCTTGAGGAATGGACATTTTTTCTGTCATATGTGTAATCATAGCCATAAACTATCCAAACATCGACTGAAAAGAAGGATTAGCCACCACAACAGGGTCTAAGTGGGCATCTCAGGTATAGCATCTACGATCTCCTGCCTCCTTGCACCACCTCCTAGTGCAGCAACACTGCTCTCAACAACATATTCTTCTTATTCTCCAGCCATCTTTTCTTCTCTTCTTATTATTCTGCATAAGCAAAAGTATCCATTAACATAGTAGAGGACACTAGAATCGACACAAACCTTAGTCCTATGACCCTATAAACTGAGCGAACCTAGAGCTCTAATACCAACCTTAATGTGACGCCTCGACGCGCCACAAAGAAAAATTACTCAAAAAATGCGGGATTAACACTAAGCAAACCAGGTTACCAAAAATCATAAGAAATTAAAATTGTTTCACATATCCACCTCAAGTGGAAAGACATCACATCAAAGTCCACAAAAGACACATGTATATAAATAACACCTGCCAAAAGATTATTACATAGCATTGTTCACTGGCTCACTGGCTACAACTTGTGCATATGATAACTTGTCAAATATACATACATGTCATATTTGTACATCACATGTATAATTCCAAAACGTCATCTTGATATACAATATCTAAAAAACTCCCCCAAGGAACTAAGAGTACAGGGACGACACATAGGACTCTACTACAAAACACACAAGCAGCTTATCCAACCTTGACTTAGCTACTACTCCTCTTGTTGCTCAACCTCAATAGCACGATCTCTACTTCCATGTGCTCGACCACCTAAAAGATGTGGAAACCCAGAGGGTGAGACCAAACGTCCCAGTGAGAGATATAACTCTCTACCAATTTCTATTAAAGCACATGTAACTAAATAGGTAGCTAACATACTTAACAGGTTGAGCAGATAGGTAAATGATATGTATCCAACAGATAATGTAGATTAAGGAAACTAGGTAGTTACCAATGAGAAGTTAAGAAGGAATATGAAGAACATGTATAATAGTTAACTTCTCTTACCGCATTATAATCTAAGAAATCAATACTAAGACAAGGAAAATGGTTCAACCAATGTTATTCGTATTTGACCCTAAGCAAAATATATACTACATAATTGTATTACATCTTTTATTATGCCCTGAGGAGATGAGGTATACCACTCAAGCTCCAACTAAGCATTGCTAAGTCGAAAACAATGCCATATAAGATTTAGGAGAAGTTGGACTCCTATGATCTCTACACACCTCGATGAGTCTGAGTCTTCCGCAGTGACATGTCAAGTACACTACAAAACAACCTATCCCACCTTGGTATATAGGTCATGGTGCTAGTGAAATTGAGTTACGACCGCAGCCGCACTCCTGTTGAGGTATGACCACATCCATCCTCAAAAATATCATATATGTATATTCATTATATCACATGATTGAGATACATCCTTGATCGTTCTCCTTCTAGGGTGTGATCGCAGCCAATCCTGTGAAATGCATATACTCAACAGTATATGACCCCGAACTTCCATTAAGGAAGAACTCATTTCAACATCCAACAAGTATCAATGCTAAAGATGGATCTATGGCACTGGACAACTATAATGATTAGGGTTTCACTTGATTAATTAGTCCAATTGGGTATCTTTAGCATCAATCAAGTTACAATGCATAAATCCTAAGCAAATTCTACAAGATAAGGAAATAAATAAACTTCAAAAGATATAAAATGTATAAGGTGTGAACTTGTCGCATCACCATATGATACTTTTAGAACTACCATTCTAAAGTACATCATGAATGTCACATCACTATGGGATATCAATCCCTCAATTACATCATTGGAGGATTAAACCTCGCATTATGCGTTAAGCCTCTTCCTGGTCACAAGACCCATCACATGATTATGATTACAACATGCCTAAAAAAGGATCATAGCCATCACCCTATGTCATATGATCATCACCATATCCATCACCCTATGTTGTATTAACAAAACCCTAAAATTAGAGTCAAAATCTCAAATCTGAGTGAGATCATCATAAGTCACATTACCCCATCACTAAAATACTCATCCATTCCATTGTGTAGGCCAAACCCATAATCCAACATAACTAATTTCTTTCCAACCTCACTTACTTTCAATTAGATGCATGTCTACCTTCTACTTGTATATGTGTGTGGATATGCTTCTTGTTAGGGTTTCCATCAGAAGGAGTTTAGACTCTCTAGTCTAACTTGATCTTAGGGTTTGACTCTCTCTCATGGATCATCTTTCCACTCCTAGGTTGACCCACCTTAGGTCGGGACACTCATCCTAACAGTTCCAGTAAAGGGTCTCATATCTTCTTCATTAGGTACTCACTTATTTCCTATTCTTAGTATGAATCTTCAGCCCACATTTGTATCCTGCATGCTATCCTCGACGTACCTACATGCATGGATGAACTCCTTATAGTTATAGTTAATGCTATTATGGTTTTCCCACCACTCTAAAATTATGTCAATGACATCTTGTTTACATGTATTTTATTATTTGTTGGAGGATACCCTACTCCTTATCATTCATAACCCCACTACTCAGGAGGAGGTGGAGAGAGAGAAACTTCAAGTACTTAGGTTTGTTAAGTGAAAAGGGAATAAATAAGGGATGAAATTATATGAGAAATTCTAGAGGTATCTTATTTTGAGTCAAATCCTCATATTTGGCTAAGCAGTCACATGGATTCTAAGAGTCCTTGTAAACCAACTAGCGAGGCGGAGGAAAATCTTACCAGCCCCTGAATCATGATCCTTTTCTAAACACCTCCATCTTTGGAAAATTTCTCTAATAACTCCCTTTGGGCTCTAAAGAATTTGCAAAATTTAATAATTATTAGATATTATATGGAAAACCACACTCTGATACTAAATGTAACGACCCCATTCCACGACAATCCCCAATTAAGGAAGGCCAAGAAACTAGATACACTATCCCAAAAATATGATCAAATGGTTTTGCACATAATAAAAAAATAATTAATAAATTCTATAAAACTGACTAAACTTGGTACAAGATAAACATTCTTTTTCAAACTTTTGGGTTATAGAATTTATCGAGAAAATAAATCATCTATCTATATCCTCTGGGCCTTACTTCATTTGTTTGATTTCAATGTCTTCTTTCCTTGAATGTCCAATTTCCAGCAAGATTATCCTAAAAACTCCGACAATCAAAATATCGGTCTGTATGACAGGTCATACTAGTACGTGGGGGAAACAAAACTTCACAAGTAATGATAACAACATAATTCAACAGTTATTGCTTAACAAAATAAATTTAACATATTCATCATTACCCAATATAGGTGTCTCCACCCTCTATCATAACCCCTCAGGGCATCATACTGTAGTATTTTGTCTTCCCCCATTCAGGAAGATGACTTCATCATGTCTCCCCCTATTCAGGCGGGTGACTTCTCATGTTCCCCCTATTCAGGCTAGTACTAAAATGTGCCTTACTCTATCTAGGTGGATGGATTTTCCATAGATCCATAGGTGGCCTAGAATTGGGCTAGTCATGTACATACATAATGTGATAATCATAGTCACTTTAGAGTTTGCACGGAATGAAATAAACAAGCAAGCATATATCGTCAAACCATGCAAATAAATCTCTGAAAAACCATGTGAAACTACAACGAATATTTTTAGGCGTAACCACATACCTATCTCAGGAGAATTTGCAGTCCAAATAAGAATAAGTAGAATTAACCACACAATCAACCAAGCAAGTCAACTTGAAATCCAAGGCATAAAATCCATGTATCACTACATGATTTCAAGATCTACTTATAAGGTTGACTTGGTTTATAAGTTAAGTAATTAAGTCCATATTGGTGTTTCATTAAGTTCCAATCTCCATAAGTTCATTTATTACCTTTAATACTCGTTTGATCCATAAACCCTAGTTTTGATGTCACCTTCATGTGTGTATACTAAAAGTTACCTTTTTATGCAAAAGCCCAACTTTTATCATGTTAAGATTTTGAAGATGCAAAAATATTTATTCTGACATTCTTATGTTGACAAACCCTAATTCCGTCATTAAAGGTACTCTTTAATCACAAAGAAACACTAAACCTTCAAATCTTGGATTATTATGTTCCTATGAATCCAAAGTGTTCTTTTTATTCACAACAGATTGATCTTTGACTAATAACATCAACTAAGTTCATTAGATTTGTTAATGCTAAAAAATTAGGATTTTGATTTACTAAAAGCATAAAAGGCATCAACTTTGAACACTTTTCGAGTAGGAAACAAATATAGGTTAAGAATATATTCTTATTAGATTCCTTGCATTCTCCTAATCAATTTTGATATATATAATTTGTCTTATTTTGAGCATCCTAGCAATTTCTATGATTTTTGTAAGATTAGGTTACCTGAGCCAATTAGGGTGTGCCATTATCAGTTTGTGAGAAAAGACTCTGGTGAACTCAGGTGTTATGTACAGTTGGAAGAGTATTTAGGTCATTTTGTTATATCCCTCCCCCTACCTCTACTTTGCCCCTTCACACCCTAGCGTCGTGCTTGCGCAACGGCTGACCGGGAGAGGGCGCACATCCGCTCCCCGAGCCACCCTGAGACCAAGGTGAGGTGTGGACTTCGTCCCGCAGTTCCACCGCACTTACAGGGACGTCTTGGACTCCCAAAGATGCGTGAGAGATAGAGATATCAAAGGTCTCTCCTACAGTGCCTATTTGTGGAAGCCAAAGTCCGACCTAGACCAGTGTGTGTTGGTCGTCATGGTTGGAGAGAAGGGTCATCGTGGACTCTCTGAAGATGATTGGTGCCAACTAAGGACTAACCAAGACCATGTGTAGGTCTGTATCCCTGACCACGACTATCCAGTGTCATGCGTTGAACCCATCTCGCAGCCCAAGTTGTAGAGATTTTTGGGGACGAAGACTGAACCACAGGGATGGTGATGAGCATGCTCTAGATCTGAGGGTTCCGAGGGCCTTTATATAGGTCATGAAGAAAACCCTGGAGGATACTAGAAGGACCATGAAGGGAGGAAGAGTAACGCAGCTTCCACCCTGCTTTCCTTTCCGTTGATCCTACCTTCCCCTGGTCTAGCCTCTTCAACTTGTTTCCTTCTCCCTTCTTATTCATATTTCTAAACCCATTGTTCCCTTGCCATGTTCTCAAATTCATGGCTTGTTTTAAAGATTTTCCTTTTTGTTAAACTCCTCTTTCTCGGGGTTCTTACCAAAACATATATATTTATGCATGGGTTGTAAGGAAATATATTATGTCCACAACTTTAAGATAAAATCCAAAAAGGATGGAATACCATTTTATGGCACATATCTGATAACTTACTTTCTTAAATTTTTTCTCAATTTCTTTTATTGCTTTATTCCTTAAACTAGTTATGGGGTCTCATCAATATGTTTCCCACCTTCATCCTATTGTGGGAGTTGTATTGAGATATAGAACTTGGTAATAAAACAACACCATTATCCCATGAAAGTCTATAATGACACTATCTAATCGTGGACAACGTTTAAGTCTATCACTTGAAAGGAAAATATGCCTTTTCTTATCACACAAGTATTCACTTTATAAGGCATGCATTATGTATTTAAACATATATTTTCTCTTTCTTTCCATTCTATTTTCTATATTTTGACTTTTCTTGTTATTAGGTATGTGAAATCGAAAACCATCCTATTGTGGCCACCTATGCCACTTTCCAGAGAATTTGACACTCTTCTCTATATAAACATATGTTATGCATTTTCTATTTTCCTTTTCACTTATTATGGGTTTTTTTCTTGTCCATTACTATTTCTTGGCTTAATAAGATAGGTAAACACAAAATCCTTTATTCAAGGTAGCTTTGCAAAGAAACCCAATTTATTAAATAGTGCACACTATTTGTCAAGCAAGCCCTTTTCATTGAAAATTTTCATAACAATACAAGAAAAATTGAGGTTATAACACATTTCTAAGGAGACAATGGTAATTGCAAATATAAACAAAACCTATTTCAAGTGAATGTGTAATTTTGTAGGATTAATTTCTATAACACCCGGGCCCACTACCCAAGGCTCTAGTAGAATTTCAGGAATGATGACTGGCCCCACAGACCACCACTAGCCTTAGCAGCACACTTTTTCCTCACTCACGCGCAAGTCGGGGTCAACTTCTCGACTGGTCACCCATCCTAGTACTACTCCAAGCTGAGCACACTTAACTATGGAGTTCTTTAGTGATGGGCTCCCAGAAAACAAGGTGCACCTTGGTGATATGGGTAGTCCAATCATTCCTTATAAGATTATTTTATTTGAGGCCTTAAATCTTGGGATGTTACAATCTCCCCTACTTAGAATCTTGATGTCCTCATCAAAGCTCAACTATATGGCCTCATAATCTCTTCCACATTTCAGTGCAGACCCAAAATGGCCCATGGACACCCAGCTCCCATCCACAGCTGCTAACGTAAGGGCGACTCCATATCGTCTCTATAGATAGCCCTTTCCAACTTGCCTGGACCGCACGGCTCAATACTGGCATGCCACATGCTCATGTGGGCCCCACCTACTAGAGGGGAATTGGCTCTGATACCATTTGTAACGCATGGACCCACTGCCTAAGGCTCTAGTAGAGTTTCAGGAATGACAACTGGTCCCACGGACCACCACTAGCCTTAATTGTGCACTTTATCCACACTCACGCATAAGCCAGGATTAACTTCTCGATTGGTCACTCATCCTATTACTACTCTAAGCTAAGCATGCTTAACTATGGAGTTCTTTAGTGATGGGCTCCTGCAAAAGGAGGTGCACCTTGGTGATATGGGTAGTCCAATCATTCCTTTTAAGATCATGTTATCCAAGGCCTCAAATCCTAGGACGTTACAATCTCCCCCACTTAGACTCTTGACATCCTCATCAAGGCTTAGCTATGTGGCCTCATAATATTTCCCCATTTTATTGCAGACCTAACATGGCCCATGGACACCCAGGTCCCGATCATGGAAGACCAGCACAAGGGTGGCTACATCACCATGGATAGCCCTTTCCTACATGCCTGGACCGTACGGCTCAAGACTGGCATGCCACATGCCCATGAGGGCCCCACCTACTAGAGGGGTTATGTCTATGATACCATTTGTAACACATGGGCCCACTGCCCAAGGCTCTAGTAGAGTTTTAGGAATGACGACTAGCCCCACAGACCACCACTAGCCTTAACAGCGTACTTTTTCCTCACTCACGTGCAAGTCGGGGTCAACTTCCTGACTAGTCACCCATCCTTGTACTACTCCAAGCTGAGCACGCTTAACTATGGAGTTCTTTAGTGATGGGCTCCCAAAAAACGAGGTGCACCTTGGTGATATGGGTAGTCCAATCATTCCTTATAAGATCATTTTATCTGAGGTCTCAAATCTTGGGATGTTACAATTTCCTACACCCAAAAGTTCTTTCATTTCATAAAAATTATATGAGAACTATACTCCTTTCTTTTTGTTCAACAAGAACCATGCATGGTTCACACTTGGTCTAGTTGAGACATGTTATTTGATATCCTTTATGACATCGAGGTTGTTCTAACCAACATGTGACTGCAAGCAAGGAGGAGAAACAAAAGAAAGCCAAATTCATTGTTTTTTGTACAACAACCATGAAAGCTAAAAGAGTAATGTTTGACTACACTTTTTCTCATCCTAGTGAGGTGTCTAGTTTTGCAATTGCTAGAATTAATATATATGTCACTCACATCAAATTATTCTTGATACTTAGTAGAAAAATTGTGCTGCAAATCGGTTTTTAGATTTGGCCAATGAAGATTTGAATTTTCATGTAGAGAACTTCCTTGAGTTTATGTCTAAGGGTACGAGATTAAACACTATGGTATATCTAGTGAAACTCAAAAATACATATGAAACACGCTTCTGTCAATACTGTCAGTTCACTTAACAATACTCTTGATAGAAAATCATAAGATCAATCCTAATTATAAAGATTTAATACACTAACTAATGATATATGTATAAAAGAATGTCACACCAAGATCTATCGAAATTGTAACTCAAGTGTTGTGAAAGAGAGACATATCACTTCTAACAACTTTGTAAAATACTTCTCCTTCTAGTTGAGTCGTAGAGAAAAATGGCATGTGCCTCTTCCACAGTATTATCGACGTCCACTACTGGTACTAGGTGCTCCCCTGCTAGATTTGAAATCCAATGAAGAACTTGTTCCTCTATATGAAGACTACATCTATTGAGTCCGAAAGTGAAACTATGAAAAAAAAATTGGTGTGCTCTAAATCTTTAGACATTCTCTCTTCTTCTTTTTTTGGTTAGACCCAGAGCTTAGTTTTTATTCATCCTGTACTCTAGAACATGCCAAAAGGTAGAGAGGTCCACATCTAGTTCATACTCAGGCCAGATTGGCCTATTACAGTTTGAAGAAATAAAAGTGCAGGAAGATAGAGTGGTTTTTGCAAGTTTGTTAGCCACCTTGTTAAGGTCCCTAGGGACGTACAAGACCAGTAATTGGTCTAGGCTGTCCTTGTTGACATGAAATTTCCTCCAAAGGTGTTGGAGACTCAGTGAGGTACAAACTATCTGACTGACTAGCTTCACCGAAGAGCTAGAGTCAGTGAAAATGATAGCCTTCTTCATGTTGTTGTTGTTACATATCGTGGACACGATAACCACTACCAATAGTTCTTCTTGGAGTGGTGAGATGGCTTGCACGGGAATACCTTTAAGTCTCTGAAACTTCCCTTGTTTGTTAATAATATGAATGCCTATGCCAGCCTTCATTTCCTGGGTTTGAAAGGCAACATCAACGAAGAGAATGTAGTCCACCTCAGAGGGTCTGCTTAAGGTTCTATTCGATAAGGGTGCAACACCCTTATTGATCTCCATAGCATAAATGATGGACCTTGTTCGTTCTTTAATGAAGGTACTTTGGACCTGTGCATTTGGAATCTTGCGTTCATGGATAAAGGAGTTCCTAGAACTCCAAATGTGCCAACTTTCAACTAAGTGTAGAATTGCAGTCTTATGATCCACATGTTGAGGAGAAATAATCCAGCGTATTCAATCTGTTTCAGAGAGTAGGAATGAAGCAGTCGACGCCTACAGGGCTTGCCAGGTATTTTTACTATGAGTGTAGTCTCTCAAATAGTGCAAGAGGGTGTCTTCATGGTTGTTGCATATAGAGCAGACGGTATCCACATCCAAATGCCTTCTTTTTTTCTCCACATTAGTCAGCAGTTCCTGGTGTTGAAGCATCCAGGCAAAGGTTTTGAGTCTTTCAAGTACTTTTAGTTTCCAGATGGCCCTCCAGTTCCCATCGGGATTTATGGTATCTTCATCTTTGATCCAGTTGTAGGCAGCCTTTGCAGTGAGGTTGCCACGAGGGTCGTATGGCCAGACCCAGCAATAAGATTTAGAATTCCTTGTGGGGGTGGTATATAGCGGATGGTGTTTTGGGCTTCAGGAGGCATAAACGCACTGATGAAGGAGGAGTCCCATTCACCATTATCCATACACATAGATTTTACCTCCATGTCTGTGAGTTCCTGGGGGATAGGCCAGTTGGGGTCGAGGTCCATAACTGACCTACCATTAAGCCATTTATCCGTCCAGGCATTAGTGCCCTCTCCATTATTGATCATTTTGTACCATTCAGATGATACCTCTGTCAAATTTCTTTTGATGAATCCCCAAGAAGATGATCATGGATTATTGATCGCCTGTGCCCCACACATGTATTTTTCCTTCATTATTCTAACCCAAGGAGCTGGGTGGTTGTTCAAGAAGAGCCACACATTCTTGAGCATTAAGGCCTTGTTCTAGTTGCGTGCATTTTTTATGCCTAGACCTCCATTGCATTTAGTAGTAGTGACCTTCTTCCAGGAGACCAGGGACAGTTTCTTTTGTTCCCTCCCGCCTGACCAGATGAAATTCTTAATGTGCTTATTGATATCATCGCACAACGATGGGGATAGCTTTATCGTTTGCATGGTATAAGAGGGGATGGCTTGCAATACTGCCTTTGCCAGAGTAATTCGGCCAGCTAGGGAAAGATGTCGAGATGCCCAACTTAACATACAATCTCTGATAGTGGTGGAAATGTGTTGGTGTGTATTCTTGTTGACGTGATGGTGAGAAATGGGTACCCCAAGATATCTTCCAAGATCATCAGTGCTCTGGATGTCGATAGCCTGACAAAAGGTACACATCTCGCTTCGTGAGGTGTTAGTAGAGAAGAAACATTTTGATTTCTCTTTTGAGATGACTTGTCCGGAGACGGCGCTAAAGTTATTGAGGACCTCAAGGATGGTTGTCGCTTGTGCTGGACTTGCTTCAGCCATTAGAAGGATATCGTCGGCAAAGAGGACGTGCGACAGTGGAGTACCATGCCTTGCAAGCATGATCGGTTTCCATGTGGTATTAGAGATTGTTGTGTTGATTGCTTGAGAGAACCTCTCCATATAGAGGACGAAGACATATGGGCTGAGGGGGTCCCCCTGGCAAACACCCCTTGTTGTTTTGAAAGCAGGCAATGGGACTCCTTCCCAGAGAATAGATGTGCTTCTGGTGGTGAGGATGTCCATAATAAGGGACACGTTAATTTTTGGAAGGCCTGTCTTGATGAGAGTGTCCTTAATAAAACTCTAGTTCATACGATCGAAGGCTTTGGAGAGGTCCAGCTTAATGTTCACCCATTTCTTCCCCAAGGTTTTCTATTTCATGGAGTGAATAACCTCCTGCACTAGCAAAATATTGTCGCTGATGTGCCTGCCTGGGATGAAGCTGGACTGGTTTTCAACAATCCAGTTTGGCAAATGAGGCTTTATGCGCTCCACAAGGATCTTGGACAGTAGTTTGAAGCAAGAATTATTTAGGGAAATAGGCCTTAGATCATAGCATCTCTATGGGTTCTTAGTTTTGGGAATTAAAATCATATGAGCTTTTACAAGGTTAACATCAACACAGCCACTGTTGAAAGCTTGTTGCATCATAAGAACAATGGAGCCACCTACCGTCTTCCATTGACTCTGGATGAATTCGGTATAAACCCCATCCGGGCTTGGTGCCTTGGACGGCACCATGAGGAAGAAAGACTTCCAGATTTCGTCATGACCAGGCATGCGTGCGATGAAATTGGAGGGTGGGAATGAGAGTTGTTTAAAACTGTCAGGATAGTTTGAGATAGACAATGAGTTTGTGACGCATGTGTCTTGTTGAGCCATCAGGCTTTGAAAGTGGTTTAGGACCAGATCTTGTAGAGCGTTGGGAGTTTCCACCCAATCACCATCTACATTGCGTAGCCTGCTAAGCTTGATGAAATGCCTTCGAGCCTTGACATAAGAATGGTAGAAATTGGTATTTCCATCACCACACTTGAGCCATTGGATATGTGCTCTTTGTTGCCAGTCCAACTCTTCTTCAAGGAGGATTTTGGAATGCTGTTCTTGCAGGTTAATAGACAGCATATCGTTAGTAGTACTAGGATTATAGCTATCAGTCACCTGGCACTTGTTCAGCTTGGAGACGATGGAGTTCTTTAGGCTGTGTTTCTTCTCACATTTCTTCCTTTCCCATTTAAGGACTGCAGACTTGAAAGGTAATAAGGCCTCAAGGAAGCTTTTGGAATTGTCCCATAAGGGCAGAATGGTTCGGTTGAAGTCTTCTGAAATCTTCCAGCTAGCCTTGGTTTTGAAGACTGTCAGTTTGGCCTCAACAGTGATGGAGCTCTACAAGAGAATATGATTGTGATCAGAGTGCAATTTGGGAAGGACAATGCAGTTGAATCCGCCTTCAACGTTAAGCCATGAATCATTAGATAAGACTCTATCTAGTTTCTCCAGAAGATGTTGTTGTTTGAAAGTGAAGAAATGTCTGGCCATTTGTACCTCTGGCATGCCACTTCCACAGAGCAAAGCATTGAACAACCGACTGTTTGGTCGATCGAAGTGTTTACCCCCACGCTTTTCTAATACATCAAGCATCGTGTTAAAATCACCAAGCATAGCCCAAGCTACAGAGGTATGATGTTAGATTTCCAGAAGTCTTGTCCATAGGAACTTCCTCTTCGATGGACTAGGGCTTCCATAGACAAAGGTAGCATACCAGGATTGGTTTATTCTACAATGTATAAATTGCCTATGATTGTATATTACTTCAAGGTGACATTTCGCTTTGTCCCATAGGACCCAAATGCCATCACAAAACCTGAGGGCCTCCACACGGTGTGAGGAGGTGAAACCTATCTTCTTGATAACATTGCTCGCCGAGGTGCCGCTACATTTAGTTTCAATAAGGACCAGTATATGAAGCTTATACTTCAGCTTATACTCTCTAACAAGACGGATTTTATCCTTGGAACAAGCCCCTTGGATATTCCAGCAGATGATGTTCATTAAAAAATGGGTGAGGGTGGGAATTACTGTATAACAGCAAGAAGACCTTGTCCTTGGCCTCCACCGTCACTTCTAATATTTCCATTATCTCCAGCACCTCCGGCTTCATCATTGGTGCCCAAGATCATGGTGTCCATGTCCTGGTCCTCCTCCACAAAGCTGAGTTGTTTTTTAGGGCCCGAGGGTTCTAGCTGGCCAATTGTCTATGTGAGCTTACCCTTATTACGCTCTCTTCCAGGGCTCATGACGACGTTCTGATAGATGATCTTCCTATTCCTTAGGATGACACCAGTGTTGCTTTGGCTAGTGTTCCCCCAGGAGAATTTGTCTGGTGGGATATTTGATTCCACCTGTTTCATTGTGCTCCTAAAACGGAAAGCCTCACCATCATTGGGTTCCAGGCTTCTTCCTTCGGACATCTGATCATCAACCAGAGTGATTGTTGTATCTAGTTCGATAGCATCTCGTGCCTTGTCATTAACAGTGACTTGAGTCCTCTGCTTCGGTGGCGGCCTAGGGGGCTTTCTTCTTGTTCTTTCTACTAACAATGGCTTCCCAATATGAGCCTTCCCTGGCGTCAACTGGGGTGGTCGGGTCCGCGTTGGTAGACTTGTTGTGAGTAACTTTATCCCATGTGGCCTCCTTATTAGGTGCCTTCTCCTGGCTTAGCGCGGTTAGTTTTGGGGGCTGTCTCCGTGCAGGTTTGGGGGCATGAATTGCCTCTGTGTACGTGCATGGGACCAGGGGGTTGAGGATGATGCTTCAGTGGGAATGAAGGCCAGTGCATGGTTGCAATCTTTGTCTGAGTGGCCAATTCGACCACATTTCATACAGACAGTTGGTAGATTTTCATACTCTAGTCTATATTGCTCTCCATTGAGTAAGATTGTCGGTAGAAGGGGTTTGGTGGGATCCACCTCTACTGCAATGCGAGCGAATTTGCCGCAGTCACCGGTTGTTGTTGTTTCATCAATTTTGATCGCCCTCCCGACTAGGTTACCGATAAGAGCCAGGAGTTGACTCTAAAAGAGGTAAACGGGTAGGTCCTTCACCCTCAACCACATGATGAGCCTACGTAGGATCGGGTTTGAAGGTCGAAAGTCTGTGGACCATGATTGAACGGAGAGATAGTTTCCAAAGATGGTCCAAGGACCTCCGGTCATGGCCTTAATGAAGTCAGATTCATTGGCTAGTTGGATGATGTAGTAGCCCATCTCTAAGTTGATCGTCTTGAAAGAGTTCGATGGCGACCAGATCAGGGAAAGGTGGTTGACAAGGGTTTGAAAACCAATGTTTCCTCTGATCAATTTGACGATAACTTCATATCTCCATGGTTCCAACAATGGTGGGAGCGACTGACTCTGGGTTGATTGTTAGTGCGGGAAGAGCCCTGCTGCAATCCACCTTGATGTCGTTGGTGGTGAGTGTATCCGGGGATACTATCTTGAGAAGGTTCGATGCCTTGCGCCCTATCATGAATTCCTTGTAAGATCGATCGCTTTGTTCTTCATGAGCGGCACTGCCTTGAGCGTTCCCAACTAGACTTCCAGTACCAGCATGGCCAGTAGGGTCATGCAGTGTCGTCCGCGTGTGTGGGAGATCGGAACCACGCACATCACCTCCTCTTCCTCCACTCCTTCCTCCTCGATTGTGGCTCCCGACGTCGCCGCCTAACCCTAGGCGGTCTCCCATTCTTCTTCTGTCCATAATAGGGGAATCCTTGAAAATGACTATCTGTCCATAATAGGGAAATTCTTGAAAATCAATTCTCTAACATTAACTAGAGTGTGCTCTACCACAAGTTTTACGTACAAACTTATCATGTCTCTATTGACTTGTCAATGATGTTGATGACTTTGAAAGGCCTTGATAAGCATGCTCACTTAGGTGGTATATTCCATCTTCTAGAGCTAGGTCTTCCTCTACTATGAGAAGACACAACATCACTTGAACAAGACACATCCTATTTTGAAAAGAATCCACAACCTACTCAATGTCCAATGCTACTCTGTCCTCATCTACCAAATTCTCTAGATTTTTTAGAAGTGATAATCAACTCTATATATGTCTCGCTACCTCCATAATTCTCCAAAGTTCTCTCTACCCTTCGGCTAACTGGTTATATGGTGTGTTTGATTTCAAGATTTATATATGCATGAAACCTCATGTCAACTAGTACAAGTTGTTGACATAAGTTAACCAAACTCGTATGATATCCCTCATACTCACCAAGTATCATACTTTTTCTATCTAATGCTATCAAGCTGACTTTATCGTATTTCTTAGGAATGTATGAAGGAAATACTTTAGACAAAACACATCCACAATGTCCTCCCAATGTCATCACTATATCTCTCATGTTATCTTCTACTTCATGCCATAATAGGTCATCATCTCCTTTGAGTAGATAGATAGTACAGTTAATTTGTTTGTCTTATGTTAACTCTATTAGGATGAAAATCTTTTCAAGATTTTAGAGCCATGCATATGATACAACTAGGTTTGTTGTCCCAGAAAACCTAGTCCAATTGAGCTTCTTTACTGGCTCATAGGATCTCATCAGGTCGTTCTAGAAGATGAAGACCTCCTATCCATCTTATATTTCTCTTTTCTCTAAAAAAAGATGCATCCTTGATGTCTCATCTCTATTTTCTCCACCTTTCATCATTGTATGAGCGTCAGGGCCACAATGTCTCTGAAGTTATTCATTACCATACCACATGTCCTCTTCTCAGCATCTGCAAATGCGCACCAACAACATGTAATGTTTAATATTTATAGCTCAAAGAGGAAACAATACTAATCCTATTGATCCCTTACCCACCTATGTATCAAACCTAAGATCTGATTGCTAAGGATGACGAGACCTAACCCACTAACTAGGGTTTAAACCCATCGATGTGAGATTAGACTAACCATCCACTTTTAGTCACTAATTGGAAAATCAACCTTAAATTTTTCTTTCTATAAATATATAGAACTAGTGAAACATCTCTCAAAATTAATATATAGCATCTGATTTAAGCATAAGCATCATGAGTTTGACTTCTACAATATATTATACTGAAAGAAGCTAGAATTAGATTTAGTACACATCATGTACAACTTATTACAAAACTACTATCAATCCTCTCACTCACATTTCTAGAGGAAGGATAACAGACCATCTAACTAAACTAGCTATTCCTCTAAAGACCTTATATGATCTACTCCTGATGAAACTAGCTTCTCATTTCTCCTATTGAATTGGAAATCTACCTAAATTTTTATTTAATGGAGTGTCTGAGCTACAAATCCCATGCATGAAAAGTTGTCAACTAACCATGATAAACCATATATTTATATTGTTAATTGAATTAAATATAGAAGAATATGAGCATGGAAATTGAAATCCGTGAATCACCCTAAATGGAAGGAGTTCTAATAGTAACTACCGTAAATAAATCAACTAAATCCATTCATTAGTCTTGTATTATGTTTATTATGCCCTAGACTCACATGAAGTGTACCATACCATATTTGCAAGTATCACAACAAGCTATGGATCCTTATTATATAAGACTGATAGTATACATGTGACTCTAAGTCTACTAAACTAACGACGTGGTTGCAACGAGACTCGCCACATCTGGCATTGAAGGACAAATAGCTAGTTGGATAAACTAGAGTCCTCTTCTAAATTTGAGTACTTAGGTGGATAGTCAATGCACTCTACTTTACTACATATATTAGTTGTTCCAAAAGGACTGACTCACTAAGTAGTATCTGAACTAACTCAATTGTATTATCTACCATCAAAATCTCTTATTGATGTTGAGTACCTCATTATATTAAGTAGACCATCCTCACTGGGCTTAGGCTCCATTTGGTAACACGATTATTTTCATCACAGTCATGCATCCAAGATGAACCACCACGTAAAACTGGTCTAGTGGATAATCTCAGTTAGGTAACCACAAACGAGTGTGAAAAATATGTAGAAGTTTACCAATTGTCAATCAAGTGTTTCAAGATTAATATTTTTGGCTAGCCGTGGTTGACTTTTGGTCTTCTACCGCTAATGTATCTGAAGTAATCGTGTTACCAAATGTTGCCTTAATCCATCAAACCTCTCTGGTACGCCCTGACTGCCTCATCTAGACTCTACAGTTGGTAAACGTGTTCCTTTTTCACAATGCAAACTTTCATGATGGATTCTATGATAGTCAAGGCATCTAATGTCAAGTTGATTCTTTTGTTTCACAAATAGATTTAGTATTGCATTGTTCTTAGCTTAATTTTGCACTTAACGCTTCCATTTTTATTTGTTGAACGACGAACTAAATTTGAATCACCTGCATTAATAAACTAAACTACTTGAATTTGATAAACTAAGCACATTATATAATATATTAAAGTACTCATATAATTTCATGAGTAACTAGTTGGCAGTAACCATCAATTTAATCACACAGACTTATTATTGTAGAATTTAGGGCAAATCCGGAACTCTGGTGCCTGGTGCCTCTAACTGTACCACTAACATTCATCACATTTTCATAGTTAATTTGTTTCAAAGTTGCGTGTATTTTTGAGAGATTACAAATATACTAAAACAATCAATCGCTCAGCTAAAATTCTCATGGTTTGGCTCAATAAGTCGAAAACAATACTCAACATACAAGGTGATACTTATTCTTTACAATTTTTGGCTTAATTTCTGTAAACCGCATCCTGATTGTTATTTACAACTCTTACATCTAGACTTGCAATAGCCTATGGCGCAGTTAATTCCCACACTTGCTAACAGAATGAAACATGTACTTGGTATCTATATGTAAGCTACAAGTGAAAACTACATGACACCGAACTAAAACAAGCCAGACGAGCTTACTTTAAAGTACACGCAACCAAACCATTGATGTGTGGTTTATTTCTCTGTTATACAACTCTTGTTTTGAAAATCACGCCTGGAAACAAAACCACGTAAAATGAAACAAACACTTAGATTTATTGGCTCATAAAACAATCCCATTACACCGGTCTATTTTTGCCAAAGGAATCAGGTATGGGTAGAAAGCAATTGACGTTGTTATTATTGTTTTTCATCGCCACCTATGGTATGAAACAAACGGCTCATTTCTCACCCAAAGAAAATCTGCAATTGGTTGTGAGAGCAAACGGCAAAAACACAAACCTCTTCGAGACTTCGACTGTCCAAGACGACTGCTTGTTGAAGGCTTGTAACTTTGTAAGCCGCTATTTCCCCTGACCTCTGTTGCTTTCCTCGATAACTATACCATGCCCGTATACGGGTTCTGGGTCGGTTCCTCCCTTAGGACGGCGTCCTGCCCTGGATGGTGGATCTTCATCCTTTTGATCCAAGGCCTGCGTGCCGTAGTAGCACCGGTTATCCGGCCTGCATACCTATCCCGTTGGAAACGTGACCCATTCCCCTTCGCTCAATAGATACCGAATCATCCTTTTTGGCAAGGAAGAAGAATCCTCACCGATTCAGCGACTTTAAAGTTGAAACCCTGTATCGAGAGAATCATAGAAAGAGCCTCAGATAGCTTTATCCTCTTCCACATTAGCAAGACCAAGACGTTCCTCTATATGATCCCCACCCCAAAATTTTGGTGGAGGTTGGGGTCGTTTCGGTGCACTCTTTGGTGACTAAGATAGAAGACTAGCTCATACCATGGGTTCCGCATATTCGATCAAGTACAGCTAATCTGCTAGTCGCTCTCTCTATCTACTGGTCCTAGTCTCGTTTTAAACAGAGAACGGAACAAGGAGCCGATTCACGGCTACTGTATTATAGAGAAAACCCAATCCACGAGAAGAATTCTCACTCTGAAGCTCTCAATCGGCTTACAATTACACAAGAAACCAATAAATTTCAATCATTCAAACAAAAAAGAGGCGAGGGTAAGTAACCCGCAAAAAAGGTTAGGGTACCGGAAACACCGATCACCGAAACACCAAGGCTGGTCAGGGCATCCTGAACTCTCACCGTCGCTGGAACGTACCTCCTCTACTCACAAGAGAACACCTGCGCAGGGAGCCGGCGTGACTCGGAGAAGCCGAAGCAGGCGTCGTCGACGGCGTCGCTCTGGCACCAGCGGCACCACTTGGACCGGGCAATGCACAGATGCTTCGTCGCCATGCCCCTGCAGCTCGCGCTCTCGGACCTGTTCTCACCTACCGTCTTGCCGACTCTACCCGCATAGTAGGCCAGTAGATCTCGGCCGCCGTGGGCGGCTTTTGGATCTGGGGAGGCGACCGGGAGGGAAGGGACGGAGACTAGGAGGAGGATCAGGAGGAGGAAGAGATAGACTAGGGATGAGAGTTGGATTCGGACCGCAAGGCCAGTGCGGTTCGGAGCTGGAGTAGTAGCCATCCTCATCGGAAGAAGGAAAGACAAAGGGAAGTCTTTCCGCTTTGTGAGGGTCGCCCAGAATAGAGAGGGGAAATGGGGACAATGTTTTGACCGTACACGATCCGTCAGGCGGAAATTGGACTGAGAAAAATCCACAAGTACTGCCCTTAAAATCTATCATTTACATTTCAGTCAATAAAAAGAGGTGGTGCGGATATGAAGTGGTTCACATATAAAATCAAAAACCAGATCACGAAAAGCACGAACTATATCACACTTAATATGAAAATATATATATTTGTATCATTGAAAAATTGCGGTCAAACCAATGTACCGCGGTAAATTTTGAACAAATTTCTATTAATTATATTAGCATTTTTATGAAGTTGTGCACAAAAAATAAAAGTATCCAGAAATAATTGTGTTAAAAAAAAATCAATATGTGCTCAATGCAAAAAATAGTGGTTAACCGTACCACACCACACCACATTAGGAAGAAATTGTTCATTTTCTCTTAATAACATTATGTATAAATTTATCAGAAAATTGTACACAGTAGATAAAATAGCAACATAGAAACATGAATCAAGAATGTCATGTTCATAATACATTATAAATAAACACTAAGTTTTTGGTTCATGTGAAGGTACATTCTAACTTTTTTAAAAACTAATAAACACATTATAATTTTTTCCCAATTATACATATTTTTCTCATTCAGAGTACAAACATCACCCTCTTCTTAAATGTATTAAGTTCCCCTACTAATATACATTCTCTTTTTAATGGCACTATCATGTTGAAAATGCTTCTTCAAGTCTCTCCTTCCAATTAAGTCTTCCTCCTCATTTCAAACACACAAGCTATAATTTTTCTTCTATATATTTATTTTTAATGAGAGAAAAATAAAATAATAGTTAAATTAAGTGTAATCATATATTTTCTGAGAGAGGGAGAAAAGTCAAAACTTTTGTGTGAGAAGATGGTAAAATATTTAAATAGTTATGGAAAAAGATGACTAGTATAATAGATGTAATAATCTCTTCTTGACTCTCTCTTTTTCTATTTTATGTCTTTCTATTTTATCTGCAACTTTTTATTTTTGTTGATTTTATTTTATCTCCACTAATAACTACATCCATCAGTCTACACATAATAAATCACTTATAATAATAAATCAAGTTCTCATCTTAATGATATATCTTCTATTTTCTTATTGTTGTGTGTTTGTATATGAGATTGGCATGAAACAAGTTGATAAAACTTACATAAAATATATTAAATGATTCCACCACCAACAACAACTATCTACCACCATTACATACATGACTCTATACACTTATAAAATTATAGTTAAATATAAATTGCAATGTATATATATATAAATATGAATGTTAATTTTTTCATGTGCTAGGGACGCATGTATGTTTAGACTACAATGAGAAACACTAATAATGATACAAAAACATGCCTACCATTGGCTCTACAAGGATGTTTCTCCTCCCATGCCTGGTAAATGGTCATCTATATGGAAGCTGCCCGTACCCCAGTGAATTCGCACCTTCCTCTGGCTCCTGCATCACAAAGCTCTCCTCACCAATGTGGAGAAAGCTCGAAGGCACATTCCGATGGAAGAAAACTGCCCAGTCTGCTCCAATTTGAGGGATACCATTTTACACTGCTTACGAGACTGCACTACTAGCAAATAAACATGGACTGCATGCCAGGTGGACCCTTCCTTTTTCTTGCTCTCAGAGGACGATTGGATTACGGCAATCCTCGCAGCTCCTTGCACTGACATATCCTCCATCATCCCTGTGGTAGCGTGTTGGGCGATATGGATGCACCGAAACGACTTCATTCACAATCACAAGCACCTTCCCATCAGTAGAATGATCTCCTTCATTAACGACAAGGTGCGAGCCATTCTCTCCCTCCCTACGCGGACCACCACACCCGCCACCGCACAGGTCGACCGTCGGCGCACATCTTTACTTAGTGATTTCACGCTCTTTGTTGATGCATCATTCAGCTCCAGCTCCGTCCCTTTCGGGATTGGAGTTCATGTTGTCAACACGCACGATAGATTCTTACTGGGCCATGGTTCGCCCAGTCACGCCGGCTCAACGTTGTAAGCAGAGGTCCAAGGTATCGTTTGCGCTTTGGAGCTCTGCAAAATCACAGGGTGGTGGACTCCCACCATCTTGTCTGATGCTTCCACAGTAGTGCTTTTGACTATTGAGGTTGCATCCGCAACAACTCTATTTGCCCCTCATTTGCGTCGGCTTCGGAAGCTCTGCGATGAAGTTGGGTAGCCATGCATTCTTCACATCCCTAGATCCCTTAATGGAGTAGCGGATCGTATAACCCATTTTTCTGTAACCGTTAGCTCAACTTTTACGTTTACCAATAATGTGCCCCCGTGGCTTTGTATGAACCTTGATGTTGATGTTGCGAACTTTCTGCCCGCAGTGGAGAGCGGGGTGAATACAACTTGATCTCTACATTTCTGGAAAAAAAATGATACAAAAATATGTTTTTTAGTGTTTACTTTAGTTTTCCATAATAAATTATTTGGTTTCATTTAAACCTATGTTTGATTATTATATTTTAAAATATTTAAACTATATGTATTTGTGTTGGTGTCAATGTTGAACTTGATGTTTAAGTAAATTAAATCGTGATGGATGTAAAATGTAAGTTGAGGTAGATGTGCATTATTTTAAATTTGGTTAATTTTGGCCTAATATATAAGAAATAATATTATATTATTAAGAATGTACTAGTAGTTAGTACTGTTAAATCTAATTATAGAGGAAATTATTTACTATTGCTAGATAAAACTGTGTTGATATTTGGAAATATGACATTCAAATATGAATAATAATTATTTTAAAATTTTCAATTTTGAATTAATTACGCACGTAAAATCCAAAAATATGTCAACCCATCCTTCCTACACCACCCATAATTCCCATATAAGCCGAAACAACCATCTTACACACACACTAAGCATCACCATCACAGACAAACAACAACATCAGCGAAGACCTCACAAAGTAAATAGATGTAAGACCCCTGACCAAGCTTTATGTTTGATTGTGTTTACTTTGTATAGTGAGATGTTTAAAACTTGATTTAACCTCTTGAGGTAATCTAATAACAAGTGACATGCTTATATTCTCAATCTGGTCCAATTTGATTCGTGTTTGAGCTATCTTTGCTATATTGGTGCTTGTTTGGTCAGAGTGCAATTTACCCATGAATGAGGGTTATCTTGGAAATTGCCACATGTTGAGAATGTTTCTTGTGCTTAAGAATCATGAGAGAGAAGACGATGCTATGTGGCACCTTGTATGAACCATGGTTGATGATGTGACACCACATGTTATATTAAGTGGTAACCATGCTAGGGTTTGAGTGTTGCAACCACTACACCACTCATGGATGAGTGTAGAAACCACAACACATACCCAAGATGATGTTGTTTCTACCTAAGTGACCTAGAGGTGGCTTGGTCGAGATGGGTTGTCCTCTAGTGAAGTGTCTCGACCATATTTGTATGGTGACCTAGTGTGTTGGTCACAACAAGTATATAGGAATGTGTTTCAACCGAAACAAGGTGGTAGATGACCTAGATGGTCAGTACACTTTTCTAGATAAAATTAAACTTTGAGATATGCATGTGAGTGGGGATAAGTCTATTTTTTTTGGAGGGCATGTGTCCCTTGACAACCTCTTATGTTGACACCTCATAACCCCTTACTTCTCTCCTACCTTGTGTATATAATCCTTCCTCTTCACTTGCTAGCATCTTTTTTTGCCCTACTCTCTTCCTTCTCTTTTGTGACTGACCTTGGAGCCTTGGGAGCAAAGAAGGCCTGACTTTGAAGCTTGGTTGGCCGATCAACCTTACATGTGGAAGATCTTGTGCTTGAGCAACATCTTTGTGGTGATTCTTGGTGATTTCTTCCCTTGGTAAGTGATCTTAACTCTTGATCATATGTTTCCCCTTTTCCAAAACCTCTATCTTCTTCTTCCTCTTGGACATGAGACTATGGATCTACCATGGTGGATTTCCTTGAAGATCCTCTCTCTTTACAAGGGTCGGAGACCATGTTTGACATGGTGGTACCCAAGTGAGAAGAAGCTATTTTCTTTCTTCTCCTTTGGTTCAGCCTAGGGTTGTTACCCTTCTTCTTGAGCCCTTTTTTTAACCATGGTTTTCTTATCTTTTGAGGTGATCCTTTAGTTGTGGAGTTGCACTTGGTTGGAAGCTCTTCTCTCTCATGGAACTTGTCATGTTGGGATTTTTTATCTTCAAAATCACAGGCGGGTTATATAAATTTTCCCTCATTTATTATTTGCATCTTAAACCTAATCATATGTTGATGTCCTAAGTCTAAAAACGTGTTCATCATGGTAGAAGAAGTAATAAAATTTTTAGGGCTTAATTTTGTAGTATTCTTAAGAAGATTACTTTTTCTTATAAAACCCTAAATTCTTGTACCTGGTTTTGTGATGATTGAGAAATCAATATGCTTATTTGGCTTTTTATCTATGGAACAGTGTCACCTTGTGTAGGGTTTGTTCATATTAAATAATAGGAGATTTTGGGTCTATTTACACATGCAAGAAACTTGGTTTTCTCTCTCTAAACATAGTCTTTGGTAAACCTTTTATGACCCTTGTTCTAGGGTTTGATGAACACCTTTGTATGAAGACTCTTGGTTATCTTGGTTTTATCATCTGTTTCAGCCATGTTTGAACCTTATATGGAGTTTTTTATATGGATGACCTATGGTCGCTACACCCCTTGGTTTTCCTACATTGGTCGATACCATAGAGGGTGGTTGTTGCGATTACAACAACCCTAACTTTAAGAGACTGGTCGCAACACAATGTTGTTGGTCGCAATGCAACACTTCTTCTTGAGTATTATCTCTATTGTTTGACTTTGAGGTTATGATGGTGAAGTGTGATGGTTGTAACATTTAACTAAGGTCATGAAGAGATTGTAATATGGGCCATCAGATGATATTGTCGTTACCATTGAATTGGTTTCGATCGCAACACACATTGCATGGAGGATTGACACACCTTGGTGTAGTAGCAGATACAACGCCTTGTTTGCGTATCATCTAGTGTCATCGTTGTAACACAATGTTGTAGTCACAACACCTTGTTGGTGATCAAGGTTGACACACACATACATGCACATGGTCGCTACACTTGTACAATTGTTATAACCCGTTCCTAGCTTTGTTGGTAATCCTAGAGATTTAAGATAATCTTAATGCTTGTCATGCTTTTATAAGTAATATTCTATGTTTTACTTTATATTAACTTTAGTAACATTAAATACTTATTTGGGCAACTCATAATCATGACTTAAGCCTACTATAAAGATCCGAGTTGGAGTAATATAGCATTAACCCATACATGTATGCAAGAAGAGAGTTAATGACATTGTAGAATATATTTAATAAATGATTTTTCATTTGATAATATTATCAAAATAATATTATAGAACTGTAGAGAATTCTATTATGAATCTAACAAAAAAAAGAATGAACCAAATCGGAGTTAAAATGAGAGAGTTATGTCCTTTTTAGTAAACATGTATAGAGTGTCACGACCGCAATGTTGCATCATGTGTCGTGACTGTGACACTGCGTCGTGTGCCATTACCGTGACGCTGCATCATGTGCTGTGACCACGACGCTCTGCAATGACCGTGACACTACGTCATGTGCCGCGACCGTGACTGATGCCGCTCAGGACAGCCAATCATAAAATGATCATATCTCTGTCTATACTTATCCATTTTCAATGAAACAAAGTGCGTTGAAACTGTGATTTGATCTTCTATCATGTCAGACACCTTACTCTATGAGAGGGTGACCTAGAAGGAAATTTCTGGGTCGGGTGATTTTTGGGGAAGAACGTGAAGAATGAAAAAAAATAAAAAAGGATTGTCATAGATTCGACTTGGTAAGTAATTTTAATCGTCGATTCTTCCTCCTCCTCATTTCTCCTTGCTCAGAATCCCTAATCCAATGAATCTGAGGTTTGGTTTAACCTCTGATTTTCATCTTCTACCTACAACAGGACATCTTTAGGGTTGAAAGGAAGAAGAAACCACTGATTTTACTAGGATCTTGATATGGATTCGAGATTTTTAGAGATGTGCTGCGTTTTTAAGGTGTTTTCACACCTTAAGGTGAGTGGGTACTTTCTTTAAATAGTAGATTGCATGAAAATGAGTTAAATCATCAAAAATCTTCAATTGCTTAGTATGCAAGTACAAATACTAAGTTGCCTTTTTGATCTAGCTTTTGCAAGATGATATGAAATGGATTATTTCTCTGTTATGATGAATTTCAGATTATGAAATCACATTAGAAATGATTGCAATCCATATAAATGAGAACTCTAAAAGTAATTATCGAGGTTACATGAATATAATAAAATTTAAGGTTTTCGGCTATGACTAAAATTGTTGTATAATTGAATGAGGAAGTTTGCCTAGTTGAATCTCCTTGGTTATGAAGGATTGTTTTATTTGTGTGAGTATTACATATATGTCAGATAAGATCTTGGATTTCATTCTATAATATCAATGTTTGCTTGATATATCAATAGGGAGGGTGAAACCTTAAATGAATGGAAAAGTTGGAGGTTTGCAAATAGACATCTTAATTCAATGTTATTCTTGATGTATGATGTTTTACTAAATGGTGTAGAAACCCTAGTTCAGTTTATTATAGGTTTTCATATATATATATATATATATATATATATATAGATATATATATATATATATATATATTCCATCATATGTGAACTACTGAGAGCAATCTTTATCGGATGATGTTATGATGTATTAAATCTTTATGCGAGTTATGTGATAAGTGAATGAGGTAAATGAAACCCTAATGATAGGGTGTTCAGTGAATCAAGTATTGTGATATTAATATTTCTCAGTATGAGATGTGGTTATGCTTAACAGTTCAGTTGTGATAAATGTTATTAGATGGTTTATGAAATGAATAGTTTACAAAGTTGGACTAATATATGTTGATGTGATTATTGAATTGTGAATTTAAAGAGTGAATTAGATATGTAGATGCCTTGAACAATGTAGAATCCTCACAGGATGAGGCCTGCTGTAAAGGTACTCATTTTAGACCTTCTTTGGAAACCTTCGATTTAGGACTCAAAACTAGGACCAAAAGCTCACTTAGGTTTCACTGATTAGGCAAACACATTTTATTTCTCAATTTGGAGTTAAAATGCATTATTTATCATTTTTAGAACATTTATCATACCAAAAATGGCATTCAAAGAAAACTTCAAAAAATCATTGATAATTAGGATTCAAAAACCATAAAATCATATTGTACATGAAAAATCCTTTCCAACGACTATTTATTTGTATTTTTCTGAGCAAGTACCAATTTACTATGAATTAAAGAAATTGGACCAATCAGATTGCAAGAAAAAGCCATGTAGGCTAAAAAGGCTTGCACGAGAGAGAGAGAGAGAGCCAGATTACCATAATTGTAACATCCCTAACCTGGGTTATGAACTAACCCTAGGTGTTTTACTTAAATATGTGATTAATTGCTTGTGATTATCTTTTAATGTGTAGTGAAACCTTCTAAGGAACATATATTTCCATTTCTGTCCTTTTTGAACAATGTTGTAATATTGTTTTGTTAAAATATGGACTTATGTGAAAATTACCCAATTAGAGGGGTTAACTTGCAAATTATACATTTTTAGATGTTCCTTTTGTGTTGATACATCATAAGAATGTATATGATGTAGTGATATGGTTTTCACAAGCTTGGGCACCAAGATATAGCTTGTAGAGCAATACTTGTGCTTTAAAACCTAGTTTTAGTGTAAAGTGCAATTTAC
Source organism: Alisma plantago-aquatica (assembly GCA_963693085.1). NCBI lineage: Eukaryota > Viridiplantae > Streptophyta > Magnoliopsida > Alismatales > Alismataceae > Alisma > Alisma plantago-aquatica. The sequence continues at coordinate 313,812,703 of OY856410.1, forward strand.
CCAAAACATAGGGTGCAACATGTAAAATATACCCTCTAGAGTATCTTTCATGACTCTTGGCATCAAGTAGAGTAAAGATGATGAGGAGGGTGCCTCATTTGAATGATCAAATAAGAAAGATAACCCTTGTAATTAAATAATCAAGTTGTAAGCAAAATGACCCTTTTATATGTGTAACTTAGCAAAGTGTTTGGATTCTTCTTCTCTAGACCTTGGATTAAGAAGGAGTTTTTGCTTAAGTAGAGAAGGAGAGACGTTCCCAAGAAGGATAGAAGGACCCATATGAGAATAAGGGAAAATAGTTGTCCTTGTCTTGAAAATATACCCAAAGTATATAGGCTCATCTCTTTTACTAAGCAACGGATCGTTCCCTTCATTTCCCTTCTTATCTTCTTGCTTTGACCGACTAAGAGGGAGCTCAGGAGCAGGGGAGAACGGCCAAGCAGAATTGGGTAAGCTTTGATTGCCATCTAGCTCGGATTCATGGAGGGAATCTTGCTATAAGGTTGGTTTGTTAGTCTTTCTTACACAAATCTTCTTTCTAGCCATCTTCTCCATCCAATTCTTGAGGAACGGACCTTGGACAACCTATGGAGCTCAAGCCACCATTAAAGCTTCGAAGCTTGGACCTCTGGATCGGTCCTAGAGGCAGTTTTATAACTCTAAACCTTAAAGCTTTGTTATGCATCTTTCTTCTATGCAAACATTGCTTAATCTTCCTCCTTAGACCCTTCCATGAGTTCTTGCTAGCAAAACTGTGAAGAACAGTCCATGTTCTTGAGGTAGAAGAAGGGGGCGTGAATTCCAAAGTTCACCCTGATCCTACTTTAGCAAACGATCCTCCACCTCTTGCCCAAACGGTTTGCAAAACCACTTGGAAGCAAACGGTTTCAAAACCATTTGGAGGGCAAACGATTTCATAAGATTGTTTGGAACAAACAGTCTCACGACCGTTTGGAGGGTTTGACCAAACATTGACCATTTGGAGATCTTCTGTACACATTATGGACTAATCACCCACCAAGAATCATCATCTAATTCCATGTAATTTACCAATTGAAGGCACATTAGTCACCTAAACCCTAATCGGGTTTATTGCTGATTTCAAAGGTGCAATCATGTTGAAGTTTGGGTTGAGTGGCCCAAACGGTTTCAAAACCATTTGGGGATCACCCAAACGGTCTCAAGATCGTTTGGTGATCACCCAAGACCATTTGGAGGTCTAGGGTTAAGAGAATTTGACCAATTGAGGGTCCAATCATATCAAGTTGTTGAATAATCAAGTGTTGATTTTGTGACCTAATTTAGGGTTCAACCCTTAAGTGAATAACTTGGTTTTTTAATAAAATAATGGGAAAACAGTCTCAAGACCGTTTGGAGGATGTCCAAATGATCCCAAGACCGTTTGGGGTCAAGTCATGACCCAATTGAGTGATGGTTCAATGGGTTCAACATCAATTACACTCATGTTGATGTATGTTGAAGGTTGATCGATTCCAAACCCTAATCCAATTGGTCCCAACCCTAATTGGTGATCAATTTAGGGTCAATTGAGTGTATAATCAGTAAAGGATTAACCTAATTGACTCAATTGCTAAGTGGCTAACAAGTATAAGAATGTTTGAGGGGTTCAACATTGAAAACCCTAACTCAATTGGAAGTGTTGATACACTTTTTGGTCCATGCGGTTTTGAGGGTGTTTGGACCAAACGATCTCAAGACCGTTTGAGTCCAAATGGTCTCCAGACCGTTTAGGGCCAAACGGTCTCAAGACCATTTGGGACCAAATGATCCCAAGACCGTTTGGTGACCATGCGGTTTCAAGGTCGATTTGCCCATGCAGTTTCAAAGTCAAAGTTGGCCAAACGGTCAATGAGATCAAATGGTCTTCACCTCAACTAGGGCAAACGGTCTTGATGGTGTACTTGGCCATGCGGTCTTGAAAGTTAACGGGACCAAACGGTCAACAATTCCATGCGGTTTCAAAACCGTTTGGAGGTTGATAGTGCAAGACCATTTGGGGTTCAAATATGTTAAGAATGTTTGATGCTTTGAAGGCTAGGATGGTTTAGTAGTTGTTCAACCTAAACCCTAAAAATACCTAAAGTCATTAAGGTGTTAAGTAATTAATAGATTAGCTCATGCTATGGTCAATAGAGAAGATTACCAAGGTACCCTTAAAGGGACAGTGTGACTAATACCCCTTGGTCAAGAAAACCCTAATGACCATGATGGTAATGACATGACTTATGTTATCAAAGTTGTTTTGACTTAACCTAACCAAAAGTGATGTACACATCATCTAAAAGTAAGAGGAGAGATAAGACTCCATATATGTAAGAGAATCAAGTAATATAATCCCAACATGTATGAATGCACATAATTAGGGTATGATCCTTTATACTGAGATCATGGAAACCCTAATTACGATGACTAATAACTCTTAACCTAATTGAAGGCATCAATGGAAGTTATCCTCATACATGAAGATGATGTGATCTTAAATTATTGTAACATGAATAGTAAACCCTAATTCTAGGGTAATATCATGTATTGAGAATAGTAAACCCTAATTTAGGGTGATGTGATGAAAGGAATAATTCTGGGTTATGCCTTTAAGCATGAAACCCTATGAATGAATTATAATATGAGGGATCCTTATGCCTTGTAAGTTAAGGGGGTTTAATAACCCTGATTGAAGTGAATAAACCCTAAACCTAGATATCAACTATGGTGATGTAACATGGTCGTGGTATGTTATTAATAGCACGACCTTGCTACCGAGCACGACCGTGGTAGCTTCCCTTTGCACGACCGTGCAAGGTAGCACGGCCGTGGTGTTCTCCAATTAATTTGAAAAGAACTCATATTATGCTGATACAAATGTTATATGCATGTTTCCAATTATGTTAGTCATGCAGGTTGATATCAAGAGGTGATCATATCCAGGTAATGTTTATGATGTCATATTCCTTGAAAGCACTGATAAGCTTTAAGAGTAATGATATGTTATGTTGCCTGGTAAGTGGTGACATGTGAGAAATATATACATTGCCTCAATCAAGGTCATGTTGTTAAATGACTTGATGCTTATATGTCAAGTGTTATGATGATATAAGGGTTAGAATACCCATGTTCCTGAATCATATGATGAGATGGTTAGGGATTGATATCCCAATGATAGTTTGATGAGAAATGAACTTGATACATGTAGTGTTCTTCCTTTATAGCAATTGTTTTAATAGTTTATGTTTGAAAACATGCTTGATGCTAAAAGAATGCTATAATGTACATAAATAATCAAGTATAATCATATCATGTAGAGCCCTGACCATAGATCCATCATTGTCAGAAACTAAATGATGGTGAAATAGGTTTTCCTAAAGGAACTCCTGGAGCACATACTTTTGAGTATGTGGGGGATTATGGATGCGAATATCCTTACATCCTAGTGTAGGAATTGATGTAAGATGTATCTCTAATCCATCAATCCTTCACTATATGTTCATGCCGGGATGATGTATCACTAATCTCCCGAGGATATCGATAATGCCGCATCGATGAGAGATAAAAAAGAGATCCCTCGATGACAAAGAGAGTACAGAACGTCATTGTGACTCTAAATATCGAAGTTGCCAGAATACCCTGGAAAGCTATTATAGCAGAGACACGAGATGTCCTGCATGTTGATCCTCACTCTGACTGAGGAAGATGAGGTCATAAGAATTCGACTCTTTTGATGACCTATGTATGGTACCGATGCGATTTCATAATGGTCGGTTGGAGTATGAGCGGTATACCTCATCTCCTCAGGGCATAGTAATGTTTGAAAAACATAATCAGCAGTGTAGAATAATTTCTTAGGTTGAACTACGAGGAATGATGATTGATAATACATTGTTTATAATGTTCTGGTTGAATAACTAGTATACATGTTCTTCATATTCTTTATTTGAGATATGTCTTGATATTCAATTATGTTATAATTGAAATGTTGCTTAATTAGTTATATAGTGTTAAACCTGCTGTTGAATACTTAAAGTTTTACTGCTTAATGTTATTCCTTTTTTGCAATAATAAAGTTTTTGGCGGAGAGTTATAACTCTCACTGGGACAATTATTCAATTGTCTCACCCTAGGTAGACGCCGAGGGCGAAGGAACCCATCTGAGGGTGAGCAGCAACAACAACAACAACACCAGGGACAACAGTGAATCTCAGATGGATATACTGTCTGTCAAGTCTTGTAGATAGTATGTCCTATGTGTCGTCTCTGTACTCTCAGGTCCTAGGAGTCAGTAGATCTGAGATTTTTGGCTTAATGCCTCAAGATTTTGTATCTTGTCTTGTACAGATAACATGGCAATTGATGTATGTAATCACTCGAGATGTGATTTTACAGAGATGTAAATGTCAAATCATGTTGTAAACAACTTAGTTTCTTTCTTATAAAAGAGATTTATTATCTAAAGATCTCTTTCCAAAAAGTTTTAAAATTTAGTGATTTTTGATAATTCCGCTACTAGTTAATCGCTTCCGCACTCATTGATCTTGTTTTGCCACGACGGTCATCTCAATTTAGTGGTATCAGAGCTGTAGGTTCGTTGAGTCTACAGAGACATAGGACTTAGGATGTCGAGTCTATTCTTAGTGTCTTCCAGTATATCTAATAGTGTCTTCTGCTCATCAGGAGAAGAAGATAAGTTAAGGATGTCTGGACCACACGAGGAGTATGTTGTGGAGAGTAGTACTGCTGCATCGAGAAGAGGTGCAAGAGAACCAGATAGAGAAGGACTTGTACCTGAACCACCCCAGTTCAATCCAATTGACATGGGGAATCTAGCTGTCCAGACCATGTTTGGGCAGTTCATGACTGCCATGACACACATAACAGATAGGATGCCTATGCCTGCACCTAGGGCACCTACCCAACCTGAAGGACAAGGAATCGGCAGGACGTTTGAACGACTTTGCCGAGTTAGAGAAACCGAGTATTTTGGAACAGATGATCCCGCAGATGCCGACCTGTGGTTAACAGAACTAGAGAAAGCCTTTAGTATCCTGAACATCCCAGAAGTTGAGAAGGTTAGGCATGTTGTCTATCTTCTCAAGGGGAGTGCTGGGCACTGGTGGACCATGGAAGAACAGAAGAGGCCTGGTGTGGAGGTTGCATGGGAAGTCTTCCGTCGGGAATTTATCAATAGATATTTCCCTAAGACGTTCCTGGACGAGAAAATCTCTCAGTTTGAGAGGTTAAGGCAAGGTCTAATGAACATTAGCGAATACGAGGCTAAGTTCATGGAGTTGTTGTGGTTCTATCTGCACATGGCTGCTACAGAGGAAGAAAGGATTCAGCATTTTGAGAAAGGGTTGAACACTGAGTTGACTACTCCCGTGTCTGCCCTAGAGAACAGGGAGAGGTTTTCTACCTTTGTAGAATCTGTCAAAAGGATAGAGAGGTCCCTAACAGAGAAGAGACAGACCCAGAGCAAGAAGACGTATCCTCAATTCCAAGGATCTTCATCTTGAGACTTCAAGAAACCTAGGTTTTCTACGCCTACACCACCACCTAGAACCAATCCCTAGACATAGTGGACATCGAGTAGAGGTAGCGGACGAAGCCTACCACTAGAAGGAGCTCGCAATTCAGCATATATGTCGGTTACAGGACCACCCAGACCACAACAACTGAACAAAAGTTGCTATAATTGTGGGAAGATGGGACATCTGATGAAAGACTGCAGAGCTAGAGAAGCGAGTGTAACTCAACCTCAGAGGCAGAGTCAGCAAGGGTCACAGAGGAGACAGTTTCTAGGAGGGGCTAGAGGACGTGGACAAGCATCCCAAGCTGGATCGTCAACACTGAATCAACCACAGGCAACAACAAGGTTTTATGCGATGAATCCACCTAATGCAGTGATCAACCTCGGGTTGTGGCAGGTCAGATGGAATTGTTATATTCTGATATGTCTACATCCTGCATTGTATCTGTTTTGATTGATCTGGGTGCTACACACTGCTTTATCACTCGAAGGGTGATTCCTAACTGCAATATGACAGTCAGTCATAGGGCAGATAGTTTGTTGCTAGAAACTCCGTTGAGAGGGTCTGATGTTTTGCAGGAGGTATGCTCTCCCTGCATCCTCTTATTTTATGATCATCGCATTCAAGTGGATCTTATACCACTTGAGATGCAAGGATTTGATATAATCCTTGGGATGGATACCTTAGAAAGGTATAAGGTTGTTTTGGATTGAGAATCCAAGCAAGCTATGTTTGCTGTTGATAGTGACACATGGATCTTTCAAGGAGAGAGAAAGATTCTACCCACATGTCTTGTGTCAGATATGTTTGCTATGAAGCTGATGAGGCAAGGATGTCATGCATTCTTGGCCCATGTGGTAGATACTACCATGGATAGTCCTAACCCTACTAAAGTTCCTATAGTCAGGGAATTTCAAGATGTATTTCCTGAAGAACTTCTAGGTGTGCCACCGCCTCGAGAAATTGATTTTGAAATCAATTTGATCCCAGATACACAACCTATAGCACAAACACCATATAGGATGGCGCCCACCGAGATGGAAGAACTCAATAAACAGCTGCAAGAGTTGCTTGAGAAGGGCTTTATCCGACCGAGTACTTCACCCTGGGGTGCTCTGGTCCTCTTTGTTAAGAAGAAAGATAGATCAATGCGGCTGTGCATTGATTATAGACAATTAAATAAAGTAACAATAAAGAACAAGTATCCTCAGCCGAGGATTGATGATCTTTTTGACCATTTGTGTGGTGCAACCATCTTCTCTAAGATAGACCTGAGGTTGGGATATCATCAACTCCGTATTAAGGATAGTGACATACCCAAGTCCGCCTTTAGGACAAGGTATGGTCACTATGAGTTCACAGTTATGTCGTTTGGACTAACTAATGCACCAACTGCATTTATGGAACTCATGAATAGAATCTTCTGACCTTTCCTCGATCACTGTGTTGTTGTATTTATAGATGAAATTTTGATCTACAGTAGAGATGCTCAGCAGCATGAACAACATCTTCGTCAGGCTCTAACTTTGCTAAGAAAACACAAGCCATATGCTAAGTTTAGCAAGTGTGAGTTCTGGTTACCTGAAGTATCTTTCCTTGGACACGTGATATCTGCCTCGGGTATTCGTGTTGATCCTAAGAAGGTAGAATCGTTTCTACAATGGGAGCAGCCGAAGACACCGACAGGGATCCATAGCTTCTTAGGGTTGTCTGGCTATTACCGAAGGTTCATTAAGAACTTCAGTTCCATAGCTCTACCGTTAACTAAGTTGACCCGAAAAGATTTTCTTTTGCTTGGAGTGATAAGTGTCAGCAATCTTTTCAGTTGCTGAAGGAGAGGTTGACAGGTGTACCTGTGCTTGTGCTACCCGAGCAAGGCAAAGGATACATAGTTTTCTGTGATGCATCCAAGAATGGACTCGGATGTGTGTTGATCCAGGATAAGCAAGTAATTTCTTTTGCTTCCCGAAAGCTTAAGAAACACAAGGAGAATTATCCGACACACGATCTGGAGCTAGCTGTTGTGGTTCATGCCTTGAAGATCTGGAGACACTATCTCTATGGAGAGACATTCTAGATTTTTACTGATCATAAGAACTTGAAGTACATCTTCTCTCAGCACGAACTTAACATGAGGCAACGCCGCTGGATCGAGTTAATCAAGGACTATGATTGTACAATTGATTACCACCCAGGGAAAGCCAATGTAGTTGCGGATGCCTTGAGTAGGAAATTAGCAACACCAGCCTAGATAGAGCACAACTAAATTCCTTAGTATGCTCTAGGAGAGATATGCTTATCTCCTTAAGGCAAGACAATGTACAGTTGAAAGTATCATTGTTAGCTGGATTGTTGGCTGAGATGCATATAAAACCTACTCTGAGAGAGCAGATCAAGGAGGCACAGCAGGTTGATGCTGCAGTTCAACAGATGAGATCGGAGTATGGTAATGAGAAAAGAGATGGTTTCCATGACTCAGATGACCAAGTAGCCTGTTATCATGGGAGAATGATAGTGCCGGATGTGGATAACTTGAGAAAGTTAGTTCTGGAAGAAGCTCATTCTTCGATGTATGCCATGCATCCAGGAAGCACCAAGATGTATCGAAATTTAAAAGATATGTATTGGTGGCCTGGAATGAAGAAGGACGTTGCTGAGTTTGTTATGAGATGTCCTGTGTGTCAGCAAGTTAAAGCTGAACACCAGAAGCCTACAGGAACAATGCAACCTTTACCCATACCACAGTGAAAGTGGGATCATGTAACCATGGACTTTTTTGTTGGCCTACCTAGGACAAGCAAAGGGCATGATTCCATTTGGGTAATAGTTGATAGGTTGACAAAGACAACACATTTCTTGCCTGTTAAAATGACCTATTCTGCTGAGAAGCTGGCCCAGTTGTATGTTGAAGAGATAGTGCGACTGCACGGAGTCCCAATCACCATTGTTTCTGATAGAGGTCCCCAGTTTACGAGTCATTTTTGGGAGCGACTTCATAAAGCTTTAGGCACCCAGTTAAGGTTTAGTACAACCTTTCATCCTCAGACTGATGGACAGTCGTAAAGGACTATACAGACCTTGGAAGACTTGCTGAGAGCATGGGTTCTTCAGTTTACAGGGAGTTGGGATCTGCACCTAAGCTTGATAGAGTTTGCCTACAACAATAGCTATCAAAATAGCATTGACATGGCACCTTATGAATCTTTGTATGGTAGACGTTGTAGATCACCCCTATGTTGGTATGAAACTGGTGAGTATCAACTGTTAGGTCCTGATCTTGTGCAACATACCACAGAATATATTAAAGTAATACAATAACAGATCAAGACTGCACAGGATAGGAAGAAATCTTATGCTGAAAAGCGTCATAGACCCTTAGAATTCCAGGTTAGAGACAGAGTGTATCTCAAAGTCTCACCTTGGAAGGGAGTTATGAGATTTGGAAGGAAAGGGAAGTTAGCTCCTAGGTTTATGGGGCCTTATCCAATCATTGAACGGAATAGAAAAGTATCCTATAAACTAGAGTTACCACCAGAGTTACAGAGGTTACACCCTGTGTTTCACATTTCTATGTTGAGGAAATGTCACCCTGATACAGAATCAGTTCTACAACCTATGGAGGTAGAATTGAATGATGATATATCTTATGAGGAAGGACCAGTGTCAATCCATGATAAAAGAATTAAAAACCTGAAAAAGAAATACATAAGTCTTGTGAAAGTCCTCTGGAATCACCGTGGTGTTGAAGAAGCCACATGGGAACTAGAGGAAGAGATGAGGAGGAAATACCCTGCTCTTTTCTCTTAATATGTTTTGTTGATTTCGGGGACGAAATCCTTGTAAGGGGTGGATAATTTGTAACATCCCTGACCTGGGTTATTGTGACGTCCCCAGATTTTCTAAAACTTAATCTGATGTGTGACGTCCAAATTGAAACCCTCACCTCAGCGAGAATCCCAATTTAAACACCCCACACCAGGCTAAGAAGAAGAAAATCAGAGGAAGTCATAAGGAAAAATCAATCAGTAGCACATGTACATGGACAATAATAAAACCCTACACACATGTTCACCATTCAACATATAATTACAACATGAATTCTTACAACATTTGATATTACACATTAAAAGGTAAACTTATACATATACATGTATTGCAACTAAAATACAGGATCTTAAGACAACAAGTCCACCTGTACATCAGCTCGCCACACAACTCTCAACTATCCTGGATCTCCAAGAGCATAACCACAACCTAAACAAAAGGTTACATGCGGTACACGTGACGTGTATTTTACTACGCGCTAAAACGCAAGTATACACGTCGAGTAGTACAGGCCTTGTGAGGCCCGAGTCGAACACAGGGATACGTTGAATTATTGGAGACTCCTACTAGCTATTCACGATCAGCTAAACCGGATAACAAAATAGGGTTTGTTGTCGAAATTAAAATAAAATAAGAATAAAACAAAACAAACAATCGATCAAAGGTTAATCTAATCAATTCAAAAGGGTATCTTTAGGATTGTGGATTCATCGCAGGTTATTATTGTATTAGGTTTCATATAATTCCTCAATTTTCTCTCTCTATCTGGGTAGTGGCCTGAAAACAGAATTACCCACTGTCGTGGTGTAATTCACTACTTAGATTTAGGTTGATTCCACCGTTGTAGTAATCATTCCCCTAAACTAAGTGCATTACGGGCGATCTCTCAGTTTCCACATTTAATTTTACACCTCCTTTGTCAAGGGATTTATCGATTAATGTAGGTTTCGTCTCTTTTCAACCGTTATTCCTTCTGTCGAAGTGATTAAGGGCATTAGGTTATTATTATGGTGATCAAGCATAACAATATATGGAGAAAACGAAACTATACCACGGATTTAAGAGAGAAAATATGAATTATTAATATAAAACTGTCATACAATGCGTTCCCGGGCTACTCCCGGTCCTAAAGATGGAGGGGATTAGCCCCGCATGTTCATCTCGCACAAATACATGGTAGAAATAGGGGAGATCATATGAAAAACGTGAATTAAATGGGAAAACCCCTGAACGGAGGAGAACCGGTTGATCCTTTGCATAGAACACGAGCTTTCCCGCCTCTCGGTGGTGAAATCCGTCTTCGGTAGCGTCCGGATCAACAGGTATGAGCTTCTGGCCTCCGTTCTCCTTTCTCTCGCTCCTCGGCACTTGTGCAAAAGCAAAATGAGATGATCCTCTCGTCTCGGCGGCCGTCATTAGGTATAAGTCCCTAATTAGGTCGTCAATTAACTCCCGCCGTCCGATTGAGATCAAACTGAATCCAACGCATATCTGTCGGTGTCGATACCATCGACGCGAGTCGATGGTATCGACCCGGTGTAGTAGCGACAGCCTTCTTGTCTTTTTGTCTGAGTACCTGTGGCCTTCTCAATACCATCGACTTGTGTCGATGGTATCAACCTCTTTGTAGCGTCGGTTTTTGTCATTTAGCGACGCTGTAGCCTCCATGCGTCGATGGTATCGACTTGGTGTCGATACTATCGACAGCTTCCTCGCCAGCAACCTGAAGGGGTCTCGATACCATCGACTTGGGTGTCGATGGTATCGACTCTTTGCTGCTCCTTTCGGCTGGCAACCTGTGGCCTCGTCGATGGTATCGACTTCCGTCGATGGTATCGACGGAAGCAGATACTTGTTTTTCCTGAAATTCAAAGAAAAGATCAAATAAATCCACACGAATTATAATAATGTGATAATTAATGCTCAAAATGATAAAACTAAGGGGATTTGACATAAAATGATGGCAAAGACCGAAATGGGTGAATTATGCACTATTAACCATAAAAATGACTAATAAAAGCACAAAACACATATTAAAAAGGTCTATAAATGCGACTCAAAATCATCGCATCAACACGTCAACACAATATTCAAGAATATTGTACTGAGTACTCCTACGTGTCTTTTATATACCTCTCATCATATCTTGGCAATAAGATAAAACTAATATACTTGGCAATGACAGAAGAATATAATAAAAGTGTATACTTGCACAAAGATATTCATTAGCAAAGGAGAACACATATTTTTAATCACATTTTTATCATATATCGCGTACATCTGCCCCCAAGGGCTTTGATGTTTTTAGGCCTTGTCATATAAATAGTACATCTGCCCCTAGGGCTTTGATGTTACATCTGCCACCAAGGGCTTTGATGTTTTTTCAATGCACTATACTACCAAAGAGTTTAGTGGTATCATATGATGGATTAAACATCTTAAGTTTCATGTGTTCATATCCATAAGTACAGAAAATCAAGCAACATATCATGCAAGAACAATCATTTCATCAAATATCATATGCCAAGTATTTTACTACACATATAACACAAGCATATTATATAATAAGCCAAGTAAGAGGTAATGGCGTACCTTGATCACAGATATCCTAATCACATATCCTCATGTCATCTATAACTTTATTAAACTTGATTAAGACAAGATCATATACTATCATTAGATTCTTATCATCTTAACCCTAGTCGTGTTCATAGGGTTTTACTTATCTCATTAGGATATTCTCATGATTACTTGTATTCTTGTCTTATATTTACTTACTGATGTCATTTTCCAGATCATGGTTCATTATCTGAACATTAGGTTCCATATCCTTTTTGGTGGACATATTAACCCTAGTTTATATACATCATTCAAATTAGGGTTACAACCCATGTATCAAGGTTCATCTTCATATAACATGGATTCTGTTCATCATTATGATCTCATAATTAAAACTGAGGTTCCATATACTGATATGAGCTTATTTTGTAAATTTCATTATATATATTGAGCATGCATGTATTTATTTCATTTTATTTAGGGTTATAATCCATAAAAAGGCATATAGAGCAAATTACAAGATTTTGTGTATCAACATCATGGTGACATCAGATGGATTACATATATGATTTGTCACTTACTGGTATTTTCTCATAATTTTTGGTCGATGTTTGATATTTATTATCCATCCTATGAGCATTTCACATCTTACATATTATCACTGATATTAAGCATAAAAAGTCTGATATGATGGTTTCATATTATTCTACACATTTACCAGAGAATTTTGGTACCTTACTTGTATTTTTCTGAGCATCGACCTAATTATTGCGATTTATTGAAGATCTGTGAGATTATTGGATTTTACCTCTTCTGGCCAATGGGACGATGCCACGTGGCTATCAGGGCAACAAATCCTTCTTTGCCTTCCTTTTCTCTCCGACATCGCAATCTGGCTTCTCCCAGTATCTGCGTGAGTCTGGCTCCTCCATTCTTCTGGAGCAAGCCGCCACCAGAAGACAGATCCCAATGAAGGATCAACGTCGATGCTCACCTCCTCCTCTGCTTCTCTGACCGCCACAAGGGAGCTCTACGCTTCCCGATCTCCATTCTCGCGGGTTGGTGCCTGAGTCCCACAACGGGACTCTACTTCTCTGCCAAAACAGGGCGCCACCGCGCGCATGAATCTCCAACGAGCTAGCAATGGAGCTGGAGTGCTCCTCATCGACTTCTTAGGTGTCCATCAGATTCTTCCACCTCCTCCTTGTCTCTACGACCATATTGCTCCTCGATTACAGCTCTAGACCTCCATCTAGGCAGGAGCATCGCTGCCAGCTGCTTCTGTGGTAGAGCAAAAGGGGGAAAACACCCTTGGTCCTCGTCACACAAACATGAAGCATCTGGGAGCTTCGCACGATGTGCATGAACCTCAACACGGATCGAAAACATGGGGGAAGACCTCACTCGAAACCCCTAGACTCCATCCTCTTCCCAGGAAAAACTAGGGATCGTCAGCCATGAATAGCTTCCTAGGAAAGCACTTTCATTTGTGTAGTGAATGCACTCATCCCCGCTCTTCCTTTCCCCCTCTGTTATCTCCGTTTGAACTGCCTTATAGCTCTAGCTCTTTCTCCCACCCATGGCCTGTGAGAAGGATGGGGAGACTGTGCTGGAGGTTGCTTCGTTCTCTCTTCCTACTGGACCAAAGCTTACAGATAGAGGGTCTATGGTTCCGTTTTGATGAGACGATTGTAACTGTGCGGTTAGACTTGCACATACTCTGTCGTTTCCTCAGCGTGCGATCGTGGGTTGGTCGTGGTTGCAAGCATCTCCACTACCTTGCTCTAACTGCAAGGTAGGGGATGACTGGTTGCTATCTGATCTTTCATTTCCAAGGGCTGAAAAAGGCCCACACAGCCAATCCATGGCTCACTTAGGTCTAGGGTGCGTGACATTGCATATAACCAGGCCTAAGATGGAAACATAGGCCCATAAACCTCAATTATGCACATTATTTCATAACATTCAAACCTAAATAACTCCCTCTAGGACCATCCAAATGCCACCAAATTTTAATCATATCTTCCTCACAACTCAAGCTACTTTGTACAAAAATTTGATGACCAAATGAATCTACTAGACCATTCAAATAAATTCCTCAAGAAGGCATAAAATTATGGATCCAAAACATTGTATAAACCTCAACAACACTCCAAATTTATTAAAACATTTGGGATTCTCAAAACAACTCAACATGTGTGACTTCACTTGTGTCATTGGACATTTAGGGTTCTAAAAGTCCACTTTATCATATCCTACACACCTTAAAAGAAATTTTGTCCTCGGAATTAAGCCAAAAATCCAGTCTTTTACATCATATACATCTTAAAAGAACTTTTGTCCTCGAAAGTAAACCATACTCATACTTCCAGGGAAAACCTTATCTTGCTCTCATCCACATGTAGGCACCATTCTATGTGTAACATATCCACAAAGGTTACCTAGAACCATGTATCCAAGCACTATTAGGAGGTTTTAAAAGCATCAAGGGTGAAGCCTCACTCCATAAAAGGCTCAAACAAGGGTATAGAAGCTTAGGTTATGTCATTACATATCTCATATGTCATATATGCTTCATTATCTTTAGCCACGCATTAGGGTTCCCACATCATATTACCATGTTCTACAGGAGTTAACTAAGATTAACTCATACATCAAGGTGTCATCAACATATTATTGAGCTAATTGTTAGAACATGTTCAACATTAACATATGCCTTTTAGGAGGAAGTTAGCAATAATTAATCCACGTTATCCATCTAGATCATATCAAGGTGTCATAATCATTATGTTGTGCTAGCTGTCAAACTACATTTTTCATCTTTATTAAGCATTAAGATTAACACCTCATGTAAAATGTTTCATTCATATGATCTTATTTCATTGCTCATAATAATTTACAACATTTACTAGTGATTTCATCACAAGATTAACGTTATCATCTTTATTCATGTATATGGTTAACCGTTTATAATTTGATATCCTTTGAACCATCTATAGGTTTCCATCATATCATGTCTATATATAACGTTTCGAAATCAGATCACATCCTTACATATATTATATCATGGTTGTGCTAACAAACTTATACAAGTGACTTGTTAAACATATATCAAAACTTTATCTAGTCCAACTGAGGTTCTCTTGTCCCATATCATGAGGGTACTGTCATGATCAAACTCTTTGAGCTAACTCAACTCTATGAGTATCTCATAAACAAAAAAACTTTATCTTCCCTCTTTCATCTAGGGTTACCAGGTCTACCTCATTGACACTAGTGATAACTTCATTAGCTCTAACCACATAGCACAAACAAAACATGATATGACATACTCTTCATAGATCTCTAACCATGAAACATGCTTACCCAAAACACTCTTATATACACCACTAGATTCCTATGTGGGAAACCACCAACCCGAGCATGAGGCTTCACAGAAACTAACATATCTACCTCGTCCAGGGTCTTGGGATCTCTCCCTCACCCAGATGGTAGGCACTCATATTCATATTCATATATGCACATATAACTAGCCTCTCTTTGTCTCTAGGTTTTGGTCTTCCCAAGGACATCTACGGATCACCAAAACTATAGGAATCATGCATTAGGAAACTCAACTCATTCACTCAGGAGTATTCTAGTTTAGGACATATCATATCACATATTTCTCGTATTTCTCATATCATGGAGTCTAGGTTCTCTGACCTTCTCCCTGGGGGTCTCACTCTCTCTGGAGCTAACCCTAAAACTGGTCCTAACACTAGAGGTCCTCTTTTGTAAAAGAGCTTGAGGCTCATGCTGATCCACAACTTATCTTAACTTAGAAAAGCACACATACTTGCATCATCAAATCTTATCTCAAATCTTCAAAACTCAACTTAAGTCCTAGAAGAAAAACATAGATCATCATAACCATATTATATCATCTACATAAGACCTACATCGTATCATCAAAACTTATTTCATCTATCATATATTCCAACAAGGCTCTAGACATCTAATCTAGAACTACTCTCTCTTCTAGACTGATGTTATCACTTTCACTTAGGTTGCATGACCACCTCCTACTCGTACATGTGTGGGGACACATTTTTGTAATACATATACATAATAAAATATTATATAGTTTTCTCCGATAATACATGTGTCAGAGAAAACTATCAAGGTTTGATCCGATTGGAATCAAAAACCAAATCCAAAAAACGAGTGTCCCACACATTGTAGAGAGCACAGTGCCATGAAAACTAGTGAAAAGGGTGAGAACAAGGGGTAGACTAGTGTAGCTACTCTAGACAACGTGCACAATATGTCTAGGGTTTCTCTTCCCTTGATGCACGTCATTTTCAAATAATGCAACGTCCCATACCACTGCACTATAAGGAAAGAACGACATCTAAGGACATGCTACTCAACAAGCACCAGTCTAGACCTAGTTCTCAGACATGTAGGTGCTAACCTAGAGGCTAGGTCAGATCTAGTCTCTAAAAGATGACTAATCTAACCCTAAAGATTATTATGGTTCAAGGTTCTTTAGTTTTCAGTTGCATAATGAGCAAATGTCAGGCTTTGCTATTGTTCATGCTCTAATACCACCTGTGACGTCCCCATATTTTCTAAAACTTAATCTGATGTGTGACGTCCAAATTAAAACCCTCACCTCAGTGAGAATCCTAATTTAAACACCCCACACCAGGCTAAGAAGAAGAAAATCAGAGGAACTCATAAGGAAAAATCAATCAGTAGCACATGTACATGAACAATAATAAAACCCTACACACATGTTCACCATTCAACATATAATTACAACATGAATTGTTACAACATTTGATATTACACATTAAAATGTAAACTTATACATATACATGTACTACAACGAAACTATAGGATCTTAAGACAACATGTCCATCTGTACATCAACTAGCCACACAACTCTCAACTATCCTGGATCTCCAAGAGCATAACCACAACCTAAACAAAAGGTTACATGCGGTACACGTCAGCACAATATTCAAGAATATTGTACTGTGTACGCCTATGTGTCTTTTATATACCTCTCATCATATCTTGGTAATAAGATAAAACTAATATACTTGGCAGTGACATAAGAATATAATAAAAGTGTATACTTGCACAAAGATATTCATTAGAAAAGGAGAACACATATTTTAATCACATTTCCATCATATATCTCGTATATCTGCCCCCAAGGGCTTTGATGTTTTCAGGCCTTGTCATATAAATCGTACATCTGCCCCTAGGGCTTTGATGTTACATCTGCCACCAAGGGCTTTGATGTTTTGTCAATGCAATGTACTACCAAAGAGTTTAGTGCTATCATATGATGGATTAGACATCTTAAGTTTCATGTGTTCATATCCATAAGTACAGAAAATCAAGCAACATATCATGCAAGAACAATCATTTCATCCAATATCATATGCCAAGTTTTTACTACACATATAACACAAGCATATTATATAATAATCCAAGTAAAAGGTAATGGCATACCTTGATCACAAATATCCTAATCACATATCCTCATGTCATCAATAAATTTATTAAACCTGATTAAGACAAGATCATATACTATCATTAGATTCTTATCATCTTGCATATCATCTTAACCCTAGTCGTGTTCATAGGGTTTTACTTATCTCATTAGGATATTCTCATGATTACTTGTATTCTTGTCTTATATTTACTTAATGATGTCATTTTCTAGATCATGGTTCATTATCTGAACATTAGGTTCCATATCCTTTTTGGTGTACATATTAACCCTAGTTTATATACATCATTCAAATTAGGGTTACAACCCATGTATCAAGGTTCATCTTCATATAACATGGATTTTGTTCATCATTATGATCTCATAATTAAAACTGAGGTTCCATATACTGATATGAGCTTATTCTGTGAATTTCATTATATTTAATGAGCATGCATGTATTTATTGCATTTTATTTAGGGTTATAAGCCCTAAAAAGGCATATAGAGAAAATTACAAGATTTTGTGTATCAACATCATGATTACTGACATCAGATGGATTACAGATATGATTTGTCACTTACTGGTATTTTCTCATAATTTTTGGTCGATGTTTGATATTTATTATCAATCCTATGAGCATTTCACATCTTACATATTATCACTGATATTAAGCATAAAAAGTCTGATATGATGGTTTTATATTATTCTACACATTTTTCTGAGAGTTTTGGTACCTTACTTGTATTTTTCAGAGCATCGACCTAATTATTGTGATTTATTGAAAATCTGTGAGATTATTGGATTTTTACCTCTTCTGGCCAATGGGACGATGCCACGTGGCTATCAGGGCAACAAATCCTTCTTTGCCTTCCTTTTCTCTCCCGCATCGTGATCTGGCTTCTCCCGGTCTCTGCGTGAGTCTGGCTCCTCCATTCTTCTGGAGCAAGCCACCGCCAGAAGACAGATCCCAATGAAGGATCAACGTCGATGCTCACCTCCTCCTCTGCTTCTCTGACCGCCACAAGGGAGCTCGACACTTCTCGATCTCCATCCTCACGAGCTCGTGCCTGAGTCCCACAGCGGGACTCTACTTCTCTGCCAAAACAGGGTGCCGCCACGCGCATGGATCTCCAGCGAGCTAGCAATGGAGCTGGAGTGCTCCTCATCGACTTCTTAGGTGTCCATCAGATTCGTCCACCTCCTCCTTGTCTCTACAGCCAACTTGCTCCTTGATTACGGCTGTAGACCTCCATCTAGGCAGGAGCGCCACCGCCAGCTGCTTCTGTGGTGGAGCAAAAGGGGGAAAACACCCCTGGTCCTCGTCACACAAACATGAAGCATCTGGGAGCTTTGCATGATGTGCAGGAACCTCAAAATGGGTTGAAAACATGGGGGAAGACCTCACTCGGAACCACTGGACTCCATCTTCTTCCCAGGAAAAACTAGGGATCGTCGGCCACAAATAGCTTCCTAGGAAAGCACTTTCATTCGTGTAGTGAATGCACTCAGCCCCGTTCTTCCTTTGCCCCTCTGTTATCTCCATTTGAACTGCCTTATAGCTCTGACTCTTTCTCCCACCCATGGCCTGTGAGAAGGAAGGGGAGACTGTGTTGGAGGCTGCTTCGTTCTCTCTTCCTAATGGACCAAAGCTTACGAATAGAGGGTCTGTGGTTTCGTTTTGATGAGATGATTGTAACTGTGTGGTTAGACTTGCACATACTCCGTCGTTTCCTCAGCATGCGATCGTGGGTTGGTCGTGGTAGCAAGCATCTCCACTACCTTGCTCTAACTGCAAGGTAGGGGATGACTGGGTGCCGTCTGATCTTTCAGATCCAAGGGCTGAAAAAGGCCCACACAGCCAATCAGTGGCTCACTCAGGTCTAGGGCGTGTGACATTGCATATAACCAGGCCTAAGATGGAAACATAGGCCCATAAACCTCGATTATGCACATTATTTCATAATATTCAAACCTAAATAACTCCCTCTAGGAGCATCCAAATGCCAACAAATTTTAATCATAGCTTCCTCACAACTCAAGCTACTTTGTACACAAATTTGATGACCAAAATCATCTACTAGACCATTCAATTAAATTCCTCAAGAAGGCATAAAATTATGGGTCCAAAACATTGTATAAACCTCAACAACACTCCAAATTTATTAAAACATTTGGAATTCTCAAAACAACTCAACATGTGTGACTTCACTTGTGTCATTGGACATTTAGGGTTCTAAAAGTCCACTCCATAACAGTTATGAACTAACCCTAGGTGTTTTGCTTAAATATGTGATTATATGCTTGTGATTATCTTTTAATGTGCAGTGAAACCTTCTAAGGAACATATATTTCCATTTCTGTCCTTTTTGAACAATGTTGTAATATTGTTTTGTTAAAATATGGACTTATGTGCAAATTACCCAATTAGAGGGGTTAAATTGCAAATTATACATGTTTAGATGTTCCTTTGGTGTTGAGACATCATAAGAATGTATATGATGTAGTGATATGGTTTTCACAAGCTTGGGAACCAAGATATAGCTTGTAGAGCAATCCTTATGCTTTATAACCTAGTTTTGGTGTAAAGTGCAATTTACCCAAAACATAGGTGCAACATGTAAAATATACCCTCTAGAGTATCTTTCATGACTCTTGGAATCAAGTAAAGTAAAGATGATGAGGAGGGCGCCTCATTTGAATGATCAAATAAGAAAGATAACCCTTGCAATTAAATAATCAAGTTGTAAGCAAAATGACCCTTTTATATGTGTAACTTAGCATAGTGTTTGGCTTCTTTTTCTCTAGACCTTGTATTAAGAAGGATTTTTTACTTAAGTAGAGAAGGAGAGACGTGCCCAAGAAGGAGAGAAGGACCCATATGAGAATAAGGGAAAATAGTTGTCCTTGTCTTGAAAATATACCCAAAGTATATAAGATCATCTCTTTTACTAAGCAAAGGATCGTTCCCGTCATTTCCCTTATTATCTTCTTGATTTGGCCGACTAAGAGGGAGCTCACGAGCAGGGGAGAACGGCCAAGCAGAATTGGGTAAGCTTTGATTGCCATCTAGCTCGGATTCATGGAGGGAATCTTGCTACAAGGTTGGTTTGTTAGTCATTCTTACACAAATCTTCTTTCTAGCCATCTTCTCCATCCAATTCTTGAGGAACGGACCTTGGATAACCTGTGGAGATCAAGACACCATTAAAGCTTCGAAGCTTGGAGCTCTGGATCGGTCCTAGAGGTGGTTTTATAACTCTAAACCTTAAAGTTTTGTTATGCATCTTTCTTCTATGCAAACGTTGCTTAATCTTCCTCCTTAGACCCTTCCATGAGTTCTTGCTAGCAAAACCGTGAAGAACAATCCATGTTATTGAGGCAAAAGAAGGGGCATGAATTCCAAAGTTCACCCTGATCCTACTTTAGCAAACGATCCTCCACCTCTTGCCCAAACAGTTTGCAAAACCGTTTGGAGGGCAAACAGTTTCATAAGATCGTTTGGAACAAATGGTCTCAAGACCGTTTGGAGGGTTTGACCAAGCGTTGACCATTTGGAGATCTGCTATACACATTATGGACTAATCACCCACCATGATCATCATCTAATTCCAAGTAATTTACCTATTGAAGGCACATTAGTCACCTAAACCCTAATCGGGTTTATTGCTGATTTCAATGGTGCAATCATGTTGAAGTTTGGGTTGAGTGGCCCAAACGGTTTCAAAACCGTTTGGGGATCACCCAAACAGTCTTGAGACCGTTTGGTGATCACCCAAGACCATTTGGAGGTCTAGGGTTAAGAGAAGTTGACCAATTGAGGGTCCAATCATATCAAGTTGTTGAATAATCAAGTGTTGATTTTGTGACCTAATTTAGGGTTCAACCCTTAAGTGAATAACTTGGTTTTTTAATAAAATAATGGGCAAACAGTCTCAAGACCGTTTCGAGGATGTCCAACCGAGCCCAAGACCGTTTGGGGTCAGGTCATGACCCAATTGAGTGATGGTTCAATGGGTTCAACATCAATTACACTCATGTTGATGTATGTTGAAGGTTGATCGATTCCAAACCCTAATCGAATTGGTCCCAACCCTAATTGGTGATCAATTTAGGGTCAATTGAGTGCCAAATCAGTAAAGGATTAACCTAATTGACTCAATTGCTAAGTGGCTAACAAGTACAAGAACGTTTGAGGGGTTCAACATTGAAAACCCTAACTGAATTGGAAGTGTTGATACACTTTTTGGTCCATGCGGTTTTGAGGGTGTTTGGACCAAACGGTCTCAAGACCATTTGGGTCCAAACGGTCTCAAGACCGTTTGGGACCAAACGATCCCAAGACCATTTGGTGACCATGCAGTTTCAAGTTCGATTCGCCCATGCGATTTCAAAGTCAAAGTTGGCCAAACAGTCAACGAGACCAAAAGGTCTTCACCTCAGCTAGGGCAAATGGTATTGATGGTGTACTTGGCCATGCGGTCTTGAAAGTCAACAGGACCAAACAGTCAACAATTCCATGCGGTTTCAAAACCGTTTGGAGGTTGATACTGCAAGACCGTTTGGGGTTCAAATATGTTAAGAATGTTTGATGCTTTGAAGGCTAGGATGGTTTAGTAGTTGTTCAACCTAAACCCTAAATATACCTAAAGTCATTAAGGGGTTAAGTAATTAATAGATTAGCTCATGCTATGGTCAATAGAGAAGATTACCAAGGTTCCCTTAAAGGGACAGTGTGACTAGTACCCCTTGATCAAGCAAACCCTAATACCATGATGGTAATGACATGACTTATGTTATCAAAGTTGTTTTGACTTAACCTAACCAAAAGTGATGTACACATCATATAAAAGTAAGAGGAGAGATAAGACTCCATATATGTAATAGAATCAAGTAATATAATACCAACATGTATGAATGCACATGATTAGGGTATGATCCTTTATGGT
The DNA here is from genome assembly GCA_963693085.1 of Alisma plantago-aquatica. Lineage (NCBI taxonomy): Eukaryota > Viridiplantae > Streptophyta > Magnoliopsida > Alismatales > Alismataceae > Alisma > Alisma plantago-aquatica. The sequence continues at coordinate 313,835,067 of OY856410.1, forward strand.
GAGATCATGGAAACCCTAATTATGATGACTAATAACTCTTAACCTAATTGAAGGCATCAATGGAAGTTATCCTCATACATGAAGATGATGTGATCTTAAACTATTGTAACATAAATAGTAAACCCTAATTCTAGGGTAATATCATGTAATGAGAATAGTAAACCCTAATTTAGGGTGATGTGATGAAAGGAATAATTGTGGGTTATGCCTTTAAGCATGAAACCCTATGAATGAATTATAATATGAGGGATCATTATGCCTTGTATGTTAAGGGGGTTTAATAACCCTAATTGAAGTGAATAAACCCTAAACCTAGATATCAACTATGGTGATGTAACATGGTCGTGGTATGTTATTAATAGCATGACCGTGCTAGGGAGCACGACCGTGGTAGCTTCCCTTTGCATGACCGTGCAAGGTAGCACGACCGTGGTGTTCTCCGATTAATTTGAAAAGAACTCATATTATGCTGATACATATGTTATATGCATGTTTCCAATTATATTAGTCATGCATGTTGATATCAAGAGGTGATCATAGCCAGGTAAGGGTTATGATGTCATATTCCTTGAAAGCACTTATAAGCTTTAAGAGTAATGATATGTTATGTTGCCTAGTAAGTGGTGACATGTGAGAAATATATACATCGCCTCAATCAAGGTCATGCTGTTAAATGATTTGATGCTTATATGTCACTTGGTAACAAGTGTTATGATGATCTAAGGGTTAGAATACCCATGTTCCTGAATCATATGATGAGATGGTTAGGGATTGATATCCCAATGATAGTTTGATGATAAATGAACTTGATACATGTAGTGTTCTTCCTTTATAGAAATTGTTTTAATAGTTTATGTTTGAAAACATGCTTGATGCTAAAAGAATGCTATAATGTACATAAATAATCAAGTATAATCATATCATGTAGAGCCCTGACCATAGATCCATCATTGTCATAAACTAAATGATGGTGAAACATGTTTTCCTAAAGGAACTCCTGGAGCACAAACTTTTAAGTATGTGGGGGATTATGGACGTAAATATCCTTACGTCCTAGTGTAGGAATTGATGTAAGATGTATCTCTAATCCATCAATCCTTCACTATATGTTCATGCCGGGATGATATATCACTAATCTCCTGAGGATATCGATAATGCCGCATCGATGAGAGATAAACAAGAGATCCCTCGATGCCGAAGAGAGTACAGAACGCCACTGTGACTCTAAATAGTGAAGTTGCCAGAATACCCTGGAAAGCTATTATAGCAGAGACATGAGATGTCCTGCATGTTGATCCTCACTCTGATTGAGGAAGATGAGGTCATAAGAATCCGACTCTTTTGATGACCTATGTATGGTACCGATGTGATTTCATAATGGTCGGTTGGAGTATGAGTGGTATACCTCATCTCCTCAGGGCATAATAATGTTTGAAAAACATAATCAGCTGTGTAGCATAATTGCTTAGGTTGAACTACGAGGAACAATGATTGATAATACATTGTTTATAATGTTCTGGTTGAATAACTAGTTTACATGTTCTTCATATTCTTCATTTGAGATATGCCTTGATATTCAATTATGTTATAATTGAAATGTTGCTTAATTCGTTATATAGTGTTAAACCTATTGTTGAATACTTAAAGTTTTACAACTTAATTTTATTCCTTTATTGCAATAACAAAGTTTCTGGTAGAGAGTTAGAACTCTCGCTGGGACAATTATTCAATTGTCTCACCCCCGTGGGATTTGACTTTTTAGGTAGACGCCGAGGGCGAAGGAACCCATCTGAGGGTGAGCAGCAGCAACAACAACACCAGGGACAACAGTGAATCTCAGGTGGAGATATTGTCTGTCAAGTCTTGTAGATAGTATGTCCTATGTGTCATCTCTATACTCTCAGGTCCTAGGAGTCAGTAGATCTGAGGTTTTTGGCTTAATTCCTTGAGATTTTGTATCTTGCCTTGTAAGAATAACAGAGCAATTGATGTATGTAATCACTCGAGATGTGATTTTATAGAGATGTAAATGCTGAATCATGTTGTAAACAACTTAGCTGCTTTCTTATAAAAGAGTTTTATTATCTAAAGATCTCTTTCGAAAAAGTTTTAAAATTTAGTGATTTTTGATACGCTTCCGCACTCGTTGATCTTGTTTTGCCGTGAGGGTCGTCTCAATAATACCCTTGGGGTGTAGATAATGTAATTAACTTTTTGAGGGTAGTTTGGGCATTGATCATGACGATTGCTTGAGGCAGACTGATAAAACATGGGCAAAAAGTCAATAATGCCCATGGCCGATCAATTGACTGATCGAAGGGGCATGGATATCTCGGTCATTGACTGACCCATATTGTTGCTCTACTTCCATGGCGATGGCATTTCATCGAGCATGTAACTGGAATTCTAGCTCCTTTGCCCCATCTCGCTACCAGATGTGAATACCTCAACTGAGGCCGAGGATGAAGTCCTTGCTTCATCCCGGTCGTAGCGACCTACAGAACCAACACCCACGTGCCCGAGAGCACAGAAACCAGGTTGCGACACTTTCCGGACAGAGGAGCAAGGCGGGGGTCAAAACTGAGTATTGGGGCTGAAAAACACAAGGCCAAGGGTTGAGAATCAAACGTGAGCTCAAGGAAAATTGAACGGAGGCAGCGGTGAGGTCAGAGGAGCATCATAAACCCAAAACCTATGTGGCAGTTGCGGAGGTCTGAACCAGGCTATAGGCCCCAGCGTTTCGGACACCCATGGGTCATGAAGAGGGTAGGAGAGGGAAGGACGAAGGTCCTAGTTGCTTACCGAGTATCCAATTGATCAAGACATGGCTGGAGATGTGAGGGGGTGGCCAAGGTCACCGGAGATGCACTTCAAGTAGGTCGGGGTGACTGAGGACAGCCTAGGGCCAATTGAGTGTGGATGAGTGATGTTTGGGGGCTGAGGATGGTTTTCCCAGCCTTAAGTAGGCAAGATGGGAACTCTACCCTTCTCTATAATCTTTCTATGGAGAAGAGGTGAAGAGCCCAAATGGGCATTTCATGCTTAGTGAAGAGAAGAAGAGGACTGATGGATCAAAGCGATCGGCTCGAGGAGACAAAGCCAACATAACTTGAATCGGCTAATTTGGTGAAGAGGGGAGTGAGAACAAGATTGAGAAGTCGGGAGACTAGGCTGCTTGTGCAGCTAGAGGAGGAAGACAACTCTCCAGCCATCAGATTGAGATCTAAGGGTAACCGGGCACGTGATAGAGAAATTGAAGCAACCTTAGTGTGACAATGAAATAAATGCAAAAATTGATTCATCTACTATAGTTGCACTATATTAAAATTATAAAATCAATTTGAGGGGTCAAATAAAGTCTAAAGGCCACCAAATTTAGACTATAGGTTGATTACGACTCCTAGGACAATGCTATGCAATTAGTTCCTCATAAATCACATGGTTTGGCCCTTAATTAATATATTGACTATTAATGCAGAGTGATTAAAGAGAAGATAATCTTTTAATGACATAATTGAGTGAATTTTGAGACATATCAACATTAAGAGTCATATCTCAACATAATAGCATCTTTTCATATATTACTATCATTTTTAGGAGAGAGAAAGACAAGGGTTAATTACACTCATAACTAATTCAAATACACATAATTACTCATATTTTACCCAAAAAGAGATAAAAGCTCCAAATAAAAATTATCCACTAATTATCTATCATTAATGGTCATATTGCATAATTAGACCCAATTATCACATTAATTGGAACATTTGTGCAAAAAATGAAAAACCCATTCATTGACATGAATGTGATAAAATTTAGATTTCATCATCAAACTTTGCTCAATTTCAATATTGAGGCCAAAGAAGATACAAAAGGATGGGAAATTTAGGAAAAAGGTCCAAAAGGACTAGAAAGAAAATAAAAGATCAAAAGTGGATAAATTGCAGAAAGGACCCTGAGATTCAGTCGGTTACACTTGCATTGTAAGGAGGAAACAACTTCCCAACTGGAGGTAGTCTAGATCGAGGTAAGTCGGAGCGCACCAGTAGGGTGTGAGGGTCTTGACTAATAGGGAAGACTCCTTACAGTCGTGTGGTACCCAACACCAACTAGGGATGTCGGTGGTACCTGTGTTACAGGTTGAGTGATTAGTGGTCAGTAGGTCCACTGACGCACAATAAGCCTGAGGGCTTTGACTCGCCGCATGAGTACCCAGGTTGAGAGGTGGACTATGAGATATCCAACCACTCCCATTAGCCGCCGAGAGGCAGATGAGTCGAGGCCCACTATAGATGGGGTCTTAGTTGAGAGATAGGCTTAGGAACCCATGCATGCCTCTAAGCCTTGTACAGTGAGATTGTAGCTTGCTATGATTCTTTCACATGTTGTGGTACACCTCATGTAACATCCCACTCTTGCTATGCAACTTTTCCAAATTATTTTATTCCTTGCATGCTCTTTTCCTAATTAGATAATTGTTGAGGACTTAAATGCAATTTTCCCATGTTAGTTTTGCAAAATAATTTAATTATGCTCAATATCTCTCTTATCCTTATTTTATATAAAGAAAATAGTTTCATGTATATATATGCCCTTTTGTTTAAGAAAAATGAGGATAAATGCTTTTATGAAAAAATTTCTCGCTCATATGATAATTAGTGATTTACATGTTTAATTTCTTATTTAAATGGCTTCCATTTTGTTAATTAAAAAGAAATAATATTAAGGGCACGTTTTTATGTTTTGCAATCCTTATTTGAGAAATCAATGACTTTATATGCATTATTTATACTCATTTAAGTGCACATAATGGTCTTTGATATTTTAGACCTAAAACGTGTGCAAGCTGTAAATCGAATTAAATAGGAATATCCTAGACCCTCTAATACACCTATGGTTCAAATTTGAACTCTTTTGAACCATGTTTGACCATTCAAATCGATTTTGAAAGATTTGAATATTGTTTAGCAAAGAATTTAATTCAATTTCATTGATTGCCTTTATTTCCCTAAGGTTCCGGTTCTTTTAATCTGTCACGCGTTACTTCCTCGCGCGCATGCACAGGGACCGTTGGATCAAGATCCAACGGTGCGGCCATCTTCTTCTTCCTCAGTTTTTCCTCGCACGCTATGGCTGTTTCACAAACCGTTTTCCCCCACCTTCGTTCTCACTCCACAGTCCACCGTTGCACTTGATTTCTTCACCAACGACTCCGGCTCGTCACCCCGATCTGAGCAAGCCATCACTCGCCCCCTCTATCCCTCTGTAGAGCAAACGCCCAATATAGGGCTCACACCCCCTTGAATAGACACCTCATCAGTCTCTCGCAACTCCATTTAAGCAACCCTCAAGCATCGGCAGACCCCATGTATCCCTCCTCCTCACTCAATATGTCCTCTGGATCCCCGAGGCTCCCCGACCTACTCGCTTTTGATTTCTGGCGACCTCTACCTTGCCGCATTGTTCGTCATCGCCTTTGATGCAATTGAACATCGAGTAAGCATCTACAGACCACCAGACATCTCCCCTGCTCTCTCGTTTATCGCGAGGATCCCCAATGCATCAGGTCCTATGGACAAGCTTCTGACCTCCATCTTCTTTCACCGCCATGGTGCTCGAGTGGCTCTTTTGATGCTAAAATCACCACATTCTCTTTGACTTGACTCCGAGATCGTTTTACTGATCCTTATCGACATGTAACTTCATGTTTTCTTCGGTCCGCAAGCTCCAACCTCCTCCCCTGTTCTCATGCTTTTTCGGTGAGTCCTGGAGATGCAGAGATCCTCACCTTCCTAGGCTTGATGCACCACCTCCACCGGACTCCAGGGGTGGCTCTCTACCCGCCAGGTTGTCTATGTCTTTCCTGATGATGCCCCATTGAATCGGGGTTGAAGCCCCAGCAGTTGCTCTTGCCATGGATCGACAGGAAGAAACCAGGTCAGGAAATGACCGTGGCACCGACATGAGTTCAATCTGTTAACTGATTTCTCAAGGGCACGATCGGTATTTCAACATTCGTCAAGTTCTCCATCGACCGCGAGAGTATTTTGTCGTAAATGACAGTTTTACCCCCCACTTGTTTAATTCATGTGTCGCGCGCGCTAGGGTTGTTTTGGTATTTCATATTTTATTTACATCGAAATAATCACATATTTAAATGATGTCACGCTATGGTTTCCTGATTTCTGATTGGTCCAGAGTGCAATATTCATAACTTTTGCATACGATCTCAAAAAAATATAAATAAATATGTTTTGGAAAGGATTTTTGATGAGGAATCCGATTTTGTGGTTTTTATCGACTTATTCTGCTGTTTTAACATCTCAATATTTATATGGACAAATTAGGGTTTAATTTGAATAACAAAGGATAATTATGTTAATTTCAGGTGATTAAAAGGATCCAACCAGTCAAACCAGGTTTGACTCAGGTGTTTTAGATCAAGGTTAGCGGGCCATGCCTTTGGAATAGTAAATTTGATTTACTGAATGATTATGATATGTTTATGCTCTTTATACTCAAGTCATGATAAATGTCATGTTTTTCCTCAATGTATATGATTATTGGATGTTGATTGTTATAATCTAAGTCTAAGAGTAGAAATCACAATAAGATTATGATTTATGATTAAGATACATGAAACCAAGATTAAGAGGGAAGAGATTCCCATCCATGCCTAAGAGGGAGAAATCCCAATTAAGATCAAGTTTAGGTTATTAAGAATATAAGTAAAGTCTAAGAAAAATCATGGTTAAGGGAATTTGATTTAATTTTATATGCACCTTGTTATGGGCTTTCTGAGCATTATGGGCTTTCCGAGCAATTATGGGCTTTCCGAGCATTATGGGCTCCATATGGGGCATTAAGAGAGGAGCATATACTTCTAGTCAAATTCTTCATGTAAAAGATGCAAATAAATGATTAATGTTAATGCATGTTCATGTTTATGTCAAATCATTTTATATATTATTTTTATGCTTTATAACATGCCAATGCCGCTTACTCACCATATTTGTTTTTCCTTTGCATGGTTTGGGACTAGATGTCCGCAGGAGTTGGAGCTAAGGAAAAGGAATCAACTTGAGAATACTAAGGACTCAAAGACCTAAGGAGTTGTTTCCTGGTGGGACGTCCATCTATGGAGATCCTATCTTTTCCTGATTATCTTGTTCATGTTTAGCATTCCTTTAGAACTATGATGTTGTTACCTTTCCAAGGAGAACTCTATGTATGAATCTATATTTCTATGAATGCCAAGTGTTGTTTATTTCTTGATATGAGATCATGCATATGACAATCCCTTCCTAATATGCCAAGTACTCCACATTATGGATAATGTTGGGGATTAGCCTGTGCTTCCACTGGTTACGTAAGAAACCCTAGGGAGGGGTGTTACATTAATGGTATCAGAGAAATGAATATATGGCCACTAAGGCAACACTAGAGATTCATATTATGTTCTAATATCATGTTATGTTTACCCTTTCAGATGGCCCCTAAGAAGAAGGAGAAGGTTGGTGAGTCAAGGCACTCACAAGGATCCTCTAGTGGTGATAAGACTGAAGACATGAACCACGCCCCTCCACCAGTCACCCTAGATGCCTTAGTAGCAGCCTTGACCAATGCCCTCCAACCTAGAGCCCCACCTAGAGTACATGAGATCTCCCTCATAAATTTCTTGAAGATTAGGCCCGATGCTTTCCATGGTGAAGATGAAGTTGATGTGGTGACCAAGGCTGAGGAATGGCTTAGGAACATGGAGCATTGATTTAGAGACATAGAGTGTCCCCCACGTAGTAGGGTTAGATTTGCCACCCATATGCTCAAGGGTGCAGCTTGTACTTGGTGGGAAAACCTCTTGGCCTCTAGGGAAAATGATGACCCTCCTTACACTTGGGGTGAGTTTGTAGAAGTCTTCAATGACCATTATGTATCGGAAGCCATGTTAGAAAAGAAGGAGGATGAGTTTGTTAACCTTAAGCAGGTGGGTGACATGACATGACTGTCACTGAGTATGCCATTAAGTTTCGTAAGCTCCAAAAATATGGTCTTGAGTACACTGAGCAAAAGAGAGCTAAGAAGTTTATTAGAGGGCTTAAACCAGACCTAAGTTATGCCTTGTCTGGTAGAGGACATAGGACCATGCAATCAGCCTTAGATGCAGCCCTAGAGTTGGAGGATCACCCTGGGAGGAATCATAAGAAGGAGGTACCCCAAAACAATCGTCACCATCAGCCCCATCAACCCCCTCCACCCTCCAACCACGAGAGAAAAGCCCCTGAGCCTTCTTCTGAGAATGGGAGAACCCTATGCCCCACATGCAAGAGAAATCATGGTGGTCCTTGTAGGTTTGGGACTTCTGTTTGCTACTATTGTGGCGAGGAAGGGCATATCAAGCCTAATTTCCCCAAGCTTGCAAAGAAGGATCCCAACCATAACCAAGCTAAGAACCCTAATCCTCCACCCAAGGTTAAACCAAGGCTCTTCACCATGCAAATGTCAGATGGAGAAGAGAAAAATGATCAAGGTAAGGGTAGTTAAGTAATTTATGTTGAATCATAATGCTTTGTTTATGTATGCTTCTTTTATAATAAAAATTTGTATGGAAATTTTGCAAGTTTATGTGAACCCTTAAGGTGGGTAGAAACTCTAGGAAATTTCGAGGACGAAATTTATTTAAGGTGGGTAGAATTGTAACATCCCACTCTTGCTATGCAATTTTTCCAAATTATTTTATTCCTTGCATGCTCTTTTCCTAATTAGATAATTGTTGAGGAATTAAATGCAATTTTCCAATGTTAGTTTTACAAAATAATTTAATCATGCTCAATAGCTCTCTTATCCCTGTTTTATTTAAAGAAAATCTTTTCATGTATATCTATGCCCTTTTGTTTAAGAAAAATGAGGATAAATGCATTTATGACAAAATTTCTCTCTCATATGATAATTAGTGATTTACATGTTTAATTTCTTGTTTAAATGGCTTCCATTTTGTTAATTAAAAATAAATAATATTGAGGGCACGTTTTTATGTTTTGCAATCCTTATTTGAGAAATCAATGACTTTATATGCACTATTTATATAAATTTAAGTGCACATAATGGTCTTTGCTATTTTGGACCTAAAACGTGTGCAAGCAGTAAATCTAATTAAATAGGAATATCCTAGACCCTCTAATACACCTATGGGTCAAATTTGAACTCTTTTGGACCATGTTTGACCATTCAAATCGATTTTGAAAGATTTGAATATTGTTTAGCAAAGAATTTAATTCAATTTCATTGATTGCCTTTATTTCCCTAAGGTTCCGGTTCTTTTAATCTGTCACACGTTACTTCCTCGCGCACATGCACAGGGACCGTTGGATCAAGATCCAACGGTGTGCCATCTTCTTCTTCCTCCGTTTTCCCTCGCAAGCTATGGCCGTTTCATAGACCGTTTTCCCCCACCTTCGTTCTCACTCCACAGTCCACCGTTTCACTTGATTTCTTCACCAACGACTTCGGCTCGTCACCCCAATCCGAGCAAGCCATCACTCGCCCCCTCTCTCCCTCTGTCTAGTAAAAGCCCAATATAGGGCTCACACCCCGTTGCACAGACACCTCGTCAGTCTCTCGCAACTCCATTTAAGCAACCCTCAAGCATCGACAGACCCCAAGTATCCCTCCTCCTCACTCCATTTCTCCTCTGGATCCCCGAGGCTCCCCAACCTACTCGCTTTTGATTTTCGGTGACCTCTACCTTGTCTTGTTGTTCGTCATCGCCTTTGATGCAATTGAACACCGAGTAAGCATCTACGGACCACCAGACATCTCCCCTGCTCTCTCATTTATCGCGAGGATCCCCAATGTGTCAGGTCCTATGGACAAGCTTCTGACCTCTATCTTCTTTCACCGCCAAGGTGCTCGAGTGGATCTTTTGATGTGAAAACCGTTGCGTTCTCTTTGCCTTGACTCCGAGATCGTTTTACTGATCCTTATCGACATGTAACTTCAAGTTTTCTTCGGTCTGCAAGCTCCGACCTCCTCCCCTGTTCTCATGCTTTTTCGGTGAGTCCTAGAGATCCAGAGATCCTCACCTTCCCAGGCTTGATGCATCACCTCCACTGGACTCCAGGGGTGGCTCTCTGCCTGCCAGGTTGTCTTTGTCTTGCCTGATGATGCCCCATTGAATCAGAGTTGAAGCCCCAGAAGTTTCTCTCACCATGGATCGGCAGGAAGAAACCAGGTCAGGAAATGACCGTGGTGCCGGCATGAGTTCAATCTGTTAACTGATCGCTCAAGGACACGATCGGTATTTCAACATTCGTCAAGTTCTCCATCGACCGCGAGAGTATTTTGTTGTAAATGATAGTTTTACCCCCCGCTTGTTTAATTCATGTGTCGCGCACGCTAGGGTTGTTTCGGTATTTCATATTTTATTTACATCGAAATAATCACAAATTTAAATGATGTCATGCTATGGTTTCCTAATTTCTGATTGGTCCATAGTGCAAAATTCATAACTTTTGCATACGACCTCAGAAAAATATAAATAAATATGTTTTGGGAAGGATTTTTGATGAGGAATCCAATTTTGTGGTTTTTATCGACTTATTCTGCTGTTTTAACATCTCAATATTTATATGGACAAATTAGGGTTTAATTTGAATAACAATGGATAATTATGTTAATTTCAGGTGATTAAAAGGATCCAACCAGTCAAACCAGGTTTGACTTAGGTGTTTTAGATCAAGGTAAGCGGGCCATTCCTTTGGCATAGTAAATTTGATTTACTGAATGATTATGATATGTTTATGCTCTTTATACTCAAGTCATGATAAATGTCATGTTTTTCCTCAATGTATATGATTATTGGACGTTGATTGTTATAATCTAAGTCTAAGAGTAGAAATCACAATAAGATTATGATTTATGATTAAGATACATGAAACCAAGATTAAGAGGGAAGAGATTCCAATCCATGCCTAAGAATGAGAAATCCCAATTAAGATCAAGTTTAGGTTATGAAGAAGATAAGTAAAGTCTAAGAAAGATCATGGTTAAGGGAATTTGATTTAGATTTATATGCACCTTGTTATGGGCTTTCCGAGCAATTATGGTATTTCCAAGCATTATGGGCTCCTTATGGGGCATTAAGAGAGGAGCATATACTTATAGTCAAATTCTTCATGTAAAAGATGCCAATAAATGATTAATGTTAATGCATGTTCATGTTTATGTCAAATCAATTTATATGTTATTTTTATGCTTTATAACATGCCAATGCCGCTTACTCACCATGTTTGTTTTTCCTTTGCATGGCTGGGGACGAGATGTCCGCAGGAGTTGGAGCTAAGGAGAAGGAATCATCTTGAGAATACGAAGGACTCAAAGACCTAAGGAGTTGTTGCCTGGTGGGACGTCCATCTACGGAGATCCTATCTTTTCCTGATTATCTTATTCATGTTTAGCATTCCTTTAGAACTATGATGTAGTTACCTTTCCAAGGAGAACTCTATGTATGAATCTATATTTCTATGAATGCCAAGTGTTTTTTATTTCTTGATATGAGATCATGCATGTGAAATCCCTTCCTAATATTCCAAGTACCCCACATTATGGATAATGTTGGGGATTAGGTTGTGCTTCCACTGGTTACGTAAGAAACCCTAGGGAGGGGTATTACACCTCATGTGGGTTCAGGGCGAATGAGAGGTTAAATAAGTGTGCATAGTTATTCAATTATTCATTGTATGTTTCTAAATTGTTAGTTCTCTTTATGATCAATCTAGCATGTTCATATATTGATTCACTCTTGTAGATATCTAGAGTATCCTGCCATATTTATGATTGTCAATGGTGAGACTCTTTAAAGCTTATTATTGTTATAATTGATATTAGTTGATTGACAATATATCTGTAATTATATAAGTGCTTTAAACTACTTTTATGAAGTACTCATTCACTGAGCGAGTAGGATCACCCCTCTACTCACAATTTTTAGGGATGACCACATGGACTTGAAGAACGTTAATGCCAGAGTAGATATACCACAAGAGATAAGTATCAGAATCAATTGAGTTCAGTCAGTCCCTGTCACTCTAGGTCCTTGTATAGAGTTTAAGAGAGAGTTCTAAATGATGTTGTCTATCTTTGTTTCCTTAATAAGAGGGAATGTGCATGATTATCATGTCGTATGTACATGGAAGTGTGAGAAACAGAATGAATGTATGGATGTGCATCATTAATGTTGAGATTATATTAGACTAATCAAAGTTTAATTCTCTTGAAAGTTAGATTATGTGATTAATTGTGAAAAAACAAAGAGTTTCAAACAAAAGTAAAAAGTTGGGAGTGAACTTTGTATTAAGTAAAATCCTTAAGCTTATGCCCTAATCTCATGATTAGTGATAATCATGGAATGTGGGTGTAACATGTGCAAGGTTGTATAGTGATCATAACAAATGACTGGGTTGTATCATGATCGTAACATGATGTAGTTGATTGTTATCTCAGCTGTGACACCTACATGCATTATAGTTTCAACACCATGTTTTGGTGCTTTGGTCGACACCTACACACGTTTATGGATGTTGGTCGCTACACCAAGTTGAGTTGGATGGATGCACTTGTTTTGAGCTTGGTCGCTATGCATGGTGCTTGATATGTTTCGTTCAAAACCCTAATCCTTACGAGTTATTGGTCTTGACCATACTTTGGTTTCGGTCATGACCTATGTTGTGTGTTTTCGTCGGTCGTGACCTATACTATGGTTTTAGTTGTGACCCATATTGTGGTGGTGGGTCAATACTTATGTTGTTGTATTTTGTTCATGACCATGTGTGGAGCTTTGGTTGTGACCCATGTATGGGTGATGGGTTGAGACACATCTTTGGTGAGGTGGTTCGTAACACATGGTCGAAACATATACATACTACATGGTTGTTACATGTATGTATAACAAAGTGAGATGATTACATGTCTGCTTGTACTTGATGTTGATATTTAGTGTTGTAGATATAATAGTCTAATCATGTTTAAGTAATGATGCTCACCCAAAATTGTTTGCAAGAAAGTGGGAGAAGACATTAATAAAGTGTAGTGATTACATCATGATGTGAGATTCTAATCGGTTATAAATATGAAACTCTAACCCTAATTTTAGGGTATGCTATGCTAGTTGAGTCTGTTTGAATAAAAATCATGTGATTGCACTTTGTCTCTCCTACTTGTATGATTCTAACCTTACAGGTGAACCGAGCATCATAGCTTGTGAATGATATGATGATGATTATATGATACATGGTAATTGTTGTGAGCCTTGATGAGGTGTATTGAAATTATAATAATGTGAATGTGTATACTTACTCGTAATCTATAATGATTGACCCTAATACACTCCAACATGTGGAAGTTTATGAAACTAGGGCTTGGTGAATGAATAACACAATGGAACCCTAGTAGGTTATGCTTGGAGTCCTAACCCTAATTTTGGGACATGTAGAGTATTTTCTCTCTCTTTGCCTAAAATGGTTATCATATTATGATACTTTCTCCATCTTATTTGTATAATTCTAAAAATGCAATAAAATTGAATGTCATAGCTAATGATTGTTATGGTGTATATGTGTTATGACACAGGTGATGCTTCTGTGTCTATTGAGGCATGATGAGATGATGATGAGGTATAGGAATGATTTGATTGGTCTTATGACCTAGTGAAGGTTTAATGCCTAATGTAAGGTGATATCCTCCTATGATATGATGAGGGATTGATATTCCATAGTAATGTGATAATTGATGATGACCTGTGAATGGAAATAATACAAGTATCAAGTGGTGATGTGACAAGTTCTTACTTTATAAAGATAATATCTTCTGAAGTTGTATCCTACCCTTACCTTTGTAGACTTTGTTTAGTATTTGTACATTGTAACTTGATTGATGCTAAAATATACTCAATTGGCTTAGATAGTCAAGTAAAACCCTAATCATGTAGTTTCCCTATACCATAGATCCATATTCAGTGTCAGCATCTAACTAGATAGTGAAACAATTAATTCCTATGGGAAACTCGGAGCACATATTATTGAATATGTGGGGTGCAAGTTGAGATATCACCTTGCAATCTTAAATTGTTATTATAGTGGTATGATTACTTCTTTTAGAATGACCATGCGTGAGCCTGTTCTCTATTGTTGTGCCATGTACCAAGGCAGGCTAGTTGTTTTATAGGACCATACTTCTAAGTTCTAACTATGTGTAGACTATAGCTTTGACTACAAGTTGTTGTATTGCAGTTTGAGTGTTATGTCACTGCATTGCATACTCAAATTGACCGAGTACTACTGGCAATGATCATGGAGGACAACGCTTACATAGATATTGTATGTTACTGATTTTTCCTTAACAGTGGTCAGTTGGATTTGATTGGTATTCCTCAAATCCTTAGGACATATTGATAAAATATGTAATACAACCGTGTAGTAAAATTGTTTAGGATCAAGTACAATTCACATTGGTTGACCCTTTACCTTATTTCTTGTACTATTAATTTTATAACAATTATACATGTTCTTCATATTCCTTCTAAAAGAATAAGATGTTCTACTTCCTAGTTGTAGATACTTGAACTGCTTAAACAATGATAATTGCCTAGTTTACATCATTTAAATGGATTTGCTTATCTTGATAATAATGTTATTTTTTTGTTTTAGTTATTTGTGCTTAAGATAAATGTTGGTAGAGAGTTATATCTCTCACTGGGATGTTTGGTCTCACCCTGTGGGTTTCCAAACATTTTAGGTGGAAGTGTGCGTAGATATAGAAATTGTGTGGTTGAGACTGATAACAAGAGGATCAATAGTTGTGGATCATGGATATGTAGTTAGTGTATAGTAATAGAGTTCTATGTGTATCCCCTGTAATCTTGGGTCCTTGGGGTGTTTTATTGATGTTGTATATCGATTTGAGTTATTGGCTATATGCCTTAATCATACAAAGATGGTTTGTATATGAGAACAAATTCACACATGTAACATGTTGTGGTTGTTGACTTGATAGTTATACATTGTCCATATTTTTAATAATGACTTCACCATTCCATTCATATGTATCAAATATGTTTGTTTGATATTGATTTCAGGTATTAGGTACATGAAAATGATCAAATTCCTCAAGCCCTAGCTTGTCCAAGTTCAAGTCAAAAGCAATGCAAATGTGCAATTTGGGAAAACATTCCAAACCACCTTAAAATATTTTTGTAATAATTTTTATTGATTATATGACTTGTAACTAAGATGATAAAAAATAAGGGACACTTAATTCTATTGTTTGATAACTTAAAAATCATTTTGGAAAATTAGTCACAATAACTTTATCAGTCGAGTTTGAATCTTGACTGGTCAGTGATGGATTTTTGGAAATGATTAGATCGGTCGGTTGTACACTCACAGAACTCGACTGACCAACTTTCTTACCAAACTTGATTTTAGCTAATTGGTCGAGTTACCTCAGGACAAACTCGACTGATAGTTTGAAAATTGGCTTTGTCGGATAGTGGATCAATCTAGTTACCTTTATTGGAACTCAACCAAATGCACTATAAGGAAAACATAGAAAAAGTAATTCCAACCATTGGAGAGTTTCTAGAAATGAAAATAGATCCATTGCAAGTTGTAAAATGGATATTTTTGTTCTTATGTGATCCCACACTCAAAGGAATACCCTTAGCTATAAATAGGACCTCTTGGAGTTCATTCCAAGGTTTCTCATTCATGCTATCCTTGGTCCTTGCTATAGTTGAGTGTGGTAAGCCCTTTTGAGCCCCTTTATCTCTCTCATTTACAAATAATTTTGTGATTATGAGTGAGTTAGGCATGTTGTAAGAGAGATACCTCATTGTTACCTTGTGAATCTCTCCATCTCTCCACTTCCCAATCCCCCTTCTCAAAGAGAAAAGGCAGAAGTGATCTTCTCTGATTGAAGGAGGAGTTGTTGTTCTTCTTTAAGGCTGAAGAAGGTGTGAAGATCTTCTACAAGTGAAGGAGAAGGACAAGGTGGAAGATCCAAGGAGCTTAGTGGGTAAATCCTCAAGGATTAAGACTTGTTGAAATGAGGAGATGTCTTAGGAAAAGGAATCAAGATGCTTGCAAGAGTGGGTAAGGCCAGTTGTGAGGTAGAAGACTAGCTCTTGGATAGTTTTGAAGCTTTATTCACCCTCCATCTAGAGCCCTAATCCAATAAGTGATATCAGAGCAAGGATCTTCTCGAACAAATCTCCTACGAGACAAGAAGATGGGTGAGAAGCTACTTGGTTCTCTCATCCTAGAGGGAGGCCTCTCTATGCGCCCCCGAGTATTTGATGACACCAACTTCCTCTATTGGAAGTGACAGATGAAATTTTACATTCAAGGAATGAAATTTGACATGTGGAAAGTGACGATTGCACCCTACAAGGAGCCTACCGGAGTTGTATCAACTTGGGATGAATCCATTCTAAAGAATGCACAGGTCAATACTAAATCAATGAGCATCCTCTATGCATTCCTCACTCCATATGTGTTCATCTGCATCTCTTCATGGGACATAGATCATGAGATATGGGACAAGTTGTGCATCACTTATGTAGGCACAAAGCAAGTGAAGGAGGCAAAGATCTACATGTTGAACAACCATCTATATTACTTCAAGATGGGGGATAAAGAAGGAGTTGTCGAGATGTATTCAAGACTCAACATCATCATCAATG
Source organism: Alisma plantago-aquatica (assembly GCA_963693085.1). Lineage (NCBI taxonomy): Eukaryota > Viridiplantae > Streptophyta > Magnoliopsida > Alismatales > Alismataceae > Alisma > Alisma plantago-aquatica. Next base: position 313,851,799 of record OY856410.1, read on the forward strand.
ACCTAGATGCATTGGGACACACTTTGGACAGAGGAGAAATCAAATCAAAGATCCTAAGGTCTCTTCCAAAGAGATGGGAGTCAAAGGTGACCTTCATAGAAGAAGTAAGAAGTCTTGGTGATCTTCCAACTGAGGAGTTTATTGGAAATCTACAAGCTCATGAGCCAAGACTTGACAAGCAAGAAGAGGAAGCAAAGCAAGATGAAAAAGAATCATGGAAGATCAAAGATAGTGCATTCAAAGCTCAAGAGGAGTCTCTCATCCTTTGTCAACAACTTGCTTTCTAGACCTCTCCCTCCTCTGGTAAAGATGATGGCCCTAATGAGAATAAAGCCAACTTCTCTAAGGGAAAGCACTTCAAAGGAAAGAAACTTCCTCCTCCACTCTGAGGTTCTATAAGTGTGGTCAAAAAGTACATTACAAGAGTGAATGTCCTAAGGCTAGAAAGTCACACCACAAGAGAAGCTCCAAGAAGGAGGAAGACTACAAGAAAGATAGAAAATAAAAGAGGAAGGACAAGAAAGAGAGGAGGAACAAAGATTGTAACATCTGTCTCACAAAAACAAGATTAACTAATGCGGAAGCGTTCACTAAGCATCGGTTTACCAAAAATCACCAAAATTTAAAACCTTTTTGCCAATAGGTCCATCAAATGAAAACTTTCTCACAAAGAACAAAAGTAACATATTTACATTCTGTTTTTCAAAAGTACATAACTTGTATCATCTCTTCCTGTGAACTACAAGCATTAATTATCCTATCAATCTAAACATCGGTAATATAAAATCTCTAGGCACTGAGCCAAAATCTTGAAAGCACTAACTACTACTCCGAGGACCTCAGAGTACAGAGACAACACATAGGACTCTAACTACATCTATACAAGGCATAACAACCAGTGTCTCCACCTGAGACTTCACTACTGTGCTTGCTGTTGTTGCTGCTATCCTTCTCCTACTGAAGGATTCCTATCTCCTCGTCCACGTCCACCTAAAAATGTAGTTCCCACGGGGGTGAGACAATTGTCAATTCCCCCAGCGAGAGATATAACTCTTCACCAGTAACATTATTATTGCATCTTAAGAAGATAAATATGCACAAAGGAATCATATTTATTTGGCACTAGCTAATTCAATGCCTAACAGATTAGATTATTATTCTTATCTAAAACATTACAACTATAACTTGAAAGAGCCACATGTCACTTATTCATTAAGAAACAGGAAGAACATGTATAACATTTATTCACTACAACATCATTACCACAACATTAACTATCTTTAGGCTTGGATCATATATCTACTACCTGGCATTGTCATTGTGGAGTCATGGCCTGTAGCCATACTCTTTTCACAAAGTGTTGGGATCTTAATCCCTCAACTCACCAAGTACATTTCCTCTTCTTAACAAGTTCATCATCATGATTATAGTATCTGGGTATTTGAACCCATAACTGACCATAGGATACTTTTTACCACTTGTTAGGTAACTTTTTACCTTCAGATTATCTGACCAAAGACATCATAATTCTTGCTATACAATGTATGTTACATAGTACACAAAGCTCATTGATTCTTACTACACAAAGCATATAAAGGCTTATAAATCCTATAAAACATTCTCAATAAACAAGCATCATAGCCCATACCTGGCTATGCTTCTCATCTCATCATCCCTTCATGATTAGTATTCATGGTAACAATTATAATGCATTCATATCAGTATCATACAACACCAAGTAGTATCATCCCTTTTTAGGGTTCATGATTTCTCTTTCACATCAGTACCATACAACACTAAGTAATACCACTGTTCCCTCTTTAGGGTTCATGGCTTCTCTTTTATATCAGCACCCTTCATTAGGATGTTCCATAAATAACCACTTGGGTTCTTAAGATCATTTTATTAATGAGCAGCCCTATTTCATTACTTCTCAAAGCTAGAAACAAAAAATAGATATCATAAGTATTCAAACATACTTATATATCCTCATCATTCATCTTTGAATGTATTATCAACACCAAGTATGAGTTTCTCTCTCATCTTTATCAGAATATGATTGTATCATAGTTTATTGGTTTGGATTAACCTTTTCATAAGGCATGTTAGCCTACACTTAACAAAGTGCATTACATTTCAATGTAACAATTGTCATGACAAATTTCACGTGTCATTTATTCCAATTATAATGAACTTATAATACATCATGGTATATCAGAATTAGGGTGTTGGATGTGATATCTATCATGCCTTGATGTATCACTTCCCTCAATACCCTCATCTTGCTTGAGTTTATTCACTTAGCTTGTATTAGGGTATCACTCATCCTAATACCTATGCACTAGATCATCACATTAATTATGCAATGTATTGGTCATGATTCATCTATTTTAGAATAGACAACCATTGCCAAAGATATGGACTCACCCTTGAGTCAGGGACTATTCATATAAGGATATACATAATCAACCCTTCTAGGTATTTCATTTGTCAATACATTAATCACTATTCTATCAATAGGAATAGGATTCCATAATTATAATTTGAGGTTCACTTATCATCTCACAAACATATATAGATTTCACCTAGAATCACTCTTCATTAGAGTTTCATATAAAATCCTTCTATATCAGGGTTTCACCTAGTATTATGTGAAATTAAGACTTCACAACACATCACCCAGTGTTAAGGCTTCACATTAGTATTAATGGCACTTCCCTATTAGGGTTTCATATACCTTTATCCCATTTTAGGGATTAGGGTTTACCATTCACATTCAAGTGGGGTTTCTCTTTCTTCATACCTAAATTAGGGTTAGGATGTACAATTCCCATTAAATTAGGGTTTCTTACTTTGTTACACTAAGTTAGGGTTACATCATCACCCTATATTTATGGTTTCACTGAGCTTTGCCCTAAATTAGGGTTTCACATAACTTGCACTAAATTAAGGTCAAGGTGCATCAATCATTTCAATGATGATTTCATGATCTCATTATTATGGATCAAACCCTGATTACATATTTATTCATGATGGGAGAATTAAGGCTTATATATGTAAGCAATCATCTCTCTCATTCTTTCTCCCTCTCATCCTCTCTAGGATGTTAGCTATTCCAAGATTAATTTACGTCAGCACTTTAATTAAGTACACATAGTTAGGGTCAACCTTCATAATCACCATTGATCTATGTCATTAATAATCAAGTAGCTAATTGACCTTTGATCATATTAGGCGTCCAAATGGTTTAACCAATTTGAACCTCAAAAGGTCTTGATATCTTAGATCTCAAATGATCTTGGTCACTTAGACCTCAAACGGTCTTGACCTATTAGGTTCAAACGGTTTGAAACCGTTTGCTAAAGGTGACCCTTGAAACTGTTTGCTAAAGGTGAACATTGAGATCGTTTGCTAAAGCAATATTTTGAAACCGCATGAACTCAACTGGTTTGGTATTGTTTGGTCCCAAATGGTCTTGAGACCGTTTGGACTCAAATGGTATTGGTCATGATTCATCTATTTTAGAATACACAACCATTGCCAAAGATATAGACTCACCCTTGAGTCAGAGACTATTCATATAAGGATATCCATAATCAACCCTTCTAGGTATTTCATTTGTCAATACATTAATCACTATTCTATCAATAGGAATAAGATTCCATAATTATAATTTGAGGTTCACTTAGCATCTCACAAACATATATAGATTTCACCTAGAATCACTCTTCATTAGAGTTTCATATAAAATCCTTCTATATCAGGGTTTCACCTAGTATTATGTGAAATTAAGACTTCACAACACATCACCCAGTGTTAAGGCTTCACATTAGTATTAATGGCTCTTCCCTATATTAGAGTTTCATATAACTTTATCCCATTTTAGGGATTAGGGTTTACCATTTACATTCAAGTGGGGTTTCTCTTTCTTCATACCCAAATTAGGGTTAGGATGTACAATTCCCATTAAATTAGGGTTTCTTACTTTGTTACACTAAGTTAGGGTTACATCATCACCCTATATTTATGATTTCACTGAGCTTTGCCCTAAATTAGGGTTTCACATAACCTTGCACTAAACTAAGATCAAGGTGCATCAATCATTTCTATGATGATTTCATGCTCTCATTATTATGGATCAAACCCTGATTACATATTTATTCATGATGAGAGAATTAAGGCTTATATATGTAAGCAATCATCTCTCTCATTCTTTCTCCCTCTCATCCTCTCTAGGATGTTAGCTACTCCAAGATTGATTTAGGTCATCACTTTAATTAAGTACACATAGTTAGGGTCAACCTTCATAATCACCATTGATCTATGTCATTTATAATCAAGTAGCTAATTGACCTTTGATCATATTAGGTGTCCAAATGGTTTAACCAATTTGAACCTCAAAAGGTCTTGATCTCTTAGACCTCAAACGATCTTGGTCACTTAGACCTCAAACGGTCTTGACCTATTAGGTTCAAACGGTTTGAACCGTTTGCTAAAGGTGACCCTTGAAACCGTTTGCTAAAGGTGAACATTGAGATCGTTTGCTAAAGCAACATTTTGAAACCACATGAACTCAACCAGTTTGGGATCGTTTGGTCCCAAATGGTCTTGAGACCATTTGGTCCCAAACGGTCTTGAGACCATTTGGACTCAAACGGTCTTGACACCGTTTGGTCCCAAACGGTCTTGAGACCATTTGGACTCAAACGGTCTTGAGACCGTTTGGTGCAAACCTCCTCAAAACCGCATGGACCAATTATATTCTCACCCTATCAAATCGATTTAGGGTTCTCAATGTTGATTTCTTCAATCATTGAATTCATGTAACCCATATTCAATTGGACCTATCACCATAGTTCCATTGAGTTAATTAGGTCATCCTTCAACTGATTTGACCCTCAATTAACCCTCAATTGATAATCAATTAGGGTTTGAATCAATTGGATTAGGGTTTAGAATTGATGATCCTTCAACATTAACCAATGTGAGTCTAGTTGCTTTAAAACTATTGGACCATCATCCAAATTGAACATATCCTGACCCCAAACGGTCTTGAGGTCGTTTGGATGACCTCCAAATGGTCTTGATACCATTTTCCCATGTCAACATCAAAATCCAAGTCAATCAATCAAAGTTTGGATCATTAGATTGATCACCAAATCAGCATTTGATTGTACATCAACTTAGTACCTTTAGATCTTCAAACACCTAACCATTGTCAACCCTAGACCTACAAACGGTCTTGGATGACCCCCAAACGGTCTTGGGATCGTTTGGATGACCTCCAAACGGTCTTGAGACTGTTTTCCCATCATATAATCATTAATCATATCATTCAATTTGGGTTTGGATCCTAGGAATTGGTCACCAAATCAGCACTTAATTGTATTTCAATTTGGTATCTTTGGACCTTCTAACACTTGACCAAACTTAACCCTAGGCCTCCAAACGGTCTTGGGTGACCCCCAAACGGTCTTGAGACCGTTTGGGTGATCCCCAAACGGTTTTGAAACCGTTTGGGTCAATCAACCCGAAGCATCAACTCATTCAATTGCAAAATCAACACTTAGCCGATTAGGATTTATACCATATGTTTGAATCTTCAAATACCTAAACATACTCAACCCTAGACCTCCAAATGGTCTTGGTTGACCTCCAAAATGTCTTGAGACTGTTTGGGTGATTCCCAAATGGTATTGAAAACGTTTGGGTCAATCAACCCAAAATTCAAACTCAATCACTTATGCAATCAACACTCAACCCGATTAGGGTTTACGTGATTGATGGACTTTTAACTCATGAACCAATTGGATTTAATCAATAATAATTGGTGGGTCATTAACCTAGATCATTATGAACAAGTCGAAAAATGGTAAAACATGGTCAACATTACCAAACGGTCTTAAACCACTTGCTTCTATGCGGTGTAGTGAAACCGTTTCATTCCAAACGGTTTGAAACTGTTTGCTCCCAAAACACAAACCGTTTGGACATTTGATTGAAACCGTTTGGTCTAGATATTTGGTTAGGTGTGTGATTATGATGATTTCATCATCATCAAGCTCTAGACCCACGAAACCTGCTGTGATTTCCATGGAAATTGCATCAATCAACCAAATCATTAATTGTAAATAGAGAAATGATCATTATTTGATGGGGAATTGAATGCAATAACAAAGTTAGGGTTTCAAGTTATAAAACCCACCTCCAATTGAGCTTCAAAGCTCCAAGATAACGACAACAATGGTGGATGAAGCTCTTGAAACTCCCTATGCTCGTCCTCAAGCTTTTGGCTGAAAAGTTTGGCTAGGGTTGAAGAGGAGATCGAAATAAGAAGAAATCAATGATTTATTTTCGATTTCCACCATGGAATCAAGGAGAACAAAGGTCAAGGGCTTACCAACAGGTTGGGGATCTTTCTCCTGGTCCTCCCTAGCTCCTTGGTCGTTTTCCAAGCAAGGGAAAAGAAAGAAATCCGAAAAAGCCTTTGTTTTGGCTTGGAAAAGGTACTTTTATAAGAAAATTGATGAGAGAGAAAATTCTTTATAAAAGTCTTTTAATTCCAAAATTGTTGCCACCACTTCACCCTTGGTTTCTTGAATGCAAGGGCATCTCTATACCCACCGAGATCCCTTCCATTATCCATGAATTAAGGGAAAAGAAATTAAGCACCTTAATCCTTATAATAGTAATTTCCATATTTGAGTGGAAATTCTTTTTCTTATAATAATGGTGAGTGGAGTTTCACCTCCTTAGGATATGCTCGTGCCTTTGAAAGGCCTTAATCTCATCCACACACATTTAAATCCAACCATTTTAATTTTGGTTGAAGGCCCTTTAATTAATACATTCATCTTTGCCCTAAATTGAATTAGGGTTTCATTTAAGATTAAATCTTGATTATTTTAATATCAAGATTCTCTCTCCTCCAACTTAATTCAAATGAGGCGCCCATCTCATTTTATTTACTCCACATGTTGCCAAGAAGCATTAGGGACCTTTTTGAAGTGGTAATTTGCATATTGAACCCTAGGTTTTGGGTAAATTGCACTTTACACCAAAACCAGGTTTTTAATGCACAAGGATTGCTTTACAAGCTTAATCTTGGTGCCCAAGCTTGTGAAAACCATACCACTACATCATATTCATTCTTATGATGTCTTATTATCATAGGAACATCTTATCATGCAGAATTTGCAATTTAACCCCTCACCTTGGGTTGCACTTTAGTCCAAAAATAGGCAAACATTGCTTCAACATTATTCAAACATGACCGAAATTGAAACATAAGTTTATCATGAGCCCTAATTACTTTTACCAAGATAAGATTAAGAATCTAATCAACCTTATTAGGCAAAACATCTAGGGTTAACTCATAACCCAGGTCAGGGATGTTACAAAGATGCTGCTCATGCTACTTGGAAAGGATCATCCTCTAGTGGCTCAAGCTCCGATGAAGATGGAGAATTCCACCTTGTACTCATGGCATCCATAAGTGAAGGTATTGGTGAGGTAAGTGAGGTAAGTTTGCATGAATTAGATAAAAAAACTCTTATTGACATGCTTAATACTACCCATTCTTCTTATTCCGAATGCAAATCTAAACATAAAAGGTTGGGAAGATTATTGATGACTTGTATGCTACACTTGATATTCTTGAGCAAAATGAGAAAATTCATCTTGTGAGAATTGATTCCTTGAAAGGCTAATTTCTTGATCTTGAGCTCCAATACAATGGAGTTGAAGTAGAGAATGGTGTCAATCTTAAGAATATTGCATCTCTTAAGGAAGATAACAAAAGTGCCTTAATGATCTTGAGTTGCTTAAATTGAAAATGACAAACTTAAGCTTGTTAGAGATGCTAGTAGAGATGAGAGAAATGTTTATCTCAAAGAAATTCAATTTCTTAAATCTAAAAATGATAGGCTTATTTCTCAAGTTAATGATTTATCTTCTAGACCTATTTTGCCTAGTAATGATGTTGTTTCTATTACTCTTGAAAAGGATTCTTATTTGACTAAAGCCCTATGTTTAGAGGCTGACCTTTTTCATGCTAGACATGATCTTGCTAGTTTGTCTTCCACTGTTATCTCGCTTACTGATGTCAATCATAGACGTAGAGACTCTCTGCAAAAATTCCTCAAAGGGAAGAGCTCCCTATATGAAATCCTTGATCACTCTAACAAACAAAGTGGTACTAGTGGTTTGGTATATGTAGGGGGAGATCCTAAGGGAAAGAGTAAGGCCAAAGGTAAGAAAAAGAGTAATGAACCTCCTTTCTTCCATGGAGAATCTCCTGGTTCAAAGAATCCTATTATTTTTCTCATTATAAAAGTGATGATCATTATTCTACTTATTGTCCATATAAGCCTAAGGGGACCAACCCAACGATGAAATGGGTCCCCAAGATAACTCTAGATCCCAAAGTTTGAATTGGGAACTGGAATTCTCCTTTCTTGCAGGAAAAAGGAAGATAGATTGTTGATAGTGGCTGCTCAAAGCACATGACAGGTGACATAAGTCATTTTAACAATTTCACAAAGATGAAATGAGGATCAATTACTTTTAGGGACAACAAGAAAGGTAAAGTAAAAGGTGAGGGTGATGTAGGTAAATCCTTGTGTATCAAGAATGTTCTCTTTGTGGATGGCCTACAACACAATTTAGTAAGTGGTAGTCAATTATGTGATAATGGTTACCTTGTTCTATTTACTTTTTTTCAATGATTGCTTCTAGATTCCCTCACTTACAATGTCATGTATAAGGGAACTAGATGGTAATCTTTATATAGTTGTTCTTAATTCTATTAGGAATGTGGTTTCTATATGACTAGTAGTCAAATCAAATGATATTTCTCTTTGACATCATTGACTAGGTCATGTAAATATGCATCAATTGAAAAAGTTGAGCAAAAAGGACTTGGTCAAGGGACTACCCAAATTGGATTTTGAAAAGGATGAGGAATTCCAACCTTGTACCCAAGGAAAGAAAACCAAGTCCTCCTTCAAATCCAAAGGAGTCCTTAGAACAAAGAGAGCTCTTGAACTTCTCCATATTGATCTATTTGGACCGATGAGAACTCAATCGCTTCGTGGTTCCAAGTATTGTCTTGTTATTATGGATGATTTCTCTCGATATACTTAGACCTTCTTTATCATTTCTAAGAGAAATACACTTGATGTTTTCTCTAGCTTTTTCTAACAAGTTTAATACAAAGCTTCTTGCCAGATTGTTTCTATCCATAGTGATCATGGGGGGAATTTGAAAATGATCTTTCCGAATGCTTTTGTGAAGAGTCCAGATATGTAGATAAGTTTTCGTCACCTCAAACACCTAAAAAATGGGGTTGTAGAGAGGAAGAGCATGTTACTACTGGATATTTCAAGGACCATTCTTTTAGAGTATTATACTCCAAAGAAGTTTTGGGTCAAAGCTGTTGGTACCGCATGTTTTGTGCAAAACCAGGTTTTTAGACATCCTTCTTTGAAGAAACCTAAAGAGATAATCATAGGTGATGCCTTTGAGAGAGTGAAGACATGAGATTCCTATAGCAAAGAACAAGCAAACAACACCTTCATCTCACAACTCAAGCCAAAGAATGTCAAAGAAGTTCTTGGGGATGATGAGTGGATCCTAGCCATGCAGAATAACTGGAGAAATTTGAGAAGAACAAAGTGTGGACTCTAGTGCCATGGCCATGTGATAGAAATATTATTGGCACCAAGTGGGTCTACTGCAACTATCTAGATGAAAGCGGCAAGGTGGTAAGAAACAAAGCAAGGTTAGTGGCTCAATGCTACAATCAACAAGAATGTATAGATTTTGATGAAACATATGCACCTCTAGCTAGACTTGAGTCCATTAGGATGTTACTTGCTTTTTATAGTTACATAAATTTCCTTATATATCAAATGGATGTTAAAAGTGTGTTTTTGAATGGTACAATTGAGGAGGAAGTGTATGTTGCACAACATCCTGACTTTGAGAATGATAGCTTGCCTAACCATGTTTATCTATTGCAAATAGCTCTCTATGGTCTCAAACATGCACCTCGAGATTGGTATGAGAAACTAAAGAACTTTTTGTTAGATCATGGCTATATCATAGGCAAAGTAGATTATACCTTGTCTCTCAAACACACTTCTAACAATTTTCTTATCATTCAAATTTACATTGATGATATCATTTTTGGCAAAACTAATATTGATCTTTGCAAGGAGTTCAGTGATCTTATGCAGAGTGAGTTTGAGATGGACATGATGTGTGAGCTTTCTTTCTTCCTCGACTTTCAAATTAAGCAAACTAAAGATGGGAACTTCAATAACTAAGGCAAGTACACAAGTGATCTACTCAAGAAATTTGGGATGGATAATACCTAGATGATGTACACCCTCATGTAAAACACCACCAAACTTGATAGAGATGAAGAAGGTGAGAAAGTGTATGAGAAGATCTATAGAGGTATGATTGGAAGTTTACTTTATTTAACTACCTCTAGACCTAGCATAATGCTTAGTGTTGGCTTGCGTGTTCACTTTCAATCAAATCCTAAGAAATCCCATCTTATAGTTGTGAAGAGGATTTTGAGATACTGAGCCAAAACCCAAAATTTTGGACTATGGTATCCTAAGACAAGGGACTTTACTCTTACTGTTTATAGTGATGTTGATTATGCAGGATGTTTGGTTGATAGAAAGTGCACAAGTGGCACTTTCTTCCTCCTAGGACCATGCTTGGTGTCCTTGTTTTCTAAGAAACAAAGCACAATGGCTCTGTCAACTATCGAGGATGAATACATTGCAACTGAGAGTTGTTGTGCCCACGTTCTATGGATGAAACAAATGCTCCAAGATTTTAGCATTTATTTTGATGCTTCTCCTATCTTTTGTGACAATACTAGTGTAATCAATTCATCTTACAATCCTAATTTTCATAGTAGATCCAAGCATATAGAGTTTCATCATCATTTTATTTGTGATCAAATTTCCAAGAAGGATATTTACATCACACACGTGGAAATGGAAAATCATTTGGCAGACATTTTTACTAAACCTCTAACTAGAGTGAAATTTAATTTTATTAGATCTAAACTACTCATAACTACTTTGGATGAATCTCATATGCCTTCTAGTTAGTTTATATCTATCCTATATGCTTTGCTCATGTCTTGATCACCATTTCTTGCTAAAGTGCTAAAATTTTCATGTTCTTATGCCTTGTTTTTCCCTTATTTTGGGTATTTCTCACAGATGATTTTTTATAGATAAATAGTACCCAATGATGGGTATATGTGCCTAAGTATATCTAAAATGCAAAATGCATGGCCTAGAAAAATAAATTTAATAGCACTCAAATGGATAGAATCTCGAATTTCTAAGTTTAGGACAAAACTTCTATCGGTCGAGTTGTCAACTCGACTGATCGGTGGATGAGGGCTTTTGTAAAATGCCATTCAGTCAAGTTTCTTTCTCTCAGAACTCGACTGATGGCCGGGTTGGACCAAATCTTAAGTAGGTTTTGACCGGCCTAAATCATGTGTCTGAAAGAACGGATTTAAAGTAGTCAGACTTTTAAAGAGATAACCCGACTCTAAGGCCCCCGCAACGATAACGGGGTCCGATGTAGCGATCGGGGTCAAACACAGGGACAAGGTTGGTAGTGCCAAGAACGCAGAATCAACACTTCTATACTTCGATAGAAAGAGAAGGATAAAAGGTGTTCCCCAAGGAACAACAAACCAAAGTAAAAAACAAAAGGGCGGAAGAAAAGAAAAGAAAAGAAAATAAAGTAAACATGAGAATAATGAAAACTCGGACTGGGGTTTACTTAACTAAACTGTTCCCTTAACCATCATACTATCCCTCTTCCCTGCATGCACATATAAAAAATATGAGCAACCATGCAAAGCCTCATTCCACTCTCTCTCAAGGAGAGGAAAGAACTATACTTAAAAGAAGTCTCTCTCTTGAGAAGACAGCTCAAAAGCCATACAGCAAAACTGTTACACCCCGATCTCACAATTTCCTGAAATCATGAGATTAGGGCATAAGATAGGATTTATATGTAACACAAAGAACACCCTTAACTTTTTCTTTTCCTTTAAACTCTTGATTCCCCGCATTGAATCACATAACATCCTAACAAAGGAATATGAACATTTCTTTTACTAATCAGACTTTAATAGAAAAGATACATGTATAAACATTCATGATGTCTCTCACATCTTATGCACATAAAACTTGCTAATTAACATACATATCAAAAGGGGAACAATATTACACATCATAAATACAACTCTCTCTCCTATCTCTTACTGAGGATCTACAGTGACAAGGACCGACTGACTCAACTAATCTTGTGCTTAACTCTTGTAGCAGATCTACACTGATGCTCTGACCATCTTCAAGTCCACGCGGTTAACCCTAAAAATGTTTGAGTAGAGGGGTGAGCCTACTCGCTCAGTGAATGAGTACTTCCAGGAAACAGACTAATGCACTAATGTGATTACATATATAATTTGAGTAAACGATATGAAATTTAACAATAATAAATACTACACTGAGCAGTTCTAAAACAATATAACTGAAATAACAAAGAATGTAAATATTGCATCCAAAGCATAACTACTAGAAGACTATACTCTAATCTTCCTTAACTCATTCATTCATAAGGAACTCTGTGAACCTATATGATCATATATTATTCATTTTTATGCCCTAAACATATGCAATGTACTCTGCATATAAAGATCTGTAGCGAACTACGATCCCACCGTACAAGACTTAGCGACACACCTGGGAAATGCTAAGTCTGACTGCCAGCCCTGGTCTGCTGCAGGACTCTCAGGCTCACAAGGCCTCAGGCTCAGAAGGCCTCACTACACTCTCAAAAGAGTGAACTCTAGACTCCTCCTCAAACCTGAGCACACAGGCGGAGAGTTTTACCGGGTTACCACCGTGACACAAGCACGGATTAATGTTGAATAACCCCTATTTACTCCAGTGCCACCGTGACACACGCACGGATTATTGTTGAACACTGCCTCTCTCTATCCTCGTGCCTGTGACTCCGCACAGTTATTATTGCAACACGAGTTTCACCCCCCTGGTGCTGACCTCTCAAAGGGGTTCTACGGTGTTAGGGCACCTAAGTCTATTAACTGATTAACATATAAACAATTAAACAGGAAAATCACATTTCATACTTATTTCACATTCTGGATATCACTTGAAAACACATATATATATCATTTGTCATCTTCAACATGACTCAGTAACATCCCTGTCTAGGGTATGTCATATCTCATCACCTGCAATTTATGAGATATGTATTGAAATATAAGAAGCCCTGCAGTATGTAGATATCAACTCAGAGAGAACAAGCATATAAAGTTAAATGCACTAGAAACATACAATTCAACAGTTAAGTATCACCACATCTCATATCGAGATATTTCATGTCACCATAACATGATTCATTGAACACCCTACCCTTAGGGTTTCATTTGCCTTATTCATTCATCACATGCCAACACCCTACTCTTAGGGTTTCATTCGCCTCATTCACCTTTTCACATGGCTCTCATAAGGATTTCATAGGATATAAGCATTCACTAAATAAAGATTGTTTTCAACCAATCATATACAATCGATATATGTATGAAACCATGGAAAGTGAACTAAATTTAGGTTTCCATGCTATTCACTGAGATATCATGTATCAAGAATAAAATTCAATTAAGATAACCCATGAGGTACATCCTAACCACTTATAAGATTACTAGTCCTCTTCAATAAGGTTGAAACTCTAGTGATATCTCAATTAGGTTAAACCCTAATTACATCATATGGTATAAATCTGAAAAAGCATTCTTACTAGAATGTGTTGTATATGTTTCTGATGTGAATCTACCATCAAGGAGTCATTCAAACAGAGAAGGAATCCATATCATATCAAATTGCAACAACTTAAATTAAACGGACATTTCAGGTTTTAGAATCACATACCAAGCAATTAGGGATTTGGATGCTATAATCAAATTTCATGCATTATATTGTTTAAAGGAAGAACCCACTCACCCTAAGGTGTGAAAACACCTCAAAACTGCAGCTTAACTCAGGGGATCTCGAACTCATATCAAATCCCTAGCAAATCTCCCAATTCTTCTTCCATTCAACTAGGAAACCTTGAAAATGAGGGATTATGAAGAAAGGGTGAGAAAAGAGGGAATTTCGACATCATCTTGGATCAAATCAGAGCATGGACGGAATCTTGACATGAGAGAGAAGATTCACCATAAAAGTCTATGCAAAGGATCCAAACTTACTTGATTTCACCTTTCCTCGGACTGCAAAACCCTAGGTCAGCAATTCCTCCTCTTTCTCCACTCAAGCCCTAACTCTCCCTCTCTCTCTAGATTTTCATTTCTCTGGGATGGATGAAGAAGAATGAGAGCTGTGTGTGTGTGTGGTCGATCATATAAGTCAATTGAGCTGCTTGGGTCAATTGCATATTGACCCAACACTCAACTTTAATTATATTGGCTGAATATTCAGTTATACAAAAGTTACTGTAATTCGTTTATTTCGGAGATCAAACATTCTCCAACAATTATGGGAATTTAGCAAGTTGTTTATATTTGATCTATAAAGCTTCAGTTAAAATTTGAGATCATTTGTAGTTAGCAATAAATAATTAAAAATAGAACAGTGCACTGCTATATTGCAGTCTGCAGCAGATTCGGTCGAGTTTGCCCTGCACAGAACTCGACCGACACCCTCACTGTAGAAATCAAAAGTCATCCAAAAATTATGCCAATTTAACAGAGTGTCTAAAACTGTGTTTGTCAAGCATAGTTAAAATTTGAGATCAATTGGATATACCAATAAAAATATAAAATTCAATTACCACACTGCTGTAGAATTCTGGAAATATGATCGGTCGAGTTTGAAACTCGACCGATAAACAGGTCAGAACATTCTTCCAAAATTCTGATATTTACCAATGTTGTTCACATTTTATATATCCAAATCATATCCAAATTTGAAGTAAATCAGAGTTACACATAAAATACTAAAAATCATTTAGTGAGACATTCTACTTATCAAATCTGTATTCATGTATCATCAAAACCCTATTTTGGGCCGATTAGGGTTTATGCTTCTCAAACCCTAATTCTCAAGACAAAAGAACATTTAGACTTCTTATCATAGTTAAAACATCCTAATTGTGTTATAGTCATTAATTAGATTTCAAGAATGATTATTCCAACTAATCTTTACAATTGTCTAGGTAAACCCTAGTTTACCAGTTAAGCTCAGATGGGGTCGTAACAAAAACATACGGGTTAAAGCACCAGCAATCTAACACTCTCGTGCATTCATGCTGCTCTATGTCACGAATAGAAGCGATATTACTCTCTCAAGATACCGACAATCAAACATCGCAAGACAATATCTAAACATACAACCAAAGCATTTAAAGCAATTACATAGAGGTAACTTTCATATGGGCAAGGATATATAGACAAGAAAGGATAGTTATATGCTGCAACAAGGAAACATAGTAAAGAAAAAATATCTCCAACTGGAGTTACAAGAAAGATTATGGTTTTAGGGTTTTAGCAGTTTTTAGGGGTTTTGCGCAACAACATCCAAGGAGATAAAACTATTGTCCAGGCTAGGCACGAAGGAAGAAAACTTAGGAATAACAAGTGGCAGCGGAAAAACTCCCTGCACCCCTTCTCTCAAAGAGGGTACCTCCGACCCAATGCCAACACCCTCTCTCAAGGGTAATGGACATAGGTTGGAGTGAGGAAGCAACCCGAAGCAGCTCCAACCTTAGGTACTCTCGTACTCCCGGGTTAGACCGAGCTCTAGAGTTACAACATCCTTCTCTCAGAGGAATTGAAACGCGAAACACATTTCGATAGCTAGCCAAAACATGATCCAAACATATAAGCTAGAACTCAGATGCTAAATAAGAAATCATCCAGCAAAAGGAATCCAAACACAAAGCAACAAGTATTAAACTCCACAGATTCTGTAAGCATACATATTGTGTAAAAGGGGTTCGGTTACAATGCATAATGAATGTAAATGCTAAAAAGAAAGGAAGATAGGTATCACCTCCTTGATGTAGGAGGGAAATGGACAACAGTGACCCCTAAGGTACAACTAACCCGATACCAGGCGGAAGCTCTGCCCGATATGCCCATGTCGAGCAACCACCCTGTTGGGTGACAGACCACGACGGGCAGGCGTATCAGTCAGGGCTTCCTACCCGATACGGTCATGTTGGGCAGCCACCCTATTGGGCGATACGCCATGATGATGATCCATATCAGGTTTGGTGCTGTGTCGGGTTAGAAGGGACTTAGGTTCTCGGGTTACTTGTATCGGGTGTAAAGGGCGAGCCGTCTCAGGTTGAAGCCCATCTAGGGACCCGACACGCTGGGTGGTCTTCTTGGTCGTATCGGTCTGCTGTAGCTACCGAGATGGGTTCTAAGTGAACCACTCCCACCCCTCTCAGGTTGGGGGTGTGCTCACCTAGTGTCTCCCGACACGCCTTGGTTGTCGACACACTAGCACCTGAAGCTTTCCAAAGTTATCTTTCACCAAATTTTTGACCCATCCCATCAGAGTCTGGTAGCTGCTATTTATAGGCAGCGGTTGGAGGAGGTTGCTATTCTCTGGGTGCCACGTATCCTTGATCGGCTCCGCACACGTGGCTTTTGGGATAATCGACATGTGCATGTCGCTCACCACAGCAGGTCATCGTGACGTGTTGTGCTGCAAGTGTATCAGGCGACCATGGAAGGAAGACGCTTCTGACGAGTGGCTCATATCACGCGACATGCCATAACAGTCTGATTAGTTGTGGCGAGCCAAGCTCTCTGCCGGGTAAGTAACATATCGCCCGTCAGGGCCTCCTTGCATGACACACTCGTGTCGTGTTGTTGGTATATCGGGCTGAAACTACGACGTGTGAGTGGCGTGTCGGGTTGCTGGTAGAAGGGTCAATGTAGGTAAGCACCGTTCATGGGCCGGGATGGGCCTTTAGCGGTCTTTAGGTATAAAACATGGAAAAATCTATACAAAAGATGGAAAAAGAGTTAAGGGCGTAGTGTAGTTTACTTTTGTGCAAAACATGACAAATTTGAGAGGAAAAACAGTCTAGAGGGTAGTTTTGACAAGGAAATAAATGCTATAAATAGCCATAAAATGAGTGTAATCAACTCCCCCAAACTTAGCATTTTGATTTTCCTCAATCAAAATGTTCCTATTTTTAAAGTTTTGTTCGCGATACTACTTCATGACCAGACATTGTCCTCAGACAAGGGGTTTAAGTGTGCTTTTTGAGACGTTCATTGGGAAAATTATATCTACTCACGAGCAATAGGCTTTATTGTTTTTCATCGCCTTATTTATGCAAAAAAAAGTTCTCTTCAGCTTTGGCGAGACTTTGGTGCATGGTTTCAAAGTTAGCTTTCGCACCGAACAACTTTTGGGAGCAAGAAGTTGGGTTTTTGGGAAGGCTAAAGGATTTTTGGGTTTTTCTTGTTTCCCATTGGTCCATCTAGGTACATGTCTTTTAGCGGGCAAGTGGTCCTTGCAGTCCAAGCCAGTTGGCTTTAGAGCAGTGATTTTACATCCTACGTACCACTGCCCCTGATCTACCATGCCTAAAGATGGGTACTTTTGGAAGAACAAGTGTGTTGTTTGTTGTTTTTTTTCATTAGGCACAACTCTATGCTTTTATTCACTCTCATAAGGCTTTTCTCTCTTTTTTTTCATTTTGAGATTTTGGCGAATAAGGGGGAGAAGAGTTTTGCTGTTCGGTCAACTTTTTCCTTCATATGCAAATCTTTTAGCTGTTGCAAGACTATTTTTGTTTCAAAATTGGCATAGAAAAAGTCGTAGCCTTTTTGTCGTTTGAGATTGTATTTCAAAATGATCATAGCAAAAGTGTGCACCACCTTAGACACAAAGAGAACAAGCTGGAGAAGCAGTATCTGATATTTACTATAGAATGCATATGTACAATTATAAAGAGGCAAGGAGTTGTATATGCACTGTTTTGTACCAGACTTGTATATGTATATGTACACAGGATATGTATAAGAGAAAGAAGAAAGGAAAAATGGAAGAACTTTTAATACCTCCCTCACTGATATATAGCACCCCAAACTTATCCCACACTCTATCCCAGAGTTGTGAGATAAATAAGGTAGGATAGTGATAAGTCAGTGAGGGTTTAGATGGTGAGCGCGCCTCCTTCAGATATAAGCTCCCACACATATTCTCTGCGTTTGTTGTGGTAGTCGATGAGGTGGAGCTTGTCAGGTGTTTGTTGTAGCACCACCGAGCTAGAGATCCATTCTAGCACCACTAGTACATAACCAACCTTTAGTGTCGGTTATTTAAGGCCTTTAGTGTCAGTTTCAATGTGACACCTATGTTGGAACCGCTAAAAGGCCAATCGTTAGGCGTCGGTTCTCAAATCGATGCCACAACCCTTCATGCTCCACTGAAAATGTGGAAGAAGGGGGTATAGGCGTCGATTATTAGCTTTGAAACCGACACCATAAACCTTCACGCCATAGAAAGGGCACCAAATGGGGCACTATCAGTGTCGGTTTATTAGTGATAAATGATGCCATCTAACCCGCTGCTACGGTTGTGCTGGCCAACACAACCATGTTGTCTAGCCCGGTCCCATGGCCGTGCTGGCCAGCACGACCGTGGTGTCTGGTCTGCTGCCATGACCATGCTGGCCAACATGACCATGGTGTCTGGCCCACTTCCACGACCGTGCTAGCCAGCACGGCCGTGGTGTCTGACCTCATTAGGGAAATCAACATCGGTTATTGATAACCGACGCCACATCACATGCATTAGGCATCAATTATAATTATGTATCTGACGCTGTAATCATTTGTCGTCGGCTTTAAACAAATAACTGACGCCTATTGCAAGTTTTTTTTTCTAGTCAGTCTACAGACCTGCTGTGGCTAGTTGTAGGATGAGAAACCTACAGTTTAGTTATGAACTGTAGGTTTTACGACATCCATTGATATCAGCCAACAACATGCCACAAACCTGCAAAATTAACAACATTAATTTTCACACAGTTAGCAACCTGCAGTTCTGTTCGATTTTCACACATTTAGCAACCTACAGTTCCATTTGATTTTCACACATTTAGAAACATTCATGTAGCAATCAACCGTTCCATTCATTTTCACATTCACACAATGTAGAAACATTCATATAGCAACAAGTAGTTTCATTCATTCTCACATTCACACATGTATAAACATTCAGATACATGTAGAAACATTCAGACATGTAGAAACATTCACACATATTATAATTCAGAAATTCATTTACAAAAAATCATTCTTTAGTCATTATTCGCTATCAACATCCCAATTATATGTTAAAAACCCCTCTACTTGTATGGTTGTTGCCCATTCTTCTCTTACATCATTTAATTCTCCCGTCGTATAGGGAGAATGTACATCTGGTAAGGCCTTTCCTGTAGTGTGGTAAGTTTTAAACACCTGCAAAGAGAATGATGTATATATAATTAATAATATATAAATAAGATTGATATATTTCATATTATCTAATAAGACTATATATAGTACCTCAGGAATGGTATCGATGTCCAGTGCGGCATATTTGATAATCATGTGCATAAATCACATCACATAGTATGCACATGCCCATTTGTTGTCTTGTATAGCACGCTATAAATTGAAACATACAAAATATTAAAAAATACAACTAATTAAGCATTGTTCACATAAATAATATATATATATATATTGCAGTCAGGAACATACTTCCATGTTCTTCCAAATTATTGGCTGATTCTTTTTCCTGGGGACCTTTCCTCCAACCTTTTTCAACTAATCTAAACCCCTACATGTTAATCTAACACAGTACATTGCATAATTAAATAGTAATATAATAACATATGTTAACAAATATGAAAATGAAATATTTCTCACCGGAATAATGCCACTTTCATTTTGTGTCCATATTTTGAATTCAATTTAGTCCCCTAAGGATCTAGATAATAGACAGTGAACGTCTCGGGGACAATAACTAGTAACTCCCAATGCATACCACTAGAGGTAAAAAAAGTTAAAAATTAATAACTTAAAATCCACAATAAAAATTTAATTTTCTTAAGTCCAAATTATAAGCAAAGTAAACTTACTCCACATTGAATGGAGCTATTATCAACGTCTTCTTATTTTGAGAAAAATTTGTAAAGCATCACAACAATATTGTTGAACTGAAGGAGGGTCTTTAGCTACTAGACTAATCAAAGATGGAATAAAAAATCCTACATGTTCGAATGAAAAATCTGCACATATCTTGTCTAAGTAGCTGCAAAACATGTATTACATATGCAGTAATAAATAAGAAACCAGATCACTAGATCCTACACAAGGTATATGGATGTATAAAGAAGATCTCACCTTATCTATAGCTCTATCAAAGATGTATTCATCCAATCATATTGAAACAACTCCAAAATATCTTGTATAAATAGTTTGCTTTCATATGATTGACCTACAACATCCACATCTATAGAAATAGTTATAGGGAAATTTATATCATGTTCGCCGAACCATATTGCCATACCCCTACAATTGAGACCTAACGAGATAGGTAGGTCTTGTGGAACCCAACTTGGTAATGTAGGAGGTGGAGGTGGAGGCCTAGATGCTCTGGGTGTCTTCTTTTTAACATGTATATATATATATATATAATTTCAGATCAATTCAGATCATATACACACACTAACAATTTAACATAATGTAAATTTACCATACAGTTTCAGTACATAGGACATCCACTTTTGGCCACAATATCACACCACCTTCTGCTTTACCAAGCATTTCACAATCTGGGTGGGCATATGGCAATGAAAGATCCATCCAATTGGGGAATATACATAGCAAGCATTTCACAATCTGCTTTACCAAGCATTTCACGTCTAGGATGCTCTGGGTTACCCAAAGCAACTGTCACTTCATCCCTTGTGCCCTAGGGATCAACTTGCCTTGTTTCCTCAGCTCGTGCAGCTCCCGCTAATCGCCAAAAAAAATTTGTAATTAAGTAAACACCACAAATAACCAATATTCGAACGATTGCTCTAAGAGTTGTATTTTACCATTTTTGCAGCCACCTCACCAATTACCAGCTTCCTTATTTCTCCCTTCTTATTTTGCCTCCCAGCTATCTAGACATCATGGTGAGGCAGATATGTGGTACCTATAGTAGAGGACTCCTGAGTAGAAGCAGACTGAGCAGTCGTCTCAGCCTGTAGTGTTTGGCGAATGCCTGCATACCCCTTTGGACCCATTGTGTGGTCATGCACATTCAATGCATGCCTTGCTCTTTGCGCCTCACTGAGGGCCAAGTTAGTATTCACATTAATGATTTGGTTAGTAACACTAAATGTTAATCTTAGGTGAATACAACATATATTAATTAAATTGGGAGTGACACCTAATACCTTGAATTCATCAGTTTTTCTTGAAACAAAAAATGTGTCCCATTCTTCTTTGTCCAGGAAGTTCCACTATTCTGTGGCTGTCTTCTTCCTCTTGTCACCTTCTTTTATGTATTCTCAGGTGAGATTTGTCCTATAGTTCCTTAGGACTCTCCCACAACGTTGCATCACACATTTACGATGCAACTTTTCATCCAATTCAAATATACTCTGCAAAATAGAATTGCTATTAACTAGTATCCAAAAAATTAGTAATCTACAAAATAGAATTGCAAATTAATAATAACTCACACATAAATCCTTCCATATTACGTCTTTCTTCCCCTTAGGAACTTTATGCCAAGAATCTATCTTACAAACACAATGGCTACGAGTAACATACCCAAGATATGAAACAAACAAATTGCGATTCACTCCAATTGCATTTCCTGCATTATCAAAATCCACAACAAGTTTGGGTCCATTGCCCCTTTGCACTATTAACTTCATCATAGTGATGCCCCTTGTCTTGTCAACTTTTTGGTGCTTCTCATCAAGTGCCTCAAGTGCTTCAGAGGGTACATGTGCATCATCAACCTAAAATTTGACAAAATAAACACACTTACATGATATAACTATAAATGGACATGTAGATATAAATATATGATATATTTTTAAAACTTACATTGTAAGGCGGTGCATTGATGTCCTCACCCTCACGGTAATCATCAGCATGGTCATCAGGAGAATGCTCAACCATCTGAAAGTCCACATTCACATTGTAAAGTTCACATTGTAAAGTAATGCACATTGTAAAGCTCACATTGTAAAGTTCACATTCACATTGCAAAGTAATTCACATTGTAAAGTTCACATTCAGAAAAACAAAACATATAAAAAATATAAACATGCCTCTAATATTGCGAGTTTTTATCAGTTAACAATCCTTCATTGTGATCTCCGTGCACATACAAGTCATCATTAGCTTCAATATTTGCTGGTGTTGGCAACCCAACTGAGAATAGACTGGAGTCATCATACTTATCATAATACTCTTCTTCATCTATAGGATCTTCAATGAACTGTCTTTTACCATGAAGAACAACTAACCATTTCTCATTTGCAGGATCATCGATATAAAATACTTGTTTCTCCTGTGATTCCAATATGAATGGTTTACCCTTCTTGCCAATCTTTTCAAAGTTCACTAAAGTGAAACCCAATTCATCCACTATAACTCCTTTGGTGTTATCAACCCAATTACATTTGAAGAGCGGAATTCTGAAATCTATGTAGTCAAACTCCCATATGTCTTCAATGGCACTATAATATGACATTTTAGCTTCACGTGGAATCTTATCCTTTACACTAGCAAAAAATATAGTCGATGCTTGAAGGGTGACCCCACTATTTTGGACGACACTCTTATCATCTTGGCACTTTGTGTAATATGTGAATCCATTAAATTCATACCCTTCATAAGACATAACATTCAATTTTGGTTTAAAGGTGAGGCATTTGATAGTTTCAGTAATATCATCTGGTGTTTGAGATAGTTGATGTAAGACTTTATCTTCAAACCACTTAATAAATGTCTTTTTATGCTCTCTAGCAAGCCACATTGTATTGGCTCGAGGATATTGTCTCTTGATGAAATTGGTATGTTCCTCGATATAAACACTCACTTCATCCATGTTGTGTAAAATATACAAGTGACCTTGTTCCAACTGCTCACGACTGATTACTTTCACCCGTGATCCCAAAATTCCTTTGCCAAATTGCTCCTCAATATTCTTGTCATTACCAGGAGTGTCATTACCACTGAGAAGTCATTGCAAAAATCCATAACCTCTCTCGCCACATAACCCTCAATAATACTCCCTTAAGGCTGATAATAGTTTCGAACATCACTTTTAAAAATGCTCATGTATCGTTCAAAGGGATACATCCAATGCAAGAAAACTGGTCCCAACATTTTCACTTCCCTAGTCAAGTGGACAACAAGATGTATCATGATATCAAAGAACTAAGGAGGAAAATACATCTCAAGCTGACATAGGGTAACAACCACTTCTCTTTGCAAATTATCCAGAGTATCCGGGTCAATAACTTTGCTATACAAACTATTGAAAAAGAAACAAAGTCTGGTGATTGCAAACCTTACATGCTTCAGCAATATAGATCGAATTGCCACAAGCAATATTTGTTGCATTAGAGTGTGACAATCATGAGATTTTAGACCTATCAACTTTAGATCTTTCATTGATACCAATCTATAGATGTTGGATGAGTAACCCTGTGGCACCTTAACATTTACCAAACATTCACAAAAAGCTTTCTTCTCCTTTATAGACAATGTGTAACAAGCGAGAGGTAAATATGTTCTCTGATTTCCCATTTCACATAATTCTGTTAATTCTGACCTTATTCCCATTTCACGTAGGTCCAGTCTAGATTTTATCCCATCTTTAGTCTAACCTGGTATATTCAACAAAGTACCAATGACACTATCACATACATTTTTCTCAACGTGCATGACATCGATACAATGCCTGACTGTCAAAGAACTCCAATAAGGAAGATCCCAAAATATTGACTTGTTCTTGAATAAAGATTTGTCACTCCGTGTGGCCATAGTACATTGTGATCTCTTACCAAATTCATTGACAAAGTCTTTTACTCTTTCATAAACAACCTCCCCTGGTATAGGTTTAGGTGCACTCCATTCCTCATTCAATCCATTGAATGCTTTGCACTTCTTATGATACAGATTGAATTTAGTAAGAAACCTTCGATGACCGAGACATACAATCTTACCACCATGTTTTAGTCTTGTTGAATCAGTGTTCTCTTCACATATAGGACACGCTTTAGCTCCTTTGACACTATATCCAGACAAATTCCCATATGCTGGAAAGTCATTAATAGTGCAAAACAACATAGCATGCAAATGAAATGTCTCTCTTCGTGAAGCATCATAGGTCATCACACCTTCACCCCAGAGTTTCTTTAAGTCATCAATCAGAGGTTCAAGATAAACATCGATATCATTTCCAAGTTATTTAGGGCCCGATATCAACAACGACAACATTACATACTTATTTTTCATACACAGCCAGGGAGGAAGATTGTATATAACAAGCATGACTGGCCAAGTGCTATGTTGGCTGCTCAATGTCCCGTACAGATTCATCCCATCTGTACAAAGCCCAAGTCTTAGATTCCTGACTTCTTCACCAAATTTAGGGTACAATGGATCAATCTTCTTCCACTGTGGGGAATCATACACATGTCGTAGGATCCCATCATTATTTTTCTTAACATCTGCATGCCACCTCAAATTCTTCACATCTATCATATTGGCATACAAGCATTGAAATTGTGATATTATAGGTAGATACCACATCACCTTGGCAGGAGAACCCGTTTTGGACTCCCGTGAAGTCGTCAATTTATACCATGACGCACCACATTTTGGACAATCTTTCAAATCCACATAGTCCTTTTGAAATAATACACAATCATTCAGGCATGTGTGTATCTTCTTGGCATCCATTCCCATTGGGCACAACAATTTCTTTACCTGGTATGTTGCGATTGGCAGCTCGTTTCCTTCAGGAAGCATTTCTTTCAACAAAGACAACAATGACGTGAAGCTTTTGTCGCTCCATCTATTGTTAGCTTTTAGCTTATACAATCTCAACACAGCGCTAAGCTTCGTAAACTTAGTACAACATGTGTATAACTATATCTCAGCATCATGCACAATGTTTCTAAAAATGGGAGGTGGATCAGTGTGCTCTACCCCACGACTATCCAACATCGCATCAACGATGTCTACTGGAACTGGTTCATTCACATCTACGTCATCAGAGGCAATTTCTTCTTCCACACAAGCACTGCTATCGACATCCACTGGTTTCGGGTTTGAAATCTCTCCATGCCAGTGCCATTCTGTATAGCCTTGTATAATCATGTTGCACATGACATGACTTTTGATTTCGTCACTAGTGCTGACTTTCAGGTTGTTACTGCAATGCCTACATGGACAGTAGAACCTATCTCCAGGTTGTTTCCTATGTTCCTCAAAAAATCTAATAAACTGGCCAAGACCATAAATAAACTCTGGGGTGCAACGATTGCAAATGGACATCCATGATCTATCCATTCTATGATCAAAGAGAAAATAAGTATATATTACAACAAGATTAGGGTCTAGGGTTAGAGTTTTTGCATGTTTAAAACTTTAGGCCAACAAATACATGTGTTGTCATTCTTATATATAATAAATGTGTACCACCTATCCCATTCTTGAATACCTAATATCACTAGTAAGTGTATAATGTGTATTGGGTTTTCAAGAAAATTTTGGCAGCGTCCCCGCTATTCTCTAAGTACATATATGTACTTAGAGAAGAAACGGGAAAATGCTGCCGAAATTTTCTTGAAAACCAAATACACATTATACACTTACATCCTAAGTGAGATTAGGTGTTCAAGAACAGTCCCAAACTGGGGACTATCCAAGATTTACTCCTAATGAGTAAATCTTGGACGGGTTTCTACGCTAACAAATACATGTGCTGTCATTCTATAACATTGATTTCAACATTTCGAGTGTCCATGCATGTTCATCATCAAGATAAAGATTACACATAAATTACCATGACCTACGGATGGAGAGATTCATAATTGATTTCAAAATTTCAAACTAGCTCATGCATTATCATCAATCTACATCATACAATAGGGATTCATGTAGAAATTAGGGTGACAAATCACTACAAAATCAGAGATTTAACATTAGGATTTTAATATCTTACATAGATTGATCACAAGATTTCAGCAATATAGTTAATTTAAGATTATGGTGAAAAGTGTATTTGGGTTTTAATATCTTAATTCAACATGCATCAAAATTTACAGAATTAGGTCAAGCATTAGTATTCAATTGTAAATGTATCTTCTTCTTCCCGCTCCCTCCTTACCAAATGGATAAAAGCAAGGCCACGACCGTGAGGGCTGGCCACATGATGCGATGATTTTGAGTCGCATTTATAGACCGATTTCATATGTGTTTTGTGCCTTAATTACTCATTTTCATGGATATTATTGCATAATTCACTTTATTTGGTCTCTGCCATCATTTTATATCAAATACCCTTTATTTCATTATTTTAAGCATTATTAATCATCTTATCATAAATCGTGTGGATTTATTTGGTCTTGTTGTGCAATTTCAGGAAAAATAAGTATCTACATCCGTCGATAGCATCGACGGATGTCGATACCATCGACCAAGCCACAGGTTGTCAGCCGAGAAGAGCAATACAGAGTCGATACCATCTACACCCATGTCGATGGCATCGAGATGTCTCCAGGCTGCTGGCGAGGATAAAGTCGATACCATCGACGCAAGTCGATGCCATCGACACAAGGAGAGCTACAGCGTCGCTAAACGACAACAACCGACGCTAAAGGAGTCGATACCATCGACACCCAAGTCGATGGTATCGAGATCACCACAGGCGCTCAGAATAAAAGAAAGGAAAGCTGCCGCTAATCCGCTGCGTCGATACCATCGACCCGCGTCGATGGTATCGACGCCGGCAGATATGCGTTGGATGTGTTTTGATTTCGATCGGACGGCTGTTGTTATTTGACGACCTAATTAGGGACTTATACCTAATGACGGCCGCCCAGACGTGAGGAGGATCTCATTTTTGGATTGCACGAGTGCCGAGGAGGAGAGAAAGGAGAACGGAGGCCGAGAAGCTCATCCCGGTTGATTCGGACACTGCCGAAGACAATTTCCACCACCGACAGGCGGGGAAAGTTTGTTTTCTACGCCAAGGATCCACCGGTTCTTCTCCGTTCAGGGGTTTTCCCATCTATTTCACGTTTCTCTTATGAATTCCCCAATTTCTACCATGTATTTGTGTAAGATGAACATGAGAGGCTAAAACCCTCAATCTTTAGGACCGGGAGTAGCCCGGGGATACATTGTATGATGATTTTAGATTGATAATTCATATTTTTTCTCTCATATCCGTGGTATAAATTCGTTTTCTCTATTGCTATTGTTATGCTTGATCACCATAATAATAAATTAATGCCCTTAATCACTTCGACAGAAGGATTAACGGTTGAAAAGAGACGAATTCTACATTAATTAATAAAACCCTTGACAAAGGAGTTGTAAAATTAATGGTGGGAACTGAGGAACCGATCTTAATGCGCTTAGTTTAGGGGAATGATTACTATGACGATAGAATCAACCTAAATCTAAGTAGTGGATTACACCACGACAGTGGGTAATTCTCATTTCAGACCACTACCCGGATAGAGAGAGAAGTGTGAGGAATTATATGAAATCTAATACAATGTTGACCCGCGGTGAAACCGCCATCCTAAAGATATCCCTTTTAATTGATTAAATTAACCTTTAATCGATTGTTTTCTTTGTTTGATTTTTATTTTCTTTCAATTTGAACAACAAAACCCTACTTTGTAAATCGGTCTAGCTGATTGCGATTAGTTAGTAGAAGTCTCCAATAATTCACGTATCCCTGAGTTCGACTCGGGCCTCACAAGGCCTATATTACTCGACGCGTATACTTGCGTTTAAGCGCGTAGTAAAATACACGTCAAGTTTTTGGCGCCGTTGCCGGGGATACGGCGAATTATTGGCACTTTGAGTGCTAAGAGCGGCCATTCTAGGCCACATTTTTTTTATTATTTATTTTAAAACAATTTCAAAAATTCCTTTATTTCTGTATAATTGTGTTAACTCGTTCAAAGCATTGTACTGAACCCCTATTTCCATATTTCAGGTACTTTGCATGGTGCACACACGTAGTCGAGACTACGTGAATCGCACACCTGAGGTTCCATCTGCGGGACCAGAGGACGAGGACAACTACGAAGAGGAACACCTAAGTGATATAAATTCTGAATCTGAGCAAGAACAAGAAGAAGAAATGGCTGAAGCACAGACAATATGGGAGAAGATCAAGGCGTCTTCTTCCTCAGCATCAAAAGGGCCTATAAAGAAAAAGGGGCTGGACATTCCAACTTACAAGATCGATCCAGCATTGATTAACCTAGTTAAATCAAACGCATTTCACGGACTGAAAAATGAAGATCCAGTGGCACACATTAGTCAGTTTGTTGAAAATTGCGATATGGTGAAGATTGATCGATTTCCACAGGATGTGCTTTACCTCAAGTTATTCCCCAGTTCCTTGGCGGGAGTAGCAAGAGAGTGGCTCCACAACCTCGACGACGAGTTTGTAGAATCATGGGATCACATGGTAGAGGTTTTCTTCGAGAGGTTCTTCCCTCCTGAGAAGACCAATGATATGATTAGGAAGATTCATAATTTCACCCAACAGGCGGGTGAAACTTATTCTGAGACTTGGGAGCGATTCCAGGTCATGTTGAGGAGATGTCCACACCATGGATTGGACAAGGAGACCCAAGTGAAGATCTTCTACTTTGCTCTCTCCGAGCATGATAGAAGTAATCTTGATTCAGCCGGATCTGGTTTCTTTCTAAATAACACGGATACCAGATGTTGGGAAATATTGAAGAACATGGCTAGGAAACAGTCATGGGGTGACAGAGGTGCCGTGGAACATGTCAAAGCTGCCGGTGAATCCAGAATAGTGAGGAGCTGAATGATAAGTTAGATCTTCTAGCCAAGAAGGTGTTAACTAAGGAGGATGCATCTGATGATGGGGAGGCCCAAGTGAAATTCATGCAACAACAGGGCTATAGAAACAATGACTATTCATGGAGAAAGGATAAAAAGTTTTCTTGGAAGGATCCAAATAACTTTCTACAAGATCCGGATGCAAAGCCACAACCGAGAGCTGAAGATAAAAATACTGAATTGCTAAGCCAAATGGTCCAGCAAAATCAAGAGATGATGGCCATGTTTGGAAAACAACTGCAATCTCAAGGTGATATTCTAACCAAATTTGGGCAGACGCTGCAAAGCCATGGAGCGCAAATGCGGGCATTGGAGACCACCGTGGCACAGATTTCAAGTGAGGTGGCGGCTATCAAGCACGCCAATCAACAGAAACCAGCCGAGAACGCGAATGTGGTTCAAGCGCACCATCAGGTCAAATACATTTCTGTGGTGAGTAATGAAGAAGAATCTCAGGTGCAAGAAGTTGCAGAGGAAAGGAGAATGACGTTCAATGTGAATGCAACACCGGCAATACCATTTCCACGCACGTACTATGGACTGCCGGGTGGAAACCCTTTCTTCAGAAAATCTGATAGAGTTGTGAATACTGTATCTCCACCTGGGCAAAAAGAAGAAGTGCAAGTTTGTGCATATGCGGAGACAAAGAAGGTGGAAGAGGAACCACAACAAGCTGCTACTAATGAGGATGACTTGCAAAAGCACACGTCCGAGATAGTGAGTGAAGCAAGCTTAGGGGAGGTACCTCCGAAAGACTCATATGTGCCTCCTCACAAGCGTGTCAATGCGGCAGATGTGTCAAATCGGGACAATCCAAAGCCGAAGAAGGAGCACCGACACTATAGGAAATTCTTGGAAATATTCCGCAAGCTGCATATCAACATTCCGCTGGTGGAGATGATTGAGAAAGTGCCCGCCTACGGGAGGTTCATTAAAGAGATCATCAACAAGAAGAGGCAGATAAATGATGATGAAATTTATTGGTTGAATGAGACGGTGAGCTCGATGATTCATGGGAGTTCACCAAGGAAGAGAAAGGACCCAGGAGGTTTTTACATTCCGTGTTCAATAGGTGGTCAACATGTTTCTAGAGCGCAATGTGATTCTGGCGCTAGTATCAATCTCATGCCTTTGGCTACTTTTCAGAAGCTAGGGTTAAAAGAGATCAAGAAGTTGGCTGCGACAATTGAATTTGCAGATGGGTCGACAGTGAGACCCTATGGAGTATGTGAAGATGTGCTAGTTAAGGTTGACAAATTCGTATTCCCGGTGGACTTTGTCGTCATGGACATGCCACCACTCCAAAGCTGCGAAATTCTCTTAGGAAGACCGTTTCAAGCAACGGCGGATGTCGTGACTGCCTTAGGCAGAGGGACTTTGTCCTTGGGTATTGGAGGAGATCGTGTTGAATTCAAATTACCGAATGATCCTCTAAGTGCAGTTCCCAAGGTGAAAAGATTATGATTGTCACACCGTCTAGCCTAAGACGTTAAAGAAGGGCGCTTGTTGGGAGGCAACCCAATCATTGGTACATTAGGATAGTTTAATGTTAGGTGT
Organism: Alisma plantago-aquatica; assembly: GCA_963693085.1. Taxonomy (NCBI): domain Eukaryota; kingdom Viridiplantae; phylum Streptophyta; class Magnoliopsida; order Alismatales; family Alismataceae; genus Alisma; species Alisma plantago-aquatica. The sequence goes on from OY856410.1 coordinate 313,882,583, forward strand.
AGTTTGCTTTTATTTTGTTTACTTTTTAGTTTAAAAATGATACCTTGATCCGTTTGTTAAATGTGCAGGAACAGGCAGGGTCGATACCATCGACACACCAGTCGATGGTATCGACATGGGTTCAGGTTGACACCAGCAGAAATCGCACTGCGTCGATACCATCGACGGCCCCGTCGATGGCATCGACATGGTCACAGGCAGGTCGCAATAAAAGTGTCGATGGTATCGACAACCCAGTCGATACCATCGAGATCTCTGGAGATTTTCAGACGAATTTTGCTCAGTCAACTCGATACCATCGACGGCCTCGTCGATGGTATCGACATCATCACAGGTTGAATGCAATAAACGGAGGTGTCGCAATAAAAGCAAGTCGATACCATCGACACCCGTCGATGGCATCGACGGACATGTCACCGATCCGCATGAAGACATCGACGACGATCGCAACAGCCACGTCAGCGATCCGGGTGCTGCGTCGATACCATCGACTTATGTCGATGGTATCGACACGTCAGCGATCCGGGTTTCCCGATCCAGCCAACGTCAGTCATCGATACCAGCGACAGATGCGGCTACCCACGAGACATGTCGATACCATCGACCCGCGTCGATGGTATCGACGGGTCAACAGGGGCGCCGATCAAGTCTATTTAAGGGGACTTGCAACGTCATATGACATCACACCCTCAGAGCGAGTATCTCCCATTGCGCCGAGCACTCCCCCGAGCCCTCTACACCTGCGGAGAAGCGTCATCGAGCGAAGATCTTCACCGAGCGGAGAATTTCTCTCCATCTTCACCGAGCTCTTTTCTCCCAATCTCATTCTTCTCGCAATCATGGTGCATACGGGCGAAGCATCTTCATCAAGCGCGCACCCCAGGGAGATCGAGGAGTTTGTTCCTCCTCCAACCGCTTCCATCTCTCGTCCACGCCTCATTCATGCCAACATGGATGTAAGAAAGGTATACGAGGAGATAATGAAGCGGAAGTTCGAGGCCACCCGGTATGTGGACCGGGGAATGATCAGGGACCTGGGATTCGAGGCCGACTTGGCCTATGTGTTGGCCGGGCAAGCGCGGCACACCGGTCGCATGTATGAGATGGACTGTCATGCGGATGGGCAGCCGTTCTTTGCCGAATGGCCCACATACAAGGAACTGGTGGCCGAGTTCATGGCGTCTCTTGATATCTGCGTCGTACCAAATGACGTGGTGCCATCGGACCAGACGTGGATCCAGGGAAGGGTGTCCTTCCGACTCTTCAACAACAATTACAACATCACGTTGAAGCAGTTCAACGCCATCTTTAACTGGAACCACAGCCACCACGATCACCGACGCCCCGACGCCCGCACCGACTACGACAAAATCTTCGCCGAGCTAGTTACAGTGCCGGCAGGGAAGACCGTGAGCTACCACAATGCCGCGGTAGCTGATTTTGAGCACCCGTTCGTCCGGGTATTGCATAGGATGCTTAGCTTGACCTTCTTCGGGCGGAGCGATCTTGCTTTGAGCAAGTTTCAGGAGAGCGACTTGTTCTTTCTGTACACCCTCCTGAAACGTCAAGAGTGCAACTGGGGAGCATTTTGGTTACAGCGCGTCATGGCGGTGAAGCGGAGCACAAGGAAGGCTCCAATTCATTTTGGTGGTTTGGTCACCGGGTTGGCGCTTTACTTGGGGCTGAACTTTCAGTCCATGACTCCGATTTCTATGCGGAGTAAGGTGAACGTGCAACACTTGCACCGTTCAAACCTCATTCTTATTCGGGACGGGTTGGCGTACGCTCATTGCCACGTCAACCAAGCTTACCAGGAGGCATCCCTGCCGGACGACGTCTTCCACATCGAGGGCAAGCAGCATTTCCGATGGCCCATCATAGCCATCGAGTCCTCGGAAGAAGAAGGCGGAGGTGAAGACCAAGAAGGTGAGGCCGAGGAAGACGAGGAGGCTTTCACACCTCTTCGAGCACGCGTGGCACCACGGAAGCATCCTAGGATGCACCCGGGTGCATCATCATCATCTCAGCCCCCGCCGCCATCGCCACAGCAAGAGCAGCCAGCTGCGGATCCCTACTCCATGCAAGGGATGTATACCATGCTGCAGGATATCCAACAGACGCAGCACCAGCATATGACTTTGTATACCGGCATCCATGAGACAACGGGCCGGTTGCTTGATAATCAAAGGGCTATGTTCGAGAACGAGCGGCTCATCCTCGCCAACCAAGAACAAATGCACAACCGGTTGCAGCGGATAGAGACGCAGCAGGAGCCCTTCTTCGACCACTACTGGAGTCGAGACTACTTTGGAGGTTATCCACAGCCTCCGCCGAGGACCCAATATGATCCAAGCTTCCAGGGGGAGTACCCGTCTTGGGATCCTACGGCACCACAATACCCACCATCGCCTCCGCAAGATTGATCAGGGTATCCTTGTTCCACCCTTAAGTTGGTTTTTGACTATGAGGCCATAGTCGGATTCAAGCTTAGGGGGGTGGCTGGAACAGCTCTATCTTTTATCTTTTCTTTAGTAGTTTTTAGTTTCTGCTTTGTTATTTGTTTTTGCAATTTTAAGTTTTTATTTAGGATCCACATCTATCTAGTGTAATTGTGGATGTCGTAAAAATTGTCATCTTGCTGTTTTCATGGGAAATTAAGGGAATTGAAAAATTTTTCTGTGTCGTTTGGATAGCTTTACTTGGTTGTCCTTGGGGAACTTTTTCTATGAAAATGATTGATTATGTCAACTTTGAAGCAATATGTCATACCCACACCCGCATTGACTCATGAAAAGTGGATAGTAACGGTTGTTTGAGCCTAACCTAATCAAATGGTAATGAGACCTTAATCAGATGTAAGAGAAAGAACCCTTTAAACTACTACACATGTCAATAAGGAGGGACACATAATTTTCTTTTAAGGTTCAGTCACTTAATCTTGTGATCATTCCACCCCATTTCCTATAATCCACCCAAGAATTGGAAGTAAAGTGCAGCTTCAATTTCTTTTGCGTGCATGGCATGTAGATAGGTTTTGCATTATTATTTTCATGTTTTTGCATAGAATAATGAAAAAAATATATAGTGATACATGCACATTACCCTTAGGTGCATGTCATGTAGTTGCACTCACAATTTCATGATTTTCATGCATAAGCACACCATGTATCTCAGTTTTCCTAAATAGGTGATCTAATTTGTTCCATACCCTCGAAATAAAGCAAAGATCTCCAATTGGAAAGAAAATGGCCTTATACATGTATCTCTAAGCAATTATGGATATATGGGCAAAGAAAAAAACAGAAGAAAAAATTCTGGAAAAAAAATATAAATGTTAGAAAAAGAAAGAAAAGGAATAAGAGGGAGAAAGGAATGATATCACTTGTATAATAAAGGGGAATTGAGTACATGATGTGGCTTGAGTAGATTTCTATCTCATTGTGAGGTAGAAGGTTAGTGCATGCATCATTCCACCCACTTTTAGGCAGTAGGGCATTCTTAATGTGCATTTGTATCATTTAGGGCATTTTGTTATATGCATTTTGAAACTGTGTAATACTTCCAAATTCTCCCATGAACCACCCATTCCATCCACCCGTTGCTCGGATTGGTAGGCCACCATGATTTTCTCCTCACTCATGTTTATCAGGAGAACTGCTTCCATGTAGATGGTAGTTAGGGCGAGCAACGTAGTGTAGGTGATCACAAGATGCACCATGGCTGAATCGGCGAACTTTATTATGATAACTGCCTTATGTGATAGTGTTCATCAGTTTGAAGGATAATTTCTTTTATTGATGGTTATTGTCGCCTATAGGGTAATTACTGTTCTGTGATTAGGGTAGGCCGGTTTGAGAACGTCCAGTGGGAGTCATTTGTGAGGTGGGTTGGTGTTTTGATTGTTAGTTGACATTCACAATTCTATTCTAAGGATTAGTTGCTCGAGGGCGAGCAATGTTTAAGCTTAGGGGAGTTTGATGCGATGATTTTGAGTCGCATTTATAGACCGATTTCATATGTGTTTTGTGCCTTAATTACTCATTTTCATGGATATTATTGCATAATTCACTTTATTTGGTCTCTGCCATCATTTTATATCAAATCCCCTTTATTTCATTATTTTAAGCATTATTGATCATCTTATCATAAATCGTGTGGATTTATTTGGTCTTGTTGTGCAATTTCAGGAAAAATAAGTATCTACATCCGTCGATAGCATCGACGGATGTCGATACCATCGACCAAGCCACAGGTTGTCAGCAGAGAAGAGCAATACAGAGTCGATACCATCGACACCCATGTCGATGGCATCGAGATGTCTCCAGGCTGCTGGCGAGGATAAAGTCGATACCATCGACGCAAGTCGATGCCATCGACACAAGGAGAGCTACAGCGTCGCTAAACGACAACAACCGACGCTAAAGGAGTCGATACCATCGACACCCAAGTCGATGGTATCGAGATCACCACAGGCGCTCAGAATAAAAGAAAGGAAAGCTGCCGCTAATCCGCTGCGTCGATACCATCGACCCGCGTCGATGGTATCGACGCCGGCAGATATGCGTTGGATGTGTTTTGATTTCGATCGGACGGCTGTTGTTATTTGACGACCTAATTAGGGACTTATACCTAATGACGGCCGCCCAGACGTGAGGAGGATCTCATTTTTGGATTGCACGAGTGCCGAGGAGGAGAGAAAGGAGAACGGAGGCCGAGAAGCTCATCCCGGTTGATTCGGACGCTGCCGAAGACAATTTCCACCACCGACAGGCGGGGAAAGTTTGTGTTCTACGCCAAGGATCCACCGGTTCTTCTCCGTTCAGGGGTTTTCCCATCTATTTCACGTTTCTCTTATGAATTCCCCAATTTCTACCATGTATTTGTGTAAGATGAACATGAGAGGCTAAAACCCTCAATCTTTAGGACCGGGAGTAGCCCGGGGATACATTGTATGATGATTTTAGATTGATAATTCATATTTTTTCTCTCATATCCGTGGTATAAATTCATTTTCTCTATTGCTATTGTTATGCTTGATCACCATAATAATAAATTAATGCCCTTAATCACTTCGATAGAAGGATTAACGGTTGAAAAGAGACGAATTCTACATTAATTAATAAAACCCTTGACAAAGGAGTTGTAAAATTAATGGTGGGAACTGAGGAACCGATCTTAATGCGCTTAGTTTAGGGGAATGATTACTATGACGATGGAATCAACCTAAATCTAAGTAGTGGATTACACCACGACAGTGGGTAATTCTCATTTCAGACCACTACCCGGATAGAGAGAGAAGTGTGAGGAATTATATGAAATCTAATACAATGTTGACCCGCGGTGAAACCGCCATCCTAAAGATATCCCTTTTAATTGATTAAATTAACCTTTAATCGATTGTTTTCTTTGTTTGATTTTTATTTTCTTTCAATTTGAACAACAAAACCCTACTTTGTAAATCGGTCTAGCTGATTGCGATTAGTTAGTAGAAGTCTCCAATAATTCACGTATCCCTGAGTTCGACTCGGGCCTCACAAGGCCTATATTACTCGACGCGTATACTTGCGTTTAAGCGCGTAGTAAAATACACGTCACCACACATTATTATTCAATTGCAAATGTATCTTCTTCTTCCTGCTCCCTCCTTACCAAATGGATAAAAGCAAGGCCACGACCTTGGGGGCTGGCCACAAAGGTTTTAATATCTTAATTCAACATGCATCAAAATTTACAGAATTAGGTCAAGCATTAGTATTCAATTGCAAATGTATCTTCTTCTTCCTTCTCCCTCCTTACCAAATGGATAAAAGCAAGGCCACGACCGTGAGGGCTGGCCATGCATTAGTATTCAATTGCAAATGTATCTTCTTCTTCATGCTCCCTCTTTACCAAATGGATAAAACCAAGGCCATGACCGTGAGGGCTGGCCACGGCCGTGGCCATCCCACAAGGTCATGGCCTTACTTTTATCCATTTGGTAAGGAGAGGGAGCAGGAGGAAGAAGAGGTAGAGGAAGAAGAAGGGCAGCGGCCTACCTGGGCAGGAGAAAAGTGGCTTGGAGAGTAGGGGCCGACACTGGAGCAACGAACCACGTCACAGGAGAAGGCAGGCGCCGGAGCAACGAACCACGGGCAGAAGAAGGTCGGCGAGCAGGAGAAGGCCAACGAGTAGGAGAAGGCCGGCGAGGAGGAGAAGGCTGGTGAGCAGGAGAGCAGGAGAAGGACGGTGAGGAGAGTAGCAACAACAGTGACATCGGCGAGGAGAGCAGCAGCAACAACAACAACAACAGGCGATGACGACGCAACAGCAAAATCGTTCGATGAAACAGAAGTAAGGGGAAAATTCCACTATTGTGTGGGGGCTATTAAGTTACTAAAAGGCATCAGTTATCCATAACAATTGACACCTTTATTATTAAGTGTCGGTTATCCAAGACAACCGACGTTAATTGGACATTCCTTTACCCTAATTTTTTTGGCGGGGGCGGCACGCGCACCCTTATCAGCGTAAGTTATTCTATGAAAATCGATGCCCATATTGAAGCTTTTGGCACAAATTTTATCTTCATTCAGTGTTGGTTATTAGGTTAAACACCGATGTTGTATGTGATAATTTGGCGCAATTTTTTTTGCTCGAAAAAATTGGATTTTGCGGGCTACTTAGGCGTCGGTTTCTTTTCTTCAACTGACACTGAATGAAAAGCGATACCCGTGTCTATCTAGTTTTCAAATATAGACGTCGAATGTCCTTATTAACCGACGTTGAATGTTAACAACGTTGGTTTTACTAAAAAACTGACGCCGCTAAAAGTGACGTTGAATGTTGTTTCTGTAGTAGTGCATGTAGATGTCACAGTCGTTTGATTGTGGAACTTGTTGTGGACTGCTGTGTCAGAATTGAAGCTCATTCCATGCATTCGCCATGTTTTCCAGGAATGGCTAGATCAACATTGCCACCTCAGTGTAGTATTTTCTGGCTAAGCACTCGGGGGGTGTCAACGCGATTGATGTAGACTACACTGGATGATCTTTATTGTTGTCTGAGCTGCTGTCGAAGATTGCTGCTCGTGGGCAAGTGTACATCGTCAGGAGCATCCAGTGATTGTAGTGGAGGATCAGAAAGAAGATGATACGTAGCATGCTGCTTTGTATCTTTTCTAGAAATGTCTACTTCACCCCTAACTCATCAGCTAGGCAGATATGGTTGAACAACATACAATGGGCGATATATGCATGTTCAAACTTTCTTTATAGTACTTGGATGTAGGCTACCGCTACTGACATTTCCAGACATCCTCCTACCGTTATCATGTCCCGAAGATCATCCACTAGGACAATGACATCTTCTGCCTCATAGATGACGTCTGCGGGGGTAGAATCAGCCAGCTTCTGCAGAATTTTATTAACCTATTCCTGGGTTAGTAAAGAACACGCGAAACGGTCAAAGTTGCTGACTATTTCTTCTGACGCATTAGGCAAAGCATGGTCTACAACTATAAGAATATCATGTAGAATTTCCATCCACTTGCCTGCCCCGTAAACACCCATGGTTATTTTGGCTTCTCCATCTGGAAGGTTGCTGGGTTGGGAGGATTCATCATCTTAATCATTGTTCAACAACTTCTTTGGGATGTCTGCGTCTTGGAAATAATGCCCGTCCTTGATCAATAGTAGAGCATAAGTGCTACTGAGCTGATAGAAAATTTGGCCCTTGAGATGCCTTAGGTATCTAAAGATATGTAGCATCTCAATGGCGCACATGACTACGAAGGTGTTGTTTCCACTTCCCTCTTATTCTTGAATGGGGAAGTCACTGAGTGTAAAGAAATTCCAGACACCGCTGTGGTGTTGGATTTCGTACTTGATTGAACGGTCGAGACGTAGCGGGAGAAGCCTTAGATATCTATCTTCGGGGCAAACAAAGGTGTTTCCTGAGTGTGGGACCTCCTTGTTGCAGCAGCTGAGGAGCTAGATGTCGTGATTCCAGAGGTCTGCCACACAAAGAAACTCATTCCTTCGATGCTTGTAGGGGGCCATCACCAGGTTGAGGTTGTTCTCTTTGATGTACTCCAACATGCTGGCCACCTATGTAGAGTTGTATCACCCCTTCATCAATATTCTTTCCAAAGATGGGGTGGCATTGTAAATGAGTTGTCGGCTTGTCCTAATGCTCGCATTCTCGATCACGACACCTTGTAGGACCCTAAAGAGTTTCTTTCCGACGACGACTGGTGAGAGGAACATGCTCCTTAGCGTTCCTCGTCATACGGAGAAGTAGTTGTCGCTCCAGACGACGTCTTCCTCATCTACCTGTGATCTCAGGACCTTGTTCAACAATTTTTGGTCTCTGATCGTCAGGTATCTGACGACTCTTCTGTCAAAGTCTGCCATCTCGAAGGAGGGGATTTCAGACGACGCAGAAAATGTGTCTGTCGTCAAACTCTTTGCTCTAGGGGGTGTTTGTTGTTAGCAGTATATGTGTCCCCCCTTCTCCCTCTGATTCTTCAGAAGAGTCCTCCCCTACGTGATTGATTCGTAATTGTCTTCAGCTTCGTCGAGGGAGTCTGAGGGAGCAGCTTCTTCTATTCCACGAGAACTCTCCTGTACTGTTGGAGCCCCATCGGCCGACTTTTGCGTCGCCCCTTCCTCGGGCATTATGGAGGGCCCGCTGGAGGAGGAGGGAGACGATGTCCTGGAAGAGGACGCTGATGAGGAAGGCAGAGAGTCGGAGCCAGGAGGTGATGGAGACCTCCTTGGCTGCCTTGAACGAGTGTGGTCGTCTCTCCGGTCCAACCTTTCTTCAATTGCATCTAGGCGTTGGAGTGCCAACTGCATTGTTTTGTTGAGGGCTTGTAGTTGGCTGGGAAGGCCAACGAAGGCCAGTAGTTGCCACTCCTGGTTATTCAGCCTCTCCTAGAAAAGAGTAAAATTGTGGGTGAGGGAAGAAAAAGTAACGAAATGGTTACTTGTTACCTCCCGCAAGTAGTCAAATTCTTGACCCAGGATCTACCCCATTGATGGAGGGGTTGTAGCCGATCTGCCCCACGATCTCCTGACGTCCTTCGCGTGAGAAGTTCGGCTTGACGAGTGTGCGTCTCCACTCATGTCTGAATCCATGCAAGTTGTTCGTGAGGGCATCGCTTCAGAGCAGGGCGTTGGTGCCTTTGTGGCTGCCTCTGCCTCGCTTGCTTCTCGTGGTGGGGAGGGGATCGGAGAAGGTGGATGTTGGCCCACCAATTGGTTGTCGGTGACCTCCTCCGCAACCACCACTGGCGATTTTGGCGGCGGCGTGGGCTACAAAGATTTGAGCTCCACCTCAAGGAGCTCAACGAACGCACCGTTGCTGGCGTCTAGTTGCACCACTTCTTCTGCCATTGAAGGCACAACAAAAGTTTCGGGAGCTGCGTCTATCTCTTGCGCAGTAGCTTCCCATAGGGCTATTGTCCTTGTTTTAGCCCTGGTTGTTTCAGCGACCTCCACGATCACCATTGTTTCCTCGGCGGCCACAATTGTTGTTGTTGTGGTGGTCACGACCGGCTCGGGAGCGGGGGTGACGATAGTCGTCGCCTTGTCTCACCGGGCGTCAAGAGAGATATGTCTTCCTATCGTGGATTCCCTCTCTTGTATCCTCGTAGTGGCGGCATAAGCGACTTCAACCACCATAGCATCAATTTCCGCTGTGGCGAAGACCATCTTTTCTGCGTCGTAGCTGGCACATCGTGGGAGCGACAGGAGGGTGTTTGTTCTTGCAAACATACAGAAATAGCAGCGCCCCCCCTATCTTGACGATGTTAGCCCTCATTAGGAATTTAAGGTCGATCTTGTTGTCACCTCTTGTCATTGAGAGGCTATGCGGATCCCTGGGGTATCCTAACCCTACCACAATAAGATTCACCAGTCCACCCATGTTGTAGTCCTTGGTGGCATCCTTTACTGGATGAAGATAGTTGAGGAGGAATCACCGCCAGTTGATCGTGCGTCCTTCCATCATGTGCCACATGAGGTGGAGCTCTTCAATGTAGAGGTTGCTTGACTTGTACTTGCTAAAGAGTAGGCACCCAACGATCTTCTGCACTATCCTCCAGAAATAGGAGTGCATTGCCGCCACCTTGCTTCCCGGATTGAACGTTGACTCACCAGTCAACTTTCTCCAGAGTGCGACCGGGTTGAACGCCTCGCCTTCGGTGATTCTGACACCATTGTTGAGTAGTTCTTTTTCTACTTCACTGGAGGAGAAGATCTCATTGAGTAGCTTTTTCAGATATGTCGTGCTCAACGTTATACAACCGTCCTTGTAGTCTGTCCGATCCGCCAAATCTTTTGACTTCTTCTAGTCTGTTCTGCACCCGACGGAGGGACAACATGAACTCCCTTGTGAGTTTTTTGTAAGAGGCAGAGTGGCTGAAACAAATTTTCCTCAGCCCAGCAGCTGCTAGGACATTTTCTTGCCTGTCAAAAATGCCTATCTGGTGGAAGGACGACTGGTGGCAGAAGCGGCTTGGCCTGTAGACCTTAGCTACCAATTTTGTGTACCGCCACATGTGCTCATCATCATTAGGCATGAACCAGCCTGTTGAGTGATCTAGAGGCTCCGGCTCGGCCGCCGTGGTTGAGACTGTTGTTGGGGCTGTTGCTTCTTCCATCTTGGCCTCTTCTCGGCCTTGGATGGCCTTTCTGCATTGGAGTTCAAGCGCTTCTACCTGATTGTGGTTGCTTCCTCTATGGACTCAGGGTTGATCCTCCAACCTTGGTCGTCTACTTGTACGACAGTTTGCTTGGTGCGAGCCATTTCTATTATCATCAAACAAGTATATGGTAAATAACTAAATTACTAAAATGTGTCACACTACCTGATATTGGACGGCAGACCAAGGGAGTCACGATGCCCGATATAACGTAGGTGATGTTTGAAAAACTAGTTAAAATAAATGAGTCCAGATACAAGCAAGTTGATATCGGGCACCAAAAGAAAATGCACCTTGTTGCCCGATATCGGGTCTAACCGATAGGGTAGACTGATATCAGGATGCTACACTAAATAGAGCTCACTTGATACGCATTCCCGATAAGGGTTTAAGCGCGATACTTGTGTTGCGCGGAAAGGGCCAAAGTCGGTACGTTCTTAAGGTGAAAAAATGCAAGACTATCACATGATACGCCCACCCGATATGAGCGCTACTCGATACAATCTCATGAGAAAAGGTGTCGCCCGACACGGGAAAAACGTAAGGCGATACAAGCTAAAACTTTATTAAGACTGGGCAATAAGGGTCTCGCCCGATACAAGGAATCGGTCGGGCGCATGATAGATGTGTGTCGTGTGACGAAGTCAAAAGAGACAGGAAGCCTGACGGGCAAAACTTGACACGAGACATTGCCCGGTACAAGCGTGTGTCGTACAAGAAAGAAAGAACTAAATTCTTGTGCCCGACGCAGGTTGCGCAACACAGTAGGCGTGTCTGGTAACCTGCACGATACGTGTTTTGGGTTATACCTTTGTCGTCTGAAGGTCATGACGGGCGACACATGAGCAAACGGAAGGTAGGCCGATATGAGAGCTGGAGCGAGAGTAGAATGCGCGATACGGGAGTAGGTGGAAAGTAAATTCCAGTGCCCGACATGATAAAATAGTACTTGCTATATATAGCCATGTCATGCCGGGGTAAATCAGGTAAAAACAAGGCACATGTCATCCAGAGAGACAAATAATTCCCAATGTGCAGTCTAATCCATCACTTCAAGGGTCGAAATGGCTTCCTAAGCAAGCCTCGCGCCGCGCGGTGCGCGTGTCATGCGATACATTACCCGACACAAGAATGCCTGCCTGATATGAAACCAACAATCGTGCGACATGGGGCTTCCTGCCCGACATAGCTATCGTGTCATGCATAAGCCTTGCCTGATACAGATAGAAAAGGCAAGATTTGCTAAAGAAGCGAGGTAGAAAAATATTATGAAGAACATTCTATACAAAAATCTAAAAAGGAGTAAAACTTAGATCGAAAGTATAGGCAAAAAATAGAGGTAAAGAGAGTGTTAATGAGTAAAACATCACTGGTAAGAAAGAAGACTCTCCACCTCAGATAGTATTTTTTTTTTTTGAGGAAAGGTAATGTTATATATTTAAAAACACATCTAGCAAGCGATACCTGCTTATGTGGGACTCCTACAAAATGTTTGAAAATGAAAAATTGCAGCGGGAAGAAAAAGCTGAAAAAGAAGGAAAAAAGCATAAGAAAAGCATAAGAAAGCATTGTTCTTCTAACATGGGGGAGGCACCCCTTAAAACAAGCCCCTATCAAAATAAAAAGTTTTGCATCCTTGGGATTTTCCTGATTTGATCTGGCCATGATTCAGAATGATAAGTCACAGTAGTTGCTGCACTAAGCTAACTCCAGCCTCGTCGTTTACCATAGCTTTAAGATCACAGAGAAAAGCGGCTTCGGATTCACCTTCCTCTGATTCGTCCAGTCTCCCTTCTGCTAATTTTCCTGCAATTTAGTAAGGATGTGAAGATCGACGTCTATTTGAGTTATAATATTTCTTGCCAAATTTTTGTTGTTGTTGAAAGTTCTATTGTTCCTTTCTTTCCAAAGGTTCCAGCAGATTGTGGTGAAAAAAGATCACTACTTTTGAAGCTCCTGTAATGTCTGAAAGGTGTTATTTGGATGGGGAAAATGACTTCCTGGAGATCAAGAAGGCGATTTCTCATGAAGTGTGTAAAGATTGATTGAGAGAAAGAGCATTTAATGAAGATGTGGCTGACTGAATCGCTATTTTTTTCATAGAGGGCACATCTAAATGGGCCAATGAAACCCTTTTTTGTGATGTTTTCATCAGTAAGGAGTTTATTTTGTAAAAGAATCCATAAGAAAGTTTTATAATTTTGTGGCCATTTTTGTTTCCAAATCTTTGATGAAGGAGGGGAGATACCTCTAAAAGAGAGAAAATTGTATGCAAGTTTGACCGAATACTCTTTCCCCCATTTCCAAGTGATGTTATTTGAGGTGTTGTTTTCCATGGATCTTGTGAGATAGTATTACCCGTCAAAGCTTCATAAAACTAAACTGGCAACCCATAAAACAAGAGATTCCACACATGTGGTGAATGCACCGACTCGGGCCTTATTATAATGATAACGTTCATAATGTTTTTCTGAATGAAAGGTTCCTATGCTAGGAAAAGTAAAATTTTGGGATGCCTCCCGAAGAGCACTGTAGTTTTCATCGTCAGCTCAACAATCTTCAAACTACTTTCACTTTGATCCTTTGGCTGTTGCTTCGGCGTCCTATAGTATTATCTTTGATCTTCTTACGAATGCTTCATCTTCATAGAATCTTTTCAACCTGTGCCCATTGACCTTGAAAATCCCAGTCTTTTCTCCTTGAATTTCCATCATTCTTGATGGATAAATCTTTACCACAGTGAAGGGGCCTGACCATCTGGTTCTGAGCTTCCCAGGGAAAAGACGAATGCAAGAGTTGAAGTGCAAGACCTTGTCACCTTCCCTAATATCCTTGCTTCTTAGGTGGGCATCATGCCACACCTTAGTCCTATGTTTGTAAATCCTTGCATTTTCATAGGCATGTAATCTTAGCTATTCGAGCTCTTACAACTGTGGAAATCTATTTTTCCTGGCCTTTTCCATATCCATGTTTAGAAACTTAATCTCCCAGAGGGCTTTGTGCTCAAGCTCCAAAGGTAAATGACACAACTTTCCATAGATTAACCTGTAAGGTTTCGTGCCTATGGGTGTCTTGTATGCAGTTCTATAGGCCTAGAGAGCATCATCGAGTTTCATGGACCAGTCCTTTCACGTGTGGCTGACGGTCTTTTCCAAAATTGGTTTAATCTATCTGTTTGATACCTCCACCGGCCCAGAGGTCTGGGGGTGGTAGGGTGTTACACCCCGATCTCACAATTTCCTCAAATCATGAGATTAGGGCATAAGATGGGATTTGTATGCAACACAAAGAACACCCTTAAGTTTTTCTTTTCCTTACTTTTCTTTAAAACTCTTGTTTTCCCGCATTGAACCACATATCATCTTTACAAGGAATCTGAACATTTCTTTTACTAATCAGACTTCAATAGTAAAGATACATGTATAAGCATTCACGATGTCTTTCACACATTATGCACATTAAACTTGCTAATTAGCATACATATCAAAGAGGAACAATATTACACATTGTATTTACAACTCTCTCTCTAAACTCTTACTGAGGACCTAGAGTGACAAGGACCGACTGACTCAACTAATCTCGTACTTGACTCCTGTGGCAGGTCTACACTGATGCTCTGACCATCTTCAAGTCCACGCGGTTAACCCTAAAAATGTTTGAGTAGAGGGGTGAGCCTACTCGCTCAGTGAATGAGTACTTCATGGAAACAGACTAATGCACTAATGTGATTTCAGATATAATTTGAATAAATGATATGAAATTTAACAACAATAAATACTACACTGAGCAGTTCTAAAATAATATAATTGAAATAACAAAGAATGTAAATATTGCATCCAAAGAATAACCACTAGAAGACTATGCTCTAGTCTTCCTTAACTCTATCATTTATAAAGAACTCTGTGAACCTATATGATCATATTTTAGATTATGCCCCAAACATATGCAGTGCACTCTGCATATGAAACTCGTAGTGCACTACGAGTCCACCGTACAAGACTTAGCGACACACCCGGGAAATGCTAAGTCTGACGCCAGCCCTGCTCTGCTACAGGACCCCTGGCTCTCCGGCCAGAAACATAGGCTCTACGGCCTCAATGCACAACCACGTGTGCTCTCGACTCCTCCTTAAACCTGAGTACACCGGCAGAGGGTCTCACAGGGTTACCTTCGTGACACAAGCACGAATGGTATTAGATAACTGAGATTTCTCTTGCCTCGTTTGTCCGTGACACAAGCACGGATGATGTTGCAACACGAGTTTCACCCCTAAGTAACAGACCTTCCTTTAGGGGTTCTACGGTGTTAGGGCACCTAAGTCTAACATTAATATTATAGATACATGTAAAACAGAAATCATAACTCATTTTACATTTCTTACAAGGCTCACACAGCCTGCCATATCATATCATAAGAAACATCATAAATCATGTATTCAACATACATCATGTCTCAGTAACATCCCTTTCTAGGGCATGTCATCACCTGCAATTTATGAGATAAGTATTGAAAATAAGAAGCCCTGCAGTATGTAGATATCATCTCAGAGAGAACAAGCATATAAAATTAAATGCACTAGAAACATACAATTCAACAATTAAGCATCATCACATCTCATATCGAGACCTTTCATATTACCATAGCATGATTCATTGAACACCCTATCCTTAGGGTTTCATTTGCCTTATTCATTCACCACATGCCAACACCCTACTCTTAGGGTTGCGTTCGCCTCATTCACCTTTTCACATGGCTCTCATAAGGATTTCATAGGATATAAGCATTCACTAAATAAAGATTGTTTTCAACAAATCATATACAATCGATATATGTATGAAACCATGGAAAGTGAACTAAATTTAGGTTTCCCATATCATTCACTGCGATATCATGTATCCAGAATAAAATTCAATTAAGATAACCCATGAGGTACATCCTAACCACTTATAGGATTACTAGTCCTTTTCAATAAGGTTGAAACTCTAGTGATGTCACAATTAGGTTAACCCTAATTACATCATTTGATATAAATATGAAAAACATTCTCATTAGGAAATGGTGTATACGTCCCTGATATGAATCTACCATTTAGGAATCATTCAAACAGAGAAGGAATCCATAACATATCAAGTTGCAACAACTTAAATCAAACGGACACATTCAGGATTTAGAATTCACATGCTAAGCATTTAGGGATTTGGATATTATAATCAAATTCGTGCATTAGAATGTTTGAAGGAAGAACCCACTCACCCTAAGGTGTGAAAACACCTCACAACTGCAGCTCAACTCAGGGAATCTCGAATTCCTATCAAATCCCTAGCAAATCTCCCAACTCTTCTTCCATTCAACTCGGGAACCTTGAAAATGAGGGATTATGAAGAAAGGATGAGAAAAGAGGGAATTTCGACATCCTCTTGGATCAAATCAGAGCATGGACGGAATCTTGACAGGATAGAGAAGATTCACCATAAAAGTCTATGCAAAGGATCCAAACTTACTTGATTTCACCACTCTTGGGACCGCAGAACCCTAATTCAGCAATTCCTCCTCTTTCTCCACTCAAGCCCTAACTCTCCCTCTCTCTCTAGATTTTCATTTCTCTGGAGTGAATGACGAAGAATGAGAGCTGTGTGTGTGTGTGGTTGCTCATATAAGTCAATTGAGCTGCTTGGGTCAATTGCATATTGACGCAACACTCAACTTTAATTATATTGGCTGAATATTCAGTTATATAAAAGTTACTGTAATTCGTTTATTTCAGAGATCAAACATTCTCCAACAATTATGGGAATTTAGCACGTCGTTTATAATTGATCTATAAAGATTCAGTTAAAATTTGAGATCATTTGGATTTAAAAATAAATAATTAAAAATAGAACAGTGCACTGCTATATTGCAGTCTGCAAAATATTCGGCCGAGTTTGTCCTGCACAAACTCGACCGACACCCTTACTGTAGGGATTCAAAAGTCATCCAAAAATTATGCCAATTTAACAGAGTGTCTAAAACTGTGTTTTTCAGGCACAGTTAAAATTTGAGATCAATTGGATATACCAATAAAAAGATAAAATTCAATTATCACACTGCTGTAAAATTCTGGAAATGTGATCGGTCGAGTTTGAAACTCGGCCGATAAACAGGTCAGAGCATTCTTCAAAAATTCTGATATTTTCCAATGTTGTTCAAATTTTATATATCCAATTCATATCCAAATTTGAAGTAAATTAGAGTTACACATAAAATACTAAAAATCATTTAGTGAGACATTCTACTTATCAAATTCTGTATTCATGTATCATCAAAACCCTGTTTTGGGCCGATTAGGGTTTATGCTTCTCAAACCCTAATTCTCACGACAAAAGAACATTTAAACTTATTATCATAGTTAAAACATCCTAATTATGTTATTGTTATTAATTAGATTTTAAGAATGATTATTCTAATTAATCTTTGCAATTATCTAGGTAAACCCTAGTTTATCAATTAAGCTCAGATGGGGTCGTAACAACTCTCCCCCCCTTAGAATGTTTCGTCCTCGAAACATAAACCTAAAAGAAAGATACATTCAAGGTTATTCTAAACTTCTAAATCCTTTCATGCCATTATATTCTTGTATTTCATACCCGAATATAGTTTTCAACATTAGATCTTTTAATTCTTTACTAAATCACAACATATTTCAAATAGTTCTCAATGATATCAAGCAAATTCTTTATGCCACAGTCAAACATAGAATGCAAAGATAAACCACCACGCTTTCACTGCTCAACTCTGATATTCTGATACAACTATCTCAACTTACGCTGTTCAGAGAGTTCTATTGTTCTGTATCATCTTTAAGTGACAAAAGCAAGTTCACCATGATGTTTTAAACTTTAATAACATGTTGCTCAGATAGCAAAACAGTCTTGAATTAAAAGACTAGATTCAACAATCAATTGCACATTACTACTCTTGGCATCCCCATTGGGTCATGGATGCATGAGTTGAAGCATTACCACCTCATTCCATACTATCCTGTTTCGATCCTGGGACCTGTGGGTTATGGGCCCACACACAATTCAAAGTGTAACCATCGTATTATATCATTTTAGGGTTTCAACAATAGTAATAAGGTAATCCACAATTGTATCAGTCATTCAAGCATTAATCATACTCAATTATCATCACTCAGTTATATTAGAGCTAGGTATAACAAACTACACCTCATTAGGGTTACTTGTCCAGACAATCTGATTATCATCCCTTTTCTATTAATATGAGTGAATAAGTTTGACTACCTTGTTCATGATATCACTCCATGTCTTCCGTCATCATCCAACTGTATCACCATATTACAAATACACAATACTAGGATGCATATCTGGTATGAATTACTACAACTATCATACACCTTTAATTAACACATAGCTTGCACAAATACACTGAAATCATATGTAGAACCAACTTTCATACCTTAATATGCCTTCAACAACTCATACATGTAAAAACAAATTCACATACTACACCAAGCTAGTGTTTTCCCATATCTCTCTGCTCATTCATTACTTCTTTACTTTTTGCTACCTATCCTTTTCATATGATTATATACGATAAACATTATTAACATTGAAGGATTTAAGGTATGAATAGATTATTTATCATCCTTGCTATCACCCATGAATTTATATCTTATCGCACTTTATCATATTGTATGTTACTATTACATTCAATAGATGACCCCACCAAGGTAGTTATGCACCATATATGATTCATTTTCTCTTATCATTTCATTCCCATCTTGCTCCCATTAAGGAATATATGAAAGAGAAGATGATTTTAAGACTTGGAATACTTGTATTCAAACATTCCCTTAATACATTCTCGTATGTAGATTTACTTAGTTATCAACAGAGATATTTGATTAATTAGAACTTGCTTGAATCTCACAACCTCTTTATTTATAACTTTTCCATCACATTTCAAACCCTTTCTTACGTTTCATAGTCCTCTTACCATATACAACTCTTTAACCCGTCATCTTTAATTCTAAATTTTCTCTTGTGACCATGTTGCTTATTCATATGTATGGTCATGTATACCATGTTGCAGATATTTCCACCTTTATCTTTATACTATTGTGAAGTTAACATTCTAAATTAATAGTCCTTCTATTAGTTTTTACTCATGTTGAATACATTACATATTCTTCATTTTTAAATCAAGTGGATCATGCATGGGTCAAACATAGTTTCTCTTTCAATCAAGTTTTTCTTTTCTGAATACAGTCCACCTTGGTATGACTTATTCATTCATTAAACTACACCTATGTTCTTTGCTTAGAAACTAGTTTGTTGTTCTAGTCTTATGAATTACATGTTCATACGATCCTCTTCACTTTTACTCTTTTGAAGACTCTTTACTTCTATGGACCTATTGAATGCTCAACCCTATTCTCTACTTAGCCTTTGCTTTAGAGTTCATAAAAGCATTATACTCAATTACGTGATTCATTCTTCATGATTGATTCTTGCTATCTTGTGAAAACCTCTAGAGGGGGGGTGAATAGAGTTTTATAGAGATTTTAAAATAATTTAAACTCAAACAACCAAAGTAAAGATTGAGAAGAGGAACACAGGTGTTTAGAGTGGTTCCACCTTAGCAAATACTAAGGAGTCAGTCCACTACCCGGTTGCTTACCCAACCGGGATTTTGAAAGTATTAAATTTTATTACCTCTCAAGGATGTTACATAAAATTTACAATACTTTCTAAACACCCTTTGGACAGCCTTCACCCTGAAGTAGTCTTGCCAACCTCGAAGCAGCCTTCCTTGAAGTAACTTCAAGCTCCCCCTTGAAGTAGCCTTCCTCCTGAAGTAGCTTCCCGTCAAGACAGCCTTCCGAAGTAGTCCAAAGTCCTCCTCTTCACACGAAGAGCTTCAACCTCTCCAATCCACAGCCTCCTACCTGGAGTAGCAAGGAGAGTACAAGTAATACAAAGGAACGAGAAAGGAATAAAAGAAAATACAACTTATCCTTGTAGCTCAAGGCTTGATTTCCCTAGATCAAGCGTTTGGATTTTCCTAGCCAATATGATGGACTTGTGATTGCTAGGGTTAGGAAAATCTAGCCTATAGGACGAGCTTGAGCTAAGGAGAAAAATGGCCAATTGATCACACAGCTCAGTTCACACAGATTGCACAAGAGGGCTCAAGTATTTTCTCAAGTATAGCAAGTGTAAGAAGTATATTTTAGTGTCCTATGGCTTGTCCTATTTATAGGAATGGCCTAAGTATGCTTAAGGACATTCTAGACAACTTCTAGGGGGTTCCTAGTGCTTAACTAGCCGTTAGGAATAAATTAGGTGCATTAGCAACGGCTAGTTAATTAATTCTGCAGTTGCTGTCAGAGACCATCTCGGTCGAGGACTTGTCGACCGAGATGTCCAGTCGGTCGAGGATTTGTCGACCGACAGGCTCTCTGGATTAACGTTTATTTGCAACTGTTAACTGCTGTGTCTAACGGCTATTTTTGGTCAATCTCGGTCGAGAGGTTTGTCGACCGAGAGTGTCTCGGTCGAGGAGTGTGGTCGACCGAGATTGACTCTGTTTTCAATCTTTCAATTAAGATACTAAGTGTGTGCATGAGTGTGCATTATGTGATCCTATTGAATGGATGACTAAGGTGTTTAGCTAGGGAAAATCCAATGCTTGATTTACATGCGATTCTAAGTACTTGTACATTATAATTCTGTACAAGTTTTTACAATGATTACATTTGCATGAAAGTAAATATGTAAGCTCGGGATTTCCCTAGTAGTTGTGTCATCCTGCACACTCAAGTAGCTCGTTAGATAAATAAGAATGAAATGTTTGTCATAATCAAAACAAAGGGATTTTATAGATGTCCATTTAGCCAACAATCTCCCCCTTTTTGAGGATGACAAACATTTCCAAAATATGAATAAAGGAAATATAAAACATATAAATGCCATACCTTTAGATTGCCGTTTGGAACTTTTCCTCTTATTTATAAAATGTGTGCTTAGTATCCCCAGTGAATTATGGAACATAAAATCCAGTTCATTTGGGAATATAGCAACTTTCAATGTAAAGCCAAGAGTATATTTATGAAACTCATTGATTGAGTTTGTCATAAGTATTAAGTTATAGTTTTATATATCTCTCCCCCTTTGTCATCTCAAAAAGATAACCGTTTTATTTAAAAACTCCCCCTTAATTAGATATCCCATCAAAAATGATCGAAAAAGATGTCCATTGAATAGCCAAAATGTAAAGCAATGAGGTGTCTAGCCAAGAGGCAACAATTTGCGAATTACCAATTGAAACGTTCATATCAATATTGATACAAATCATAAAAGCATAAGTAGTCGTTTTTAAGAACCGCAGATATCAAAGAAAACATCCTCCAACGGAGTAATAAGTAGTTGCTTCCTAATGTTGTTGAATTGATCTAATGGAAGCGGTTTTGTAAAGATATCAGCTAATTGATGTTCTGTATCAACATGATGAAGGGAAACATGATTCTTTGAGATGTGATCCCTTAAGAAGTGATGACGGATTTCAATATGTTTGGCCCGGCTGTGTAGAATAGGATTGTGTGCTAAGTTTATGGCGCTTGTGTTGTCACAAAAAATAGGTGTAGATGAAAGATGAAAACCATAATCGCTTAAAACCTGTTGCATATAAAGCACTTGAGCACAACAAGACCCAGCTGCCATATATTCAGCTTCGGTGGTAGATAGGGCAACCGTGTTTTGTTTCTTGCTAAACCAAGATACTAAGGCTCTACCTAATAAGAAACATCCACCACTAGTACTTTTGCGATCAAGTCGACAACCGGCATAATCCGCATCAGTATATGCTTTAAAATCCAATGATTGTCCTTTTGGATACCATAAACCAAAACAAGTAGTGCCGGCTAGATATCGAAGGATTCGTTTAACCGCAAGAAAATGAGATTGCATAGGCTGGGATTGAAATCGAGCACAAAGACCAACGGAAAACATAATGTCCGGTCGGGAAGCGGTTAAATATAGCAAACTACCAATCATGGCTCTATATAAGGAATCATCAATAGGTTCCCCATTTTCATCCTTATCAATTTTAATAGAAGTAGCCATAGGAGTAGTAGCATGTTTGCATTGATCCATCCCAAAGCGTTTTAACAGTTCTTTAGTGTATTTTTCTTGGCTTATAAAAATTCCGGCAGGTGTTTGCTTAATTTGAAAACCAAGAAAGAATGTTAGTTCACCCATAAGGCTCATTTCAAATTCTTTTTGCATAATGTCACTAAATTGTGTGCATAATGATTCATTTGAGGCACCAAAAATAATGTCATCAACATATATTTGTACAACTAAGAAATCAGATGCATATGTTTTGAAAAATAGAGTAGAATCTGAATTTCCAATAGAGAAACCATTATCAAAAAGATATGTCTTGAGCCGTTCATACCAAGTCCTAGGGGCTTGTTTTAGACCATAAAGTGCCTTTTTAAGTTTATAAACATGATCGTCCTTTTCTGGGATTTCGAAGCCAGGTGGTTGAGCAACATAAACTTCTTCTTGTATGATGCCATTTAGAAATGCACTTTTGACATCCATTTGATATAACTGAATGTTTTTATGGGCAGCAATAGCTAATAACATCCTAATAGCTTCAAGTCGAGCTACGGGTGCATATGTTTCATCAAAGTCAATTCCTTCTTGTTGATTATATCCTTGGGCAACTAACCGTGCTTTATTCCGTATGACTTCTCCTGCCTCATTAAGTTTGTTCCTAAAAACCCATTTAGTGCCTATGATAGTTTTATCTTGTGGTTTAGGAACTAAATCCCATACATCATTTTTAGTGAATTGATTTAATTCCTCTTGCATGGCTATTATCCAGTAATCATCCTTAAGAGCTTCGGATATTTTCTTAGGTTCAATGATAGAGACAAAAGCCATGTTTGCAACATCTTGGAAAGAGGACCTAGTTTTGACTTTATCATTTGGATCTCCAATAATTAGCTCTTGGGGATGATCCTTGATCAGCCTAGGTGTAGGTTGTGGTTCTACCGGAGGATCGGATGTGGGAGTTTTCTCATTATCATTTGGAATGGTTATAGTTTCAAATTGATTTGTGAGATCAATGATATCTAAATTTGTAGATTTTGATTCCTCATGAAAAGACACATGAATGGATTCCTCAACTTTTCTAGAGATAGTGTTATATACCCTAAACGCTTTGCTAGAAGTAGAATATCCCAAGAAGAATGCTTTTTGTGATTTAGAATCAAACTTGTCTCTATCATCCTTGGTGTTTAAAATATAACATGTAGAGCCAAAAGTATGAAAGTAGTCAACTCTAGGTTTCTTAGAGTGTATTATTTCATATGGAGTTTTCTTCAAGTGAGAGTGAACCGTGACTCTATTTAGCACATAACAAGCTGTGTTTACAGCTTCAGCCCAAAAGGTTTTAGGTGTGTTGTGTTCAAGCATCATGGTCCTAGCCATTTCTTGTAGAGATCGATTTTTCCGTTCCACAATACCATTTTGTTGTGGGGTACGTGGAGCAGAGAAATTGTGAGTATATCCCTGAGATGTACAAAAAGTTTCAAAAGTATGATTTTCAAATTTGCCACCGTGATCACTTCTAATGGTACATATTTTATGTTGTAAAAGATTTTCAATTTTAGAACAAAATTGCATAAAGACATGAATAGTGTCATCTTTTGTTGCAATAAAATGTACCCATGTAAATCTACTATAATCATCAACAATAACAAAACAGTATCGTTTACCACCAATAGATTGTGTTCTCATTGGTCCAAATAAATCCATATGAATTAATTCTAAGGATCTACTGGTGCTAAGTACATGTTTTGATTTAAAAGATGTTTTGGTTTGCTTTCCCATTGTACAAGGTTCACAATTTGCAACTTGATCAAAAGACAAAACAGGTAATCCACGAACAAGATCATATTTTACTAACTTTTTAATAGCATGTGAACTAGCATGACCAAGCTTTTTATGCCATAGTTGTAAGGTGTTTTCATTTGCAAGTAGGCATTTACCTACTACTGATTTCATAGAGTTTGGTTTAAGGATATAAAGATTTCCAACTCTATTTCCTTCATAAACAACAGTTGTAGTATTTTCTATCAATAACTTGCAGCAGGTTTTGTTAAATAACACATCATAACCGCTATCACATAGTTGACTTACACTTATTAAGTTATGATGCAATCCATCAACTAGTAGAACATTTTTGATTTCAAGATTTGTTCCAACATTACCTATTCCAACGATTTTGCCCTTACCATTGTCTCCAAAGGTGACCGTCCCACTTTTCTTTTCTTCAAAAGTTGAAAATGCATCCTTGTTTCCGGTCATATGTTTGGAGCAACCACTGTCAACGACCCATTCCTGCATTAGAATATAGATTTTGGTACCCATGTGATGGTCCGATAAGGTTAGAAACTTTTTAATTTGCTGATGTGTATAAAAATTCTGATACAGGAAACCAGTCGGTCGACGATTGTTCGACCGATATAATTCTCGGTCGACAATTTATCGATCGAGGAGGTTACTGTATCACAATCAAAAAGAACAGAAAATTTTTCGGTTGACCAGTGTTCGACCGAAATGAGTACTGGAAGATTTTCGATTTGTTAAAGACATCCAGTCGGTCGAAACTACTACGACCGACCCAGAGCTCGGTCGACAGTACTTCGACCGACGAAGTTTCTGTTTTAGTACAGCAATGCAGAAAAATAATACCAATAAGCATAGCATCGTTTGTTGAGATAGGACAATATAAATTGCACAAATTAAGTATTTTGTCATATCTCAACTACATTCCATTCTTCTAAGTTTGAGGTCTTGGGGTCCAAACTAAGTTGGACTTCTTAGTCTTGTAGGGGCATGAAAAACAGTAATGACCAAGACGTAAACAGAAATGACAAGTAATAGAATCAACTTCGTTTCTTTTTCTAGTCATTGTGTTTTTGGGTACAAACATAGTTTGGGTCTTTTTGGTTTGGTTTCTCTTTGGAACATATCCCAACCCTTTTCTTCCATTGAAGGTAGTACCACTTCTTAATATGTTATCAAGAATATCTTTTCTTCTTAACTCATGAAGTTCTTGTTGCAACTGAGCAATGTTATTCATTTTCTTATGTATATTTTTTCTTGCCTGGTCTAAATCAGAAAGCAATGAATCCTTTTCTTTTACAATAATGTCATAGTCCGAATGATTGCACAAGATAGGTTGAGTTTGAAAAGCTTGTAGTTTAGCTAACAAATCAGTCTTTTCTTTTGATAGAAGATCAACATTAGTTTCCAAAGTAAGTAGCTTTCTAGTGCAATCATCTAAAGATGTTTTTAAAGATACATTTTCAAGATCGATGTTATTCTTTTCGGAAGAAAGTTCATCTATTTTGGCAATGAGCTCATTGTTTGATTTTATAGTCCTTTTTAGTTTCTTCTTGGCATAAACATATTTATCATGAGTTTCTTGTAAGCTAGCTACTAACTCTTCTTTAGGAAGATCAACTAGGCTTACCTCTTGAGATTCTTCATCTTCTCTTGCCATTAGACATTCTATCTTGTCTTCTCCGCTTTCACTTTCACTCGTTTCATCCCATGCTGCTTTATAAGCTTTTTCTTTCTTCTTATGTGAGCTTTTCTTTCCCTTCTTAGCTTTGGGACATTCATTTTTGAAATGTCCTTTCTTTCCACATTCGAAGCACCTGGGAGTGGAAGAAGAACTAGAAATTTTATTAGATTTAAACCTTCTATATTTCTTACCATTTACTATCAATGCTTCTTCTCCTTCTTCTTCACTAGATTCCTCACTTTCTTGTGAGAGAGCTTTTGATGCTTTGAGAGCCACGTCTTTCTTTGGCCCACGTTGATGTTCATGTTCTCTTCTCTCTTCCTCTTCTAGGTCTGCCTCATGAGCTTCTAAGTTTCCGATGAGCTGTTCCATTTTGAGGCGAGTGAGGTCGTTTGCTTCTGCAATAGCTGTCACCTTTGGTTTGTACTTTGGAGGAAGAGATCGAAGTATTTTTGATACCTGATCTTCCTCAAGAACAGGTTTCCCTAAAGCACTCAAACCATTTACAATAGTAGAAAATTTTGAATACATTTCACTAATAGTTTCGTTTGGATCCATACGAAAATGTTCAAATTTGGTTTTAAGCAAACTAACTTTAGAGTTTTTAACTTGAACCGTACCCTCATATGTTATAGATAATCTATGCCAAATGTCATATGCGGTATCACAGTTTGATACTCTATTAAATTCACCTACTGAAATGGAACAATATAAAATGCTTACCGCCTTTGCATTCATTTGTGCCATTTTTACCGTATTAGCGTCCCATACTTCGAACTCGTCTTGTGGAAGTGTGTATGGTGTAGATACCATTCTCCAAAGATCCCAATTGATTCCTTGGAAGTAAAATTGCATTCTTCTCTTCCAGTATTGATAGTTTGTCCCGTCAAATGCCGGAGGTCGAGCAACGAGCGTTCCTTCAATGTTGAGGTTGTTGAGCACTCCATCCCCCATCTTTTCTTCAAGACTTTGTTAGGGCTCCTTGAAGCCTGCTCTGATACCAATTGAAAACCTCTAGAGGGGGGGTGAATAGAGTTTTATAGAGATTTTAAAATAATTTAAACTCAAACAACCAAAGTAAAGATTGAGAAGAGGAACACAGGTGTTTAGAGTGGTTCCACCTTAGCAAATACTAAGGAGTCAGTCCACTACCCGGTTGCTTACCCAACCGGGATTTTGAAAGTATTAAATTTTATTACCTCTCAAGGATGTTACATAAAATTTACAATACTTTCTAAACACCCTTTGGACAGCCTTCACCCTGAAGTAGTCTTGCCAACCTCGAAGCAGCCTTCCTTGAAGTAACTTCAAGCTCCCCCTTGAAGTAGCCTTCCTCCTGAAGTAGCTTCCCGTCAAGACAGCCTTCCGAAGTAGTCCAAAGTCCTCCTCTTCACACGAAGAGCTTCAACCTCTCCAATCCGCAGCCTCCTACCTGGAGTAGCAAGGAGAGTACAAGTAATACAAAGGAACGAGAAAGGAATAAAAGAAAATACAACTTATCCTTGTAGCTCAAGGCTTGATTTCCCTAGATCAAGCGTTTGGATTTTCCTAGCCAATATGATGGACTTGTGATTGCTAGGGTTAGGAAAATCTAGCCTATAGGACGAGCTTGAGCTAAGGAGAAAAATGGCCAATTGATCACACAGCTCAGTTCACACAGATTGCACAAGAGGGCTCAAGTATTTTCTCAAGTATAGCAAGTGTAAGAAGTATATTTTAGTGTCCTATGGCTTGTCCTATTTATAGGAATGGCCTAAGTATGCTTAAGGACATTCTAGACAACTTCTAGGGGGTTCCTAGTGCTTAACTAGCCGTTAGGAATAAATTAGGTGCATTAGCAACGGCTAGTTAATTAATTCTGCAGTTGCTGTCAGAGACCATCTCGGTCGAGGACTTGTCGACCGAGATGTCCAGTCGGTCGAGGATTTGTCGACCGACAGGCTCTCTGGATTAACGTTTATTTGCAACTGTTAACTGCTGTGTCTAACGGCTATTTTTGGTCAATCTCGGTCGAGAGGTTTGTCGACCGAGAGTGTCTCGGTCGAGGAGTGTGGTCGACCGAGATTGACTCTGTTTTCAATCTTTCAATTAAGATACTAAGTGTGTGCATGAGTGTGCATTATGTGATCCTATTGAATGGATGACTAAGGTGTTTAGCTAGGGAAAATCCAATGCTTGATTTACATGCGATTCTAAGTACTTGTACATTATAATTCTGTACAAGTTTTTACAATGATTACATTTGCATGAAAGTAAATATGTAAGCTCGGGATTTCCCTAGTAGTTGTGTCATCCTGCACACTCAAGTAGCTCGTTAGATAAATAAGAATGAAATGTTTGTCATAATCAAAACAAAGGGATTTTATAGATGTCCATTTAGCCAACATCTTGAACCATACATACATTTCACATATCTTTTCTATATTTCATATGTACAGTTCATGTAATATTAATCAATAAACTGATTATGAACTTCATATCATGTTCTATTATTCCAAATTAAGGGTTTCACATTTGAGACCCCAAAGTTAAACCTCAAATATCAGTTTCAACTAATTCTTAGTTGTTCTGATCTTGCCCATATGTTTCAACATCTTACTGTATGTACATTCTTACTCTGATGTGGGTCTAATTATTCCAATTCTATTCTTATTATGCTATTGATAGGATTCATTAGATCCTAATAACGCATCATGCCAGCCGGACCAGGCCAAACCTGAAGTCCTGAAGCCAAGAACTACAAGAATTACATTCTTCCTGAACTGCCACTCACAGCTCAGAAACTCGGCCGATTGGTCAGAAACTCAGTCGATTGCTTCACAACTCGGCCGATCCGCTTGAAACTCGGCCGATCAACTAGCTGTTTGATTTCCTAAAAAAGGAAACTCGGCCGAATTACATACAACTCGGCCGATCAGTTTGTTGTTCGATTGCCTATTAAGGAAACTCGGCCGAATCACATACAACTCGGCCGAATCGCGTACAGACTGAAAACCTAAACAGACCTGCTGATGTCAATTTCACTCGAATCAGCGGGCAAAACTATAGAAACAAAAGCCCATTCAAAGGTCAATTCTAGTCTACTTGTTACAAAGAATGAAATCAATAAATGCTACAATTGCATAGTGTACAACAGATATTAAAGACCCATATTTCAAAGTATTGAATATTTCAATTCAAACATGTAAGAGCATTTCTGTACATTTCCAACAAAAACAACATTATGAAATGTAAGTTCTATCTCCTTTTACATTTATGATCTTAATTCTTGTTTCTTTTCTCATTTTCTAACCCTAACATTTCTAGGGTTCCTCTCTAGCCCATTCTTCCACTGTATACCTGGCCAGGGTATACGTGAGAGAATAGACAGAGTAGCTTGTACTGGTTGATCCAAGTACTCAGATATCGGGCCAGGATATCCAAATACTCAAATCCCCAAAGCTAACATCAAACATCTCCTATCTTCCACACCTAGGACTCTAACTTACTAACTTAATGGTCCTTGACAACTCACCCTAAGCTCTGATACCAAGCTGTTACACCCCGATCTCACAATTTCCTCAAATCATGAGATTAGGGCATAAGATGGGATTTGTATGCAACACAAAGAACACCCTTAAGTTTTTCTTTTCTTTACTTTTCTTTAAAACTCTTGTTTTCCCGCATTGAACCACATATCATCTTAACAAGGAATCTGAACATTTCTTTTACTAATCAGACTTCAATAGTAAAGATACATGTATAAGAATTCACGATGTCTTTCACACATTATGCACATTAAACTTGCTAATTAGCATACATATCAAAGAGGAACAATATTACACATTGTAATTACAACTCTCTCTCTAAACTCTTACTGAGGACCTAGAGTGACAAGGACCGACTGACTCAACTAATCTCGTACTTGACTCCTGTGGCAGGTCTACACTGATGCTCTGACCATCTTCAAGTCCACGCGGTTAACCCTAAAAATGTTTGAGTAGAGGGGTGAGCCTACTCGCTCAGTGAATGAGTACTTCATGGAAACAGACTAATGCACTAATGTGATTTCAGATATAATTTGAATAAACGATATGAAATTTAACAACAATAAATACTACACTGAGCAGTTCTAAAACAATATAATTGAAATAACAAAGAATGTAAATATTACATCCAAAGAATAACCACTAGAAGACTATGCTCTAGTCTTCCTTAACTCTACCATTTATAAAGAACTCTGTGAACCTATATGATCATATTTTAGATTATGCCCCAAACATATGCAGTGCACTCTGCATATGAAACTCGCAGTGCACTACGAGTCCACCGTACAAGACTTAGAGACACACCCGGGAAATGCTAAGTCTGACGCCAGCCCTGCTCTGCTACAGGACCCCTGGCTCTCCGGCCAGAAACATAGGCTCTACGGCCTCAATGCACAACCACGTGTGCTCTCGACTCCTCCTTAAACCTGAGTACACCGGCGGAGGGTCTCACAGGGTTACCTTCGTGACACAAGCACGAATGGTATTAGATAACCGAGATTTCTCTTGCCTCGTTTGTCCGTGACACAAGCACGAATGATGTTGCAACACGAGTTTCACCCCTAAGTAACAGACCTTCCTTTAGGGGTTCTACGGTGTTAGGGCACCTAAGTCTAACATTAATATTATAGATACATGTAAAACAGAAATCATAACTCATTTTACATTTCTCACAAGGCTCACACAACCTGCCATATCATATCATAAGAAACATCATAACTCATGTATTCAACATACATCATGTCTCAGTAACATCCCTTTCTAGGGCATGTCATATCTCATCACCTGCAATTTATGAGATAAGTATTGAAAATAAGAAGCCCTGCAGTATGTAGATATCATCTCAGAGAGAACAAGCATATAAAGTTAAATGCACTAGAAACATACAATTCAACAATTAAGCATCATCACATCTCATATCGAGACCTTTCATATTACCATAGCATGATTCATTGAACACCCTATCCTTAGGGTTTCATTTGCCTTATTCATTCATCACATGCCAACACCCTACTCTTAGGGTTGCGTTCGCCTCATTCACCTTTCCACATGGCTCTCATAAGGATTTCATAGGATATAAGCATTCACTAAATAAAGATTGTTTTCAACAAATCATATACAATCGATATATGTATGAAACCATGGAAAGTGAACTAAATTTAGGTTTCCCATATCATTCACTGCGATATCATGTATCCGGAATAAAATTCAATTAAGATAACCCATGAGGTACATCCTAACCACTTATAGGATTACTAGTCCTTTTCAATAAGGTTGAAACTCTAGTGATGTCACAATTAGGTTAACCCTAATTACATCATTTGATATAAATCTGAAAAACATTCTCATTAGGAAGTGGTGTATACGTCCCTGATATGAATCTACCATTTAGGAATCATTCAAACAGAGAAGGAATCCATAACATATCAATTTGCAACAACTTAAATCAAACATACACATTCAGGATTTAGAATTCACATGCTAAGCATTTAGGGATTTGGATATTATAATCAAATTCGTGCATTAGAATGTTTGAAGGAAGAACCCACTCACCCTAAGGTGTGAAAACACCTCACAACTGTAGCTCAACTCAGGGAATCTCGAATTCCTATCAAATCCCTAGCAAATCTCCCAACTCTTCTTCCATTCAACTCGGGAACCTTGAAAATGAGGGATTATGAAGAAAGGATGAGAAAAGAGGGAATTTCGACATCCTCTTGGATCAAATCAGAGCATGGACGGAATCTTGACATGAGAGAGAAGATTCACCATAAAAGTCTATGCAAAGGATCCAAACTTACTTGATTTCACCACTCTTGGGACCGCAGAACCCTAATTCAGCAATTCCTCCTCTTTCTCCACTCAAGCCCTAACTCTCCCTCTCTCTCTAGATTTTCGTTTCTCTGGAGTGAATGACGAAGAATGAGAGCTGTGTGTGTGTGTGGTTGCTCATATAAGTCAATTGAGCTGCTTGGGTCAATTGCATATTGACCCAACACTCAACTTTAATTATATTGGCTGAATATTCAGTTATATAAAAGTTACTGTAATTCGTTTATTTCAGAGATCAAACATTATCCAACAATTATGGGAATTTATCACTTTGTTTAAAATTGATTTATAAAGCTTCAGTTAAAATTTGAGATCATTTGGAGTTACTAATAAATAATTAAAAATATAACAGTGCACTGCTATATTGCAGTCTGCAAAATATTCGGCCGAGTTTGTCCTGCACAAACTCGACCGACACCCTTACTTTAGGGATTCAAAAGTCATCCAAAAATTATGCCAATTTAACAGAGTGTCTAAAACTGTGTTTTTCAGGCACAGTTAAAATTTGAGATCAATTGGATATACCAATAAAAAGATAAAATTCAATTATCACACTGCTGTAAAATTCTGGAAATGTGATCGGTCGAGTTTGAAACTCGGCCGATAAACAGGTCAGAGCATTCTTAAAAAATTCTGATATTTTCCAATGTTGTTCACATTTTATATATCCAATTCATATCCAAATTTGAAGTAAATCAGAGTTACACATAAAATACTAAAAATCATTTAGTGAGACATTCTACTTATCAAATTCTGTATTCATGTATCATCAAAACCCTGTTTTGGGCCGATTAGGGTTTATGCTTCTCAAACCCTAATTCTCAAGACAAAAGAACATTTAAACTTATTATCATAGTTAAAACATCCTAATTGTGTTATCGTTATTAATTAGATTTCAAGAATGATTATTCTAATGAATCTTTGCAATTGTCTAGGTAAACCCTAGTTTATCAATTAAGCTCAGATGCGGTCGTAACAACTCTCCCCCCCTTAGAATGTTTCGTCCTCGAAACATAAACCTACAAGAAAGATACATTCAAGGTTATTCTAAACTTCTAAATCCTTCCATGCCATTATATTCTTGTATTTCATACCCGAATATAGTTTTCAACATTAGATCTTTTAATTCTTTACTAAATCACAACATATTTCAAATAGTTCTCAATGATATCAAGGAAATTCTTTATGCCACAGTCAAACATAGAATGCAAAGATAAACCACCACGCTTTCACTGCGCAACTCTGATATTCTGATACAACTATCTCAACTTACGCTGTTCAGAGAGTTCTATTGTTCTGTATCATCTTTAAGTGACAAAAGCAAGTTCACCATGCTGTTTTAAACTTTAATAACATGTTGCTCAGATAGAAAAACAGTCTTGAATTAAAAGACTAGATTCAACAATCAATTGCACAATACTACTCTTGGCATCCCCATTGGGTCATGGATGCATGAGGTGAAGCATTACCACCTCATTCCATACTATCCTGTTTTGATCCTGGGACCTGTGGGTTATGGGCCCACACACAATTCAAAGTGTAACCATCGTATTATATCATTTTAGGGTTTCAACAACAGTAATAAGGTAATCCACAATTGTATCAGTCATTCAAGCATTAATCATACTCAATTATCATCACTCAGTTATATTAGAGCTAGGTATAACAAGCTACACCTCATTAGGGTTACTTGTCCAGACAATCTGATTATCATCCCTTTTCTATTAATATGAGTGAATAAGTTTGACTACCTTGTTCATGATATCACTCCATGTCTTCCGTCATCATCCAACTGTATCACCATATTACAAATACACAATACTAGGATGCATATCTGGTATGAATTACTACAACTATCATACACCTTTAATTAACACATAGCTTGCACAAATACACTGAAATCATATGTAGAACCAACTTTCATACCTTAATATGCCTTCAACAACTCATACATGTAAAAACAAATTCACATACTACACCAAGCTAGTGTTTTCCCATATCTCTCTGCTCATTCATTACTTCTTTACTTTTTGCTACCTATCCTTTTCATATGATTATATACGATAAACATTATTAACATTGAAGGATTTAAGGTAGGAATAGATTATTCATCATCCTTGCTATCACACAAGAATTTATTTCTTATCGCACTTTATCATATTGTATGTTACTATTACATTCAATAGATGACCCCACCAAGGTAGTTATGCACCATATATGATTCATTTTCTCTTATCATTTCATTCCCATCTTGCTCCCATTAAGGAATATATGAAAGAGAAGATGATTTTAAGACTTGGAATACTTATATTCAAACATTCCCTTAATACATTCTCGTATGTAGATTTACTTAGTTATCAACAGAGATATTTGATTAATTAGCACTTGCTTGAATCTCACAACCTCTTTATTTATAACTTTTCCATCATATTTCAAACCCTTTCTTACATTTCATAGTCCTCTTACCATATACTACTCTTTAACCCGTCATCTTTAATTCTAAATTTTCTCTTGTGACCATGTTGCTTATTCATATGTATGGTCATGTATACCATGTTGCAGATATTTCCACCTTTATCTTTATACTATTGTGAAGTTAACATTCTAAATTAATAGTCCTTCTATTAGTTTTTACTCATGTTGAATACATTACATATTCTTCATTTTTAAATCAAGTGGATCATGCATGGGTCAAACATAGTTTCTCTTTCAATCAAGTTTTTCTTTTCTGAATACAGTCCACCTTGGTATGACTTATTCATTCATTAAACTACACCTATGTTCTTTGCTTAGAAACTAGTTTGTTGTTCTAGTCTTATGAATTACATGTTCATACGATCCTCTTCACTTTTACTCTTTTGAAGACTCTTTACTTCTATGGACCTATTGAATGCTCAACCCTATTCTCTACTTAGCCTTTGCTTTAGAGTTCATAAAAGCATTATACTCAATTACGTGATTCATTCTTCATGATTGATTCTTGCTATCTTGAACCATACATACATTTCACATATCTTTTCTATATTTCATATGTATAGTTCATGTAATATTAATCAATAAACTGATTATGAACTTCATATCATGTTCTATTATTCCAAATTAAGGGTTTCACATTTGAGACCCCAAAGTTAAACCTCAGATATCAGTTTCAACTAATTCTTAGTTGTTCTGATCTTGCCCATATGTTTCAACATCTTAATGTATGTACATTCTTACTCTGATGTGGGTCTAATTATTCCAATTCTATTCTTATTATGCTATTGATAGGATTCATTAGATCCTAATAACGCATCATGCCAGCCGGACCAGGCCAAACCTGAAGTCCTGAAGCCAAGAACTACAAGAATTACATTCTTCCTGAACTGCCACTCACAGCTCAGAAACTCGGCCGATTGGTCAGAAACTCGGTCGATTGCTTCACAACTCGGCCGATCCGCTTGAAACTCGGCCGATCAACTAGCTGTTTGATTTCCTGAAAAAGGAAACTCGGCCGAATTACATACAACTCGGCCGATCAGTTTGTTGTTCGATTGCCTATTAAGGAAACTCGGCCGAATCACATACAACTCGGCCGAATCGCGTACAGACTGAAAACCTAAACAGACCTACTGATGTCAATTTCACTCGAATCAGCGGGCAAAACTATAGAAATAAAAGCCCATTCAAAGGTCAATTCTAGTCTACTTGTTACAAAGAATGAAATCAATAAATGCTACAATTGCATAGTGTACAACAGATATTAAAGACCCATATTTCAAAGTATTGAATATTTCAATTCAAACATGTAAGAGCATTTCTGTACATTTCCAACAAAAACAACATTATGAAATGTAAGTTCTATCTCCTTTTACATTTATGATCTTAATTCTTGTTTCTTTTCTCGTTTTCTAACCCTAACATTTCTAGGGTTCCTCTCTAGCCCATTCTTCCACTGTATACCTGGCCAGGGTATACGTGAGAGAATAGACAGAGTAGCTTGTACTGGTTGATCCAAGTACTCAGATATCGGGCCAGGATATCCAAATACTCAAATCCCCAAAGCTAACATCAAACATCTCCTATATGCCACACCTAGGACTCTAACTTACTAACTTAATGGTCCTTGACAACTCACCCTAAACTCTGATACCAAGCTGTTACACCCCGATCTCACAATTTCCTCAAATCATGAGATTAGGGCATAAGATGGGATTTGTATGCAACACAAAGAACACCCTTAAGTTTTTCTTTTCTTTACTTTTCTTTAAAACTCTTGTTTTCCCGCATTGAACCACATATCATCTTAACAAGGAATATGAACATTTCTTTTACTAATCAGACTTCAATAGTAAAGATACATGTATAAGCATTCACGATGTCTTTCACACATTATGCACATTAAGCTTGCTAATTAGCATACATATCAAAGAGGAACAATATTACACATTGTAATTACAACTCTCTCTCTAAACTCTTACTGAGGACCTAGAGTGACAAGGACCGACTGACTCAACGAATCTCGTACTTGACTCCTGTGGCAGGTCTACACTGATGCTCTGACCATCTTCAAGTCCACGCGGTTAACCCTAAAAATGTTTGAGTAGAGGGGTGAGCCTACTCGCTCAGTGAATGAGTACTTCATGGAAACAGACTAATGCACTAATGTGATTTCAGATATAATTTGAATAAACGATATGAAATTTAACAACAATAAATACTACACTGAGAAGTTCTAAAACAATATAATTGAAATAACAAAGAATGTAAATATTGCATCCAAAGAATAACCACTAGAAGACTATGCTCTAGTCTTCCTTAACTCTATCATTTATAAAGAACTCTGTGAACCTATATGATCATATTTTAGATTATGCCCCAAACATATGCAGTGCACTCTGCATATGAAACTCGTAGTGCACTACGAGTCCACCGTACAAGACTTAGCGACACACCCGGGAAATGCTAAGTCTGACGCCAGCCCTGCTCTGCTACAAGACCCCTAGCTCTCCGGCCAGAAACATAGGCTCTACAGCATCAATGCACAACCACGTGTGCTCTCGACTCCTCCTTAAACCTGAGTACACCGGCGGAGGGTCTCACAGGGTTACCTTCGTGACACAAGCACGAATGGTGTTAGATAACCGAGATTTCTCTTTCCTCGTTTGTCCGTGACACAAGAACGGATGATGTTGCAACACGAGTTTCACCCCTAAGTAACAGACCTTCCTTTAGGGGTTCTCCGGTGTTAGGGCACCTAAGTCGAACATTAATATTATAGATACATGTAAAATAGAAATCATAACTCATTTTACATTTCTCACAAGGCTCACACAGCCTGCCATATCATATCATAAGAAACATCATAACTCATGTATTCAACATACATCATGTCTCAGTAACATCCCTTTCTAGGGCATGTCATATCTCATCACCTGCAATTTATGAGATAATTATTGAAAATAAGAAGCCCTGCAGTATGTAGATATCATCTCAGAGAGAACAAGCATATAAAGTTAAATGCACTAGAAACATACAATTCAACAATTAAGCATCATCACATCTCATATCGAGACCTTTCATATTACCATAGCATGATTCATTAAACACCCTATCCTTAGGGTTTCATTTGCCTTATTCATTCATCACATGCCAACACCCTACTCTTAGGGTTGCGTTCGCCTCATTCACCTTTTCACATGGCTCTCATAAGGATTTCATAGGATATAAGCATTCACTAAATAAAGATTGTTTTCAACAAATCATATACAATCGATATATGTATGAAACCATGGAAAGTGAACTAAATTTAGGTTTCCCATATCATTCACTGCGATATCATGTATCCAGAATAAAATTCAATTAAGATAACCCATGAGGTACATCCTAACCACTTATAGGATTACTAGTCCTTTTCAATAAGGTTGAAACTCTAGTGATGTCACAATTAGGTTAACCCTAATTACATCATTTGATATAAATCTGAAAAACATTCTCATTAGGAAGTGGTGTATACGTCCCTGATATGAATCTACCATTTAGGAATCATTCAAACAGAGAAGGAATCCATAACATATCAATTTGCAACAACTTAAATCAAACAGACACATTCAGGATTTAGAATTCACATGCTAAGCATTTAGGGATTTGGATATTATAATCAAATTCGTGCATTAGAATGTTTGAAGGAAGAACCCACTCACCCTAAGGTGTGAAAACACCTCACAACTGCAGCTCAACTCAGGGAATCTCGAATTCCTATCAAATCCCTAGCAAATCTCCCAACTCTTCTTCCATTCAACTCGGGAACCTTGAAAATGAGGGATTATGAATAAAGGATGAGAAAAGAGGGAATTTCAACATCCTCTTGGATCAAATCAGAGCATGGACGGAATCTTGACATGAGAGAGAAGATTCACCATAAAAGTCTATGCAAAGGATCCAAACTTACTTGATTTCACCACTCTTGGGACCGCAGAACCCTAATTCAGCAATTCCTCCTCTTTCTCCACTCAAGCACTAACTCTCCCTCTCTCTCTAGATTTTCGTTTCTCTGGAGTGAATGACGAAGAATGAGAGCTGTGTGTGTGTGTGGTTGCTCATATAAGTCAATTGAGCTGCTTGGGTCAATTGCATATTGACCCAACACTCAACTTTAATTATATTGGCTGAATATTCAGTTATATAAAAGTTTCTGTAATTCGTTTATTTCAGAGATCAAACATTCTCCAAAAATTATGGGAATTTATCACGTTGTTTATAATTTATCTATAAAGCTTCAGTTAAAATTTGAGATCATTTGGAGTTACCAATAAATAATTATAAATAGAACAGTGCACTACTATATTGCAGTCTGCAAAATATTCGGCCGAGTTTGTCCTGCACAAACTCGACCGACACCCTTACTGTAGGGATTCAAAAGTCATCCAAAAACTATTCCAATTTAACAGAGTGTCTAAAACTGTGTTTTTCAGGCACAGTTAAAATTTGAGATCAATTGGATATACCAATAAAAAGATAAAATTCAATTATCACACTGCTGTAAAATTCTGGAAATGTGATCGGTCGAGTTTGAAACTCGGCCGATAAACAGGTCAGAGCATTCTTCAAAAATTTTGATATTTTCCAATGTTGTTCACATTTTATATATCCAATTCATATCCAAATTTGAAGTAAATCAGAGTTACACATAAAATACTAAAAATCATTTAGTGAGACATTCTACTTATCAAATTCTGTATTCATGTATCATCAAAACCCTGTTTTGGGCCGATTAGGGTTTATGCTTCTCAAACCCTAATTCTCAAGACAAAAGAACATTTAAACTTATTATCATAGTTAAAACATCCTAATTGTGTTATCGTTATTAATTAGATTTCAAGAATGATTATTCTAATTAATCTTTGCAATTGTCTAGGTAAACCCTAGTTTATCAATTAAGCTCAGATGGGGTCGTAACATAGGGCGTGGCAACCTTATGCTTGACCTGGTACTTCTTCAGTAGCGCCTCAAACTGACTTTCTCCAAAGTGTGATCCGCCATTGCTTATCACTGTGCGAGGCACTCCAAAGTGAGGAAAAATAGTTTTCTCGAAAAGCTTAATCACAGAATTGGAGTCACAAGTTTGAGTAGCAACTGCCTCAACCCATTTCGAAACGTAGTCTACAACCACAAGGATGTATTGATAACCCCTTGACGAGGGGAAGGGTCCCATGTAGTCAATTCCCCAGATGTCAAAGATCTCAACTTCAACTCAGTCTGACAAAGGCATTTCATTCCTTTTTCTGATACTTCCGGTTGATTGGCACTCCTTGCAAACTTTCACGTAAGCGCTGGTGTCCTTGAAAAGTGAAGGCCAATAAAATCCGGATTGAAGCACTTTTGCGGCGGTTCTGTCTCCACTGTGATGCCCTCCATAGGGTGAAGAGTGGCATTCTCTCAAGATTAGCGGGACCTCCTCCTCTGGTACACACATTCTGTATAGACTGTCAGAGCACTTCTTGAAAAGCAAAGGGTCATCCCAATAGTAGTTCTTGACATCAGATAAAAGCTTCTTTTTCTAGTAGTACTTGATATCTTGCGTTAGCTGGCCACATGCCAGGTAGTTACAAATGTCCATGAACCATGGCATGGTTGGCTCGTCGGACTGAGCCATCAACAGAGCTTCATCAATGTAGTTGTCGTTAATAGGAAACAAGTCTTCTTTGTTGCAGACTATTCTAGAGAGATGGTCTGCAAATACATTTTCT
Source organism: Alisma plantago-aquatica (assembly GCA_963693085.1). Lineage (NCBI taxonomy): Eukaryota > Viridiplantae > Streptophyta > Magnoliopsida > Alismatales > Alismataceae > Alisma > Alisma plantago-aquatica. The sequence continues at coordinate 313,921,957 of OY856410.1, forward strand.
TTTCCCTCGTTATCAATTATCTCATGGTTAAACTCTTGCAGGAGCAGGGACCATCTCAGCAACCTGGGTTTGGTATCCTTATTTTGCATCAGGAAACGTATGGCCCCATGGTCGGTATAGACTTTCACTTTTGCTCCTATAAGATATGATCTGAACTTGTCAAACATGAAAATGATCGCCAACATCTCTTTCTCCGTGGTGGTGTAGTTTACTTGTGCCTCATCTAGAGTATGGCTTGCGTAACAAATAACATGATGTTTCTTGTCTTTAGTCTTCCCTAGGACAACTCCCACAGTGTAGTCACTAGCATCGCATATAAGTTCAAAGGGAAGCTCCCAATCTGGAGCTTGGAGAATAGGAGGGGTCACTAGGGCCTCTTTCAACGTCTGGAAAGCTTTCAAGCAGTCATCAGTAAAGTCAAATTTTGCATCCTTCATCAGCAGGTTTGAGAGAGGTTTTGATATCTTTGAGAAATCCTTGATGAATCTTCTATATTAACCAGCGTGACTGAGAAAACTTCATACTCCTATCACGAACTTTGGCGGAGGTAATCTAGAAATAGACTCAACCTTGCTTATATCTACTTCAATACCTTTTTTGGAGACCTTATGACCAAGGACTATGCCTTCCTGTACCATAAAATGACATTTTCCCAATTAAGAACTAAGTTCTTTTCCTCACATCGCTGCAGAACTAACGATAAGCTTTTCAAGCAGGCATCAAAATCCTTTCCAAAAATGGAAAAATCGTCCATAAAAACTTCTCTAATGTCCTCCAAAAAGTCTGAGAACATTGAGATCATGCAACACTGGAACACCGTAGGATCATTGCATAGCCCGAATGACATCCTTCTAAAAGCATATGTACCATATAAGGAGGTGAAGGTAGTCTTCTTCTGGTCATCCGGAAAAATAGGAACTTAATAAAATCTAGAATACCCGTCCAAAAAATAGAAATACTCATGATGTGCAAGTCTTTCTAACACTTGGTCGATGAAGGGGAGGGGGTAGTGATCTTTCTTGGTGGCTTGATTTAGCTTTTAGTAGTCGATACACATCCTCCATCCGGTAATGGTCCGTACGGCTACCTCGTCACCTTTATCCCCCTTTACGACTGTCATGCCTCCCTTCTTGGGCACCACGTGAATCAGGCGCACCCAGTTGATGTCGCTAATCAGGTATATAATGTATTGCGTCTCTAAGCTTGATAACTTCTTTCAACATTTGGTTCAACTTCCTCAAGGGTTGAACAAGGGGCCTTGCAGATTCTTCGAGATTTATTCGATGCATACACAGGGAAGGGCTTAGCCCCTTAATGTCATCCACTTAATATCCGATAGCTTTTCTGTGCATCCTTAGTTCTTCAAGGAGTCTTTCTAGTTGTTCTTTTGTCAGATTGGCATTGACTATGACAAGATTTCTTTCCTCAACATCTAGGAACTCATACTTCAGGCCCTCCGACAGCTACTTCAGCTCTGGATTAGGTTTTGGCATGTTCTCTTCTATCACGGTCACTTCCAAAGAAGCATACTTCACCGTATCTATAACCTCTTCATCTTCTTCATCTTGACACAGGTAGCTGAGGATCTTAGCTACCTCAGGATTTTTGACCTCTATATCCTCTTTGTTCAGTGCCCTCATAAGAGGGTATACCATTGTTGCGTCCTCTTCTACTTCCTCACAGTATTGATTGTAGCTGTCTATGAAGTAAGAAGATTCAAGCAGTGATGGTCCTTTCATCGAGTCTCTCACCTTGAAATCTATGTGATCATTCCCTACCGTCATGGTTATCACGCCTTCAGCGACGTTAATAAGTGCCCTTCTGGTTTCCAAGAAAGGACGACCAAATATGATGGGGCACTTAGGATCCTCAACAGTGTCAATTATAACTATGTCACAAGAGATGAAGAACCTTCCTACTCTGATCGACACATCTTCTACCACTCCTACTGGCCTTTTGAAAGTGTGGTCTACCAACTCTATCCTCATGTTAGTCCCTACCATATTAGTCAGTCCTAATTGTTTGGCGAGGCTCAGAAGCATGAGGCTGACACTAGCCCCTAAATCGGCAAGACCCTTTCTTTCGACGTTATCGCCTACCGTGAAGGGTATGGTGAAGGCCCCAAGATCCTTTTTCTTGGTTGGTAACTCAACTTTTACGAAGGCTGTGGACATGTTGGCTAGGTGTAAAGTTTCGATCCTCCCTCCTCGTCTTTTCTTCGTGACTAGATCCTTGAAGAATTTAGCATAGGTCGGCATTTCTTCCAAGGTGTCTAGAAAAGGTACCTCCAAATGGAGCTTCTTCATTGATTCTATGAACTTTTCATATCTCTTATTTAGGTGAGCCTTTACAAGCTTGTATGGAAAATGTAATCTTGGAGAGTACTAACTTCTCTTGGCGAAAAACTCCTCTTCAGGTCCTAACTCCTTAACTGGTGGGTGCTGGCTTTCTCCTCTAACCGAATCTTCTGCCACCTTCTCAGACTCAGGTTCTTCAGTTCTCGTCTCCTCTTGGCACTCTATTGTCCGTCCCGATCTGAGGGTTGCCATCTTAGCAGACTCCATGCTAGAAGGGATCTTCCCCGAAGGGTTCTTAATGAGCTCAGCCAACTGAACAAGCTGCTGGTCTATCTGATGTTGGTGCTTTGCATGTCTACCATTTGGGTTTGCATAGAATTCAAAATGCCAAAATTGGATAATGTGCTTTGCGCAAGTTGATTGTTTACTATGTCTTATCTTTTGACAAAGTCAAAAAGTTGCCCCATTAAGTCTGGTTGACCACTACTCTTAGTATGAATTTGTCCTTGATCTTGCCCTTGGATTTGGCTTGTGTTGGCAGCTTGACCTGGTTGATTCATGACCTGGCCTTGATAATTGGTTTTCTTTGTTTGGAACGTGTTGGTCTTAGTGTACTGTCCCTGCCCGTTTCTCTTCTCGAAGCCAGATGGTGGCTTGGGTGGGTTGCTCAACTGATGCGAGTTCTCTGTGACACCCTTGTTTCCGTAACTAAAGCCTGGATGATCCGACCTCTTGAAGTTGACGTAAGATACGTTTGCAGCTTCATCATCCTCCAAATCACTTTCACTTGACCCTTTAGGTCGAGTATACACATAGTTATCTACTCCATGGCCTCCTTCACCACAGGTGACACATTTCATTACCTTCTCTGTCTGCTTCTTGCCTTTTCCTCTTGACTCCTTTAGCTGTCTGACATCCATAGCTATCTTCTGTATCTGGGATGTAATCGCCTCCAGAGCCTTAGACTCAATTGATGGTCCGTCATTGGCATCTTTCTTCACATAACCTCTATCGGTCCTATCATATTCAGTCTCGAATTGAAGCTCGACCATGTTCTCAATGATCTTTTTAGATCTACTAGGCTTCTTCCCAAGAAAGTCACTTCCCGCAGCTGTGTTTAGTGATACTCTCTCTTCATGAGATAGGCCATTGTAGAATGTTGTTATCAGAAAACCTTTCTTGTAATTGTGGTGAGGGAAATCCCTCTGATACTCTTGGTATCTCTTCCATGCCTCATGTAGATTCTCTCTTGGTTTTTGCATAAAAGATGTGATCTTTTGCCTGCTCCGGACAGTCTTTTTAGTAGGGTAGAACTTGTTTACGAAAGCCTCTGCTAAGACATTCCATCCATTCAGGGATTGATGTGATAGTCCAATGTACCATGACAGTGCCTTTTCCTCCAAAGAGAAAATGAAACCCTTGTTGTGGATCACTTCTTGCGGTACCCCCCTCATTTTGATGGTGTCACCTATATTTTTAAAAGCATCGAGATGATGATAAGGGTCATTCTTGGAACTCCCTTGAAAACTCTTATTCTGGATCATAGAAATCATAGCGAGTTTTATATCGAAGTTTGCAGCATCGAACCTCAGAATTACTACAGGGCATCTAGAGTTGTTGGCTTTCGTGGATGCCAACTCTCAAAGAGTCTTTTCTTCTTTTTCGGAATCTTCACTACCACTGTCTTTGTGGTTTCACTCTTGATTGTGATGGTTCCTTCTATTCCTACAGTGATGACGATGTCCTTCTTGGTGGTGGTCATTCTCATGTTGTTCTTGTTCTTCATAATGATGATCGTCATTGTAACACTCATGTCTATCTTCATCGCTTCTTGGAAGAGGTGGGTGTGGTCCAAGTCTCGCATTCCACTCGTCTGCAGAAAGGGGTGGCTCCACGCGAGATGACATGATGAATGAAGTTAAATTTGAACAAAATGCTTCCCCCAAGCACCTGAACAGAATCATACGATCAAGTTAGAAAACTAGGCTTGATAAAGCGAACTATTCTGCACAGATTTAGGTTAGAAGACTTAAAGTAGTGGTGCTGTCAAGCTTATTGCTAAGCTTGAGGCACGAGAGTATAGTATGCGGACTCAGGTTCTTAAATAGTACCATTTTGCCTCGTCCCTGGAAACAGCACCAAAAAGTTGACCGGCCTAAATCATGCTTCCAAAAGAGCAGATTTAAAGTAATCTGACTTTTGAAGAGATAACCCGACTCGAAGGCCCCCACAATGATAACGGGGTCCGATGTAGCGATCGGGGTCGAACACAAGGACAAGGTTGGTAGTGCCAAGAATACAGAATCAACACTTATATACTCTGGTAGAAAGAGAAGGATAAAAGGTGTTCCCCAAGGAACGGCAAACCGAAGTAAAAAACAAAAGGGTGGAAGAAAAGAAAAGAAAAGAAAATAAACTAAACACGAGAAGAAGGAAAACTCAGACTGGGGTTTACTTAACTAAATTGTTCCCTTAACCATCATACTATCCCTATTCCCTGCATGCACATATCAAAAATATGAGTAACCATTCAAAGCCTCATTCCACTCTCTCTCGAGGTGAGGAAAGAACCATACTTAAAAGAAGTCTCTCTCTCGAGAAGATAGCTCAAAATCCATACGACAAAACATACGGGTTAAAGCACCAGCAATCTAGCACTCTCGTGCACTCATGATGCTCTATGTAATGGATAGAAATGATATTACTCTCTCAAGATACCGATGATCAAACATCACAAGACGATATCTAAACATACAAGCAAAGCATTTAAAGCAAGCACATAGAGGTAACTTTCATATGGGCAAGGATATACAAACAAGAAAGGATAAATATTCCGCAACAAGGAAACATAGTAACAAAAAACTATCTCCAACTAGAGTTACAAGAAAGATGATGGTTTTAGGGTTTTAGTAGTTTTTAGGGGTTTTGTGCAATAGAAGGAGATAAAACTATTGTCTAGGCCAGTCACAGAGGAAGAAAACATAGGAATAACAAGCGGCAGCGGAAAAACACCTTGCACCCCTTCACTCAAAGAGGGTACCTCCGACCAAATGCCAACACCCTCTCTCAAGGCTAATGGACATAGGTTGGAGTGGGGAAGCAACCCGAAGTAGCTCCAACCCTGGGTACTCTCGTACTCTTGGGTCAGACCGAGCTATAGAGTTACAACGTCCTTCTCTCGGAGGAGTTGAAACGGGAAACACATTTTGATAGCTAGTCAAAACATGATCCAAACATACAAGCTAGAACTCAGATGCTAAATAAGAAATCATCCAACAAAAGGAATCCAAACACAGAGCAACATGTATAACTCCACAGATTCTGTAAGAATAAATATTGTGTAAAAGGGGTTCAGTTACAATGCATAATGAATGTAAACGCTAAAAAGAAAGGAAGATAGGTATCACCTCCTTGATGTAGGAGGGCGATAGACAGCAACGATCCCTAAGGCACAACTAACCCGGTACCGAGTAGAAGCTTTGCCCGATATGCCCATGTCGGGTAGCCACCTTGTTGGGTGATAGACCACGATGGGTAGGTGTATCGGTCAAGGCTTCCTACCCTATACAGTCATGTCGGGCAGCCACCCTGTCGGGCGACATGCCATGATGATGATCCGTATCGAGTTCAGTGCTATGTCGGATTAGAAGGGACTTAGGTTCTCAGGTTCCTTGTATCTGGTGTAAAGGGGATCCATCTCGGGTTGAAGCCCATCTAGGGACCCGGCACGCTGGGTGGCTTTTCTAGTCATATCATTCTGCTGCGGCTACTGGGATGGGTTCTAAGTGAACCACTCCCACCCCTCTCAGGTTGGGGGTGTGCTCACCTAGTGTCGCTCGACACGCCTTGGTTGTCGACACACTAGCACCTAAAGCTTTTCAAAGTTAGCTTTCTCCAGGTTTTCGAATCGTCCCATCGGAGTCATGTAGCTGCTATTTATAGACAGCAGTCGGAGGAGGTTGCGGTTCTCTGGGCGCCACATATCCTTGATCGGCTCCACACACATGGCTGTGGGGATGATCGACACGTGCGTGTCACCCGTATCGATCTACCATGATAGGAAGACGCTTCCGACGAGTGGCTCGTTCGCACAACATGCCATAACGGTCTGATTAGACGTGGCGAGCCGAGCTCTCTGTCGGGTAAGTAACGTACCTCCCGTTAGGGCCTCCTTGTGCGGCACGCCCATGTCGTGTTGCTAGTATATCAGGCTGAAACTACGACGAGTGAGTGGCATGTCAGGTTGCTGGTAGAAGGGCCGATGTAGGTAAGCATCTTTCATGGGCGGGGACGGGCCTTTAGCGGTATTTTAGGTATAAAACAGGGAAAAATCTGTACAAAAGATGGAAAAAGAGTTAAGGGCGTAGCATAGCTTACTTTTATGCAAAACATGACAAAATTTAGAGGAAAAACAGTCTAGAGGGAAGTTTTGACAAGAAAATAAATGTTATAAATAGCCATACAATGAGTGTTATCAGGTTTCATTTGACTTTTCTCCCTCTCAACTAGAGAAAAGTCGACCGATCCTCACTCCAAATCTCTCAAGCTCTCAACCCTAGCACCGACCTTCCCTATCCTAGCTCTAGACAACCTTAGTTTGACCTACCTAGCACCCTTTATCATCTTCCCCAGGTGGTTAGATGACCATTGGTGGTGTTTCTCTCGTGTTAGGTCTCTCAATCTTCTCCATTTTTCCACCATGGCCTCAAATATAAGAAAGAGAGCCACAATTTCTAGAGCACCATCATCTTCCTTCAACTCTCGCCTCATTCCCTTTGATGACACCTTCTTTGTTTCAATCGTAGCTATAAATAGGTATAAGGAGCTCCTTCCTAGGAACACTTTCCCTTTCCCTGCCTTTTTTTAGCCCCTTCCGCATAAAAAAGAGGTGATAGATGAGGTTGCCAAGTTTCTCTATGACCATCATCTTGCAACCCTAAGTGTCGAACGTCGGTTCTTCCACAATTCCATTACAAGCACTAAGGTGGTTCATGAATTCTATGAAAATATGTCATGGAATTAGTACCCCCTCCTAATACACAAGTGATTATCACTTCCATGATTGTCACTAACAAATTCACTATCTCAGAAGATACCTTGAACATCTTTTTCAATGGTACTGAGGTAAGCAACACGTGGAGGAAAGAATATCATGAGTTTTTGACTTGCTTGACCCTGAGGCCTTCTACAAGCAATATGACATTACTCTCCCTGATATTCATAAATTCTTGAAAAAGCCTCAAACACCCTATAGCAAGTAGTCCACCATCCCATACTCTTCCTTGGATCTCAACAACCGCATACTTGCTCTGGTAGTCAACTACAATATTCACCCCAAGAAGAATCAAATTGAAATTGTAGATAATACTACAATAATTATGTTTTATCTTTTGAAGAACATAGGAGTCAAGCGGTTTACATATATTCTCCACCACATGACCTGCTTTGACTCTAGGAAGAATACCTGAGGCACCCACCCTACCCATCCTTGATCTGTGGTCTTTTCACCTTTGCGATTGAGAAGTCTCTTTTTCATGATTTTCATTACAAACCTTCTACAAAAGGAGTATGTGTTACTGAGACCACTATCAATAAAACCTTTTTGCATACATCTTCTTACACCACACCTAGAGCCTCTACCTCCACCCAGACACCTTCACCTCCACCACCCTCCCTACCAGACCACACCTCGATTCATGTATCCAATGAATCCCTCATGGGTTACATGGTGCAGCAGCAGACGTACAACCTATACGTTCATGAGCATCTAATCAGGATCTATGACATCCCCGAATTTTCTAAAACATAATCTTATGTGTGACGTTCAAATTGAAACCCTCACCTCAGAGAGAATCCCAAGTTAAACACCACAAACTAGGCTAAGAAGAAGAAAATCAGAGGAAGTAAGAAGGAAACAATAGTAGCACATGCACATGAACAATAATAAAACCATACAACGCATGTTCACCATTCAACATATAATTATAAAATGAATTGTTACAACATTTGATATTACATATTGAACAAAAAACGTTACATATGCATGTACTACATCTACAACATGATCTTAAGACAACAGGTCCACCTAAAAATCAGCTCGCCACACAACTCTCAACTATTCTGGTTCCTCAAAAGCATATGTCCACAACCTATACCAAAGATTACAAGTGGTACACGTCAGCATAATATTCAAGAATATTGCATTGAGTACGCCTACATGTCTTTTTATATACCTCTCATTACTAATCTTGGCAATAAGATAAAACTAGAACTTGGCAGTAATAAACAAATATAAGAAAAAGCATATACTTACACAAAGATGTTCATTCACAAAAGAGAACACATATTTTTTTTTGGAAAATTGGGTAAGTATATTCCAAAAACCCCCTAAAAGGGGACAAAGTTACAAGCCACACCCATACATGTGACTACACACATCTAGGAATTGGTTACAACATATCCCAATTCCTAGCTATAACAGGAGGAAAATCAAGACAAGATTTAAAAGTAAAGTACATTCTCTTGATTTCAAGTGCAAGACGGATGAAGATGGCAACAAAGTCAGAAGCGCCACCGTTATATAGCCTTTTATTACGCTCCTCCCAAATGAAGTGAACAACACCAGTGATGGCCCAAAGTTCAATGATTTTGGATTGCTTTGACCTTTTACCAAGATCCATAAGGCTTTCATATAGAGAATATGAGGCTCTGATGTTGAGTTTAAGTTGAGCACGTCCCCAAATATATTTCCAGTATTTGCATCCCCCAAAAAGATGAGTGATGGAGTCATTGTGTTGGACACATAGTAAGCATGCAGGAACAGGAGCCCCCGACCAGGAACTAATCTTTTCCATAGTAGGTAGTACATTAGTGAGTGCTCTAAAGGTAGTAAGACTCCATCTAGGATAGTGCTTGGACAGCCAAAGATTTCCATAAGCCTTATCAGATGGATGCTTTTGTCTTGTGTTCTCCCAAAGATCCTTGCCTTCCCAAGCTGAGAAGGAAGGCCATAGAGCTACCATACGTCTGTGACAAGTAGAGCCATTCCTAGAAGCAATAGACAAGGTATCACCATACCTACAAGAAAGCCATGAGCTCCATAAACATTGAGCTTGGTTGAACTTCTTGATGCGACGTAACGAATGGTAAGTCTCTTAAGCCCCAAGCCACCTTCGCTAAGCAGGTAAGCTAAATGTGACCACCTAGAGGGATGCATGGAGCTACCCCAAAGGAAGTCAGAAAGTAACAGCTCCATTCTTGAGCAGGAGGGATGTCACCCATACGCATCCAATAGCTGATCAAACCCATGGCACAATGCTTAACAAGCCCAAGGCAACCGGCCATAGATATTTTAGAACCATGCCATCTTTGTATCATATCTCTAAGCTTATCTAAGCATTCATGGAAATGGCACCTCTTGAGGTTGCCTCCAGCCATAGGAAAACCAAGATACTTTGTGGGCCACGTACCATGCTGAATACCCAAGCAACTAATCAAGGCGTCCTTGTTGCAGCAAGAAGAGGATAAGAATATATGTGTTTTATTCGGATTGCATTTCATGCCATAAATAGAACCAAAATCAAGCAAAACATGTTTGAGTTTGACAAGGCTGCGTAGACGTCCCTCAGAAAAGATAAGAACATCATCCGCAAATAGAAGATGGCTAAGAGCTTTGGTCCCATTGATGGAATAGCTCCTGATGAGTCTATTATCATACGCCTCCTTAAGACATCTGCTGAGACCTTCCATAGCAATAACGAAAAGTAGATGGGATAAGGGATCGCCTTGCCTAAGACCGTTGGAGCTTTTGAAGAAGCCAACTGAAGAACCATTTATCAAGAGAGAAAAGGATGAGGTTTCTACACATTGCTTAAGAATGGAGATAAACTTTTCATTGAACCCAAGGCCATAGAGACAATCCCAAAGGTAAGACCAACGAATAGCTTAGTAATATCCAACTTGATGCAAGCAGCGGGAGGGCTGGATTTCCGATTGAACCTAAGAGTGAATTCAGCCGCAAGAAGGGAACAATCCTCAATACTCCTACCTTTGACAAAAGCACCTTGGTAGGGAGAGATAATCTTTGGAAGAAGAGTAGATAGTCACCTTGATATGACTTTAGCGATAATTTTATAGAGCATCGAGCAGCATGAGATAGGCCTGAAGTCAGCAGGGGAGGAAACTATGTCCTTCTTGGGAATAAGAGTAAGAAAATCATGGTTGACTTTCCTAACCATGTTACCCCCTTCAAAAACCCATTGGACAGCCTTAAGGAGATCATCACAAAAGACATTCCAATTACCCCTACAGAAGTAACCATTGAAGCCATCCGGGCCCGGGCTTTTGTGAGGTCCTATGCTCCACACAACATCACGAACCTCACTCAAACTTGGAGTAGAGCAAAGCATGTCATTGTCAATACCAGAAATAAGAGGTGACCAATCTGGAATACAAGAGACTGAAGCATCACAAGGTTGATTATATAGTTTTACCATGTGAGTCAAAAAGTTCAGTTATAGAGTTTTAGCATCCCGTCTCTTGACCATGGTATGGTAGACAGTAGTGTTTCAATCACCATTGGAGTGCCACTCCATTCTACTATGCTGCCAGAAATAAACCTCTTCTGCCTTAAGAAGCAAGTCCAATCTTTCAAGGGTTTGTTTTTCAGCATGAATGAGGTCAGGATCTAGAGGACATCTACAGACCATAGCTGAAATGTCATCGAGCTCCATTCTTTCTCTAGCAATCAGGTTCTTGAGGTTGACATACTGTTTGGACCAAGTCTTCAACTTCTCTTTGACATTCTTAAGTTTGTGACATAATTGAAAGAGAGGATTACCGTGGATTTCAGTCATCCAAGCCTCTTTAATAATGTCCCGACAACCTTCCCAATCCAGCCACAAATTGAGAAAATAGAAAGGCTTCTTCTTGAAAGAGATAGGCTTCATATTGATGTTTAGAGCACAGTGATCTGAATAATTACATGTGATGAACTTTGTTTTGGAACCAGGAAATTTAGTCATCCAAGCATCATTAACAAAGGCTCTATCAAGTTTGCACGCCACCCTTTTAGCAACACCTTTCTTGTTATGCCATGTATAAACCTCCTTACCAATGACAGGTAATTCGGTTAGACTAACAATATCAAGAGTAGCATTAAAAGAAATAAGGATAACAGAGGGAACCTCATGACCCCCAACCTTCTCCTCTTGCTTCCTGATATTATTGAAGTCACCAGTGATAAGCAAAGCTTCATCTATGCTAGTAGCAATCCTCTCCAAGGTACGCCACAGAAAAGAACGCTCTGACACAAAGTTCCTAGCATAGATAGCAGTAGTGTAGATGATGAGACTACCTTTATTAATGCATTTCAAAGTGACCTATTGATCATCCATCTCAACCACAGAAGTAGTCTAGAAATTAGGATTCCATCCAACGTATATACGACCATTATGATCATGCAGATGATTAAAAACCCATAACCAGCCTTTAGGGAACATACGATCAGATGTATGTATCATGTGAGACTTGATTTTACATTCAACAAGAATGGACATTGTCGCTTTATTATCAAGGATGGTTCTCCTCACTTCTTTCTTTTTATGTAGCTTCCCCGAGCCACGAACATTAGTCATGAGAAAGGTCATTAATGACCTCTGGCAGCCGAGCGGGTCTTACGAGACCCATCACCTTTGGATGCCCTTGAAGCCTTGGACGAAGCTGAAGAGGAAGCACCAGTGGATCGTCTGATTATAGAATCATCAGTCTCCCCTGAACGAGCAATGCAAGCATCCACCATCGGGTCAGTAGCGCCCAGACCTGCAGTGACTGCAGCACCAGCATCCTCATTCACATCAGCTCCACGACGCTGCGTCGGCCCACCAGCAACACTAGCATCAGCACCCTCATTCACCTCCGCACCACGACGCTGCGTCGCCCCACCATCAACACTAGCAACAACACTAGCAGCAACACCCTCAATCACCTCCGCATCACGACGCTGCGTCGCCCCACCAGCAACACTACCAGCAACACCCTCATTCACCTCCGCACCACGATGCTGCGTTGCCCCACCAACAGCCCTAGCAGCAACCGGAGAGGCTGCCACAATAGTCGGAGTTTCAACGCCTACAACACCTCCCGATCCTCCAGTGACAGCAACACCATCACCCTCATTCACATCCGCACCGCGACGCTGCGTCACCCCACCAGTAGCCCTAGTAGCAACCGGAGTTGCAACATCTGCACCACTAACGCCTGATACTCCACCATCAGCCTGTGCGCCCGATACAAGCCCATCAATGTCCAAGACCCCCGTGTTGTTGGCAACACCATCAGCATGCCCGCCATCAGCCCTTGGTTCGATGCCAACATCACCCAAGGAAGAGGCGCCACCATCTTGTCCGCTACTTGAACTAACAACCACGACCTGATCGGCCCCTTGTTCATCCTCTGTTGCACTAGCAACAGCCGTTGCCTTCCCTATCTTACCAACTACCTTCTAGATTTGCGTTGTTGGAGTAGGTACTACCACCTCAGTAACCGGTTTGATAGGGAGATCTGACCCATCATGGCCAAAAACCTTGCACTCGACGCACCTCTTCGGGACATGTTCATATTGAATCTTCACCGGCATAGGGTCACACCGAGGCATGTTGACCCACACCTCCAGCAGAGGTTCTTCATCAGCGTCGATTTCCACCAACGCACGTGCCTCTCCCAGCGACTCCTGCCCTAAGGACTTGTAGTCGATCCTGAGTAGTTTCCCTACTCTGCTTGCGATGATCCCAATAGCCCTAGGGGACCAGTTGCGCCCCATGCTTGGTATGTTGATCCAGACCGGTATGGTGCTGAAGAAGTCCTTCTGCAAGTCGTCACCCGTCTTGTAGTCCTTGACAACCACCAACCGGCTATCAAACCATCGAGGTCCACCATTGATAATGCTCGTCTTGTCCTCGGCCAAGTTGAAGCGAAGGAGGAAGAACTTGTTCGGTTTGGAGAACAGGTCGAATCCTCCCTTGGGTTTCCAAACCCTACGAATCCAAGCAAGAAGATGATGGTAATATGGCCTCTTGCCCATCACATATAGGATCGATGTATGTTCCCAGCACTTCTCCATGGCGTCGTAAGTTGGATCATCTATTGTCATGAATTTCTTGCCGTCAATCCTCTCAGGCACGCTGAACGCATGCTTCTCGCTGTCTAGTCCGCCGCTGGCAAGAACCTGATTCCAGGCCCGTCTGAGGGTGGGGCGCTCTGGCGCAACAGGTGCCTCAACTCCAGGAGGCATCACCGCAGCCATGGAGGGAGGAGGGAGAACCCCCTCTGAGGGGAAGGGAGGGGCTTACCTCGGAGACGCCCGTCCGTCCGTCGCTGAGGTGGCGCCAGACTAGGGCAACACGCATCGCGTCACTGCATCGCCAGACCTCGGAGACGCATTACGGGAGACACAGAGAACACATGTTTTAGGCACATTTTCCATTATATGTAAAGTTGATCAACCACATGCACTATTCTACCAAAGAGATTTAGTGCTCATATGTACTATTCTACCAAAGAGATTTAGTACTTTCATAAATGCACTATTTTGCCAAAGAGATTTAGTGCTCACATGTACTATTCAGCCAAAGAGATTTAGTACTTTCATCAATGAACTATTCTACCAAAGAGAATTAGTTCTATCATATAATGGATCTGATATCTTATGTTTCATGTGTTCATAGCCATATAAGTATGAAAAATCAACCAAGATATCATACAAGAACAATCATTCATCCAATATCATATGCCAAATATTTTACTACACATAATACAACCATATTAAGTAGTAGACCAAGTAAGAGGTAAGGACGTACCTTCAACCAAGATATTCCTAATCATCAGATATTCATCATGTCAACTATGTCTCTGGTCAACCCTGATTAAGACAAGACCACATATATCATCATCAGATTCTTATCATCATTAACCCTAGTTGTGACTTATTTTAGGGTTTTGTTTAGTCATTAGGACATTCCCATCATTGCTTGTCTTGTGAACTCAGATTTATAATATTGATCTTATTTTCCAATTATGTTCAAGATTAGGGTTCATTAATTGCTGATTATATTTCACATCATTTTGTGCACATATTAACCTTATGTCCCATTCGTTAGTCATATTAGGCTTACAAACCATGTATTAAAAGTCATATTCATATAGCATGGATTTCATGTATAAAACTGATCTCCGATTTACATATTACCTTGCAGTTGCTGATATGAGCTTACTCCGAAAATCTAGGGTTTCTTGAGCTTATTTGTAATTATTGCATATTAATTAGGGTTATTAGCCCCAATTAGTCATATTAAGAAATTTATATAATTTCTTGCATCAACATGATAATCACTGACCTAAAATGGATTATAAACAGGAATATGGATTTACTGACATATTATCATAATTTTGAGGCATTGTTTGATATTAATTATCAATGAAATAAATATTTTACCACTTACATGATATCACTAAGATTAGTGCATTCAAAAGCCTGATATTATACTTTCATGTTATTCTACTCATTTTTCTCTAGAATTTTGATACGTTGTTTGTATTGTTTTGATAAACATACTATTTTCTGTGAATTATCTAAGATTTGCACATTTATGGGTAATTAAACACTGATTTACCTTTTGTGGCCAATTCGGCTCCGCCACGTGGCCTGTGAGAGGGCTGCAACTCCTTCTTGGTTCATTGCTAGTTTAGAGCTTGAACCAACACCTAAGCCCCTTTCATGAGTCGTGAGAATGCGAGCACACAGACGCTTGCGAGCGTCTCCTGGCATAAGCCGCCGCTGTCGCGAGGCTTCTTTTGGGTGTGGGGTCAGTTGCCAGATGCTCCGTGCGTGCTTCCGTGTCCTCCCCTCTCGCACCAGGTCCCGTTCTACTACTCCTCACATTCTCACCCGAACTTCTGCTGACAGGTGCCACCGTCGCTGCTCCAGTGCTCCTAGGGCGAGCGATCGTCAACCGGTCCTTCTCCGCATAACAATCCCAACGCCCACGTGTCTCGGACGTTGCCGCCTGATTAGAGATCTGTTCTCCCCTTCACAGTGGCTTTATTCTCACGGCCGCCGTAAGGAACAACTCTGGTGAGGTACTGGCGCTCCTCCTCGTTTGACAATAATGCTGCCAAGAGATTCAGCATCAGTCCCTGAACTCTCAGACCTCCGACCTACACATTGCCATCACAGGGCATGAAGTGCCCAAAATCATCTCCTCAGGCGTCTATCATCATTTCCCCCTACTTCCTCTTCCTTCATTCCTTCCTTTCCTTCTTGTTCCTTCCTCTCTTATCCTACTACTGCTGGAGATGGAGAGACAGTGGTGTGGAAGAGGCTCGTTTTCATCTTCTCGGGTCTCTAGCATCTTTCTTCCTCCCACTCTACAAAAGCCGGTGGATACCAAGGAGAAATATGGTGTGGATCTCCCTCCTCTCACCAAGGAATGACCTAAGTGAATGGTCAAACAGTTTCTAGAGATGAGAGGGAACCGTTTTCCCGCATGATATTGTGTTTAGGCCCACGATCAGCCATGAAACAGGCGATGGGAAGTTGCCACTCCAGGCACCCACGACGTCTTGTCTAAATGATCTTGATACAAGATTCCAGGCGTTAGATCAGGTCATTTCAGGGTCCTAATTCATTATCTAGAAGTCCTATTTGTGGCTTCTCTACTGAATCCATATGTTGAAGCTGTGTAGCCCATGCACATCAATAAATTTGTGATAATTAATAGCATGCCAACATTTTCTAAATCAATATCTAACCTTGGTCATATGTACATCAAATGTGCACATTATTTCACAAATTTCAATCTTAAATAACTTCCTCTTAGGCCTCCAATCTTCATGAAGTTTTAACCATAGCTCTAACATCACTCAAGAAGCATTGCACTGAAGTTTGACTCCAATGCACCACTATATAGTAAGTCCACAATTTAATACAAAAATTCACATACTTAGGGGTGTTAATCATGATATCAACACAAAGTAATATCCATATCTTATAAAAAGACTTGAAACTCTCAAAATAACTCTTTTTTTTTTCTCTCTCAAAATAACTCAAAACATATGAATTTGATTATCTCATTAGGTATCCAAATAACTCAAAACATATGAATTTGATTATCTCATTAGGTATCAAAAGATCCAAATATTCACTCGTTCACATCCTACACACCTTCAAAGAAATTTCATCCTCGAAATTAAGCCAAGAATCAAGTCTATCACATCATATACATCTTAAAGAAAAATTATCACTTGAATAGCTTCCTTGGGTGCTAAATAATAGTAGACTGGATGGAAATATAAAGAACATTCTTCAAGTTTCATCCTCGAAATTAAGCCATTCTCTTATTCCAAGAGGAGAAACAAAAAATTCTTCATCTGTATGTAGGGAATCGTTCTTGGTACAACATATTAAGAAAAAAAAGCTCAAAACTATATCCATATCTTTCTAGGCGATTTCAAAAGAATCTCTATTTGACCACCCCTTCATTTCAGGTTGAAACAAGGGTTTAGAAGCTTAGGTTATTCCATGACATCTTTCATATTATAGGATTTTCATCCTCATTCACCCAAGCATTAAACATTAACATATACTTCTTATGAGGGAGCTAAACGTGGTTAACTCACTTTATCCATCTGGGCCATTAGTGTCCCATCATCATTATGTTGTGCTAATTATTAAACAATATTCTTCTTCTTTATTAAGCACAAGTATAAACAACTTGGTTAAGACACATCATTAATATGATCTCATTTAACCTTCTCATATTAGGTTGTAAACTTTATTTAAGATTTAATCACTAATTCACCAACCTTATAATATCATCATTATACATGTAAATGGTCAAACATTTATACGTTGATATCTATTAAACCATTACTAGGCTTTTCCATCATGTTACCTTCGTGCATCACATCTCAAGATTAAATCACATTCTTATGTATATTACATCATAGTTGTGCTAAAAAACTTATGTGAGTGGCTTGTTAAACATATATAAAAACTTTATCTAGTCTAATTAAGGTTCTCTTGACCCATATCATGAGGATAGTGCCATGCTCAGTCTCTCTGAGCTAACTGAACTCTATGAGTATCTCATATCCATATACTTTATCTTTCCTCACTTAGTCTAGGATTCTCGGTTGACCCCATTGGCACTAGTGATCCACTTCACAAGCTCTAGCCACATAAGCACAAACCAAAACATGCTAAAAATTCTCTTGATAGGTTCTCTCCCATGAGACATGCTATTTGCCAACTATGTATCTTATATACACCCCTGGAGTCCTATAAGGAACCATCAACCCGATCTTGAGGCTTCATAGAAACTAAAACACAATTACCTCCTCTAGGGTCTTGGGAATCTTTCTCCCTCACCCACATGGTAGGTTCTCATTCATGTTCACATATATAACCAATCTCTCTCTGATTCTAGGGTTTGGTCCTCTCAAGGACATCTAGGGTTCAACAAGACTATAGGAATCATGCATAACACAACTCAACTCGATCACTCAGGAGTATTCTATTTTAGGACATATCATATCACATATTTTTCATATTCTCATATCTTGGAGTTAAGGTTCTCTGACCTTCTCCCAATGGGTCTCACTCTTTCTAGAGTTAACCCTAAAACTGCTCCTAACACTAGAGGCCCTCCTGTGTAAAAGAGATTGAGGCTCTCTCTGATTAATATCCTTGTCTTAACTTATCTTATCTTATCTTAACTAAGAAAACCTACGTACTTGCATCGTCAAGCTTATATCCAAACCTCAAATATGAACTCATGTCCTCAAAGACAAACATATATAATCACAATTCATCTTATATCATCTATATAAGGCTTAGATTTTATCATCTAATCTCGTTCCATCTATTACATATTCTAACAAGGCTCTAGACATCTAATATAGAACTACTCTCTCTTCTAGATTGATGTCATTCACTTTCATTTAGGTTGCATGACCACCTCCTACTCGTACATGTGTGGGGACACATTTTGTAATACTTACATATATAATAAAGTATTATATAGTTTTTCTTTGATAAAACATGTGTCAGAGAAAACTAAGGTTCGATGTGATTGGAATAAAAAACCAAATCTACAAAATGAGTGTCCCACACATAGTATAGAGTCTAGTGTCATGTCACCTAATGAAAAGGGTGAGAACAAAGTGTAGACTACTGTAGCTACCCTAGACAATGAGTGCTAAATGTCCAGGATTTCTCTTCCCTTGATGTACAATATTTCCAAATAATGCAACGTCCCATACCGCTGCACTATAAGGAAAGAACGACATCTAAGGACCTGCTATAAAACAAGCACTAGTCTACACCTAGTTCTCATACATCTAGGTGCTAACCTAGAGGCTAGGTCATATCTAGTCTCTAAAAGATGACTAATATAACCCTAAATATGTTCAAGTTCAAGTTTTTTTAGTTTTAGTTGCATAATGAGCAAATGCCAAGCTTTGGTAATGTTCATTCTTTAATACCACCCGGAACGTCCCCGAATTTTATCAAATTTAATATGATGTGTGACGTCCAAATTGAAACCCTCACCTCAGTGAGAATCCCAAGTTAAACACCACACACTAGTCTAAGAAGAAAAAAAATTAGAGGAAGTCAGAAGGAAACAACGGTAGTACATGCACGTGAACAATAATAAAACCATACAACACATGTTGACCATTCAACATATAATTATAAAATAAATTGTTACAACATTTGATAATACATATTGAACAACAAACATTACATATGGATGTACTACATCTACAACAAGATCTTAAGACAACAGGTCCACCTGTACATCAGCTCACCACACAACTCTCAACTATTTTGGTTCTTTAAAAGCATATATCCACAACCTAAACAAGAGATTACATGTGGTACACATCAACACAATATTCAAGAATATTGTACTGAGTATGCCTACGTGTCTTTTTATATACCTCTCATTACTAAGATCGGCAATAAGATAAAACTAGAACTTGGCAGTAATAAACAAATATAAGAAAAAGAATATACTTGCACAAAGATGTTCATTAACAAAAGAGAACACATATTTTAGGAACATTTTCTATTATATGTAAGTTGATCAACCACATGTACTATTATACCAAAGAGATTTAGTGCTCACATGTACTATTCTGCTAAAGAGATTTAGTACTTTCATAAATGCACTATTCTGCCATGAGATTTAGTGGTCAAATGTACTATTTTTCCAAAGAGATTTAGTACTTTCATCAATGCACTATTCTACCAAAGAGATTTAGTGCTATCACTTAATGGATTAGATATCTTATGTTTTATGTGTTCATAGTCATATAAGTATGGAAAATCAACAAAGATATCATACAAGAATAATCATTCATCCAATATCATATGCCAAGTATTTTATTACATATAATACAACCATATTAAGTAGTAGGCCAAGTAAGAGGTAAGGGCATACCTTCAATCAAGATATTCCTAACCATCAGATATCTCTCATGTCAACTATATTCCTGGTCAACCCTGATTAAGACAAGACCACATATATCATCATCATATTCTTATCATCATTATCCCAAGTTATGTCATATTTTACGGTTTTGCTTAGTCATTAGGTCATTCCCATCACTACTTGTCTTATGAACTCATATTTATATTACTGATCTTATTTTCCAATTATGTTCCAGATTAGGGTTCAACTATGGATTATATTTCACATCATTTTGTGCACATATTAAACTTATGTCACATTCGTTAGTCATATTAGGGTTACAAACCATGTACAAAGTCATATTCATATAACATGGATTTTGTGTATAAAACTAATCTCAGATTTCCATATTATCTTCTAGTTGTTGATATGAGCTTACTCTAAAATTTCTAGGGTTTCTTGAGCATATTTGTAATTATTGCATATTAATTAGGGTTATTAGCCCAAATTAGTATATTAAAATTTATATAATTTCATGCATCAACATGATAATCTCTGACCTTAAATGGATTATAAACATGCATATGGTTTTATTGACATATTATCATAATTTTAGGCCATCGTTTGATATTTATTATCCATGAAATAAGCATTTCACCACTTACATGATATCACTAAGATTAGTGCATTCAAAAGTATAATATTATGCTTTCATGTTATTCTACTCATTTTTTTGAGAATTTCTATACCTTGTTTATATTTTTTTTTGATAAACAAACTGTTTTCTATGAATTATCTAAGATTTGTACATTTATGGGTAATTAAACACTGATTTACCTTTTGTGGCCAATCCGGCTTCACCACATGGCCTGTGAGAGGCATGCAACTCCTTCTTTGTTCACTATTGGTTCTAATCTTGAACCAACGCTTGATCTAGTGAATCGAACAATCTTTTATGGCCTAGACCGCCAACCACTCTTGCGAGAACGCAAGCATGCAGATGCTTGCGAGCATCTCCCGGCACAAGCCGCGGCCGTTGTGGGGATTCTTTCGGGCATGGGTCAGTTTCCAGATGCTCCTCCATGCATGTTGACGTGCCCTCCCCTCCAACACCAGGTCCCATTCTCCTCCTCCACATGTTCTCGCCCATTCTTCTATGGACAGGTGCTGTCGTCGCTGCTCCTTGGGTGAGCGATCAACAACTGGTTCTTCTCCGCACAAAAATCTTGATGCCCACGTGTCTCAAACATTGTCGCTTGATCAGATCTATGTTCTCCCCTTCATAGTTCTTTCCCGCATGCGTCTGAGTCCTAAGTGGGGATCTATTCTCATGGTATCCACAAGGAACAACTTTGACGAGGTATTGGCGCTCCTCCTCATTGAATAATAACGATGCCAAGAGATTCAACATCAGCCCCCTTCAAGCCGCTGACATCTCAGACCTCTGAGCTGCACATTGCCATCACAAGGCATGAAGTGACCAAACTCATCTCCTCAGGCGTCTATCATCATTAGACCCTACTTCCTCTTCCTTCATTTCCTCCTTTCCTTCTTATTCCTTCCTCTCTTATCCTACTACTGCTGGAAATGGAGAGATAGTGGTGTGGAAGAGGCTCGTTTTCATCTTCTCATGTCTCTAGTATCGTTCTTCCTCCCACTCTACAAAAACTGGTGGATACCAAGGAGAAACATGGTGTGGATCTCCCTCGTCTCACCACAGAATGACCTAAGTGAATGGTCAAACAATTTTTGGATATGAAAGGGAACTATTTTCCCGCATGATATTCTATTCAGGTCCACGATCAGCCATGAAACTGGCAATGGGAAGTTGCCACTCCAGGCACCCATGACGTCTCGTCTACACGATCTTGATACACGATTCTAGCCATTAGATCAAGTCATTCTAGGGTCCTAGTTCATTATCTAGAAAGCCAATATGTGGCTTCTATACTTAATCCATGTTTTGAAGCCATGTAGCCCATGCACATAAGTAAAATCGTGATAGTTAATAACATGCCAACGTTTTCTAAATCAATATCTAACCTTGGTCATATGTACATCAAATGTGCACATTATTTCACAAATTTCAATCTTAAATAAATTCCTCTACGGTCATCCAATCTTCATGAAATTTTAACCATAGCTCTAACATCACTCAAGCATCATTTGCATTAAAGTTTGACTCCAAACTACCACTATCTAGTTAGTCCACAATTTAATATGAGAATTCACATACTTAATCATGATATCAACACAATGTAACATCCATCAGTTATCAAAACACTTGAAACTCTCAAAATAACTCAAAATATATGAATTTTATTATCTCATTACGTATCCAAAGATTCAAATATTCACTCCATCACATCCTACCTACCTTAAAAGAAATATCATCCTCAAAATTAATCCAGGAATCAAGTCTATAACAGGATCTTTGTCGGATCATGTAAACCATGCACCTATCTTGTGCCCAGCCTTAGCCTGCCTACCAGCGCTACCCAGGTGGTGATTATGCTTCCTTTGCATATAATCACTTATATCCAACCCCTACACATGTTGCTACACCCTATGATGTTGGTGGACCTTCCCCTGGAGTGCTACCTCTATCTGCTGGCCCCATAGCTACCTTGCTTGCAAGACTTGGCACTTCTGCTCCCACTTCCCCCCAGGACAAGGATCTCCATGATCTTGGCATGACTTTGGAAGAGTAGAATTCCATGTGGCCAGGTCATAGTTTTGGTCCTTGTTCCAATGAGGAGATGCTTGTCCAGGTTGATGAGGAAGTTGTTGTTGATGATGAGGAGGCATCTGAGGATAATGACCATGAGTACGGTTCTGATGATGACGTCTTTTTTGGTGGCTCTGGTGATGAAGGTGAAGTTGCTGCCTCTATTGCACCTTCAGATGGAGATGAGGACTATGATACTAGATCCGATGATGATGACAATGATGATGATTTATGGACATAGATAGCCTAGACGTTTAGATATTTTTGTTTTTATATTTAGATGTTGATCACATCTATCTTTCTAGACTATTTTGTACTAAAGACATCTGGGCACATTATCTGAGCTGTACTATTTCTATCATCATGTTGGCTTGTAGTTACTTTGAAAATATGCTTATGTGTTGTAAGATTAATCCTATGTATCATAAATCTATGTCTTGTCTATCATATGAGTTATTGGTATGCTATCAATATTTTGATTATCACACTAGTTGCTTGTTCATGTCTCATCTATGTTTGATGCGTGTTATGTGGTTGCGTGTTTTATCTTGTGGTTACATGTTTTTAGTTTTGCTTGGAAAAGAACTATTTTTAATCTCTTCTAGCCCTTACTTTTTGATAATTCCAAAATGGGGAGAGAAGTTTGATGTTTTGAATCTCAACCATATTGCTTTTACTACCTATGTGATCCTTTTCTTATCTAAGTATATGTCTCATCATGTGACTTGATAAAGGACCATGTAGTTCAAAGACTAACTATGCAGGTAAGAGTGAGCATAGATTGAGGGGTGGCAATTCACATTGTTAAAATTATGAATCCCCTTGCAATTCACAAGGCCAAATTATAACTTTACATATCCTTTTCAATATGTTGAGGAATGGTTTGTCATTGTCAAAAAGAGGGAGAATGTTGAATTGAGAGTTATACATTGTCCATATTTTCATAATGACTTAACTATTACATTCATGTGTATCTAATATGTTTTTTTGAGATTTATTTCAGATTTTAGGTACATGAAAAAGATCAAATTCCTCAATCCCTAGCTTGTCCAAGTTCAAGTCAAAAGAAATGCAATTGTGCTATTTGGGAAAACACTCCAAACCACCTTAGAATATTTTTGTAATCATTTGTATTGATGATATGACTTGTAACTAAGATGAAAAAAATATCAAGGACACTTAATTCCATCATTTGATCACTTAAAAATCATTTTGGAAAATTTGTTATAGTAACTTTATCGGTCGAGTTTGAATCTCGACCGATCAGTGATGGATTTTTGGAAATGATTGAATTGGTTGAGTTGTACACTGATAGAACTTGACCGGCCAACATTTTGACTATAGTTGATTTTATCTGATCGATTGAGTTACCCCATGACAAACTCAACCGATAGTTTGAAAACTGGCTTTGTCAGATAGTAGATCGGTTGAGTTTCCTTTATTAAAACTTGACCAAATGCACTACACAGAAAATGCAAAAGAAGTGATTCCAATCATTGGAGAGTTGTTAGAAACAAAAATAGATCCATTGCAAGTTGTAAAATGGCTATTTTTTATTCTTATGTTATCCCACACTCAAAGGAACACCCCCATCTATAAATAGGACCTCTTGGAGTTCATTCGAAGGTTGCTCATTCATGCTATCCTTGGTCCTTATTGTAATTGAGTGTGCTAAAACCCATTGAGCCCCTTTCTCTCTCATTTACAAAGCATTTCATGATTATGAGTTAGGCATGTTGTAAGAGAGCTATCTCATTGTTTCTTGTAAAACTCTCCATCTTTCCACTTCCCAATCCCCTTTCTCAAAGAGCAAAGGCTGAAGTGATCATCTCCATATGAAGTAGGAGTTGTTTTTCTTCTTTAAGGTTGAAGAAGGTGTGGAGATATTTTGCAAGTGAAGGAGAAGGACAAGGCAGCAGAAGATCCAAGGAGCTTGGTGGGTAAATCTTCAAGGCTGAAGACTTGTTGCAAGGAGGAGATGTCCTAGGAGAAGAAATTGAGCTACTTGCAAGAGTGGGTAAGACCTGTTGTGAAGTAGAAGAGTAGCTCTTGGATAGTTGTGACGTCCCCGGATTTTCTAAAACTTAATCTGATGTGTGACGTCCAAATTGAAACCCTCACCTCAGCGAGAATCCCAATTTAAACATCCCACACTAGGCTAAGAAGAAGAAAATCAGAGGAAGTCAGAAGGAAACAATCAGTAGCACATGTACATGAACAATAATAAAACCATACACACATGTTCACCATTCAACATAAAATTACAACATGAATTGTTACAACATTTGATATTACATATTGAACATCAAACTACTCAACATATACATGTACTACAACTAAACTACATGATCTTAAGACAACAGGTCCACCTGTACATCAGCTCGCCACACAACTCTCACTATCCTGGATCTTCAAGAGCATAACCACAACCTAAACAAAAAAGATTACATGCGGTACACGTCAGCACAATATTTCAAAAATATTGTACTGAGTACGCCTACGTGTATTTTATTTACCTCTCATCATATCTTGGCAATAAGATAAAACTAATATACTTGGCAGTAACAGAAGAATATAAGAAAAGCATATACTTGCACAAAGATATTCATTAACAAAAGAGAACACATATTTTTAATCTTATTTTCCATTATATCTCAAGGCCTTTATGATCACTACCAAAGAGTTGGATCATATGTACACTGTGACCACTACCAAAGAGTTGGGTCCAAGCACACTACCAAAGAGTTGGTGCTTCCATATGTACAATGTGACCACTACCAAAGAGTTCGGTCACTTCCAAGCACACTGCCAAAGAGTTGGTGCTTTCATATAATGGAACAGAGATATTATGTTTGATGTGTTCCTAGTAGTAAGTATGGAGAATCAAGCAACATAGCATACAAGAACAATCATTTCAATCAATACCATATGCCAAGTATTTTACTACACATATAACACAAGCATATTGTATAATAAGCCAAGTAGGAGGTAATAGCGTACCTTCCAAAGAGTCATCCTAATCACATATTCCTCATGTCAACTCTAACCTTGTTCATCCCTGATTAAGACAAGATCATATAGTGCCATCAGATTGTCATCATCTTGCATCTCATTTTAACCCTATCGTGTCCATTAGGGTTTCTCTTATCTCATTAGTATATGTACTTTATTACTTGTCTTATCATCTTGTAATTAGGTTACTGATCTTATATTACAGATTAAGATACATAATTTGATCATTATCTTCCATAGTATTTTTGTACACATTAATTAACCCTAGGTTACATAATCAACCTAGATTAGGGTTTTAAACCATGTATTAAAGGTCAACTTCATATAACATGAATTATATGCATCATCATGATCTCATCATTAAATCTGAGGTTCTAAATATGGATATGAGCTTGCTCTGTAATATCATCACTTCTTGAGCATGCATGTATTTAATACATTTTATTTAGGGTTATTAGCCATAATTATCCATATTAATCAAATTATATGCTTTTGTGCATCAACATGAACATATCTGAGATCATATGCATTATAAACATGATTATAGACTTACTGATATTTTTCCATAATTTTATATCATCATTTAATATTTATTACTCAAGAACTAAGCATTAAGCATCTTACATGATAACACTGAGATTAACACACCAAAAGCCTGATATTATCATTATACTATGTTCTACGCATTTTTCTGAACGTTTTGATACCTTGTTTGTATTTTTCAGATAAACGAGGTAATTTCTATGATTTATATACAAACTGAGTGTTTTTTAGATTTTCTGTGATAATTACCTTATACAGCCAATCGGAAGGAGACACGTGGTTCTGTCTGGGCGCAGCTCCTTGGCTCCTAGCCGCACGAAACCAACACGCTTGTTTCTGGGCCACCTGGGATCTGGCCGGTTCAGGGTTGGTTCTCTTGATTTGGACGGACTGCCCGCTACCTCACGTTCTCACGCGATCAGTCCCGAGCGGGACTCTGTTCTCACGATGCAGCCGGGCGTGGGCAGACGCCACGGCCGTGGTGCCGGGTCGTAGTGTCGGCGCTTGCCCCTGTCCTCTACGCCCGCTGCCGCAGCCAGGTCCTCCCCCGTGAGCACCGTCGCAGCCAGGTCCTCCGACGAGTAGTCCACGAAGCTAGGCTGCTCCTAGTTAGCTTCTAGGGCCACCCACACCTCCGGCATCGATCAGTCCCCCAGCTGCTGCCGCCTGGGCTGGACTCCGGTGAGGATTCAACTACAGAGCTTCACGACCATGATCTCACAGCGGGTGACTCCTCCTTGCGGAGATGGAGGATCTCTACCCGACGCCCGCGTTCCTCTGTGAACGCCACTGCTAGGTGCTACTGGGTCGGAGCAGAAGCTAGAGATCAGACGCTTGGTGCGCCGCCGGTGTAGGACACTACTCTAGCGAAGCAGCCACCGCCTCTAATCTCTTCTCGCGGTGGTTGCATGTTCTATTGCGCTAACATGTCCTCCGCCTAGCCGTGGTTGTGAGCTTGGACCCGTAGCTGTTGTGCTCATAGTTGGGATCTCTTAGAAACGACCACAGCTACCAACGGATCCAGGGATCTCTGTGCCGCCGCTTCTGGAGGTTCTTCTCATGGTCCTGATAACCACGAGACTATCACTGTCGACGGATCTCCCTAATCTACTATTTCCATCCTCTCACTGGGACCGATGATGGAGGGTTGGTTAGAGGTCGGCTCTACCTAATGCAGTTGTCTCGTGTATCTTACTAAGACCCTGTAGTTATTGATGAGGCAAAGAACTACCATGCTGGTCTCTTTTTCCACTCACTCCACGAAAAGTGATCGTGGCTACATGGTCATGGTCATGCACTGGACAATCGCAAACCTCCTTGCCCCATGATCGTTTCCATCCAAGGGTTAGAGTAACTCCACATCACTAATCTGTGGCAACCCATATCAGGGTGTGATATATTGTTGTTACTCAAATCTTTATGCTATACTAATCAGTAACCATAGTCCTAAAGTCACCAATACATACATTTATTCACAAACTTCAAACATCAATATCTCCTTATAGGAACCTCAAAACATTACGAAACTTTAGGCATAACTTCATTATCATCCAAGCTACTTCCCATCCAACGTTAGAGTCAAAACTTAACTATTTGACCAAACAATTAAATTCCTCAAAACAATATTAACATTGGGATATTAATCATAATGTAATTATCAATCACCATCCAAACTTCGCCAAAGCACATGCAACTCTTATGATAACTCAACATGCACAAATTTACTTGTGTCATTGGACATTTTAGGATTTCCAAATTTCCACTCCATCACATCCTACACACCTTAAAAGAAATTTCGTCCTCGAAATTAAGCCAGAAAACCCACTTTGTCACGTCATATACATCTTAAAAGAACTTTCGTCCTCGAAAGTAAAGCATACTCATACCTCCAGGGAAAACCTTATCTTGCTATCATCCACACGTAGGTATTATTCTATGGGTAACATATCCACCAAGGTTACCTAAAACCATGTATCCAAAACACTATTAGGGGGTTTACAACCATCTTGGGTGCACAAACACTCCATAGAAGGTTCAAACAAGGGTTTAGAAGGTTAGGTTATGTTATGACATATCTCATATGTCAGGGATGTATCCTTATCTTAACCCGTGCATTAGGGTTCCATCATCATATTAATGTGTTCTAAAGGAGTTAACTAAAGATTAACCCATACATCAAGGTGTCATAAACAATATGTTGAGATAACTGTTAAACTATATCCTTTATCTTTATTAAGCACTAAGATTAACACCTCTTATAACATGTTTCATTCATATGATCTTATTTCATTGCTCATAATAAATTGCAACAGTTATTAGTGATTTTATCACAAGATTAACCGACAATATCACATTATCATCTTGATTCATGTACATGGCTAACCATTTATGCATTGATATTTATTAACTCATCTTTAGGTTTCCATCATATCATGTCTATATATCACGTCTCGAGATTAGATCACATCCTTACATATATTATATCATGGTTGTGCTAAACAAACTTATGTGAATGGCTCGTGAAACATATATCAAAACTTTATCTAGCCCAATTGAGGTCCTAACCCTTGTCATGAGAGTAGTTTCATGCTCAGTCTCTCTGAGCTAACTCAACTCTATGAGTATCTCATACGCATAACTTATCTCCCCTCTCATAGTCTAGGGTTCACATGTATACCTCATTGGCACTAGAGATAGCCTTACAAGCTCTAGCCACATAAGCACATACCAAAACATGCTACAACATACTATGATATACTCTTCATAGGTCTCTAACCATGAAACATCATACCCAAAGCTCTATTATATACACCACTAGATTCCTATGTGGGAAACCACGAACCCGAGCATGAGGCTTCACAGAAACTAACATAGCTACCTCCTCCAGGGTCTTGGGCTCTCTCCCTCACCCAGATGGCAGGCACTCATATTGATGTTCGTATGTGTACATGTAACCAACCTCTCTCTGACTCTAGGGTTTGGTCTTCCCATGGACATCTAGGGTTCAACAGATCTACAGGAATCATACATAAAGCAACTCAACTCAATCACTCAGGAGTAGTCTAGTTTAGGACATATCATAACACATATCTCAGAATTCTCATATCTTGGAGTTTAGGTTCTCTAACCTTCTCCCAATGGGTCTCACTCTCTCTGGAGTTAACCCCAAAACTGGTCCTAACACTAGAGGTCCTCCTTCGTAAAAGAGATTGATGCTCTTGCTGATTCACAACTTTGTCTCAACTTAGATTATCTTGTCTCATAAAAGCCTATTTACTTCCATCGTCAGAACTTATCTCAAAACCTCAAAACTAAACTTATGTCCTCAAAGTCAAACAGAGATTATCACAAACTATCTTATGTCTTCTATATAAGACTTACATCATATCATCAGAACTTATATCATCTATTCCATCCAACATATATTCTAATAAGGCTCTAGACATCTAATCTAGAACTACTCTCTCTTCTAGACTGATGTCATCACTTTCACTTAGGTTGCATGACCACCTCCTACTCGTACATGTGTGGGGACACATTTTTGTAATACATATACATAATAAAATATTATATAGTTTTTCTCTGATAAAACAAGCATCAGAGAAAACTACCAAGGTTCGATCCGATTGGAATCAAAAACCAAATCCAGAAACGAGTGCCCCACACACAGTAGAGAGTACAGTGTCATGAAAACTAGTAAAAAGGGTGAGAACAAGGGGTAGACTAGTGTAGCTACTCTAGACAATGTGTGCAATATGTCTAGGGTTTCTCTTCCCTTGATGCACGTCATTTCCAAATAGTGCAACGTTCCATACCGCTGCACTACAAGGAAAGAACGACATCTCAGGACTTGCTACTCAACAAGAACCAGTCTAGACCTAGTTCTCGGACATCTAGGTGCTAACCTAGAGGCTAGGTCAGATCTAGTCTCTAAGAGATGACTAATCTAACCCTAAAAGATTATTAAGTTCAAGGTTCTTTAGTTTTGAGTTGCATAATGAGCAAATGTCAGGATTTGCTATTGTTCATGCTCTGATACCACCTGTGACGTCCCTGGATTTTCTAAAACTTAATCTGATGTGTGACGTCCAAATTGAAACCCTCACCTCAGTGAGAATCCCAATTTAAACATCCCACACTAGGCTAAGAAGAAGAAAATCAGAGGAAGTCAGAAGGAAACAATCAGTAGCACATGTACATGAACAATAATAAAACCATACACACATGTTCACCATTCAACATAAAATTACAACATGAATTGTTACAACATTTGATATTACATATTGAACAGCAAACTACTCAACATATACATGTACTATAACTAAACTACATGATCTTAAGACAACAAATCCACCTGTACATCAGCTCGCCACACAACTCTCACTATCCTGGATCTTCAAGAGCATAACCACAACCTAAACAAAAAGATTACATGCGGTACACGTCAGCACAATATTTCAAAAATATTGTACTGAGTACGCCTACGTGTCTTTTATTTACCTCTCATCATATCTTTGCAATAAGATAAACCTAATATACTTGGCAGTAACAGAAGAATATAAGAAAAGCATATACTTGCACAAAGATATTCATTAACAAAAGAGAACACATATTTTTAATCTTATTTTCCATTATATCTCAAGGCCTTTATGATCACTACCAAAGAGTTGGATCATATGTACACTGTGACCACTACCAAAGAGTTGGGTCCAAGCACACTACCAAAGAGTTGGTGCTTCCATATGTACAATGTGACCACTACCAAAGAGTTCGGTCACTTCCAAGCACACTGCCAAAGAGTTGGTGCTTTCATATAATGGAACAGAGATATTATGTTTGATGTGTTCATAGCAGTAAGTATGGAGAATCAAGCAACATAGAATACAAGAACAATCATTTCAATCAATACCATATGCCAAGTATTTTACTACTCATATAACACAAGCATATTGTATAATAAGCCAAGTAGGAGGTAATAGCGTACCTTCCAAAGAGTCATCCTTATCACATATTCCTCATGTCAACTCTAACCTTGTTCATCCCTGATTAAGACAAGATCATATAATGCCATCAGATTCTCATCATCTTGCATCTCATTTTAACCCTATCGTGTCCATTAGGGCTTCTCTTATCTCATTAGTATATGTACTTTATTACTTGTCTTATCATCTTGTAATTAGGTTATTGATCTTATATTACAGATTAAGATACATAATCTGATCATTATCTTCCATAGTATTTTTGTACACATTAATTAACCCTAGATTACATCATCAACCTAGATTAGGGTTTTAAACCATGTATTAAAGGTCAACTTCATATAACATGAATTATATGCATCATCATGATCTCATCATTAAATATGAGGTTCTAAATATGGATATGAGCTTGCTCTGTAAATTTCATCACTTCTTGAGCATGCATGTATTTAATACATTTTATTTAGGGTTATTATCCCTACTTATCCATATTAATCAAATTATATGCTTTTGTGCATTAACATGAACATATTTGAGATCATATGCATTATAAACATGATTATAGACTTACTGATATTTTTCCATAATTTTATATCATCATTTAATATTTATTACTCAAGAACTAAGCATTAAACATATTACGTGATAACACTGAGATTAACACACCAAAAGCCTGATATTATCATTCTACTATGTTCTACGCATTTTTCAAAATGTTTTGATACCTTGTTTGTATTTTTCAGATAAACGAGGTAATTTCTATGATTTATATACGAACTGAGTGTTTTTGAGATTTTCTGAGATAATTACCTTATACGGCCAATCGGAAGGAGACACGTGGTTCTGTCTGGGCGCATCTCCTTGGCTCCTAGCCGCACTAAACCAACAGGCTTGTTTCTGGGCCACCTGGGATCTGGCCGGTTCAGGGTTGGTTCTCTTGATTTGGACGGACCGCCCGCTACCTCACGTTTTCACGCGATCAGTCCCGAGCGGGACTCTATTCTCACGATGCAGTCGGGCGTGGGCAGACGCCACGACCGTGGTGCCGGGTCGCAGCGCCGGCACTTGCCCCTGTCCTCTACGCCCGCTGCCGCAACCAGGTCCTCCCCCGTGAGCACCGTCACAGCCAGGTCCTCCGGTGAGTAGTCCACGGAGCTAGGCTGCTCCTAGTTAGCTTCTAGGGCCACCCACACCTCCGGCATCGATCAGTCCCCCAGCTGATGCCGCCTGGGCTGGACTCCAGTGAGGATTCAGCTACAGAGCTTCACGAACATGATTTCACAGCGGGTGACTCCTCCTTGCGGAGATGGAGGATCTCTGCCTGACGCCCGCGTTCCGCTGTGAATGCCGCTGCTAGGTGCTGCTGGGTCGGAGCAGAAGCTAGAGATCAGCCGCTTGGTGCACCGCTAGTGTAGGACACTGCTCTAGCGAAGTAGACACCACCTCTAATCTCTTCTCGCGGTGGTTGCATGTTCTATTGCGCTAACAGGTCCTCCGCCTAGCCGTGGTCGTGAGCTTGGACCCGCAGCTGTTGTGCTCAAAGTTGGGATCTCTGGGAAATGACCACAGCTACCAAGGGATCCAGGGATCTCTGTGCCGCCACTTCTGGAGGTTCTTCTCGTGGTCCTGATAACCACGGGACTATCACTGTCGACGGATCTCCCTAATCTACTATTTCCATCCTCTCACTGGGACCGACAATGGAGGGTTGGTTAGAGGTCGGCTCTACCTAATGCAGTTGTCTCGTGTATCTTACTAAGACCCTGTAGTTATTGATGAGGCAAAGAACTACCATGCTGGTCTCGTTTTCCACTCACTCACGAAAAGTGATCGTGGCTACATGGTCATGGTCATGCACTGGACAATCGCAAACCTCCTTGCCCCATGATCGTTTCCATCCAAGGGTTAGAGTAACTCCACATCACTAATCCGTGGCAACCCATCTCAGGGTGTGATATATTGTTGTTACTCAAATCTTTATGCTATACTAATCAGTAACCATAGTCCTAAAGTCACCAATACATACATTTATTCACAAACTTCAAACATCAATATCTCTTTATAGGAACCTCAAAACATTACGAAACTTTAGGCATAACTTCATTATCATCCAAGCTACTTCCCATCCAACGTTAGAGTCAAAACTTAACTATTTGACCAAACAATTAAATTCCTCAAAACAATATTAACTTTGGGATATTAATCATAATGTAATTATCAATCACCATCCAAACTTCACCAAGCACATGCAACTCTTATGATAACTCAACATGCCCAAATTTACTTGTGTCATTGGACATTTTAGGATTTCCAAATTTCCACTCCATCACATCCTACACACCTTAAAAGAAATTTTGTCCTCGAAATTAAGCTAGAAAACCCACTTTGTCACAATAGTTTTGAAGCTCTATTCACACCCCTATAGAGCCCTAGATCCAATAGAGGCTAGTAGCCAATGGACAATGATATGTAAAATATTTTGGCATGAATGAAATGCAAGTGGCTCCAGTTTATGGCTTCATAGATGATGTGTTGAACTTGATATGATGTTATGAGATTGGTTTTTATTTACCTTGTGTGGAGGTAATATGAAGATAATTCCACCTTTTTTTGAGTAATCATGCTTTGCACGGAATTGGGTGTCAAAATAGACCCCTCAAAACCTCCTCCAAACTAGTCACCCAACTAGACAACCAACCAACCAAACCATCAAGAAAATAATGTAAAGAAGCCACTACAAACAAGACACTCCAAAATACCATCCATCGTATCCACAACCCAACAAACCAAACCACCTAGAAGTTGAAGCACCTCTTACCATGATATATATAACCATCAAATAACCTATTGTAGAAATTGTCAAAAACACATTTCACTTCCAATGTATCTACTTTGTTCATCCTCAAATGAAAATATGTTTTCATATGTTGATTTTCCTCCTATTCAAGCATTGATGTGTCTCATCATGCCAAGTGTGAGATAATCCAACACTACAAGATTGATGTTGTGATTAATGTGTCATGTGGCTACTTAGGAATGTTGATACATCAAGGAAGTCTTCCAATCTTCTATGTTTCAAGACTCGACTCCATCCATCACGCCCCCTCACTTGTCGAACATCAGGAGAAGATGGTGGAGGCTGGTTCTTTGAGATACAGTTAGACACAACCACAATAGTATCCTCTATCTCTAGAGGTGTGAGTGGAGGGACCAACTCAAATGATGATGTTAGAGGAGGCATGGGATTCAGGAGATCCAGGGGGAGGTTCAAGGAATAGAAAAATTCTAAAAGAATAGGGTCTTGTGATCCATCAATGATCTTATCCACCAAAAACAACATCATAGTTAACTAAAGATCCAAGAAGTGAACATCAAACATCCTAGGAATATCCTCAGCATGAGCCTCCATCAGCACAAGATGTCCTCGGTGAATCCCATGCACAACAATAGATTTTGAAATGGGGAAAACATAACCAAATGTACCCATGATCTTAGAAATAAAACCATGTCCTTGCAGACAAAAGGAACATTGGCCAGCCAATAACAAGATAGGTTCTTCGATCTTCCCAGGTCAATAAGGAGGGCCCTCTTGATGTTTATCTCCACATCATGTACCCAAGGGGGAACACCATCAACTAGATTGGAAGTGTCATCCTCAGATGACATGAAAACCAAAACCTTGTGTTTTGAAAGAAGTTCAATCCCTTGTACGAGAGGCTGGAGGAGTCCAAGGCATCTGGAAACCTCTGCCCATGTCACAATCCTTATCCAACTAGTTGTAACTGACTTCTTTAAACTAGAGACAACTAGAAATCTACCGACATCATCCTTCTAGAGAGGGATCAGTCTAGGAGGGGCTGATCTTAGCAGTCAAGACAAGGCCCGTTGATGGGTGTGTTTCTGGTTATAGATCATACTACAAGTGTTGGCCAGATGCCCATGGAATCTACAAGAATAATAGTGTCTCAAGGCCCTTTATTGGTCCTGCCAATGCCCTCTTTGGAGGCACCTATAGAAAGAGTCCTTTGGATGGGGAAGAACTTGCACCTCTATGCACTAGTGCTAGAGTTCCACAAAGAAGGCACAACTGTATTGGTAACACTCAAAAGGGGGACTTCTATCACCTGAGCTGTCGAGATCAACTGGTCGTCTTCTTGATGTTCCATAATGGTCGAAGGCTCCAAAGTATATGTGTGCATCTCTCTACTCGTCATCCCTAAAGGGGTGTGCTCGTCGGTATAAGGGGTCCTAGCAACCTCCTCTATCTATACCATGGGAGAAGGATCCAGAGCTTGCATCAAGGTGGATAGGTTGGGTCCTTATACAAGAAGGAATTGGAAAATCCTACAATGATTGATCAAGAGTCTGCTCTGCATGTGACTAAGGAAAACTCAATTTGTTAAACACACCTTGATGGTCAAGTGGCTCATAATCTTGGGTAAAGAGGATGACCTGGTTATCAAACACGACCTCTGGTTCAAGCCTGGTGGAAGACTGGGCAAGCCTCCTCGCTACAACCACTCGATGAGCTGAAGGCACTTGAACCCCACGAATGGACTAGAAAGGAGGGAGGCGAGGGAGACATGCAAATCGATTGAGCACAAAGGTCGAAGATGCAAGAGCCACTGACAAATGCATCTCGAGAATATTTGGGTGGAAGAAGAACATGTTATTAGAGAAACAAAGCTAGAGGGAGAGGGTCAAGGATCCGACAAGGATCATCATATCAAGAACCCTAAAGGGGTGTCCAAAAGCAATCAACATGGTTTCCGTCGTGGCGAGCAGGGTAGAAAAGGGGATCATACTGGGCTTTTTCAAAAGTTACATAATTATTTCCAATAAAATTATATACGTAGTTTTTAAATATCTATTTTTGTACTTTCCTTTAAAAATTCACTATTCAAAAGTATCATTTTCATTTATGTTCATAATTTTTGATTCATGAAGTTTCAGGTAATAATTATCCAAAGGTCTTTAAGTCTTTACACTTATATGGAACTTATTATATATATTTTAAAAGTGGATTAAGTATTACATGTTATTCTTCTTGTATAAACAGATGTATACAATTATTTTTTATAATAGTTCTCTATACAAATAAACATCAACATCTACGTTACATGTTTAATTATATTTTTTTGGTAATTTATAAAATATGTTATATCACATTATGATATAGAAAAGGTGTATCATTTTATCTTTAATGATATTTAGTATTCTATTTATTTATTTTTATTGTAAACGATCACATATTGTTTGGTCATGTATTTTCACATATACAAACATATCACAAATTGAATAAAAGTCTAACATAATTTTTATTGTACTTTTTAACATGCATGTAAGATGATTTGACCCCCAATTATGAAATTCTGACTCCACCAGGAATTCTAGCCAATATATATAAATATAATATTTTCCAACTACACTTACCATTTCTTCCATAGTTCAAATTCTATAATCTTCTAAAATAGATCATTAAGTCTCATGCCATTCATATACATTCTTTTTTTCAACAAAATTATTTTATTTAGAATAGTTCCTTAAGTATATTCTTATCAATTTGTCCTTCTCATTTACAAAAATGTACACTTTATCTTTTCTTTTTTATAATAATTTTTTTAGAATAAAATATAGTAATATATTCTCTAGGAGGAAGACGGACAAGTTAAAATCAATAAAATCCTAGATGATTTCAAGAACAATTATAAAGAACTAAATCATGTATTTTGTTGAACTAATTATAAAGAAAGAGTATTCTGTATCTTTTTTATTTTTTATTTTTTTTATTTTTAAACTTGATTTTGTCTTCATTAATAATTACACCTCCCAGTCAACAAATAATATTTCACTCATATTAATGATTCTACCTCGGTGGAAGGAGCTCGAGATGGTGCTGCTAGGAGGTGGAGAAGGAGGAGTCTCCATCAAGGTACCATGGATTTCCACTCCTCTACTCATTTGTCTTCCCTTCTACATGTATTTGCTTGTTCTATGAGTAGCTAGGCCCCTTAGGTAGGTTGTTTGGGGCTCAAAATATTACTTTGATACCATGTTGGGGGAAAATGATATGTAAACATTATGATTTCATTTGATAATAATTATGTTCTATTTCTATTTCATTCCTCATTAATTTCTTTGTGGTTTGTTCTTGAATTCACCTAGGATTATTGGAAAATTGCTTATATGTGGCAAATTTCCAAATTTCTCCTGTAATATCCTCAAATTTTGGTAAAAATCGAACTATCAAATATGATGCATGAATTAATTTGATAATTCCTCAATGATTTTATTAGTGGAATAGTAATGTTAATTGCCTTTGTCGCACAAGTGCTTTTGGCACAAGACAAATAGATAAACATAATTCATGCATTAATAAAGACTAATGACTTTTGATATTGATAAATGTTTTCCAAAGGAGAATAAAGTTAATAATGTGATAGATAATTAAAAGAATCCTTATCTTTCCATTATTGGAAACACAATGGTTGGGACACCAAATAGTGTTACCTTGGGTTGCCTTTTTGGTATGTAGAAGGATAATTACAAGTTAAGATAATGAGAAGATTTCTAAGATAATCCAAGATAATATGTGGCTTAGATATTTAATTAAAGAATTATCCACTTATTGCTTGGAAGCTAAATAAAGGAACAATACGTTAGTTCCCTAAAGGAAATAGGAAACATGGTTTAAAAGAAAAGTAAGAGAAAGTTGAGATAAATATAGATATGCCTTGTCTTCTCCCTATTCGTGTAATTGGAGATAATTGTGAATAGAAAAGGGCATCTTTTAATGCTTAAAAGAAAGATAAAGGAAAGAAGGTTTGTGCAAAGGTGTATGTTTTATATTTAGTACCTTTCCATTAGTAAGTCATGACCCATGTGGACTCTCGTTAGGAAAGGAGTCCATCTACCTTTGGGAAGGAGACTCGTACTTCCTATATAAGTTCTGCTCTACCCTACATTTTAAAGCAGGAGCAAAGCCAGGCATGCCACCACCTTCTTCACCATCTTCCCTGTAACCCTAAGAGACCATCTAACCTATATATATAGGGTGGGGTGCTTCTTCCACCACATAATAGGGTCTCGGATCCCGTGGACCTATGAGGGAGAAGCGCATACTTTCTGCTTGGATCTCGCCTTTGTATGTTAGGAAAGAACTTGTAGCCAATACGTGTGTCCATCATCCTGTAGGTCAGGCCAATTCTTGGTGAAGACCAGGCTGAGACGGGGGGTTGGTCTAGGCCTCCTCCCTCCAAGACGTGCATCGCCGCTAGTCCAGAAACCTATAAGGTTTCTCAGTGTCGGCTCACTGGGAAACAACCGGAGTGGTGTCACCATAGAAGGAGCGCAAGAGGGTGTTCACCACCATCAGTAGACCTGTAGCGTAGCTAGCCACATCAGGAGTCTCCCAGCCAGAACCTCAGGCAGAGCCGTAGTGGTGGAAGAGCACGAGGATGATCACCCTCCAACCAGAGGCAACATAGATCAACATTCTCGCAACCTGGATGATCGCCAAGGAGGAGTAAGGGTCAGGGCTAGAAGGGCCAAAGGTAGTAGCCATACCAGCAGCATGGCGGCAAGGCGGATACCCTCAGTGGTGGGGAGCCTCGGTGCTGAGAGCCTTGCCGCGCGGCTGTTCGTTGGGCGGAAGTTTCCGTAAGAGAACGGAGGGGAAGAGTAGAGGGAGCTTAGGCAGACCAAGTGGCAAGGGAAGCCCTGAGGGTGCCACCCTCGGCAGTGAGGCCCCATACCAAGGAACGCCACAATGCCAGGAGGGGCGATGAGTTTGTTCTCGCAAAGACGAACACGAGGTAGTAGGAGGGCCGATCCACAGATAGTCGGCGGTTCAATCAACTGAATCAGTCATGCTCATTCCAAAAGGGAACCAATGACCTAACCTGCACCCTGCATGACAGTGGATTATTCAGCATCATCCAACCAAAGGGTGCCACATGTCCTCAGACTTAAGGTAATAATGGATATTTTGCTTAATTCATAGTAAATGCTAAGTTGGTCCAAAAATAGTGATATTATATATCAAATTGATCGGAAAAATGAAAGGAATCTAAATAAAATATAACGGAGTCTGATTAATCTTTTTATTCCAAAAGTATATGAAATATATGTTCTAAGGTGTTTGATGAAAAGGAAAGCCTAGTTTTGGTTAATATGATGCTTAATTGGACATATTCGTTTATGTTAAGCTAATGCCTAATATAGACATGTATAATGAAGAAATCCTTGGTAATGATGATTAATGGATGATTCTAGATTAGTAATCTTACATGTGTTGTTTTAGGGTTTTGAAACCAATGTGGATAGCTTGCTATGATCATAATATTAGTAATATGATTTAGGTTTCACGAATAGTTTAATATGCTTA
The DNA here is from genome assembly GCA_963693085.1 of Alisma plantago-aquatica. NCBI lineage: Eukaryota > Viridiplantae > Streptophyta > Magnoliopsida > Alismatales > Alismataceae > Alisma > Alisma plantago-aquatica. The sequence goes on from OY856410.1 coordinate 313,961,373, forward strand.
AGTTGATGATTATGGTTTAACCTAATATGCATAAGTGAGACTGTAATCTTAGAAACCATAACGTGAGGAGTTAGGGTTTTTAACCCTAAACCCTAGTCCAAACATGAGATAGTCCTAAACCCTAGTTTAGGAGTAATCTAGATGTAAATAATGTAGTGTGAATACATGGTGACACACACGTAGTATGCTTTATTTCAGATACTTGTTGATTACGTGCTTGGTTGATTGGATGTTTGGATTGCATTCCTAAAGTACATATGATGTTATGCATGGTTTCTGCGATGGCATAAGGTACGTGGTTACACTTATGAATACATGTATCGTATTCCGAGATTGCCGATGTTTCACGATGAGATTGAATGACAAATAAACTGCTTGCTTGTTTATTTAGTTCTTGCAAACTATAAAGTTCTTATGAGTATCATGTAAACTAAATAACAATATTCTGAACCCTGGGTTAGACTGATCTTAAGTGTAATGCACACGAGCCCCGTAGGGACAGTGATTACACCTGAGGTAGTATACCAGAAAAGGGTTAGAATATGAAAATAAGTTTATATTCTTACATGCAAGATAAAGATGTTTGCTTATATCTGTACTTGTGATTATTGTTTGAACCCACATACCAGTATAGTAATATACTGACCGCGTATTTGTTTGTCGACATTTTAGGTATCAGATATACTTGATTCGTGGACATGAGGGTACAAATAGAGATGTTGAAGACACTACAGTTTAATCATGATGGTTTAGTCTTAATGGTTTATCTTCACACCTGTAAAAGTTAATTCTATTTAAAAGTATGTAACTCCTTAGAGGAGCTTTTTATCTAAAAATGTAAATATTTGATCATTAATGGAAATTGTTTACTATTTGGTATTATTTCATGAATCTGATCCTAGAATTTTTTAATGATGATATGTGACTTTAAGGTCTTTTAGACACTAAAAAGTGTGGGTCATTACATTTGGTATCAGAGCACAGATTCATAAACTAATACATAATAGTTTATAATTTTAAATTATCTTTATAAAATTTAAGAGAAACATTAGGTTTCTCATCTCACATTTTCATCTACTTCTCATCTTTTTTCTTAAAAGCCTTGAAAAGAAAGTGTTAATTAGAGAAGTAAAATGTGAAAAGATGTAACCTTTCATGTAGGTCCCTCTAGAGAGGGTAGACACTAGGAAGATACATGTTTGGGTAAGCCCTTTCTTTGAGGAAGGAGTTGCAATAGGGTGCGAAAACTCTAGAGAGTCTAGGGGTAGGGAAACTCTAAGAGGTAGAGTAGTAACCCTAACCCTAAAACCTTAATGCTAATTAATGAACATGGTGTGGAGGTATGGGACACTACCCATGTGAAACTTAAAATTGGTAATGAACATGGTGTGGTTGTATGGGACACTACCCATGTGAAACTTGAAATCATGAATAAGAAAGATAAGGGATGGCTTAGGTAACCCAGTCTCCCATGCATGTGTGCATGAGGAGCATAAAACTTATGTGATAAGTCTTAAGAGATATAAAAACCCAATAGATATATATATATATATATAACAAAATGAAAAGTTGGAATATAACTTGCTCAAACTCCTCATGTTGTCTCTAGAAGTTTAATGATGGTGGCCAAGCCCCTGGAGTGGAAGGCCGATGTAGCACCAAGCCCAGGAGGGAAGGTGACCCAAGTTCATTGAATGAATAGAGACCATGAGAGGGTATTCTAGAAATTGAGAAAACATGGGTTGATATGTTATAATGAAAAGAAAAAAATGTTAGGCATAAAAGAAAAGAAGATATCCATGAAACCTTTAGGGTTAGTGTTCCAACATGGGGTGGGTCAATCCAAAGAGTGGGAAGATGACCTATGAGGGAGGCAAAACGTAGATCTTGGGATCAGGTTGTGGCTAGCGAGCCTAACCCTCTCCTATGAGCCAAGAAGGCACCCTAGGATAGGACTTTCCCTTAAAAGGTAAGTGAATAAATGTAATTAAGTATTGAGATAACCTTAATCCTCACTTAGAGTAGTGAAGAGTTAAAGATATAAAAAAATGAAAGTACTTAAATTCTTTGAACCCAAGGATGCCAACTCTGACTGACACAACTGGTCAAGCCCAGGAGGGAAGACCAGTAAGGCACCAAGCCCAGGAGGGAAGGTGGCCTAAGTGGATGACCAAGCCCAGGAGGGAAGGTCATGAAATGGTCAAGCCCAGGAGGGAAGACCAGTCGGGCACCAAGCCCAAGAGGGAAGGTGGCCTAAGTCCACAATGCAGTTGTTTAGGATCAAGCCCCTGGAGGGGAAGATCATAGAGGTCAACCCCAGGAGGGAAGACCGACATGGCACCAAGCCCTGGAGGGAAGGTGACCCGAGCCCGATGTTGGGACGACACTGCATTATGTGTACTCAAAAGAGAGAGATGAAGGCAATTAGGGTTAAAGAATTAAATAAGAGAATAATGTGCTTAAAAGATGTGACATCTCAAAAGAAACCCTTAGGGAGGGCAGAGACCTAATGCAATCCTAAGGTCAAGTAGGGTGTATTAGAGGTACATTGGACCTATGGGTTAGGAGTTGATTGTTCCCTGAATGCACAAGACCATGTGGTCGGGAGGTAACAACTAGGTTTATCCAAGGTACATGACTCAAGAGATTAGCTACCTCTATGAGGATCATGTAGCCTAATGGGTGAATATGAAAGGCACTCTCTTGATGCATAAGGATGAGATCACTCCAAAAGTACCTATACCCCTAGAGACCTCAAGGATTTGTCTAAGGCTCATAATGATACATGAGATGTACATATAAAAGTTATAGGAAGTCATGAAAACTTGAGAGAAGTTGTTCCCTAACCTAAGAGTAAGAAAAGGGATACTTGACTTCATGGAGTTTAAAAATGCTATATGATTAAGAAAAAGTAAGTTTAGAGTCATACCGAGTATGATTCAACTAAATATGCAAAATTGAAAGGTAATGTGTGGATGTACTATCTCCGCTCTTGGAATGGAATGAACTTTGTATTTGGGCTGCAGTCAAATGCTTATTTCATCTCATTATGAGGGAGAGAGATTGGATAGACACACACTATGCTTAAAATTGAGATAATGAGGATGAATATCTTACATTTAATGTGTAATGACATGAACTAGGGTTAGAGGTGTTACCTCACCCTTATGTGAAAATAATGTGTAATAGGTTGGAAACCTAGGTGAAAGAGAAATCACCAAGTAGTAATGAAATCACAAAATAAGAATGAAATCATCAAGTAATGATAAGATGTGTATACTAAAGATGTAGATATACATTGAATTGAATTCAAGTACCAATCTTAGTCTTAATGTGTGGAATTTGCATAATTACATATGTAAACATGTCTAAGTAGGGTGCTAACCCTAAGACTTGAAACTAAGATGAGTTATAATTCACCTTTTTCTTTTGGGTGTGAATTTTGAGAACAAAATTCCTTTTAATGAGGGGTGAATGTAATATCCTCAAATTTTGGTAAAAATTGAACTATAAAATATGATGCATGAATTAATTTGATATTTCCTCAATGAATTTATTGGTGGAATAGTAATGTTAATTGCCTTTGTCACACAAGTGCTTTTGGCACAAGACAAATAGATAAACGGAATTCATGCATTAATAAATAGTAATGACTTTTTCTATTGATAAATGTTTTTCCAAAGGAGAATAAAGTTAATAATGTGTTCGATAATTAAAAGAATCCTTATATTTCCATTATTGGAAACACAATGGTTGGGACACCAAATAGTGTTATCCTGGGTTGCCTTTGTGTTATGTTGAAGGATAATTACAAGTTAAGATAATGAGAAGATTTCTAAGATAATCCAAGATAATATGTGGCTTAGATATATAATTAAAGGATTATCCACTTATTGCTTGGAAGACAAATAAAGGAACAATACGTTAGTTCCCTAAAGGAAATAGGAAACATGGTTTAAAAGAAAAGTAAGAGAAAGTTGAGATAAATATAGATATGCCTTGGCTTCTCCCTATTCGTGTAATTGGATATAATTGTGAATAGGAAAGGGCATCTTTTAATGCTTAAAAGAAAGATAAAGGAAAGAAGGGTTGTGCAAAGGTGTATGTTTTATATTTAGTACATTTCCATTAGTAAGTAATGACCCACGTGGACTCTCGTTAGGAAAGGAGTCCATATACCGTTGGGAAGGAGACTCGTACTTCCTATATAAGTTCTGCCCTACCATGCGTTTCAAAGCAGAAGCAAAGCCAGACATGCTGCCACCTTCTTCACCATCTTCCCTGTAACCCTAAGAGACCACCTAACCTATATATATAGGGTGGGGTGCTGCTTTCACCACAGAACAGGGTCTCAGATCCCGTGGACCTATGAGGGAGAAGCGCAGACTTTCTGCTTGGATCTTGCCTTCGTATGTTAGGCAGGAACTTGTAGCCAATATGTGCATCCATCATCCTGTAGGTCAGGCCAATTGTTGGTGAAGACCAGGCTGAGACGAGGGGTGGGGGTTGGTCTAGGCCTCCTCCCTCCACGACGTGCATCGTCGCTAGTCCAGAAACGTGTAAGGTTTCTTGGTGTCGGCTCGCTGGGAAACAACCAGAGTGGTGTCACCACAAGAGGAGCGTAGGAGGGTGTTTGCCACCATCAATAGACCTGGAGCGCAGCCAGCCTCATCAGGAGTCTCCTAGACACAACCTCAGGCAGAGCCGTAGTGGTGGGAGAGCACGAGGATGATCACCCTCCAGCCAGCGGCAATGTAGATCAACATTCTCACAACCTGGATGATCGCCAAGGAGGAGTAAGGGTCAGGGCTAGAAGGGTCAAAGGTAGCAGTTGTACTAGTAGCATGGTGACAAGGCAGATACCCTCAGTGGTGGGGAGCCTCGGCACTGAGAGCCTTGTCGCGCGGCTGTGCATCGAGCAGAATTTGCCATAAGAGAACGGAGGGGAAGAGTAGAGGGAGCTTAGGCAGACCATGTGGCAAGGGAAGCCCTGAGGGTGCCACCCTTAGCGGTGAGGCCCCATACCAAGGAACGCCGCAGTGCCAGGAGGGGCGATGAGTTCGTTCTCGCAAAGATGAACACGAGGTAGTAGGAGGGCCAGTCCACGGATAGTCGGTGGTTCAATCAATTGAATCAGTCATGCTCGGTCCAGAAGGGAACCGAGGACCTGTCTTGCGCCCAACATGACACTGGATTATTCAGCATCATCCAACCAAAGGGTGCCAAGTGGCCTCAGACTTAAGGTAATAATGGATATTTTGATTAATTCATAGTAAATGCTAAAATGGTCCAAAAATAGTGATATTATATATCAAATTGATCGGAAAAATGAAAGGAATCTAAATAAAATAAAGTCAGAGTCTGATAAATCTTTTTATTCCAAAAGTATATGCAATACATGTTCTAAGGTGTTTGATGAAAAGGAAAGCCTAGTTTTGGTTAATATGATGCTTAATTGGACATATTCGTTTATGTTAAGCTAATGCATGATCTAGACATGTATAATGAAGAAATCCTTGATAATGATGATTAATGGATGATTCTAGATTAGTAATCTTACATATGCTATTTTAGGGTTTTGAAACCAATGTGGACATCTTGCTATGATCATAATATTAGTAATATGATTTAGGTTTCACGAATAGTTTAATATGCTTAAGTTGATGATTATGGTTTAATCTAATATGCATAAGTGAGACTGTAATCTTAGAAACCATAACGTGAGGAGTTAGGGTTTTTAACCCTAAACCCTAGTCCAAACACGAGATAGTCCTAAACCCTAGTTTAGGAGTAATCTAGATGTAAATAATGTAGTGTGAATACATGGTGACACAGTTAGTATGCTTTATTTCAGATACTTGTTGATTACGTGCTTGGTTGATTGGATGTTTGGATTGCATTCCTAAAGTACATAAGATGTTATGCATGGTTTCTACGATGGCATAAGGTACGTGGTTACGCTTATGAATACATGTATCGAATTCTGAGATTGCTGATGTTTCTCGATGAGATTGAACGACAAATAAACTGCTTGTTTGTTTATTTAGTTCTTGCAAACTATAAAGTTCTTATGAGTATCATGTTAACTAAATAAAAATATTCTAAACCCTAGGTTAGACTGATCTTAAGGGTAATGCAAACGAGCCCCGGAGGGACAGTGATTACACCTAAGGTAGTAGACTAGATAAGGGTTAGAATATGAAAATACGTCTATATTTTTACATGCAAGATAAAGATGTTTGCTTATATCTGTACTTGTGATTATTGTTTGAACCCACGTACCAGTATAGTAATATACTGACCGCGTATTTTTTTGTCGGCATTTTAGGTATCAGATATACTTGATTCGTGGACATGAGGGTACAAATAGAGATGTTGAAGACACTACAGTTTAATCATGAAGGTTTAGTCTTAATGGTTTATCTTCACACCTATAAAAGTTCATTATATTTAAACGTATGTAACTCCTTAGAGGAGCTTTTAATCTAAACATGTAAATATTTGATCAGTAATGGAAATTGTTTACTATTTTGTATTATTTCATGAATCTGATCCTGGAATTTTTGAATGATGATCTGTGACTTTAAGGTCTTTTAGACACTGAAAAGTGTGGGTCGTTATAGCTCCTAAGTCCAACTAATGTATCCATAATTAGCTAGTCACCTTCCTACATGTTTATCAATTCCTCTACACCTAGGTGAGATATCTAAGTAGCTAGTATAGGAGAATTTAGTGTAACTAGCTTGGATCGTTATCAAGTCTAGAATGTAGGTGATGTGAGGTTTAAAACCTCATTCCCACCTTACATTACTACCCTCAACCCCTAATTACCCTAAGAGTTCATATTCTAGAACCCTAGGCTTGACTAGACTCTAATTGAATTACACCTAAACTCTAACCCAATTGAGCTTGGTAAGGGTGATAAGGAGGTGATAAGGACTAGTTCCCCTATACACACCCTACCTATCCATGGTCATTTAGTAGTTTAGGGCGATCGATTAGAGTCTAGCTTGTTGTTTGGTTTGGTAATCTAAATGAAGGAGTGATGTTTACATGTTATCGCCCCCAACTCAATTGACAAGTGCATTCCCCAAAATAGTCCACAATTCTCCTAATTTCATTAAAACCGTAGTTGCCTCTTTTCTTAGCTAGTGTTATCTTAGTTATCTCTTTACTTTCTTAGTTGGTTCATCGCCTTGTTGCTGCTTAGTTCTTGCTAATTTAGGTCTTTGATTTCTCTTTTGCCTAGTTAATTAGTTTGGTGTAGTGTAGATCTCTCCTTGGTTGCCTTTGTATAGCTTGCTCTTTTCTTGCTTAGCTTGTCATTTTCCTGACTCATTAGAATTAACTATCTGGGGTTAACTTTGATTTTGATCTTGTTTGTTTGATTTCTTGTTCAAGCCTTAGTATAATAAAAAAAAATCAAACATAAAACCCTTTAACCCTGGCTCCATGGTAGGAACCTAACTTAAAATAACCTAGCTCTGGTGCTCCCTTTATCTCTTGGGTTCGACCCCTAACTTTCCACCCTCCTATACTATAACATGACCCATGCACTTGCAGGTAAGTGTGTTAGTCTATGTGAGCAGCCCAGTGTGTTTGAAAACCTCCTAGGGTTGCATCTAGTCACCTTACAGTTGATTCGTGTGTGAACCTAGGAAAAACACACCAAGCATTCTAGCGCCATCTTTTTCCAGTTTACTTGTTTGCATCTGAGAAACACACGAAGCTTTATGGCGTTGTTTCTGGGGATAAAGGTGCTCAAACCAGCTAGTTAGTTTTTCTTTGATCTTTTCCTACTACCATCACCATTGTTGTTCTTTATTCTTTGTATACTTTTTCATATTGGTTTTCTAGCTTGTTTTCTTTTATTTGGTGGTGCATTGTGAATGTGAAAACAAACCTTGGAAGACAAGATGGAAGGCCATAATACACCCCACAAGACACTCCAGGAGTACTTCCTGCCTAACAACTACAAAGTGCCAATTTCTAGTTGATTTGTTCAAATTATAGGGGAGCAATTTTCCATCCCTCAAGGTATTCTTGGGCTCATGCTCTCCTTCTACGACTCAGAGGGTGAGAACCCCTATAAGCACTTAGACTCCTTTCTTAAAGTATGCTCTACCATGAAGACCGATCTATAGTGATAATAAAATTAGGTTGACCTCATTCTCATTCTCCCTTAAAGACAAAGCCAAAGATTGGTATGATTAGAGAAGGGACACCATGATTTAGGGAGAGATGAAGAATGCCTTCTTAAGGAAATTTTATTCCATTGCAAGGTTGACACAAATGCAGCGTACCATAATGAGTTTAAATCAAGCGATCAATGAGCAGTTCCATGATTCTTGGGAGAGATTTTAGAATATGTTGGGAGAGTGTAGACACCATGAGATTCCTTTGTTGTAGCTAGTTAAGTCCTTTTACTCTGATCTATCTCCAATGAGTCAAGCTACACTGGATTCTTCTTGTGGATGAGATTTTATGGCTAACCCACCTGAGGAGATGTGGCCCTTGTTTGAGCAATTTGCAGAAAGTTCAAGGAGAGCTTATAGCATGATGAATGATGGTGATTTCCCCTTTGATGTGACATATCAAACTCATAGCTATTCAAACCCACAAATGGTGATGATTCTTAGAGAAATCGCAACCTTTATGAAGAACCAAGTGAAAAGTGTTCCTTGTCACTTAGTCAATTTTGTTGAATCCTTTGATGAACAAGTTAAGGCTGCTCACTCCTATAGCAATTCAAAACAACAAAGTCCAAATGCTCAAGGTTTGAGGATGAAATTCTCTCTAGGTTGAAAAACTTTGATGAGGTACAAAAGGATGTTACAAGGCTTGAGGAAAGGATAGAGCAACTATCTTCCATACTTTCTCTCTAAGAGGAAATCTTGTCTTCAAATCCCATAATGAGTTTCAATGAATCAAGTAGACTTATGCATTGAATTCAAGTTTTCTATAGTCCACCTCCATGCAAGTGCAACCATTTACCATTTTTAAGGCCATCCAAAGACTTATACACTTCCTCTACCTGTATCACCACAACCATCCCAACAATTCACCTACCAACCTCAATTCTATCCTCCACATCAATTCCAATAATAAGTATCACATCCACCTCCTCACAACCCCAATAAGATCCCCCTCTTCATCATGATCAATGAAGTGATGTGACAGTTCTAAGGAATGCAAAATATCATGAGAAGTCCACAAGTCACATAATTGTTGACAAAACAAGGTAAAGGCAACACAAGGGTGATATTGTGATTGAGATTTCTAAAGTGGATTATGTGACACCTCATTATGAACATGTGATACCATGTGCTTTGCCTTCTACTCTATTTGCAGGTTCTACCATCCCTACTGTTCCACCTCATGGCATACCACACAAAAATCTTGTTGATGTAACTGGGTCAAAAGAAATTGAGCCACATTCCCTGAAGTGTTGGATGAGCCCCAGGAAGTAAAAAGGAGGCAGAAACACAATGTTGACATTATAAAGGTGTTTCACCAAGTGAAGGTGAACATTCCATTGTTGGATGCTATCAAGAAAACTCCATCTTATGCCAAGTTTCTCAAGAACATGTACAATGTGAAGAGAAAGTCAACATGAAGAATACCAAAGAGAGTCAAGTTGACTGAACAAGTAAGCTCTATCATCCAACGCTCACTTCCCCTGAAGAAGAAAGACCCATGATACTCACTCATACGTAGCTACATAGGGGGCATAGCATAGAAAAATCCCTACTTGATTTGCGATCTAGTGTGAATTTGATGCCATATTATGTTTATGTTGAGTTGGGCTTAGGCAATTTGAAATTGGCTTGTTGAACTCTTGAATTGGTGGATCATTCCATCAAAGTGGCTAGAGGAAGAGTAAGGACGTCTTGGTGATGATATACAAAGAAAGGACATCATTGTTCCCGACAAATTTTATTGTTCTTGACATGGAACTAGAGGATATGAAGATTCACATCATCTTGGGAAGACCATTCTTATCTAAAACTAATGCCAAGATACATGTGCAAAGTGACACAATGACAGTATCTTTCATGGGTACAAAGATAAATATCAACATGTGCAAGACCCCAACCCAGTAAACCTGAGATGAAGATATTGGACATGGTCATTTTAAGATCTGACTGATTTTTTCAAAGAAGGTGATCCAGATGGAAGACTTGATGATAGATTTTAAGGTCAAAGGGATGAGGAACATAGGTTTAATGCAAGTGAGGGATGCATTTATTGCATGAGTGAACACCCAAGAATTCCAAATGGATGAATGAAGCAAGAGTCAAAAAGCCCCATTGAAGGCATGAAACTTAGTGCTAGTGGGAGGCAACCCACCTAGGTTTGGGGAGTTTTTCACTCAACCTTCCATTTTTGATAGTTTTGTTTAATTTTACACTTTTCCAAGAAAATACACACACACGCACACACACTTGTTTTTGATAGTTTTTGTTTAGTTTTAAGATGTACAGGTGAAAATAGTGGTGAAATGAGAAAAATTAGATGAAATTTAGAAGAGAATTCATGAAAAACACTTTTGATCAAAGATTTGGTGTTTTGATGAAGTTCAAGTTGAAATGACCCACTATAGTACTCACTACGTCCGTGGTGACATGGAATGGTAATGGTGATATACTCAAATTAACAAGAGAATCAAAGAAAACAAAAAAAAAGAATCTAACTCAAAATAGTCATGCTGTAGACTCAGAATGACCATGCCACACAGAACGCTCATGTGACAAGCATGCCAACATGGTCGTTCTATGCTGAACGTACATTCTATCTCTTGATCCAATGACTTAACCAACCCAAACCAGCCATTCATGTCCACTTCATCATTTCAGTTCTTATGAACTGCATGCCCGTTGTCCATGAACAATGACCCTACATCGTCACAAAGCCCTTCTTCCACCTTCAAATCTCCTCCAATCACCCCCAATAAACCCCAATAATATCCCTAACATTTCCCCTACCTCCACATACCATTTATACCCATTTTCCTCCACCAAATCCATCCATTCTACTTCAAAAATCTCAAACTCCAAAATACCTAATCTTCCACACTTCTCCGTCCAAATTTATCAAAGATGAAGACAATCACCTAACAAGTGGTGACAAAGACCAAGGATGTAAGACCCCTAACCTTGCTTTTTGGTTGAACATGCTTTATTAGCATAATTATATGCTTAAAACCTTTATCAAAATTGTAATGAGTTTTTATATCATGTGACAAGCTAATGTTTTAAGTTTGGTCCAGTTTGGACACAGTTTGAGATAGATATGTAGATATGTGGTTGTTTTGGATCTAATTGCAGTTTACCCATATCTAGGGTTTTTCTTACAATGTGTCACATGATTGTAATGCCTAACATGTTTTCACATCATGTTGGATATGTTTGTGCTTTGGGGCACCTTGTCACGCCTTGGTTTGAGTGGTAACACCTCATGTTGAGATTAGGGTTTGCATAGATACCCTAGTGATGATTGACCTTGGGTATTGAACCCTAGTTTTGGCTATCACTAAGTTTTCTTGTTACCCAAGTTTTGGCGGATGATTATGTTTTGTTTATTCCCTCTAATATAGGTGGTTGATGAGGCTCATGACTCCTGTGGGTCTCCAAAGATCCCTAGTGTTGGTGATCATTTAATTTTCTTATTTGTTTGTCAATGAGAATTTTATGTCATCAATTGCCTTTCTAATCCAGTTGTCATCGGTCGTTTGCTTTTTTGGGTCAGTTTAGTCACTTGGTTTTCTTGTTTCTTTCACCCTTAGTTGAATGTGTGTGTAAGGTGCTTTCATGGGTGAGATCTCTTAGACACATGGCATGTTCAACATGACACTTAACCCTCTTTCTCTCTCTCCAACTCTATGTTATGTAATTCTCCCTCCTAGTATGCAAATAACCTCTTTAAACACCTAGTATTCTCTCTCTCCTTCCTTGTTTGCTCTTGGAGCTCATCTCATTGGTGATTGGTTGAGAATAAGGTGCCAAAGAAGGAAAAGAAGGCTAATCTCCCTTGCATGCTGACCTAGGGTTTGGATCTACCCTTTTTGTGGTCATTTCATGCTAGCTTTCTCTTCTTATTGGTCGTGGTAAGTGATATCTCAATCTTTCCTTTTATTTTCCTCGGTCTACCATATTCTTCTTTCTCTTCTTGTCTGAACCCGTGGTGTTTCATGGTAGTGCTTGAGCAAGAGCTTGAAAAAATCTCTTTCTTGCCCTTTCAATCTAGGTTTGCTTCCTTGTCGGTGGTGGATCTAACTTGGCCATGAAGGGTTCTCTAGCTAGGGTTTCCAACATTTCTTCTTTGACTTACCTTATTGTTGAAGTATCTACATCTTCTCTAAGGTGAGTTATATAACTTTATCCACTTTTATTGCTTACATGTACCTTGCATGCACATAATATTGCTCGAAAACATGGTTTCAAGTAGAAAGATAATATATTATATCCAGGGTTTGTTTTCACATGGTGATCTTTAGTAGATAACTCTTCTTGGATGAAACCAAAATCTTGTGCTTGATTTGTCCTTGGTGATGGGAGTTTTGGTGCTTGCAAGCATGTGGAAATTGTTGGTTTTGCTCTTGAATTTGTAGGGTTTTAAGTAGGTTTTCCTCTTTGATGTCATACCCAATGTTTAAGTCTTGGTTCAATTGACTTGACTTTCTTGTGCCAATGCATTGCTTTGACTTTGTGGCTATTTATTATTTTCTATGGTCTCCAAGTTTGACCTCCTATATAGTTTCCTAAGTTTTTTTTCTATGTGGGCAATGAGGTTCAGATGTCATGTGGGTCACTATGAATTGATCACCTTGAGTGGTTGCTCAATTGTTGACCTTATGTGGTTGAAGAGATTTTGAACTTTGACATCACCCAATGCCACACAACGATATGAATCAAAACAAAGTTCCGAATTATCACTAACAAACCACGAAACAAGATAAATCAAAACCGATATCACAGATCCACCTCAAGTGAAACATATTACACATGAGTCTACAACTGCCACCTGTAACATATATCATGCTAAAAGATTATTACGTAACACTGTTCACTGGCTACTAGTCACAACCTATTACATACAACAACCTATTCACATATGCATTCCATATATGTACAATCATGTCATACAGCCCAAAACCATAGTCTAGATATACAACATCTACAAAACACCCCCAAGGACCTGAGAGTATAGGGACGACACATAGGACCCTACTACAAAACACTATAAACATATCCAACCTTCAAACAACTAATGTTCCTATTTCTCTCATCGTCAACCAAATGATCTCTACATCATCATGCATGACCACCTAAAAATGTGGAAACCAATAGGGTGAGACCAAATAACTCTTCACCAACGTCTACTATAAGCACAAGTAGATAATATTGAGCATATTAAATATTATAAGCAGATTCATCTCAATGATATAATCAAGGAAAATAACACTTTATAAGAATTTTAGGTATGAACAACTAAGAAGTAGAACATATTATACTTTTAGAAGGAATATGAAGAACATTTATAACAGTTGATTTCTCTTACCGCATTACAATTTAAGAAATCAAAACAAAAGATAGGGAAAGGGTCATCCAGTGTGAATCATATTTGACCTTAAGAAAATATACTACACGGTTGTATCACATCTTTTATTATGCCCTAAGGATTTGAGTCATACTACTCAAATCCAATTGACCACTTCTAAGTCAAACTTTGTTCCATACAAGGTCAATGGAAGAGTTGGAATCAATGATCTTCTCCTGCACCACTCAGTCAGTTTGATTCTGCACTGTAGTGACATATAGTCAAACTATAAAGAGAACAACTTATAGTCAAAACTATAGTATTTTAGATACAACAACTCATAGTCAAGGATATGGTTTTGTAAAACACCTAGCCCGCCTTGGTACATGTCACAGAGCTAGAAACTAGGGTATATAACCCAATCACTGAGGTACAACCACAGTTGTCATGTATCACATCATATCACATGCTCATTACTGAGACCCGACCACATCCGTTATCAAAACACTTGGGGATCAAGATGTCAAGGACATGTCACTTGTAACTCACATACTCAAAATTGTGCACCCCAGGTTTCACTTGGGAATACCCATTTCACCATCCAACAAAGTATTGACACTGAAGATGGATCTTATGGAACATGGTAGCTACATGATAAGGGTTTCACTTGATTAGTTAGACCAATCAAGTGTATTTTATTATCAATCAAGTTATAGTGTACACAACCTAAACAAATTATACAAAGATAAGGGGATAAAACAACCCCAGAAGATACAAAATGTACATGGTGTAGATTTGTCACAATATCGCTTGATGTCACTGTCATTCGTAATCATCAACATATCACACAAGAATACAAGGCTATTACCATAATTGCACTGCTATGGTATATTAATCCCTCATCACATCACTAGAAGATAACACCTCATACTAGGCATTAAGCCTATGTCAGTCCATAAGACCTATCACATCATTATGATCTCAACATGCCTCATTAAGGCTCATACTCATCACTTGTGTCACATCATATATACACCATAGCAATCATTATATATGAAATTCATTTAGCTGCATGGTTAGGATTACACAAGTATGAGAGAGAAAATATAATTACACACTCTTCATCCAAACAATATCAACAAGTGTAATATACCCTAGAGTTTGGGTTTGGGTTTTACACAAACAACCAATTAGAGTTTCTCGTTATCAATCTACCACCAAACCCGAGTTTCATAACCTCCCACATGTTTGGAGTGTGTTAGGGTTAAGCAATATTGATTATGATTAAGAAATCATCTTTATATCATCATGTAGTGTCCAAACATATAGTATATAAACCGATTGGTTTAGGTTTAGAAACCTACATGAGTATAGCGACCATAGGTGACTAACACCTTTTTGGAACTACAACATTAGGTGTAGTGACCATTAGCACTCATGGGTATGCATGTTAACCATTCATCTAGGATGTGTTGTGATTGAAGGGCATCTTTACCTAAGGTCCAAAGCCCTTCGACCGCAACATCAATAAAACGGAGTAGATACTAAGAAAGAAACACAATGTTGCGACTGAAATAGTGGTAGAGACCCAGCCAAAGCAAAACATAGGTAGCACCGGCTACACTTCACCCATCCTGCATGAAAATGTCCACTTGAACTATGACTCATCGACCAAAACTAAACCAACCCAAAGGCAAGGGCATATCGACTGCAACAACAACTTAGGTGACAACTAAATGCATGAACCACATACGAAAAAAATCCAAAAACCTCAAGGAAAACATGCATCAATCGAAATAGGTGTAGAACACCAAGAAAACCTAACATCACCATTGTCAATTCTCAAGGAAGCATGAACATCAAACCGCAGAAGAAGCTCCATCATTATGAACAGGAGATGAAACTAAGAGAGAGGATACCAAACTCCAACCTCAAGAAAACCGATCAAAACTTCAAGTAAAACATAATTGCCGAACCACAGTTGATAACACTCTATTTTACGCACTTTTTGTGTATATTTTACAACACTTTTAGTATATCTTTTGTTAGATTTTCACATAATTTTTTTACCTTTTTGACTAAAGCCTTACTTACATGTTTTAGGCATATTCACAACCTAGGTTGCAGTCCTCGACCACGACCCTCATTTCCCTTGACCATGACCGCGGTCCATTTATATCTCAACCACGATTGCGGTTGTAGAATTCTCTAGAGATTCAGATCATTAGGCGTCAAGGATGGATCACAACTAGTTTACATACCACAGTCATCACTCAACTGGGACCTCAAGGATGGTCGTGATCGGAACATGTTCCCCAAAGATAGACCAGGAGTCGCGGTATGAACAAAGACCACGATCAGCTTGGAAACCACGATCACTGATGAGTTCTTGCAAACCACGACCGAGTGGGAAGACCTCAACCTTGACCTCCCAAAAAATGTACTAGCATACCTCAATTGTGATCATCACCAGGCCGTGACTAAGCTCAACTACGGTGAAAGATGAATAAAGAGTAGACTGTGACCACGGTCTCACCCCGCACTTAACCAAGACTGCGACCACAACCTCGACCTAAGTCAGTGGAATGCGCCTATAAATAGCACACCCACCTATCTTGTCAAATCTTCAGATCATAGATCAGATCTCGAGGACGACAAAGTGCTGCTGCATTCTAGATTCATCCCAGACCATCCCATCCATCACTCTTGGATCTCCAAAGGCAGAAGCTAAGGAGAGAGAAGACTGATGACTCCTTCTTTGAGAGAAGAAGACCATTTGCACCATCCACATGTTAGATCTAGATCTGAAGAAGTACTGTGTTGTATCACGTCTCTTCTCTCTAGATCTATCATTTCCATCTCACTGTACTTCTCTCCTCTCTTTGTGGGTCTTCATGTATCCATCTTTCTGTAACGCTGTTATGCTGTCTGCAAGAATGAGTGGCTAAATACCTTAACTCGGGTTGGGAGTAGCCACTAAGGCTTTCCCAACAAGTGTAGTGTCTCTTTCTGTTTAATATACATACTATTACCAAGATTATCTTCATGCACCCATTTTAATGCTTCACTTGTATGCTTAGATACCATCTTGTGATGTTTGATTGTTGATATCTCAAAAGAGTAATATCACTTTATCTTATGTCATGGAGTAGTATGAATACACGATAGTGTTACAATGCTAAGACTTTAAAACCATATGTTTTGTTGTGAGGTTTATGTGTGGTCACCTCAAGAGAGAGACTACCCTTAGACTTAGATCTATCCTCATCTTGAGAAAGAGTGGAATGGATGCTTTTCATGGTTGCTTGTAATCTTGGTAAGAGTATGTGAGAGAAAGAGATGATGTTGCATATTGATGAGATACTTTAGTAGGTGAACCCCAACCCGAGTTTCCTCCCATATACATGTTTCCTCTCATTTATTTTGCTTTCTTTTGTTCTTCTTATTTTTCTTTTTCTTGACATGCTTTAGTTTGTGGTCTATCGTTCCTAAGGGAACACCCCTTTTATATACCCTCTTTGGCTAGAGTATATGAGTGCTAGATTCCGTGCGCTTAACACTACCAACCTTGTCCCTGTGTTTAACCCCTATCACTACATCAGACCCCATTTATTGTTGTGGGGGCCTGAGAGTCGGGTTATCTGTTTAAAAGTATGTCTGCTCTAAATCCACTCCTCTTGGACGTGTGATTTAGGTTGGTCAACTTTTTGGCATCGTTGTTGGGGACAAGGCAAAATGACATTATTAAGAACCTGAGTCCGCTTACTATACTCATGTGCCTCAAGCTTAGCAATAAGATTGACATCACTTTTACTTTAAGCTTGCTACCCTGAGTTTGTATAAAATAGTTTGTTTTGACACATCTAGTTTGCTAACTCGACTCTATGATCTATTCAGACACCCAGGAAGAAGCAACTTGTTCATATTTACTCCTTTTCGCCACGCTGCCTCATGTGGACGTTACCCTTTCATGAGATGAGCAGAATGCAAGGAATGCACACCACCCACCTCCACCAGAAATGGATGAAGATAGAGATGGCCGTTACAATGACGGTCATCAATATGAAGAACAACAGGAAGAACATGAAGAGAAACAAGATGATGATCATCGTGAAGATGATCGTCACTATGAGGAACGTCGTCATCACCGTAGGCATAGAAGAAACAATAACAACCATAACCACGAAGTTGAGAGGAATCTCAATTGTAGGGACAGTGACAGCGAGGACGATGAGGATGGGAAGACCCTTCATGAGCTAGCAACAATGAGGGCCAATGAGTCAAAATGTCTGATCATTGTACCGAATTTCAATGCAACAAACTTCGAGCTAAATCCAGTTGTCATATCTATGATCTAGAACAAACCTATCTGGGGGAACTCAAGGGAGAATCTGTACCACCATCTTGATGCTTTCAAGAACATTTGTGACACCATTAAGATGAGGGGTGTCCCACAAGAAGTGATGTACTCTAAGGGTTTCAATTTCTTTTTGGAGGATAAGGCTCTCTCTTGGTATCTAAATCTTTCCCACCAGTCTATAGATGGATGGAGACCCCTGGAAGATGTCTTCGTCACTAAGTTTTATCCTACTGAGATGACCATCCATAACATGTAGAAGATTACATATTTTTCAAAAAAGCCAGGAGAAAACCTGCACAAGGCATGGGAGCATTACCAAGAATACTTGAGGGATTGCCCACATCATAACTATCGTAAGGAATTCTTGGTGACCACCTTCTATAATGGGTTGACTCATATGGAGAGGACTTCTCTGAATGTTGCCGCAAGTAGTGACTTCTTGGGGGAAAAACCAAGAAGGACTATTAAGATTATAGAAAACATGTCTACGCTTCAAGAAGGAGTACACAATGATAGGAATGATAGAGGCACATCAAAGAAAATAGCAACTGACGTCAAAAAGGTGAAAGATATTGGGGGCAAGGGAAAGAAGCACACCGAAAAGGTGATGAAGTGTGTCACCTGTGGTGAAGGAGGACACAAAGTCGATAACTATATCTACACTAGACGCGAAGACAGTGAAAGTGAAGAAGAGTCTACGTAGAATGTTTCCTATGCCAACTTTAAGAGGCCATATCACCCTAGTTTTAGCTATGGAAACAAGGATGCGGCCGAGAATTCACATCAACTGGGGAATTCACAAAAGGCAGAACTAGGATTTGAAAATAGGAGTGGACAAGTGTCGTATACTCAAACAACCAATTACCAGACAAATAATAATAACTATTCAGTACAAGGTAGGAACCAAACGCGCCAAGGGCAAGTTTGAACCAAGGAACATGTCAAGTTCAAGGATAGGGGCAAGGAAAAGATAACAACCAACCGGACTTGGTAACTCAATCATTCAATTTCGCTAAGAGGCAAGCTACTATGAATGACCAACTAACGCAAAGTGCCCTTGCCAATTCTGGTGTCCTAACAACTATGCAAGTCCATATGGCAAATATGTAAATGCATCAACACCATATCGACCAACAACTTGCACAATTGGCTGAGTTAGTGAAGAATCCCTCAGGAAAGATCTCGTCAAACACAGAGACTACAAAAATGGCTACCCTGCAATTAGGGAGGACGTTGATCAACTCTGGAATGGGAAATGACAAAGAGGAAGAAAAAGTTGAGGAACCCCAACAGGACAAGGAAGTTTCTTCTGAAAAGTCTACTGACCGGGAGTGTCCTATTGAAGAAAGTTGTGAGAAAAGTGGAGGAGCTAGGGATCCTGATCCCGTTGAAGAAATATTTATCAATAAAAGCCCATATGCACCAAGAATCCCATTTCCATACAAGCTTATCAAGGCCCACCTAAAGAAAAGACATGAAAAGTTCATGGAGGCAGTAATGAAACTGCATATAGATGTCCTGTTTTTGGATGCTTTGGAGGAAATTCCGGCATACACTAAGTTTTTCAAGGACCTAATCAAAAAGAGAAGGAGAGGAAACCATGTCAAAATGGTACACCTGGAAAACATGTCCAATGTGTTTGTTCAGGCCGAACTACCTACCAAGAAGAAAGACCCAGGGGATTTTAACATCTCTTTTTGCGTTGGAGACAACATCGAAAGGAAGGGTCTGGAAGATTTGGGAGCCAACATAAGTGTGATGCCCCTGAGTTTAGCATAAATATTAGGATTTACCGATATGGTAAAGACAAGTATGCTGATAGAACTAGCTGATCACACTTTCAAGAGACCAGTGGGTATAGTGTAAGACGTCTCGATCCGTGTGGGATAGTTCCTCATACCTTGTGATATTGTTGTGATAGATATTGTGGAGGACCCGAAATGTCCAATAATCTTTGGACGACCTTTTCTAGCTACTGGAAGAGCCCTGATAGATGTCACAAAAGGCTTCATAACCCTCTAAGTTGAAAGTGACCACATTGACTTCAAAGTGAAGGATGTTATAAAGGGGTCATCTATTTTTGAGTCAGTCTACTTCATGGACAACTATAACCAGTGTTGTGAGGAGATTCAAGAAGAGAAAGCCATTTTGGAACCACTTATGAGGGCCTTAAACAACCCAAATCCTTTGATAGAAGACCCATGAGTGGTTGAGATACTAGATTATCTTAACCAAGGTGAAGAAAGTCTCAACGATGACGAAGAAGTGATAGAGACAGTGAAGTATGCTTTTTTGAAACAATCAAACGAAGAGTTAGAAGCTCTAAAGCCAAGGCTGGAACTAAAGCCACTACCAGAAGGGTTGAAGTACAAGTTCCTAGATGAGGAAAGAAGGAATCCCGTCATCATCAATGCTAACCTCATAGAAGAACAACAGGAAAGACTCCTGGAAGAGTTGAGAGAGCATAAAAGAGCTATTGGATATTCCGTTGAGGATATCAAGGGACTAAATTTAGCTCTATGCATGCACATGATAAACTTAGAAGAATCAGCAAGACCGTTGGTGCAAACTCAAAGGAAATTGAACCAAATGTTGAAGGAAGTAGTCAAGAAGGAGATATTGAAGCTACGTGATGCGGGAATCATATACCCAATAAACGACAACAATTGGGTGAGCCCCATCCATCTAGTACCTAAGAAGGGTGGAATGATGGTGGTGAAGGGAGATAATGGTGATGAAGTCACCACCAGAACTGTCATAGGCTAGAGAATGTGTATTGATTATAGAAAGCTAAATTCGACCACGAAGAAAGACCATTTTCCCTTACCATTTATTGATCAAGTTCTTGAAAGACTTGCCCACCATGATTACTTCTGCTTATTAGATGGATATTCTAGATTCTATCAAGACCCAATACACCTAGATGATCAAGAGAAAATGACGTTTACATGCATCTATGGCATGTATGCCTTTAGAAGAATTCCCTTAGGCTTATGCAATGCTCCTGCAACCTTGCAGCATTGCATGATTTCCATGTTCTCTGACTTCTTAGAAGATATAGTTGAAGTGTTTATGGATGACTTCTCTGTTTATGGAAAAGATTTCAATGCTTGCCTAAGAAATTTGTCCCTGGTTCTGCAAAGATGCAAAGAGAAACATTTGGTCCTGAACTGGGAGAAGTGCCGATTTATGGTTCAAAGTGACATTGTCCTAGGACATAAGGTCTCCAAGAAGGGCATCGAGGTGGACCTTAGCAAGATCGAAGCCATATCCAAACTCCATCCACCAAAATCTATGACAGGAGTAAGAAGTTTCCTAGGTCATGCTAGATATTATAGGAGGTTCATTAAGGACTTTTCGAAGATATCAAAGCCCCTTTCAAATTTACTGATTAAGGATGCGGTGTTCGAGTTCGATGATGAGTGTTCAAAAACTTTTGAGACCCTAAAAGAGGCTTTGACTTCTACATCGATTTTGCAAGCTCCAGACTGGGATTTACCTTTAAAATAATGTGCGACGCAAGTGACTATGCCATAGGTGTAGTCCTAGGGTAGAAGAAAGACCAGAAGCAACATGTTATATGTTATGCTAGTCATACACTGGACGAAGCCCAAGGGAACTACACTACTACTGAGAAGGAGATGTTAGCGATTGTTTTCACATTTGATAAATTTTGATCATACATTGTAGGAGCCAAGGTTAAGGTTTTATACTGATAATGGGGATATATGCTATCTCATGCAAAAGAAGGACACAAAGCCTAGAATGCTAAGGTGGGCCCTGTTGTTACAAGAATTTTGATCATGAAATCATTGATAAGAAAGGAAAAGAAAATGTGGTCGCAGACCACTTGTCTAGAATAGTTTTTGATGAGGTGAATCAATTGCCGGTGAAAGACAATTATGCTGATAAGTCCCTATTGATGGCTCTGTTTGATGAGCCAAGTCTTCCATGGTTGGCAGATATATGTAACTATCTGGCTTGTGGCCAGCTTCCACCAGACATAACATACAACCAGAAAAAGAAGATCTTCTCCTATGTTAAGAACTATTACTGGGATGACCCACAATTGTTTAAGAGGTGTTCTAATAGTTTGTATTGAAGGTGTATACCAAAGGAGGAAGTCCCATTGATCCTAAAAGAATGCCATTCTTCATCATATGGAGGACATCACAGTGGAGAAAGGATAGCTGCAAAAGTGCTTCAGTTTGGGTTTTACTGACCCTCCCTATTCAAGGATGCAACATCTTTCGTCAAAGCTTGCAAGGAATGCCAACTTACAGGAAATATCAGTAAGAGAAGTGAGATGCCTATGGCCGACTGGGTGGAAGTAGAAATATTTGATGTTTGGGGGATAAACTACATGGGTTCTTTCCCCTCATCAAAGGTTATCAGTACATTTTAGTGGCTGTTGACTACATGTCAAAATGGGTAGAGATTGTAACGAACCAAACTTGCGATTCCAAATATGTGATCAAGCTATTTGATAAAATCACTTTTCCATGCTTTGGAGTACCTCGCACTGTGATAAGCGATGGGGGTCACATTTTGGAGAAAAGTAGTTTGAGGCACTATTAAAGAAGGACGAGGTAAAGAACAAGGTTGCTACACCCTATCACCCTCAAACCTCAGGACAAGTAGAAGTATCCAACCGATTGATTAAATAGATTCTGGAGAAAATGGTCAGCCACACTCAGAAGGACTGGTCCATGAATATTGACGATGCTCTCTGGGCCTATAGGATAGCTTATAAGACACCAATAGGCACAATGTCGTATAGATTAATATATGGAAAGTCCTTCCATCTACCTTTGAAGCTCGAACATAAAGCCCTTTGGGCGATCAAGTTTCTAAATATGGACCTAGAGAAGGCAGGACGGAAAAGCTTTCTGGAGCTACAGGAGCTCAAGGAGCTGAGATTACAAGCCTATGAAAATGCAAGAAATTACAAACAAAGGACCAAGGTGTGGCATGATGCCCACCTAAAGAACAAGGATGTTTGTGAAGGTGATAAAGTGCTCCTTTTCAATTCAAGCATTAGGCTCTTACCTGGAAATCTTAGAACTAGATGGTCAGGCCCCTTCTCTGCGGTGAAGATTTACCCATCAGGAATGATGGATATTCAAGGAGAGAAAACTGAGATTTTTAAGGTCAATGGCCATAGGGCAAAAGGATTTTACAAAGATGAGGCTTTTGTGCAAAGATCTGAGATCAATTTAGAGGAACCAGGTCAGCCATATGAGAAATGGAATGAAGATCTACCACATCCAGTCAAAGGACCCAAGGTGTGAAGAATTATGAAGTCTAGCTAGAGACTTTAAAGCAAGTGCATCTTGGGAGGCAACCCAAGTTTTGCTATTTTCTTAAGCTTTGTTTTCTCTTCCCGTTTTGTTGGATTAGTTTTATGCTCTTTTAAGTGATGTACATACATATCTTCTTTTGAGTAATTGATGATTGAACTAAATATATGAGCTTTGTTTTGATCTGATTGCGGTCTGGACCGCGGTCGCGGTATAACCTTGCATCATGCAAGATCGCGACCTGTAGTGTCCATAACTAGACACCTCGACCACGACTCGCAGTTACCCTTGGAATGGAAGGGACCGCGACTGTGATCGTACTCCTAGTATATGGTAAATCGCGGTCATCCCCTCGAACCGTTAGGTCACAGTCACTCTAGTATATATATACTTAAACCCTCGTCTCTCAGACTCTTTTTGCCTCTAGCTTTCCTAAGTCTAAGATAAACCCTGATTCTCCGCTCTACCGTGATCGATGAACTGCCGTCGTAGCAAAGAAAATCATTGTGCCTTCCTTTTTTCAATTTCTCCATCGCAACCAACAAACTAGGTAATAGGAAAAACCTCTTGCTGCACTTCTAATTGACGATTCTTTCATTTTACCCATTGCCTTGTTGCCGCTGATTTAAACCCTCGCCTGAACCGGTTTTTCCCAATTCATTTGTCGACGGATATCAGTCACACCACCGATGGGTGTTTGTATCTTTCTAGTTATCCTAACCTCCCTAATGGTGGTGTTCGCAAGAAACACCTAAAACCCTAAAAACATCAATAAAGGGACAACTGCTGCCGGCGAGGCGAAGAACAGATGAATGGACAGAGAAAGGAAACAGAACTGTTGGATGAAGGAGGACCATGAGTCGTGGTCATTACCTCTACAACCGTGACTGAGGTGTACTCATCAACCCTAACATGGTCATGGTGACCTCTCCAACTTTAGGTTCCTACCGCGGGTCGCGGTGTAGAAGAGAGCTACTCAAGATCGCGGTCCTTGAACCGTGACCTGGCCGCAGTAAGGAAGAAAACCACGATCACAACCCCAATCGTGACTGCAATCCCTTCTTAGTAAACTGCGACCGCGATCTCCTTCAGAGACCTCGACCATGATTTCCTCTGAGTTTCCAACAAGACCGCATGTCACAGTCCCTATATATATTAATAAACTTAACAATTAAAAAGTTGCTAAATACAAACCTAGATAATTGCAATAAGATTATAAACTAATGCATTATTGAAACCATGCAAAATGTCTTCTTCAGAGAACAGTGACCCCATATTCAAGAAGGCAACATCCCTAAAAGAGGTGGAGAAGATAGTGGAGGGTTTGACAGCAGCCCTCAAGAGGAATACTTCTCTCCCTGAGGCCAAACAAGTTGAGGTGCAGCTAAGGTTAGAACAGTACCAAAGAATAGTGGGGAACATGACAACGGATTACTCTACTCACGAAATAGAACAAACTGAGCAGACAAAGACCTCCGAGTATCAACATGTGGAGTCAAAGAGCCGAGTCTAGGAGAAGAAGAGAAAGGATGCACCAAAGGGGTCGCAGAGAAACAAAAAGATAAAACCACTGGGTGCTGAGAAGCCAAGGGAACAAAAGACAAGCAAAGCCAAGGAAGTCAAAGGGGAGACATCAGTACAATCTGGAGAACCCCAGTCTGTGCCAAGGAACGTCGTACACCAATCTACCTATGACTGGATGTACCAAAATAAGGAGTTTTTCTCTACCTGTTACCTGGACATAGAAGATTTCAAAAAGATGGGAATCTACGATAGGATGGTGAAATTCCTAGAAGGTGCAAACTTACACACCTTATGCATACCAGAGGTGAAAGCCTACAAGAAGCTGACCATAGAATTCCTGTCTTCACTAAAGAAGGTCGCTACCAGAAGTGAAATAAGAAGGGCAGGAGGAGGAGACTATAAACTACATGTGAGGCTAGGAGGCGAGTCTCACATAATCACAGAAGTAATGCTGAACAAAATATTTATAGAGACGGAGGAACAAGCCAAAGCCTGCTCCGCCACCCTGAGCAAAAATGAAGTGATAACCTATGAGAGCAACCAGATATGGGAAGAGTTGACTGGGGAGGAGGAGCACAACTCAAAGAACTCCAAGGCTTTGCTGATCACATCGTGCTTTATTTGCATAATGTAGAAGATCACTACCTACACGATCTACGTGAGGTTAGAAATAGGAACAATTAGCAAAGGAGATATGTTCGTTATCTAGTTCATGATCAATAGAAAGCCAATTAATATCGGGAAGATACTAATCGAGCGTGTATCAACAACAACTCTGCATACTACATGGCAGGCCAGATAACACAAATTGCTGAATACCTAATGGATGAAGGAGAGGCTTAGAAGTATAAAGAAATGGAGGGACAACAAAGAATAGACATCAAGTCCCTAATCAACATGGGTATTCTAGTGCAGAAGGGGGAGAAGTTGTACTTCAAGCAAAGCGGGTCAAAAAGACTACTTCCCCTTCTAGAAATGGCGTTCTATGACGCCCACAAGCTGTAGCCAACCCACAATGACATTGAAAAGATGTGCTCCGGGGCACTGCAGGCTAACACAATTAGAGACCCAGTGATCACAACTGGAGAAAGTAGTGGCCCGACTGAGTTAGAAAAGAATAAGTGCACAGAGTCGTGGAAGAAATTGGCAGTAGAGAAAAAGAAGACAACAAAAATAACTGCTCCACCAACCGTGAGGGAGAAAGCTATAGAACAACCCACCCTCATAGCTCCACCTCTAGAAAAGCCAGTGGGGATTTTAGAACCCACACCTCTAGAGCCACACAAAGAAGCACCTACGATGGAGGTAGAAGTAGAGAAAAATGGAGGCACAAAAATCGACCCATAGCCCGACAAAGAACCAAAGGAAGAGCTAGAAGGACAAGGATTTTAGGCCATACCAGATATAGAGATCGGTGGAGCAGAGATGGACCCACAAGACAAGTCAGGGGAGAAAGAACAAGGTCAATCACCACCGCCTCCACAACCTACGGTGCCAAGCTCGTCAACGACGCACATGGAGCATCAACTGCACCAGCAGCAACATGTACCTTCCTTCAGAGGAGCATTAGGTACACGATTTGATGCTATGTGGGAACACATGCATCAAACTAACACAATAAATAAAACCATATCTTCTTCGTTGTTTGTGCTAACAATGCAGGTACAAGTCCTTGACAAAAGGACAAAAGCACTCCCTGACTTTGTCCAAGAAGTTATAAACAACTAATGGATGATGATGGGAATGCTAAAGAACTTGAAGGTCAAGATGGAAGATCTGCAAAAAGAGAGTCATGACATCCGGGCCGAAAATGAGAACATGCGTCCGGGTTACGACGAAACAATGGCTAACCTCTAAGAAGAGCGCCAGTGCTTAGAAGAAGACTGTGTAACGCTCGAGAAGGAACACAAAGAACTTGAGAACTGGTGGAAGAAGAAGACCAAGCGCTCAACAAGCCCGGTGCACTCCTTAGCGAGCCCCTCCAACCACGATGACAACAATGAAGACAATGTGGGAGGAATGGGCACGGGAGCGGTCGCGCTAAAAGAAGGAAGTGCCAACACAAAGATGACACTAGCAGATGAGCCAAGGAGAAATGAGCCACCACAACAGTCGAGTCCCCCAATGACAAACAAACAAAGAAAAATGTGACATTGTCAAGGGAGCTCGACCTTAATTGCAATCTAGAAGAAGTTCAATAAGAAGTGGCTAAAGATGGTGGGAAACTAGAAGATCATCAATTCTCCCCGCCTACACATGCAATGACACTAGAAGAGTAGATTGTTGCTGCTCATCGTGAAGAAGTGGTCGCCGAACTCAACACAACAGGAGCAGTAGAGCTTGACAGAATGTTAGCTGAGCTAGGGGCCGGACTCGAGGAGATCAACAAGTTCCTCCTATTCCAACCACATCATAAGCATAACAACTATCTCTACGATGGGAAGATGGAGGCAACCCTGACAATGATGGAAGACATGAAGCAAGGGAAAAATTCTGAGGAGAGCCATGTCAAAGAAAACATAGCTACTGAAGCTTCATCAGAAGTAGTCGAACCTGGGGTCACTACATAACTATTGCACAAGGTGGCTGAACAAGCGGCCAAGGTAATGCTGAGAATAGAGGAAACTTTGACACCCTTGGCACATGAAGGAACATTCGATGATGAGGATTGTAGGCTGGCAACCTTTTTCATAAATGAGCCCACCAGGGAGCGGTGTACACTAGCTAAAGTAGAAACGCTTGGAGTAGCTCCCCCTCTGCCTTACAAGATGAAAGAAATGGACATGAATGTGGTATCACTGATCACATGCAGAGATGTCCACATCTTGGCAGATGTCCTCAACGACGATCTACCTGGGTCTGACATACTATATAACAACAAGGGTAGATGTCTTTCCAGAGACCACTTCCGGGGGATATTCATGAAGAAGGCATGAGTACATAAAAGACTATTGAAGGTACTCTGCAAAACCCTCCTGGAAGAGTTCTTGCATTCGGACAAGCCACAGTCGGTCTTCAATGGGACAACACATCTAGCCAGCCTCCTCTATAATGAAGACTACAAGATAGTAGATGTAGAAGAACTAAAGGCAGTTGTTTGGTAGAAAGAAACAAAATACGTAGTGCTTACCATGAAGAATGTAAAGCATTGGGCATTAATAGTCTTCGATCTATACCAATGGAAAACGACGGTGCTCAATTTCTGTACAAATGAACTAGACAACACCTCACTGGTCTACAAGAGGAAGGATGCCAGAGACGTCTTAAAAATATGGACATGCCTACAACGAGCAATCAAGGATGCAGACAACAAGTTTCAAGGGTCCTGAAAGCTCTTCTTGATCAATAAGAAAGTCCTCTAAGAAGACGCCGGTTTGGGGGATTGCGCCTTCATAGTACTACGAATGATGGAGGCCATCAATAAGGGAACCCCCCTAGAGGATTTAGACAATGAATACCTACATGGACTGTGGGGTATGTATGCTATGGAGTTCATCTATGATCATTGCTTCTTCAACGAACTGGTGATGCCTGTAGAAGCTGTACCCTAGAGGCTTCACATGGATATCCCTCTACCTGTAAAGGTCACCTCAAGGAAGAAGATAAAAACCATGTGGGTTAATCCAATTGAGCCAGCCAGAGCTGCGACATGGAAAGAAGGCTGGCATGAAAGATTTGGAGAAGCTACACAATAAACGTCAGACTACGAAACTAAGAAACCTCTAGTAGTAGAAGTCCCTGAAAATCAACCTCTAAGAGAATAGCCCGAGGAAGGAGAGGTTGAAGAAGAAGATCTGGGTGATGATAGACCAGACTGACCGACAGGAGAAGTTACACCTTCTTTCAAGAATTTTGACAGATGGAGCTGCTTCAGTCTCTCTCTGGAAGAACTGACTATAATTATGATTTCTTTGAAAGAAGACGATTCATCGAGAGATGTCATATTCGAGAGAGATGGCATTTGCGTGCTAAAATACAACCTTTGAGAAATGCTAAAAATAGGAGGATACCTTTCTGTAAGTACGATGTCAGCTTACCGGTCGATACTAGGTGATACCATGCCAAATACCCACATGACATACTTCTTACCAGTATATGACATCTTGAAGGACAAAAGGGCAGGAGAGAAGGAGTGGTTGCAACAACGCCTAACAACATCTCCACCAGATCACATCTTCCTGCCTATTTTTCATGACAATCATTAGACTTTGCTGCATGTCAACCTCCTCAGAAGGACTACAATCCTCTACAACAACTCTGACGCAGCCTTCACACTTAACAAGAAGACTAATATGACAACAACAAAGATGCCCATAGAAGAAAAGGCAAACACATGCACCGAATCTATAGTCGACATGATAAGAAGTCATTACAGAGGGTACAACCACACAACATGCAAGGACTTCAAGAAGATGCGATTCTACCACATGAGCCCCCAGTAGGTGCCCCTATCAAATGACTACAACTTTTGTCTATCCTGGATGGTGGCCATAGCCACTATTGACTTCAAGGTGGAAAACATGCAATATGAACAATACCACATGCTAAGAGGTATATACATAAGCATGCTCCTAGAGTCCAAGTGGGCCTCCACCACCAACAACAAAAACAAATAAAGAAAGCCCATTTATCCATCTCGCTCAAATTTTGACACCCCGATATGTGGTCTAGGATAAGTTTGGGGGAGGAGTCAGAAACGGGATACAAAGGTACATTTACCATCTTTTTACCTCCAATTGTTTTGATGAAATTTTCGAAATTTTGAATTTTTGCTAAAACTACCTTTTAATTTTAAGAAGCTCGCCTCCTCTTTTGCTAAATTTTGTGATTGTAGTGTTTCTGCCCTCTTAGAGAGAAATATATGAGAAACATATACATGTATATATGAGTAAAACAAGTCATAGAAATACTGCTCTACCTC
This sequence comes from Alisma plantago-aquatica, assembly GCA_963693085.1. Lineage (NCBI taxonomy): Eukaryota > Viridiplantae > Streptophyta > Magnoliopsida > Alismatales > Alismataceae > Alisma > Alisma plantago-aquatica. The sequence goes on from OY856410.1 coordinate 313,991,017, forward strand.
ATTCTTGCAACAAGATGCTGTACATGTGACAACCTTAACTTGTGAAACCCTCGGAGACTAGAAAACTTCACCTAGTCATACTCCTGACCAACCACCCTCACCTAATGCTTTTGACTAGAAAATCCTTGTCTCCGCAGAAAGGGAAACAACTGCCCTCTTCAAAGTATATCTAAAAGAGGCTTGGCCGCTCAGAAGACCAAGTAAAAATCCCTCGCACCCAAGCCTGAAAGGAGAGGTAAAAAGCCAAAAAGAAATAAAAAGATGAGAGTTGTGCCCAAAAAGATGCCAAAAGTTTCCACACGGCCAGTATATTGATGCACTCATGAATGTAGATATGTCATGCCCGTAAGTGGAATCTTGAAGCCAAGCTTACACACTTCCAATCCTGAATGAAAACTCACAAAACCACCTGACTTAAAGTCAGAAGCCCAAAAAGGGAAACACTATTCTTATGATAGTTGTGGGTGAGGAATTCAGAAGTAAGAGGAAAACACCTAAAGCCTTAAGCCTACCCGAACACATTAGTATAGGGACAACTGAAAAATAAAGAATTGGTGTGAAAGCTACCCCTTGAAAAAGATATCGTATTAGTATGGTCATTGCCTAACAGAAGGGGTGACAAGTTGAAAGGGAGAAGCCTTTTACAATTGAAGGCAATGGAAATAAAATGAAGTTATGCAACTCTAATTGAAAAGGGGGAGGGAATGAGACGTAAGGTTTAGAAAACATGCTACAATAGTCTTGATGCAAGAATGATATATTTCAATCATGTTATAATTTTGTCAATTAAGATTGCTTTTTCTCTCTCTGAGTTCTCGAACCTACACTTAGCCTGAGGACATGCTTGATTCTAAGTTTGGGGGAGTTGATAACACCCTATTTTCTGTACTTTCTATGTATATTTTACAACAATTTTAGTATATCTTTTGTTAGATTTTCACATAATTTTTCTACCTTTTTGACTAAAGCCTCACTTACATGTTTTCAGGTATATTCACAACCCAGGTCACGGTCCTCGACTACGACCACGACCCTCATTTCCCTCGATCGCGACCACGATCCACTTATATCTCAACTGTGATTGTGGTTTCGGAATTCTCTAGGGATCGAGATCATCAGGCGTCAAGGATGGATCGTGGCTAGTTTACAGAACATGATCATCACTCAACCGCGACCAGAAGGATGGTCGCGATCAGAACATGCGCCCCAAAGATATACTAGAGGTTGTGGTATGGACACATACTGTGATTGAGAAGGACCACGATCATCTTGGAAACCATGGTCACTGATGTGTTCTTGCAAATCGCAACCAAGTGGGAAAACCTCGACCTCGGCTGCCCAGACACAATGTACAAGAAGACCTCAATCGCGGTCATCACCAGGCTGTGACTAAGCTCAACCGCGGTGAAAGATGAATACATAGTAGACTGCGACCGCAGTCTCACCCCTCACTTAGCCCGGATCGCAACCACAATCCATGCCTAAGTTAGTGGAATGTGCCTATAAATAGCACACCCACCTATCTTGTCAAATCATCAGATCATAGATCGGATCCCGAGGACCATGAAGTGATGTTGTGTTCCACATTCATCCTTCACCATTCCATCCATCAGTCTTGGATCTCCAAAGGCGGAAGCTGAGGAGAGAGAAGACTGAAGACTCCTTCTTCGAGTGAAGAAGACCATCCATGCATCCACATGTTAGATCTAGATCTGAAGAAGTATTGTGTTGTATCACGTCTCTTCTCTCTATATCTATCATTTCCATCCCATTGTACTTCTCTCCTCTCTTTGTGGGACTACATGTATCCATCTTTTTGTAACGTCATTATGCTGTCCGCAAGCGTGAGTGGCTAAATACCTTAACTCAGGTTGGGAGTAGCCACTAAGGCTCTCCCAACATGTATATTGTCTCTTTCTGTTGAATATACATACTCTTATTAAGATTATCTTCATGCACCCATTATAATGCTTCACTGGTATGCTTAGCTACCATATTTTGATGTTTGATTGTTGATATGTCGAAAGAGTAATATCACTTTCTCTTGTGTCATGGAGTAGTATGAATGCACAAGAGTGTTACAATGCTAAGGTTTTAGAACCATATATTCTGTTGTGAGGTTTACGTGTGGTCACCTCAAGAAAGAGACTACCCTTAGACTTAGATCTATCCTCATCTTGAGAAAGAGTGGGATAGATGCTTTTGGTGGTTTCCTGTAATCTTGGTAAGAGTATGCGAGAGAAAGAGATGATGTTGCATGTTGGTGAGATGTTTTAGTAGGTGAACCCCAGCCCAAGTTTCCTCCCATATACCTATTTCGTCTCATTTCTTTTGATTTCTTTTGTTCTTCTTATTTTTGTTTTTCTTGACCTACTTTAGTTTGTGTGCTATCATTACTAAGGGAACGCCCCTTTTATATACCCTCTTCAGCTGAAGTATATGAGTGCTAGATTATGTGTACTTAACACTGCCAACCTTGTCCATGTGTTCGACCTCAATCGCTACATCGGACCCCATTTATTGTTATGGGGGCTTGAGAGTCGGGTCATCTCTTTAAAAGTTTGACTACTCTGAATCCACTCCTCTTGGACGTGCTATTTAGGCCGGTCAATATCATGGTGATAAAACCAAGGATCATGATACATGTAACAACTACACCTCAACATCACTTAGAAATCAGGCACATGGAATTAGGCTTTAGGAAAGATAACAATCTATATAAGACTACAACGTCATAAACCCTATATCATTACCACATCATTAAGCATCTTACTATCACATTTTATAAGTGAAATTAAGAACATGGAAACAAGGTTATGGTGTCAATAATAGAAGAGGGATAAGAGTTATGTAACCACCTTATATTGAATGCAGATCCAAAGCTGCAAGATCCTAAGAGAGAGAAAGAAGCTTCAACAAGGAACAACACCACGGCCACAAGGTCACCTCAAAAGAGAAGAACACCATGGTCAAAGGAATGCTCAAGAAAGAGGGTGAAAAACCTAGCACGAACAAGAAAAAAGAAGAGAGCTTCTTCTCACATAGGTACCACCTTGGTCAAGTCATAGTGTCTGACCTTTGTGAAGAGAAGATCTTCAACATATCCACCATGGTTGCACCATAGTCTCATGGTTGATAAGGAAAAGGTAGAGTAAAAAAGGAAATGAGATCAAGGGTTCAAGACCACTTACTAAGAAAGAAGATCACCAAAGATCGCCACAAAGGAGATGATTAAGCCCTAGATCACCACGTGCAAGGTTGATCGTCCACCAAAGCTCCAATATGAGTCATATTTTGGCCCTCAAAGCTCTAAGGATGAACATAATGGAGAAGATAGAGAGTAGATATGAAAACGATACTTGCATGCGAAGGAGAGGGGTTATATACTCAAGGTAGGAGGGAAGCAATGGGGTTATAAGGTTTCAACATAAGTGGCCACCAAAAGGACACTCACCCATTATGGAAACAGCCATGCAACCACCTCACATATGGATGCATCAAAGGGTGATATAACCTAGGGAGTGTAATAACCACCTAGGTCGGCTACATCCCATGTTGCGGTCGAAAACACTATGGTAGACCATGTAGTGACTGCCACACTAGGTCACCCACTCAACATGGTCAAAACACTTCACTAAAAGACAACCGTCATCAACCAAACCTCTCTTAGTCACCATGGTCGAAAAAAACAACACCAAGGGCAAGTGTTGTGGTTGCAACACTCATCCAAGGGTGGAGTTGCAGTCACAACACACAAGCCCTAACAAGGTCGATACTCAACAACAAGGCAAACCCTAGAAACCCTAGTGTCACCATGTGATTTCACATCATCAACCATGGTCCAACAAAGGCACCCCTCAACATCATCTCTCCTCTCATGATTCTAAGGTACAAGAAACACACTCTACATGTGGAAAATTGCAACATAACCCCTCAACATGGGTAAATTGTAATTTGGTACCAAACAAGATAACATGGCTCAAACATCAACCAAACTGGACCAAACTAAAAACATAGATATGCCACATGTTATTAAAAAATCTCAAGAGATTATATTAAGGTTTAAACATCTTATTAAGAAAAACATGTACAACAAACATGAAGCTAGGTCAAGGTCCTTACAACCATAATCTACTGATAGGTACTTCCTATGGATCTCCTCCTCAAGCTCCCATATGGCTTCCTCAACACCACCGTGATGCCACAGAACCTTCACCAACACTAAGTCCTTATTCTTCAATTTATTCACTCTTCTGTCAAGGATTAATGTAGGACCTTCCACATATGACATATATTCTTCCATCTCAACCTCTACTGGATGCAACACTAACTCGATATCTGGGTGGCACTTCCTCAACATGGACACATGGAATGCTAGATGCAACCTGTGTAGCTTAGGTGTAAACTCCAACTTGTAGGCCACATTTCTAACACGTTACACCATAGGGTAAGGTCCCATAAACTTGGGAGCCAACTTACCCTTCTTCCCAAACCTCAAAACACCTTTCCAAGGGGAGACCTTGAATATACTCTGTTTCCCATTTGGAATTCTAAGGGCCTATTATTGACCTAGAGGTTATACATTGTCCATATTTTGATGATGAATTAACTATTCTATTCATATGTATCTAATATGTGTATTCAAGATTGATTTTAGGTGTTAGGTACATGAACATGATCAAATTACACAAGCCCTAGCTTGTCAAAGTTCAAGTCAAAAGCAATGCAAGTGTGCTAATTAGTAAATCCATGTAAACGATCTTAAAATATATTTTTAATCACTTGTATTGATGATATGACTTGTAACTAAGATGAGAAAATATGTGGGACACTTTATACCAAGTTTTAATCACTTTGGAAAATCAATCATAGGTTTTTGATCGGTCGAGTTCCAATCTCGACCGATCCACTGAATCAATTTTTCGAAGAATGCATCAGTCGAGTAGTGCATTCACAGAACTCGACCAGTCGGGTTACTGACTGATGAATCCTCCATATTCACCATTATAGTCGCCAATTCGAGGATTTTTGTGCCTTATATCGACTGGATTACCCTCGCTTTAGCTTACTTTCAGTATCCCTTCAGTCTCATGTAAATAGTGTGTTACTAGCTCAAATAATTCTAGTTTCCAGCATATTTGATCTCATTTTCCCTACTCACATTCTCTCTCCTCTGCAGATCATCCTCAACTATCACCAATGGTCATGACCCCTACAACACTGACCCTAGGGGTCTCAAGACTGTTTGAGCCCATGCGGTCTCAAGATCGCTTGAGCCCATGCGATCTCAAGACCGTTTGAGCCCATGCGGTCTCAAGACTGTTTGAGGCCATGCGGTCTCAAGACCGTTTGAGCCCATGCGGTCTCAAGACCGTTTGAGTCCATACAGTCTCAAGACCGTTTGAGCCCATGTGGTCTCGACCTTCATGCGGTCTTGACCTCCATGCGGTCTCGACCCACATGCGATCTTGACTTTCTTGCCACAAACGCCGATGACGTCTACCTCACCGACAGCAGCAACGACGGTGCCCACGACGGCTGGCTTGCAACAAGCACCAGCGTCGTTAGCAGCAGCAACGACGATGCCCGCATCATCAGCAGCAGCAATGACGACGCCCGCATCATCAGCAGCAGCAACGACGGCACCCACAACACTTGCAACCTACGCCGACGACATCCACATTCCGCAACTCACGCAAACAACACCTGCAACCTACTCGTCAACACCACTGCTGTCCGCGACTGTCGACGTCGTCGTCTTCACCAACCTTGCTCTTCCGCCATCGCACGTGCACGAAGCAGCCCCACCGTCGTCTCCACCATCGCGTCATTCGTGCCGCCCTCGCCAACCACGCATGCAAGACTGCATGAAGGAATTAGCAAGACCGTATGCAATATAGCTACCAAACTGTTTGAGTGATAAAATGAAATACCAAACCGTGTGGGCAGAAGCTACGAGACCGCATGAAGCTTTACAAACTGCAATCGGTTTGGGAAAAGTAGCTTTCCTTGAAACTGTTTGGAATAGAGCTGTCCATGTGAAAAGCACATCACAAGACCATGAGAATGAAAGACCGCATGAGCAGCAGCAACATGGGCAATAGAGAGCACGCAGACCGTTTGGGAAAGGCAACACTCCAAACCATTTGCAATAGAGTTGGACCGTTTGTTATTCACATGCAAACCGAGAGAGCTACCCACGTGAAGGAAATATGCAGCGGTTTGCTTTTGATACAAAACCATTTGAGAACACGTGAATGAGGGAGGCATGAAGACCGCAGGAAGGAAATAGGGAAATCGTTTGCTGCACTTTCCTCGTGAAGAACCAAGTAAAGACCGCATGGGAAATTGTAAATCAAGACCGCATGAGACATTGCAGCACAAGATCGCATGCTCGGAGCAGACCACATGCACAAGACCGCATGAGCAATTGAAAGCAAGACCGCATGGACAAAGGGCACACACAAAGTGTGACTCCTGGATCCTAGATATTTTGGTAAGCCTATAAATAGAAGGGTAGAGGCATGATCTTGGATATACCATCTAACTACAGCCCAAGGCTGCCAGACTGGGACCAGTGTCGGAATGCCCGAGCACCGTTTCTGACCAAACTTCACCCACAACCTCAAAATCCCATCCTGAGTCCAGATCTGGTGTGCTGCCAGACTGGAGACAGATCTAGAAGGTTGTTCCATCACCATCTCACCTCTATCATCTCACTTCTACCATTGTTCTACCTCATTCTACCCGTGCAATCCCGGAGGTACACACGACGATTGAGGCGGAGAGACAGGCGTCATCGACCACAACAGAGCAGTCCCGGAGACTACGACGATCTACATCGGGCTGTCACAGATCTACTCTTTTGCTCTGACGATTCTTTCTTTCTCTCTCTTCTCTTTCTTTGTTGCTTTCTCTATGAGGAGCGAGTAGTTCCATCCACTGGGGGCGCGGAGACTAGCCCCTCTACCCGTGTCTTGAAACTTGTACTAAAAATATGTTATCATTCTGATTCAATACTAAATCATTTCATACATGCTCGAATGTTGGCCGCGTTCTTGTATGCATTTATTGTCTTTCGTTGTGGTTTGTCTACGACTGCTCTTGAGACTCGTATACCGATTTAGTGTTGGTTTCTGGTGTGTGTATCCACCGCGCATCCGTTTTGGTATCTAGGAATGCTTTCTAAGGAGTGGAGTAAACTCACCTCCATCGTTGTACTTTTGTACTATGAAATGGAATCAGTTGACGTACAAAAGTGCAACCTTGACAGGTCGAGGAACACACTCTGAGGAGAGAGTGGTGCAAAGTACTTGACCATTCGTTCGGGAATGGCTGACATTGCAACACTCCCACATTTCTCGTAGCTATATCCTAGAAAGAGGGATAGACTATAAGGATACTAATTGATTTGGTAATCATCGCTCGCTTGCTAGTTTTCCAATGCACGTTTCATGAGGTTTAGTAAGATTTTCTCTTCGGAGACTATGTATCTTCATTGACACGTAGATATGTACCGGATGAGAGTTACTCAACCCGTGAAGGATGTGTGCATTACTCTTGTCCAATAAGACATCGGTATTGTACAACATCCATGTATCTTGCTTACAAGTCTTTCTATGTTTGGTACAAGTGCAATTCATGTGTAGTGGTGGTGAATACCCGCATCACCCCAGTGATCCATCATCATTTGCTAATCTTAGATTTTAATCATTAAACTAGTTTTTATTCTTGCCTTTACTTTTGCATGTTTAGGTTAAATAACTCAAATCAAACTTCTGGTCTTAGATGATTAACTTGGATTGATACGAAATAAGAAAAAGACACTCAGATTCTTAACGTTGTCCTTTGGGTTCGATCCTAAATCTGTACTATGATAAGGCTTCCACACTCTTGTGGGGTTGGAGCATTTATCTAGCACCAGTTGTAGGTAAACCTAGAGAGGACATCAACTCTCTAGGGTTTTTGGTGCATATTAGGACTTCCATTGGAAGAGTAATCTTTTGGTGTAAGTTCTAGCTCCATCAAAAAATGGCGCCGTTGCCGGGGGAAACGGTATAAGAATCATCTTTTTCGAATTCCGTGTCGACTTAGGTTTCTCTAGGGTTTTCCATTTTCTTTTCAAAAACTGAAAAAGTGAATGGCTTAATCTTGCATATCTTATTGGATTTGAAACGGTTGGTCAAGCCTGATAAACTCTTTCTTTGATTTCAGGTACCAACTCTCTTCAAGATGGAGCAGTCAACACCACCAACCATTAGATGTCAACTATGTGGTGACTATTCTCATGCATCGATTTACTACTTCAATGTCCCTCCCCTCTATGTGATTTCTCTGCGTCAAGTAGTCATGAATCATATAGTTGGGAACCTCAAAGCGGCCTCTTCATACAACTATGGATATAACGCAAGTTATAAACCGTATCACTCTGGAGGCTACTACGAAAAACCTAACTATGGTGGATTTCAAGGCGTGGACTACAATGAAGAAGGGAACTTGGAAGATGATGAAGTGCATGAAGATCAACACATATTGATGGAAGAACTACATGCTCTACATACATCAGTGGCTCAACAACTAGCTGATCAGACAGCCGCGATCAAGAAGTTGATAGCCGATCTTGATCGACTTATCGACACTCCTGAGCAACATGTAGAACAACCACCTATTTCAACTAAGCACATCCCTAGTCCACATGTTGAAATCAATTACGATGATGATTATGTAATCATGTGGGATATGCCTTCCAATGATCTTCATGCATCAGTACAAGGTGAAAGATTGAGTAACTGATATGAGAATCTTCTACAGTCAGAAGATCAATGGGGTATGAACTTCAATACCTACCCACCTTTTGACTTCATAGACTCAAATCCAACCATTGAAGAGCAATCGGCAATAATCGATTCCCTCAATGACAAGATCTTTTCAACTTCAGTTGCCTCATCAATAAAATCCATAAAAGAAGGATTAATGTTGCAAGGACTCTACACTCTTTCACAGTCAGACTCAGATGGATATGTGACTGATTCAGATAAAGATATGTCTTTCATGCATGAGGATAAAATATCTCCATTTCTGGAACTAGATCTGAATTATCCTTATGAAGAAATTTCTAATCATTCGGATGATCTAGGGACAGACTTTAAGGATAGAACTGATCAAGATCTTGATTCAAAAATGGACCATACAACCCTCACTGATGAAATATAATCAAGGAAGGATGATAGGCCTCAAGATGACAATCCTATGACAGGCCCTTTTCATGAGATGATGTTACCACCACAACAAGAAGTCCAGACGAAGCCAGTCCTCAAACAAGAGCATGATCTTTCTATTGAAACTACTCCTAGTCACTTGAATGAGTTGATAGTGCATTATGAAGAGAAACATGAGCCATCTCTTGACTTTAGAAAGGATTACGATATTACAATAAACTCTTGTAATGACAAAAAGGACCCTTGGGAAGATATCAAGTCACAAACCTATCCCTCTATAGTCACTCATCCCAATAAAGAAGCCCCTCCTGATATTCAAGAAACTAAGATATGTCCATTACCTGAGCTAGGTTCCATTCCTCCCATAGAAACTCTTCCTGAGCACTCAATAGAACTGGAGGAGTGTTATGAAGAAGAACTGGAACAACAACATGACTCAGAAATGGTTTACATTAGTCCCAATATCGAAGAAATGGGTTCATTAGGGGATTTTAGCCCTCAAAACGATATGTCATGGACTAATCCCTACCCTGAAGATACATCATTGGAACCTCTATCTCAGGACCCCATGATTTCCTTACCCGAGAAAGAGTTCGTTTTACCAGTCAAATCCTCTTCTAGTTACTTGGATGAACTAAGGATGTTCTATGAGGAAAATCATGAACAAAACCTTGAAAAGAAGAACGATGCTCTTACCAACTTCAAAATTGATAAAGATGATGATACTTCTCAAAATAACTCCTCTGATGAAGAAAAGTCATCCTGGCTACCATATCCCACACAAGAAAAGCCAGGTGATGAAATGAAGTCGGAACCAAATCCACCACCTGATCCTGGATAGGAGGAAGTTCAAGTGGCCGACCCTCAATCAACTGCCCTAGATTTTGAAGAAAGCAGTTTTACTTTGAACTTCGAGGGTGAGTCACAACTGGAGGGCACAAGTGGGCATAACCTTGATTTCTCGCATAGTCCTCTAGTTTCGACTGCTTATATTTCACCTACCTCGGTGACGGGGGAAGGTCTCTGGATTCTTTTAGATGGACAATGAGGTGAAAGAAATGTGCATCCAAGCCATACAGAAGACTCATTTGAGTTTCCACAACCACCCAGTCAATAGTTTGTTCGGGCCACTTCCTCATTCTCGGCACCAGCTATCGCAAGACATCTTTGCCGCACTTTCTTCCAACTACGAGGATCGCCTGGTTAACATTGTGCAACCCTTCCCCTCCACCTCGAACCTAATTTTTTTTTAGAAAAGAGCAAATTCATGAGTTCAAGGTGGAGGGTGGGTGGTATGACTTTCACTCCACCCTCTATCTTTATTGATTCCTATTTTTTCCATTCTAGTTTCTTTTTCATGATTTTTCTGCCTTTCTGTAGCCTTCCAAAAATAAAGCCTTTATCTAGTCGGATTTTGTTTTTCGAATCTATGATCATCACCTCTTTTCGTTGCAAATTTCCAAGAAAAGAATGCTTAAAACTAGCCAATGCGTGTTTTTCATCTTGAATAGTCTATGAATCCTAATGTCATACCCTCAAACAGGAAAAGATGATACACTTCAATAAGACTGAGATAGATCAAATACATCACGCCTTTATCTGAGTAATGGATCTGTTGTATGGATTTCTCATTTGATGTCTAATCATGTCTCTTTTTTAGCATAGTGTGATGGAGAAATGAGACCCGTCGCATGGAATCGCTAAGAAAACTGCATCATGATCCAAACTCTCTTCTACACTTCTTCCTTCATTTTTATACCCTTCCGTTCACTAACCATGCCAAAGTTTTAAGTTCGGTGTGGCACGCCACACTCCTTTCTAGTGAAAACTAGAACATTGCCAAACTTTAAGTTTGGTGTGGTAAACCACACCTCTGCAAAACTCTAAGTTCGGTGTGGTACACCACACACCTCTTTCCACTATTGCTTCTTCCATACCCCTAAATACATAACAGGGGTGTATCACCTTCTTTTCTTGATTCAAAGAGTATACAATGATTGTGCACATACCGCGGTTGGAAAAAAATCTACCCCGATTCTAAAAAGAGGCTTGGCAGCCCAAATATACAAAAATCCAAAAATACCCTTTTTCCCAAGCCAAGTGAGAATGAATAAAAGCCAGAGTGTGAATAAAAACATGAGAGTTGTGCCCTGAATAAGGATAACCGATAAAGGTCTCGCCCGGCCGGTACATTAGCTGCCCTCACAAAGGCAGATGTGTCGTGACAGGTAGTGAGATCCTAAGGATCCAAAAATAACCCCTTACCTCCTCTCAAAGAGGTAAAATAGCCAAAAGCCTTAAGCCAACCTATACACACTTCTGAGTTACCTTTAGAAAAAAAAATTGGGTGTAAGGCTAAGTCAACCAGAGTTGTGCATAAATCATTCAAAGTATCTCGATGAGTCAACTAATATTGAGAGTCTTGATTCAATCAGAGGAGAGACTCTTATCTCTTGATCATACCCCTATTCTCTCTCTTTTTTTTTCTTCAACACCAGTGACAGATCATATGCATTTTGTTGATTCTGTGGGTCTTTTCAAAGTCTCATAAAACTTTTAAACATGACTGATACAGTAGAGAATGAGAAGGAAATACTTCAGAAAAATGAACTCAGAAATGAGGATATCATAAGATGTATTTCGTGATCTAAGGAAGCTCTAATGTTGTATCGATCTGAGCCATGAACAAAATTACGATATGACAATAGGATGAGGCAATCCTGAGATGAACGATTTCATTGGCGAATGTTTTAAGTTTTCCGTTTCTCGGGACGAGCAACGCTTAAGTTTGGTGTGGTGATGAATCTTCCAGACTCATCCTCAGTCACCAATTCAAAGGATTTTTGACGTTTTTCCCTAATTTTTGTTTCGCCTCATTTTCCTTTTCTCTTTTTTGTGAAAATTCTGACACTTGCACGAAGGTGAGGTAATTACGAGACCAACTGCATGCGTTTTGTTGACTGTCTTGGGCTTTTTCGTTCCTCGGGACGAGCAACGCTTAAGTTTGGTGTGGTGATGAATCCTCCAAATTCACCATTATAGTCGTCAATTCGAGGATTTTTGTGCCTTATATCGACTGGATTACCCTCGCTTTAGCTTACTTTAAGTATCCCTTCAGTCTCGTGTAAATAGTGTGTTACTAGCTCAAATAATCCTAGTTTCCAGCATATTTGATCTCATTTTCCCTACTCACATTCTCTCTCCTCTGTAGATCATCCTCAACTATCACCAATGGTCATGACCCCTACAACACTGACCCTAGGGGTCTCAAGACCGTTTGAGCCCATGCGGTCTCAAGACCGCTTGAGCCCATGTGGTCTCAAGACCCTTTGAGTCCATGCGGTCTCAAGACCGTTTGAGCCCATGCGGTCTCAAGACCGTTTGAGCCCATGCGGTCTCAAGACCGTTTGAGCCCATGCGGTCTCAAGACCGTTTGAGTCCATACGGTCTCAAGACCGTTTGAGCCCATGCGGTCTCGACCTTCATGCGGTCTCGACCCGCATGCACTCTTGACTTTCTTGCCACAAACGCCGATGACATCTACCTCACCGACAGCAGCAACGACGGTGCCCACGACGGCTGGCTTGCCACAAGCGCCGACGTCGTCAGCAGCAGCAACGACGACACCCGCGTCGTCAGCAGCAGCAATGACAACACCCGCAACACTTGCAACCTACGCCGACGACATCCACATTCCGCTACTCACGCAAACAACACCTACAACCTACTTGTCAACACCACCGCTGTCCACGACCGTCGACGTCGTCGTCTTCACCAACCTTGCTCCACCGCCATCGCACGTGCACGAAGCAGCGCCACTGCCGTCTCCGCCATCGCAGCAGCTGTGCCGCCCTCGCCAACCACGCATGCAAGACCGCATGAAGGAATTAGCAAGACCGTATGCAATACAGCTACCAAACCGGTTGAGTGATAAAATGAAATACCAAACAGTGTGGGAAGCAGCTACGAGACCGCATGAAGCTTTACAAACAGCAATCGATTTGGGAAAGTAGCTTTCCTTGAAACCGTTTGGAATAGAGTTGTCCACGTGAAAAGCACAGTATAAGACCATGAGAATGAAAGACCGCATGAGCAGCAGCGTCATGGGAAATAGAGAGCACGCGGACCGTTTGGGAAAGGTAGCACTCCAAACCATTTGCAATAGAGCTGGACCATTTGCTATTCACATGCAAACCAAGAGAGCTACCCACGTGAAGGAAATATACAGCGGTTTGCTTTTGATACAAAACCATTTGAGTACACGTGAATGAGGGAGGCATGAAGACCGCAGGAAGGAAATAGGGAAACCATTTGTTGCACTTGCCACGTGAAGAACCAAGTAAAGACCGCATGGGAAATTGTAAATAAAGACCACATGAGACATTGCAGCACAAGACCGCATGCTCATTTGTGGAGCAGACCGCATGCACAAGACCGCATGAGCAATTGAAAGCAAGACCGCATGGACAAAGGGCACACACAAAGTATGACTCCTGGAGCCTAGATATTTTGGTAAGCCTATAAATAGAAGGGTAGAGGCATGATCTTGGATATACCATCTCACTACAGCCCAAGGCTGCCGGACTGGGACCAGTGTCGGAACGCCGCCAGACTGCCCGAGCACCGTTTCTGACCAAACTTCACTCACAGCCTCAGAATCCCATCCTGAGTCCAGATCCGGTGTGCTGCCAGACTGGATACAGATCTAGAAGGTTGTTCCATCACCATCTCACCTCTATCATCTCACTTCTACCATTGTTCTACCTCATTCTACCTATGCAATCCCAGAGGTAGACACGATGATTGAGGCGGAGAGACAGGCATCATCGACCACAACGGAGACTGCGACGATCAACACCGGGTTGTCACAGATCTACTCTTCTACTCTGACAATGCTTTCTTTCTCTCTCTTCTCTTTCTTTGTTGCTTCCTCTATGAGGAGCGAGTAGTTCCATCCACTGGGGGCACGGAGACTAGCCCCGCTGCCCGTGTTTTGTAACTTCTACTAAAAAGATGTTATCATTCCGATTCAATACTAAATCATTTCATACATGCTTGAATGTTGGCCGCGTTCTTGTATGCATTTATTGTCTTTCGATGTGGTTTGTCTACGACCGCTCTTGAGACTCGAATACCAATTTAGTGTTGGTTTCTGGTGTGTGTATCCATTGCGCATCCGTTTCGGTATCTAGGAACGCTTTCTAAGGAGTGGAGTAAACTCACCTCCACCGTTGTACTTTTGTACTATGAAATGGAATCAGTTGACGTAGAAAAGTGCAACCTTGACAGGTCGAGGAACACACTCTGAGGAGAGTGGTGCAAAGTACTTGACCATTCATTTGGGAATGGCTGACGTTGCAACACTCCCACGTTTCTCGTAGTTATATCCTCGAAAGAGGGATAGACTATAAGGATATTAATCGATTTGGTAATCATCGCTCGCTTTCTAGTTTTCCGATGCACGTTTCATGAGGTTTAGTAAGATTTTCTCTTCGGAGACTACGTATCTTCATTGACACGTAGATATGTACCGGATGAGAGTTACTCAACCCGTGAAGGATGTGTGCATTACTCTTGTCCTATAAGACATCAGTATTGTACAACATCCATGTATCTTGCTTACAAGTCTTGCTATGTTTGGTACAAGTGCAATTCATGTGTAGTGGTGGTGAATACCCGCATCACCCCAGTGATCCATCATCATTTTCTGATCTTAGATTTTAATCATTAAACTAGTTTTTATTCTTTCCTTTACTTTTGCATGTCTAGGTTAAATAACTCAAATCAAACTTCTGGTCTTAGATGATTAACTAGGATTGATACGAAATAAGAAAAAGACACTCAGATTCTTAACGTTGTCCTTTGGGTTCGATCCTAAATCTGTACTATGATAAGGCTTCCACACTCTTGTGGGGTTGGAGCATTTATCTAGCACCAGTTGTAAGTAAACCTAGAGAGGACATCAACTCTCTAGGGTTTTTGGTGCATATTAGGACTTCCATTGGAAGAGTAATCTTTTGGTGTAAGTTCTAGCTCCATCACTGACAAAATGTGATTTTCATTGGTCATTCAAGTTTCCCAGGACAAAATAGACCAATGGTTTGAATATCAGGTTTGTCTTTTAGCCAATCAGTCAAGTTATCTTTATTGAATCTCAACCAAATGCACGAATGCGTTGTACGAAAAGTGCAGAAAAAGTGATTCTAACCGTTGGTGACTTGTTTGGATGAAAATAGATCTGTTGCCTTGGAAAAAAATGACTATAATTCGACCCTAAGTGTTCCCACTATCAAAGGGGCACCCCATTTATAAATAGGACCCCTTGGGATTCATCCCAAGTTTGCTCTTCCATTATATAGCTTGGTTCTAACTTAGTTGAGAGCGTTGCACCCCTTTGAGTCCCTTTCTCTCTCTACCTTCAATTCAAATTCATAAATATGAGTGAGTTAGGATCCATTGTAAGAGAGATATCCCTTGTATCCATGTAAAGCTCTCCACCTCCATCTTCCTACCAACTTTCCTCTTTGAAGAAAAGGCATGAAGATCTTCTCCAAGTGAAGGAGAAGGAGTTGTTGTTCTTCAAGGTTGAAGAAACCATAGTGATCAAGATCTTCGAGTGAAGGAGATAGGCAAGGCGGATGTTTAAGAAGGATAGGTAATTCCTAGAAGGCCAAAGACTTGAAGATAGAGTGGGTAAGTCCTTGTTGAAGGATAAAGACTCCTTTTCTCAAGTGGGTAAGTTCCTTCGTTAGGTTGAAGATCCTTTCTTGAGGTATTAAGTCCTTGGATGAATGTAGTTTTGTCTTGTAATCTTATGAATGAATATAAGAGCACCAAGATTGAAAAGTCCTAGAGACTAACCACCTCTAGGTAGTGGACTGAATCACTTCTAGTTTGATGTGTGGAACCATTCTAAACCACTTTGTCCAAGTGTATGCTATCTTTGTCTCTCATCCTTTTTATGCTTGTTAGTTAGGACTTCAAATTGGATGTATGCTTAAGATTTTGCACTTAACATAATTTGAAGGTCTTATCTGTCTTGTGAGATTTGTGAAGCTCTATTCATCCCCCCATCTAGAGCCCTTGATCCAACACCTATGACCATTATCAATATATGATTTCTACCTGTCTTGTGTTGCCTTCAACTATTGTTGAATTACTTTGATTTTCTCTATCGTCTGCTACACAAGCTTGGGACCTAGAAGTTGTATTCATCCATTTCATGCCAATACAACAAAGATCTAAAATTTATCCCATACAAGGCCTCATAAGGTTCCATATAAATGCTCCTCTGATGACTGTTATTATAGGCATGCCATCCCAATTTCCCAAAAACTGCACGACACAAGCTCTCAGGAGATCTTCCAAGGTTTATATGGTCCTTTTAGATTGTTCGTCTATCTGTGGATGAAACATTGTACTAACTTTAACTGAGTACCCATAGCTATGTTCATGCACTCCCAAAAGCGACTGGTGAATTGAGGACCTCTATCTGACATGCTGGTATATGGGACACCATGCAAGCAAACAATCTCATCAACATAAATCTATGCAAGCTTCTCTTCTATGTATGTCATCTTTACAAGTAAAAAATGCATTATTTTTGTTAACCGGTCAAATATCACCCATATGGAGTGATGACCTTTGGCTATCCTAGGAATAATAGCCACAAAGTCCATCATAACGATCCCATTTCCACTATGGTACATGTAACAGTTGTAAAGTTCATGCCAGATTTTAATGATCTACCCTCACATGTTGGCACACATGATACCTTGCAATGAATTTAGCCATGTCACGCTTTAGGCCAGGCCACCAATATAAGTCTTTTAGATTGTGGTACATATTAGTGCGACCTGGGTGCATAGTGTACATCAAAGAGTGAGCCTCTTCCAAAAGAATCTTTCTTAGATCATCAACATCTAGAACTGCAACTATGCTGTAGTAACATGTTGTCCCATCCTCTAACTTATGAAAACCATCATGCTTCTCTCTACCAAACTCTGCTTGAATCTATTGTATCATATTATTACTCTATTTTGTATCTCAAATTTGCTACCTCAACATAGGCTTCACCTGTAACTGAGCCAACAAACCTACCAATAAGGAGACTTCCAACTTTACATTCATTTCACACACACACACTAACATGTCTCTCTTGTGGCACACCAAGGAACATATTTGTGCCTTATCAGTAGATGACGACGATGTAGACTTCCTACTTAGAATTTTTCCACCATGTCCACCTTCCCTGGATTAGTCTATGGTGCAATCATAATCGTTGATTAACCCCATCATGTGATGCTGCCTCATATTCAAGTCCTTCTTTGAGAAGATGTATTGCATGCTTCTATGATCCATGAAGATCTGACACTTCTAACCGTACAAGTAGTGTCTCTAAATCTTCAAAGCATGAACAATTGCAGCTATATTTAGATCATGGGTGGGATAGTTCTCCTCATTCTTATTCAACTATCATGACTTGAAAGAGATCACATTCTTGTCTTGAATCAACACACAACCCAAACCATTCTTCGAGGCATTACAAAAGACAATGTAGTTGTGACAAAGTGAGTTTTTATAGTATTTTCTCTCTCTCAAAAGTTTTATTATCAAATTTGTTGACCAAAATACCCTCATATACTTCCCTCACTTAATTAGACAAATATGTGTCACAAATTGCAAAAATATGCGAACCCTAGTATGCTTTTATGATAAAATACATATGTTACTGTATATAGTAAATAAACACATCAAATAATTGATTTTGGATCTCAAATTGATATCATAGTATCATAGTTACCTTATTAAGCTACCCCTAAATTTTATTACAATTGGACCACCCAATTAGGAGATATAACCATTTGAAATTAGGTGTATACTTGCTTTGTTCTCAAACTTTAGAACCTAAATTTCGATTTAGTAGGATTTTTTTATCACGCGGCCCATTAAACTATTGGGTGCGGACCACTTAGCTAAAATTGAACCTCGGCCATCCAATCTGTGACACGCGGACTCCCACCCTGATCCAAGGGTCCTAGACCCGTCATCTACATCCCGCAAAGGGCGGGTAGAAGAGGTTGAAACTGAGCTCTAGCAAGATGCCAACTCACCCCCTATTTCATGAATATTCTTCAAATGGCCACCTCCGACTCATCAAGACGAGGTCAACCACACTTATCTTGACTCCCCTCGCCCTTGGAGTAGGGATAATGACCTCCCCCTAATTTGTTGTTCTCACTCCGGCGGCGGCCGCGAAGCCCAGGACCCCCCAACCAACCCTAAACCTATCCCCGAGCCTATAAAAAGGCCCCTTGACATCACTGCCACCTTCCTTTACCTTGATTCACTTCCTCCCAAGCTTTAAACTTCCCCACGTTCTCTAGTCAATCCTAGAACTACCCTGTGGCGCCGCCGCACTACCACTGCTAGGTTTTCACACCTCTGCACCCCCTCCTTCTCAATAACCTGCTCTCCTCAACTCTCCAACTCCGGACGAAGTCGGGCGGCTGATTCAAACCAAGGACACAGGCCTACTGCCCCTTTCTACTTGTCACACCGGCGACCATCCACCACGATCTGAAGACTGGTGCGCGTGAGGAGACACTGACCAGGACGGGGCCCAGGGCGCCTAGGTGGACCAACCTCCGAACGCCAAACCAGCCACCCAATCTTCCCTTGCAAATCCTAGGATCAACCAGAGCCATTGATCCAGAAGGATCCGTCCGTTGATCAAGGTAAAATCCTTTTTTTATTTTTATTTTTATTTTTTTATTTTCTTTTATCTAAGAAATGGTTAATCTTAGAAAAATCCTAGAAAATGCTAGGATTATCAGAAAATGTCAAACCTATATATCATTTTGATCAGAAAATTATTCTCTATCCAAATAAAATACTACCAGGACCTAGATCCGTTTACTTTTCCAAAAGTAGTTGCTTAAAGCCTTAATGATCCCTTAATTATAATTAATTTTTGATAATAGTTTTCTTTGATGATATCTAACCTTCTAAGGTGTAATTAACCCTAGATAGAACTCTATTTCTAAATAACTCGAAATATTATTCTAAGATGACAAATGATCAAAGGAATAGGAGAAACCCTAGATCTAGATTCTCTTTCTACATGGAATTAAAGATATATCTTTATAACAAAATTAATATCATTAGATGATAATTAGTGGTTATGATTGGTCTGAATCTTTAAAACGAACCCTGTTGTTATGAATGGTAAATATGTTGAGGGTTACCCTCCCTTTTCTCCAACCATCTTAGAAACCCTAATTTTTGGAAATATTCTAATTGATCAACTAAATATTATCTTTAATCCAAATAGTTTATGATGGATCAGACCTGATAATATTTGTGAACTCAATTAGGATATGGGAAATCCCTGATCTGAATTAAGATAACATAAAAGGAATAATAACTAAGAACATATCTTAGTCCTGGTCACATGGACCAATAGTAATATTGTACCCTTGCTTTCTTTGCAGGGTGACTGAATTCCTGATTGATTCTAAATCTTTGGACATTTGATTGAACAAGCACGTACGTGGTCTTATAAGTATAAGACTAGTTTTCTGGTTGCCTATGCTATATAATATCTTGAATGTTCGTATTTGGATATGATTGTTGATTGATCTAGTATGAGTTATACTTCGCCAAATTTAAGAGAAACATAAATGATTATGATGGGTTGTAGCTACTAGAGCACATAGCCTGGTGTGGATGTATGTTACCTAACATGGATGTATGATTCCTTGGCCCATGTTAGATGTATGATGATATCCTATTGCCCACACTAGATGTAAGACAAGTGCAATAGGTGTAGTACAACTGCATCAAAATGAATATAATGAAAGGGTGTTTACTTGATTTTCGCCTTAAGAAATGGTTTTATCTCTCTTTCCTTCTTTTTCAAATATTTTCCTTTATGCAACCTTATTAAATGTAACTTTTACCACGTACCAACCCTACTGATGTTTTGTTTCTCGTATTTTCTGGTGCAAGGAACAATTGACAACAAAATGAATTGCATGCTCAAAGTCCCTGAAGGCATAAAATAATGAACATGGAGGATGTATTAGATAGATCTTTTCCTCTTATCTCATTTCTTGCTAGATGTTAGTTTTTTTCTTTTCTTAGTGATCTTGAGGATGATTGAAATCCTATGTAATAAAGTTAACTTTCTCTAGAACCATATCTTCTCTCCATATGTAATGACTTTTATTATCTTTATGAATGAATGTTTGTGTGGCATTATACGATGATGTGGACTAGATCTTGGATTAATCTCTATTTTAGTTGACTACCTTAATCTCTTATATTTTCCCTTTTGACATCTATAAATATGAGTGCACGCATATCTATGAATGTCACTATGGAAAGTATATAGAAATTTGGGGACGTCACAGTTGGTATCAGAGCCAATGTTCACACATCAAGTCACATGAACTACATTCACCCTATTTTGAGTCTAGGGTAGTCCTTGAGTTTGGGATGTGAAGGGTTGAGGTGTCTAGGATAGCATCTGCCATGGGTCTGACTAAAGTCTCCGAGCCACTTAGCTTGGCAATCATGAGGCTACCTTTATGGCAGTATAATTCTACCTGGATGATATCCTAAGTGTCCCCTATTCTTGGGCATACATTAATTTAGGAATCTTCTCATCTATAGATTTTCCCTCTCACCTCTTCTATAGGAAAATTTCTCCCTCTCATCTATGTTTTAAAATAAATTAAATTTTCCCTCTTACCTCTATTATAAGGTTAGGAAGGAGTCTCTCTATTTAGAAAGTCCTAAGGATCGACTGATTAGGATTTTAGGGTATCCTTCCTAAATCATAACATTCAGAACATTAATTATTAATAAATGAGAATAATGAAATATCATGTGATGATAATAATGATAATTACAAGAATAATTGTTGAAGTAATAAACCTAATGCGTTCAAATTAATTACAGGATGCCTCGTAAGACTCGTAGCTCAGGGGAATTGTCCTCCAAGAAAAGAAAAGAACCTGAAACCTCCAAAGTGCCTGATCCTGATGCTGAGGCCAAGGAAAGATGGGAGGAACAGAAGAAAATCCTTCTAGACTTTATGGAAACCCTCACCACCAAAGGAACCCCTAAATCTATATCCTCTAAGAAAAAGGAAGTGACGGTGATAGACTTCATTAAGCTCAACCCTGACAGCTTTTGGGGGGAAGACCAACCCAAAGTCATGGACAAGGATGAGGCCTGGGTCCTTTCCATAGAGAATGTCTTTCGTACCCTAGAAGTATCCAAGGAAAAGAAGGTCAAATTCGCCACCTATTTGCTTAAGGGAGGGGCGAAGATCTGGTGGGAGAACTATGGTGGGAATCGGGGAGAGGAAGTAGACAACATGGGATGAGAAGCCTTTAAGACCCTCTTCACCGACCGTTTCATGCCCATAGCAGAGAGGAAGAGGAAAGAGAAGATGTACATGGAGCTTAGGCAGGGTAGTCTCTCAGTGGCCGATTATACCTAGAAGTCCAGGCTTCTGGAACGCTATGCCCCTATCCGGACTGAGGACCGCCTCACTGAGCATTATGTAGACTGTCTCTCCGCACACCTAAAAACCCTAGTTATAGCCTCTCGTCCCCGAAGCATTGATGAAGCCCTAGACATGGCCCTTAAGCAAGAAAGGGAGCAGGGATTGCAGAAGCCTTCTAGCATGGGATATTTAGGGTTGACCACCACTAAGGAAGAAAAGTTCAAGAAGTTCCACCCCGGCCATAATAAAGGATCGGGGAAAGGAGGAGGTTCAGGGAAGAAAGGACCAAAGAATAACAAGCTGATGGATTACCGAAGCAAATGCAAAACTTGTGGATGAGGACATGACGGGCCTTGTCGCTATACCAAGCCAGTCTGCTACAACTGCATGAAGGAGGGACATTTCCTTGCCAAGTGCCCCAATGCATCTATCCTTGGAAAACCTCCAGCAGGTGCTCCACCCCCTTAGGGACACCGTAATGCCAGGGTGTTTGCAGTAACAGCAGAGGAGGCTAGGGCAAATCCAAACCAGCTTGTCGAAGGTAACCTTAAATCTTTTTCATATATCTAATATCTTATTCAATGTCTTCAATTATTTAAAATGTAATTATCATGTGTAGGCATTGTTTTCTTGAATGGACATCCTGTTAAAACATTGTTTGATTTCAGATCTACAAATACGTTTATCTCTCGAAATCTGGCCTCAATGTTGCACTTACATATAAAGGACTTGGGATACATTCTGGATGTGTCAACTCCTAGTGGCAAAATATTCACTACATTGCAGAAAACCGATGTCCTCCCTCTAAAATTTAAAAATCATGATATGCCCTTTGAATTCATTCTCTTAACCATGGAAGACTTTGATGTTATTGACGTGTATTTTACTACGCGCTAAAAATGCAAGTATACGCGTCGAGTAGTACAGGCCTTTGTGAGGCCTGAGTCGAACACATGGATACTCAGAATTGTCGAAGACTCCTACTAACTATTTGCGATCAGCTAAGCCGAATAACAAATTGGGGTTTGTTGTTAAAATTAAAAGAAAATAAAAACAAAATAAATCAAACAATCGATTAAAGGTTAATTTAATCAATTCAAAGAGGTATCTTTAGGATTGCGGTTTCACCGCGGGTTTTCATTGTATTAGATTTTATATAATGCCTCAACCTTCTCTCTCTATTCGGGTAGTGGCCTGAAAACAGAATTGCCCACTGTCGTGGTACAATTCACTACCTATGTCTAGGTCGGTTCCACCGTCGTAGTAACCTATACCCTAAACTAGGTGCATTAAAATCGACCTCTGGGTTTCCACCATTAAACTTACATCACCTTGTTCAAGGGATTTGTTAATTAATGTGAATTTTGTCTCTTTTCAACCGTTAATTCTTCTTTCAAAGTAATTAAAGGCATTAGATTATCATTATGGTGATCAAGCATAATAATATAATTGAGAAAACGAAATCATACCACGGATTTAAGAGAAAAAGATGAATTACTATGATAAAATTGTCATACAATGATCTCCCGGGCTACTCCCGGTCCTAAAGATGGAGGGGATTAGCCCCGCATGTTCATCTCACACAAGTACATGGTAGAAATAGGGGAAATCATATGAAAAACGTGAATTAAAAGGGAAAACCCCTGAATGGAGAAGAACCGGTTGATCCTTTGTGTAGAACACGTGCTTTCCCGCCTCTCGGTGGTGAAATCCGTCTTCGGCAGCATCCAGATCGATTGGTATGAACTTCTGGCCTCCATTCTCCTTTTTCCTCCTCCTCGGCACTTGTGCAATGGCTCATGAGATTTGATCCTCGTCTGGGCAGCCGTCATTATGTATAAGTCCCTAATTAGGTCGTTAATTAACTCCAGTCATCTGATTGAGATCATTCTAAATCCAACGCATATCTGACGGTGTCGATACCATCGACGTGGGTCGATGGTATCGACCCAGTGTATTAGCGACAACCTTTCTTTCTTTTCGTCCGCGTGCCTGAAGCCATCTCGATACCATCGACTTGGGTCGATGGTATCAACTACCCTGTAGCGACGGTTTTGTCATTTTATGTCGCTGTAGCCTCCATTCGTCGATGGTATCGACTTGATGTCGATACTATCGACAACTTCTTCGCCAGCAACCTGAAGGTGTCTCGATACCATCGACCGTCGATGGTATCGACTCTTTGCTGCTCCTTTCGGCTGACAACCAGCGGCCTTGTCGATGGTATCGACTTCCGTCGATGGTATCGACGGAAGCAGATACTTGTTTTTCCTGAAATACAATGACAAGATCAAATAAATCCACACGAATAGTAATAATGTGATAATTAGTGCTCAAAATGATAAAACTAAGGGGATTTGACATAAAATGATGGCAAAGACCAAAATGGATGAATTATGCAACATTAACCATAAAAATGACTAATAAAAGCATAAAACACATATCAAACAGGTCTATAAATGCGACTCAAAATCATCGCATCAAACTCCCCTAAGCTTGAACATTGCTCACCCTCGAGAAACTAATCCTTAGAATAGAATTGAAAATGTCAACTGAAAAACAACACACCAACCCAACATCCCATATGACTCCCACTAAACATTCACAAATCGGCCTTCTCTAACCACAGAACGGTAATTACCCTAAAGGCGACAGTAATCATCAATAAAAGGAATTGACCTCCAAACCGATGAACACTATCACATAAGGCAGTTAACATAATAAAATTTTCCGGTTCAGCATTGGTGAATCTTGTGATTGCCTATACTACGTTGCTCGCCCTAACTACCATTTACATGGAAGCAGTTCTCCTGATATCCATTAGTGAGGAGAAATTCACGGTGGCCTACCAATCCGTGCAACGGGTGGATGAAAATGGGTGGCTCATGGAAGAAAGTGGAAGTATTGTACAGTTTCAACATGCATAAAACAAACATGTCCTATATGACGCAAATGCACATTAGAAATGCCCTAATGCCTAAATTTGGGTGGAATGATGCATGCACTAACCATCCGCCTCAAAATGAAATGGATATCAAGTCAAACTACATCATGTACTCAATTATCCTAAAATGCAAGTGATATCATGTTCCTTTCTCCTTCTTATTTCACTTTCTTCTAAACTCTTTTTTTTTCATACTACAGATTTTCATATTTTTTTTCTCAGCCCACATATCCATAATTGCTTAAAGATAATCTTATTGGGCTATTTTCTTCATTGATCAGAAATTTTTGCACTATTAGAAGGTATGGAAAAATTAATTCACCATTGAGGAAAAATTGAGATACATGATATACTTTATGCATGAAAATTATGAATGAAACTACATGGCATGCACTTAAGGGTAATGTGCATGAATCAATATATATTTTTTCCTTTTTATGCAAACATATGGAAAATACCAATGCAAGTCCTATCTAAATGCTATGCAAACAAAAGGAATTAAAACTGCACTTTACTTCCAATTCTTAGGTGGATTATGAAAGAAAGATGAAATGAAGTGGAACGATCACAAGACTAGATGACTGAACCTTAGTAAGATATTATGTGTCCCTCCTTACTGACCTGTGTAGTAGTTTAGAGGGTTATCTCTCTTACATCCAATTAAAGTCTCATTACCATTTGCTTAGGTTAGGCTCAAACAACCATTTCCAACCACTTTCATGAATCATTAGGAGTACATGTCTGAAATGTTGTTTTAGAGTTGACATAATCAATCATTTTCGCAGGATGTGTACCCAAGGTCAAACAAAACAAGCTATCCAAAGACATAAAAATTTTCAAATTTCCCTTGAATTTCCCATGCACTAATCAACAAGATGACACACTTTTATGACATCCACAATTTATACTAGATAGCACGTGGATCCTACAAAAACTAAACTTACAATAACAAATAACCAGAGAACAAAAGCAAGAATGCATAAAAACCAAAAAATGCACTAATCAACAAGATGACACACTTTTATGACATCCACAATTTACACTAGATAGCACGTGGATCCTACAAAAACTAAACTTGCAATAACAAATAACCAGAGAACAAAAGCAAGAATGCATAAAAACCAAAAACAAGAAAAGATAGAGCTGTTCCAACTACCCCCCTAAGCTTGAATTCGACTATGGCCTCATAGTCAAAAAACAAACTTAAAGATTGGAACAGAGATACCCGATCACTCTTGTGGAGGTGGAGGCGGCTGCGAAGAAGTGGGGTCCCAAGATGGGAACTGCCCCTGGAAGTTCCGCGAACTCCGTCAATTGCTTTGCACGGATCGGTGATGTGGATGGTCGATACCATCGATGTGAGTCGATGGTATCGACTTGGCTTCATTGTGACACCGCCACTTTACATTTCAACCTGTAACCATGTCGATACCATCGACGAGGCCGTCGATGGTATCGAGTTGACTGAGACAAATCGGTCTGAACTTCTCCAGAGATCTCGATGGTATCGACGACCATGTCGATACTATCGACTTTGCTTGGCGACCTGCCTGTGGGTGTGTCGATACCATCGACTTGGTCGTCGATGGTTTCGACTCAGAACGAAATCTGCAGTCGTCAACCTGTACCCTTGTCGATACCATCGACCGGTGTGTCGATGGTATCGACTCTGCCTCAACCTTCACAATGAACAAACGGATCAAGGTATTCTCTTTACACTAAAAATTAAACGAAAATAAAGCAACCTATGATTGTTGATAAACTATCCTAGTGTACCGATAGTTGGGTTGACTCCCAACAAGCACCCTTATTTAACGTCTTAGGCTAGACGGTATGAAGCTCGTCATCTTTTCACTTTGGGAACTGCGCTTAGAGGATCATGTGGTAAATTGAATTCAACTTGATCTCCTCCAATTCCCAAGGACAAAGTACCTCTCCCTAAGGCAGTCACAACATCCGCCGTTGCTTGAAACGGCCTTCCTAGAAGAATTTCACAGCTTTGGAGTGGTGGCATACCCATGACAACAAAATCCACCGGTAATATGAATCTATCCACTTTTACAAGAACATCTTCACATACTCCATAGGGTCTCACGATAGACCCATCCGCCAATTCAATTGTTGCGGCCGACTTCTTTATCTCTTTTAACCCAAGCTTTTGAAATGTCGCCAGAGGCATGAGATTGATGCTGGCGCCGGAATCACATTGCGCTTTAGGAAAATGCCGACCACCTATTGAGCAAGGAATGTAGAAACCTCCTGGGTCTTTTCTCTTCTTTGGCGAACTCCCGTGAATCATAGAGCTCACCGTCTCATTCATCCGACAAATATCACCGTCTTTTATCCGCCTCTTCTTATTTATGATTTCCTTGATGAACCTCCCATAGGCGGGCACCTTCTCGATCATCTCCACTAATGGAATATTGATGTGGAGTTTCCGAAATATTTCCAAGAATTTCCTAAAATGACGATGCTCTTTCTTAGACTTCGGATTGACCAGATTTGAAACATCGGCTGCATCAACACGCCTGTGTGGTGGCACATATGAGCTTTTCGGGGTCAACTCCCCTAAGCTTGCTTCAATCACTCCCTCTGACATGGACTTTGGCGAGACATCCTCAATAGTAATAGCTTGTTGTGGTTCCTCTCTCGCATTTGATGTTTCCACACGTGCACAAACAACCTTCAATTGTTCTTCTTGCCTAGATGGAGATGCAATATTCATAACTCGCTGTGATTTTCTGAAGAAAGGGTTTCCGCCTGGCAGTCCATAGTAAGTGCGTGGATACAGTATTGTCGGTGTCGCATGCATAGTAAAAGTTATTTTTCTTTCCTCTTTAGCTTCTTGCACCTGAGATTCCTCCTCATTGCTTACCACAGACATATACTTGACTTGATTGTGTGCTTGGGCCACGTTTGCATTCTCGGCCGGTTTCTGTTGATTGGCGTACTTGATGGCTGCCACTTCACTAGAAATATGTACCACGGTGGTTTCTAATGCCCGCATTTATGCTCCATGGCTTTGTAGCATCTGTCCAAACTTGGTTAGAATATCACCTTGAGATTGCAATTGCTTACCAAACATGGCCATCATCTCCTGGTTCTGTTGTACCATTTGACTCAGTAGTTCAGTGTTCTTATCCTCGGCTCTAGGCTGTGGCTTGGCATCCAGATCCTGCAGAAAATTATTCAGATCCTTCCATGAGAATTTTTTATCCTTCCTCCATGCGTAGTCACTGTTTCTGTAACCCTATTGTTGCATGAATCTCACTTGGGCTTCCTCATCCTCAGATGCATCTTCCTTAGATAGCAGCTTCTTGGCTAGAAGATCTAACTTATCGTTCAACTCCTTAACTACTCTGGATTCTCAAGCAGCTCTGACCTGCTCCACGGCACCTCTATCACCCCATGACTGTTTCCTAGCCATGTTCTTTAATATCTCCCAATATCTGGTATCTGTATTATTCAGAAAGAATCCGGATCCAGCTGAATCAAGGTTACTTCTATCGTGCTCGGAGAGAGCAAAATAGAAGATTTTCACTTGTGTTTCCTTATCCATCCCATGATGTGGGCATCTCCTCAGCATGACCTTAAATCTCTCCCAGGTCTCTGAATATGTCTCACTAGCCTGTTGAGTGAAATTGTGAATTTTTCTGATCATGTCGTTAGTCTTCTCAGGAGGGAAGAACCTCTCAAAGAAGACTTCCACCATATGGTTCCAAGACTCCACGAACTCATCGTCTAGATTATGTAGCCACTCTCTTGCTGCTCCCGCCAAGGAACTTGGGAACAGCTTGAGGTACAATGCATCTTGTGGAAACCTGTCTATTTTTACCATGTCGTAGTTTTCGACGAACTGGCTGATGTGTGCAACAAGATCCTCATTCTTCAGCCCATGAAACGCATTTGATTTCACCAAATTAATCAACGCTGGATCGATCTTATATGTCGGTATGGTGATCGCCTGCTTCTTTATAGGGCCCCTTTGAAGCTGATGAGGAAGAAGCTTTGATCTTCTCCCATATGGTCTGTGGCTCGGCTATGTCTTCTGGTTCAGATTCAGAATCTATCTCTTCTTGTTGCTCTTGCTCTTGATAATCCTCGTCTTCAGGTACCGGAAATGGAACCTCGGGTGCACGTTCCGCGTAGTTAGTACTACGCGTCTGCACCATGCAACGTACCTAAAATAGGAAAATTTAGTGCAATACAGTGCTTTGACGAGTATAATAATTATAGAAAAATGTAAAAATCTTTGAAATTGAATGAAAATTATAAAAAAATTGTGTCCTAGAGTGGCCGCTCGTAGCACTCAAAGTGCCAACAATTCGCCGTATCCCCGACAACGGCGCCAAAAACTTGACGTGTATTTTACTACGCGCTAAAAACGCAAGTATACGCGTCGAGTAGTACAGGCCTTTGTGAGGCCCGAGTCGAACACAGGGATACTCAAAATTGTCAGAGACTCCTACTAACTATTTGCGATCAGCTAAGCCGAATAACAAATTGGGGTTTGTTGTTAAAATTAAAAGAAAATAAAAACAAAATAAAGCAAACAATCGATTAAAGGTTAATTTAATCAATTCAAAGAGGTATCTTTAGGATTGCGGTTTCACCGCGGGTTTTCATTGTATTAGATTTTATATAATGCCTCAATCTTCTCTCTCTATCCGAGTAGTGGCCTGAAAACAGAATTGCCCACTGTCGTGGTACAATTCACTACCTATATCTAGGTCGGTTCCACCGTCGTAGTAACCTATACCCTAAACTAGGTGCATTAAAATCGACCTCTGGGTTTCCACCATTAAACTTACATCACCTTGTTCAAGGGATTTGTTAATTAATGTGAATTTCGTCTCTTTTCAACTGTTAATTCTTCTTTCAAAGTAATTAAAGGCATTATATTATCATTATGGTGATCAAGCATAATAATATAATTGAGAAAACGAAATCATACCACGGATTTAAGAGAAAAAGATGAATTACTATGATAAAATTGTCATACAATGATCTCCCGGGCTACTCCCAGTCCTAAAGATGGAGGGGATTAGCCCCGCATGTTCATCTCACACAAGTACATGGTAGAAATAGGGGAAATCATATGAAAAACGTGAATTAAAAGGGAAAACCCCTGAACGGAGAAGAAACGATTGATCCTTTGCGTAGAACACGTGCTTTCCCGCCTCTCGGTGGTGAAATCCGTCTTCAGCAGCGTCCGGATCGACTGGTATGAACTTCTGGCCTCCGTTCTCCTTTTTCCTCCTCCTTGAAACTTGTGCAATGGCTCATGAGATTCAATCCTCGTCTGGGCGGCCGTCATTATGTATAAGTCCCTAATTAGGTCGTTAATTAACTCCAGCCGTCCGATTGAGATCATTCTAAATCCAACGCATATCTGACGGTGTCGATACCATCGACGCGGGTCGATGGTATCGACCCAGTGTAGTAGCGACAGCCTTTCTTTCTTTTCATCCGCGTGCCTGAAGCCATCTCGATACCATCGACTTGGGTCGATGGTATCAACTACCCTGTAGCGACGGTTTTGTCGTTTTGTGTCGTTGTAGCCTCCATTCGTCGATGGTATCGACTTGATGTCGATACTATCGATAGCTTCTTCGCCAGCAACCTGAAGGTGTCTCGATACCATCGACTTGAGCGTCGATGGTATTGACTCTTTGCTGCTCCTTTCGGCTGACAACCTGCGGCCTTGTCGATGGTATCGACTTCCGTCGATGGTATCGACAGAAGCAGATACTTGTTTTTCCTGAAATACAACGACAAGATCAAATAAATCCACACGAATAGTAATAATGTGATAATTAATGCTCAAAATGATAAAACTAAGGGGATTTGACATAAAATGATGGCAAAGACCAAAATGGATGAATTATGCAACATTAACCATAAAAATGACTAATAAAAGCATAAAACACATATCAAACAGGTCTATAAATGCGACTCAAAATCATCGCATCAGTTATTCTTGGCATGGATTGGCTATACACATATCATGCTTACATTGACTGTAAAAACAAGATGGTAGTATCTCTCAACCTCATTCCTCTCCTATAGTGATCCCTCGGGGAAGCGGATTCTGTAATAATATAATAATTTTGTCTCTTAAAGCTAAAAAGCTCATATCTAAAGGATGTAAAGTCTTCCTCGCATTCATCTCAGAGTCCAGTCCTGACAATGGGCTTGTAGAAAGACTGGAGGTGGTACGTGATTTTCTTGACATATTTCCGGAGGAGCTTCCTGGGCTTCCGCCAAACCAAGACATTGAGTTCTCCATAGATCTTCTTCCTGGAACCACTCCGATTTCTAGGGCACCGTATAGGATGGCACCTGCTGAGCTTATGGAGCTGAAGAAACAATTACAAGAACTTCTTGATAAGGGTTTTATCCGCCCTAGCATTTCCCCTTGGGGTGCACCTGTCCTTTTTGTTAAAAAGAAAGATGGTTAGATGCGGATGTGTATTGACTATCGCATGTTGAACTAAGCTACCATTAAAAACAAGTATCCTCTCCCTCGTATTGATGAACTCTTTGATCAACTTCGTACTGCTAAAGTTTTCTCAAAATTTGATCTTCGTTCTGGCTACCATCAACTTAAGGTCAAAGATTCTGATATATCTAAGACTGCTTTCCGAACTCGTTACGGGCACTACAAATTTCTGGTAATGCCGTTCGGGTTGACCAACACACCTGGTGTATTCATGAACTTGATGAACAAAGTCTTCCAACCTTATCTTGATGAGTTTTTGGTCATCTTCATTGATGATATTCTGATCTATTCTGATTCTATGGAGAAACATCGAGAGCATTTGAAGTCTGTCCTTGAGATTCTTCGAGCCCAAAAATTCTATGGCAAGCTTTTTAAATGTGAATTCTGGATTGACAAAGTTATATTTCTTGGTCATGTCATTTATGGGGGTAACATATTTGTTGATCCTGCTAAAGTATCTGTTGTACTTGATTGGCAACCTCCTTGTAATCCTTCTGAAATTCAGAGTTTCTTAGGTCTGGCTGGATATTATCGTCATTTTATTCCGAATTTCTCTAAAGTGGCACTTCCTCTCACTAAGCTTACTCGGAAGGACGAGCATTTCATCTGGTCAGCTGCTTGTGAGTCTAGCTTCCAAGAGCTCAAACATAAGTTGACGTCAGCACCTATCCTTGTTCTACCCTCTGGCAATGAAGGGTTTGTGATATTCACTGATGCTTCCCGACATGGTCTAGGGTGTGTCCTACAGTAGAACGGGAAAGTAGTGGCCTTTGCTTCTAGACAGCTGAAACCCAATGAGTTGAATTACCCTACGCATGATTTGGAGTTAGCTGCCATCATCCATGCTCTCAAAATATGGAGGCACTACTTGTACGGGGCAACATTCGATATCTTCACCGACCATAAAAGCCTCAAGTACATTCTGACGCAAAAGGACTTGAATTTGCAACAACGACAGTGGATTGAGTACTTGAAGGACTACGACTTCACCAATGGTTACCATCCAGGTAAGGCCAATGTTGTTGCAGACGCTCTTAGTAGGAAAAGAGCTATTTGTGCATCCATGTATGTACCCGAATGGAGGAACATGGAGGACCTAGTAAGATGGAGACCGCAATTCCTGGCTGATCATATGCATGTCCATAACATCTCTATCACATCCAACTTGCATTCTGAACTTCTGGAGGCATAGAAAGCTAGTCCTGAGCTTGCAGATCTCTCCTATCTCCTGGCTAAACCTCATACACATCTGTCTGTGGGTCTTGATGGTGGTCTTTGATACAAGAACGGTATGTGGGTCCCTGAGCAGTCAGCTATAAAGACAACAATTCTTAGTGAGGCACATGGGTCCAAGTACACAGTTCATCCTGGCATGACGAAGATCTACAAAGACCTACAATGTCAGTTCTGGTGGAGAGGCATGAAGCACGACATTGTAGATTTTGTATCCAGGTGTCTGACATGCCAGAGAATCAAGGCCGAGCATCAAAGACCAGGTGGTCTACTGCAACCCCTCAAGATTCCGGAATGGAAATGGGAACATATCACTATGGATTTCGTAGTGGGATTACCCAGGACCAAGAAGGGATACGACGCTGCATGGGTCATTGTGGATCGTCTCACCAAGTCAACTCATTTTCTACCCGTGAAGACTACTGTGAAAGTTTCTGAGTTGGCCGACCTTTATATACGGGAGATTGTACGCCTGCATGGGGTTCCAGCGTCCATTGTCTCGGATCGGGACCCAAAGTTCACTTCAAAGCTATGGAAATAGGTTCAAGAAGAATTGGGCACCAAGTTGAACTTCAGTACAACGAATCATCCGCAGACAGATGGACAGTCAGAACGAACAATGCAGATTCTGGAGGATCTTCTACGAGCTTGTGTGCTTGACTGGGAAGGCTTGTGGGACCATTACCTACCTTTAGCTGAGTTCGCATGTAATAATAGTTATCAGGCGAGTATTGGGATGCCACCATACGAAGCTCTCTATGGCCGACCGTGTAGATCTCCATTACATTCGGACGATGTCGGGGAACACACCTTGATGAAATCCGAGGAGATGCAGCTGTATGCAGATAAAGTTGCAATGATTAGGAAGAGAATGAAGCGAGCACAGGATAGGTAGAAATCATATGCAGATGCTCACCGGCAGGAACGTCAGTTCAAGGAAGGTGATCATGTCTTTCTGAAGATCCGACCAATTCGAGCTTTGGCCAAGAATAAGAGAAAGCTCATTCCTTCTTATGTGGGACCCTTCAAGATCCTTGAAAGGGTTGGAGAATGTGCCTATTGTCTTGCCTTGCCACCGTAGTATAGTGTTATGCATAATGTCTTTCATGTATATAATATGAAGCCTTATGTCAAAGACCCCAGTCACATTCTAAATCATGAGCCTCTTGAGCTGAAAGATGATCTAACGTATGCTGAGTCACCAGTCAGAATTCTTGATTTCAAGACAAAGGAGCTTCACAATAATCGGCGTATAGATATGGTGAAAGTTCTCTGGAGCCACCATGATCAAACCGATGCTACATGGGAGCTTAAGTCCGAAGTCAAGCAAAAATATCCACATCTCTTTCAGGCAGCTTGAATTTTGAGGGCAAAATTCTTAAAAGGAGGAAAGAATGTGACAAAGTGAGTTTTTATAGTATTTTCTCTCTCTTAAAAGTTTTATTATCAAATTTGTTGACCAAAATACACTCATATACTTCCCTCACTTAATTGGACAAATATGTGTCACAAATTGCAAAAATATGCGAACCCTAGTATGCTTTTATGATAAAATACATATGTTAATGTATATAGTAAATAAACACATCAAATAATCGATTTTGGATCTCAAATTGATATCATAGTATGATAGTTACCTTATTAAGCTACCCCTAAAATTTTAGTACAATTGTACCACCCAATTAGGAGATATAACCATTTGAAATTAGGTGTATACTTGCTTTGTTCTCAAACTTTAGAACCTAAGTTTTGATTTAGTAGGATTTTTTTTGTCACACGGCCCATTAAGCTACTGGGCGCAAACCACTTAGCTAAAATTGAACCTCGGCCGTCCGATCTATGTCACGCGGACTCCCGCCCTGATCCAAGGGTCCTGGACCCGTCATCTACCTCCCACAAAGGGTGGGTAGAAGAGGTTGAATCTGAGCTCTAGCAAGATGCCAACTCACCCCCTATTTCACGAATATTCTTCAAATGGCCACCTCTGAATCATCAAGACGAGGTCAATCACACTTATCTCGACTCCCCTCGCCCTCGAAGCAGGGAGAACGACCTCCCCCTAATTTTTTTTCTCACTCCGGCGGCGACCGCGAAGCCCAGGACCCCCAACCAACCCTAAACCTATCACTGAGCCTATAAAAAGGCCCCTTGACATCACCGTCACCTTCCTTTACCTCGATTCACTTCCTCTCGAGCTTTAAACTTCCCCAAGTTCTCCAGTCAATCCTAGAACTACCCTGTGGCACCGCCGCACTACCACTGCTAGGTTTTCACACCTCCACACCCCCTCCTTCTCAATAACCTACTCTCCTCAACTCTCCAACTCCGGACGAAGCCGGGCGGCTGATTCAAACCAAGGACATGGGCCTGCTGCCTCTTTCTACTTGTCACGCCGACGACCCTCCGCCACGATCTGAAGACTGGTTCATGTGAGGAGACGTTGACCAGGACGGGGCCCAGGGCGCCTAGGTGGACCAACCTCCGAACGCCAAACCAGCCACCCAATCTTCCCTTGAAAATCCTAGGATCAACCAGAGCCGTTGATCCAGAAGGATCCGGACGTTGATCAAGGTAAAATCCTTTCTTTTATTTTTATTTTTATTTTTTTTATTTTCTTTTATCTAAGAAATGGTTAATCTTAGAAAAATCCTAGAAAATGCTAGGATTATCAGAAAATGTCAAACCTATATATCATTTTGATCAGAAAATTATCCTCTATCCAAATAAAATACTACCAGGACCTAGATCCGTTTCCTTTTCCAAAAGTAGTTGCTTAAAGCCTTAATGACCCCTTAATTATAATTAATTTTTGATAATAGTTTTCTTTGATGATATCTGACCTTCTAAGGTGTAATTAACCCTAGATAGAACTCTGTTTCTAAATAACTCGAAATCTTATTCTAAGATGACAAATGATCAAAGGAATAGGAGAAACCCTAGATCTAGATTCTCTTTCTACATGGAATTAAAGATATATATTTATAACAAAATTAATATCATTAGATGATAATTAGTGGTTATGATTGGTCTGAATCTTTAAAATGAACCCTAATGTTATGAATGGTTAATATGTTGAGGGTTACCCTCCCTTTTTCTCCAACCATCTTAGAAACCCTAATTTTTGGAAATATTCTAATTGATCAACTAAATATTATCTTTAATCCAAATAGTTTATGATGGATCAGACCTGATAATATTTGTGAACTCAATTAGGATATGGGAAATCCCTGATCTGAATTAAGATAACATAAAAGGAATAATAACTAAGAACATATCTTAGTCCTGGTCACATGGACCAATAGTAATGTTGTACCCTTGCTTTCTTTACAGGGTGACTAAATTCGTGATTGATTCTAAGTCTTTCGACATTTGATTGAACAAGCAAGTACATGGTCTTATAAGTATAAGACTAGTTTTCTGGTTGCCTATGCTATATAATATCTTGAATGTTGGTATTTGGATATGATTGTTGATTGATCTAGTATGAGTTATACTTCACCAAATTTAAGAGAAACATAAATGATTATGATGGGTTGTAGCTACTAGAGCACATAGCCTGGTGTGGATGTATGTTGCCTAACATGAATGTATGATTCCTTGGCCCATGTTAGATGTATGATGATATCCTATTGCCCACACTAGATGTAAGACAAGTGCAATAGGTGTAGTACAACTGCATCAAAATGAATATAATGGAAGGGTGTTTACTTGATTTTCTCCTTAAGAAATGATTTTATCTCTCTTTCCTTCTTTTTCAAATATTTTCCTTTGTGCAACCTTATTAAATGTAACATTTACCACGTACCAACCCTGCTGATGTTTTGTTTCTCGTATTTTCTAGGTGCAAGGAACAATTGACAACAAAATGAATTGCATGCTCAAAGTACCTGAAGGCAGAAAATAATGAACATGGAGGATGTATTAGATATATCTTTTCCTCTTATCTCATTTCTTGCTAGATGTTAGTTTATTTCTTTTCTTAGTGATCTTGAGGATGATTGAAATCCTATGTAATAAAGTTAACTTTCTCTAGAACCATATCTTCTCTCCATATGTAATGACTTTTATTATCTTTATGAATGAATGTTTGTGTGGCATTATACGATGATGTGGACTAGATCTTGACTTAATCTCTATTTTAGTTGACTACCTTAATATCTTATATTTTCCCTTTTGACATCTATAGATATGAGTGCACACATATCTATGAATGTCACTATGGAAAGTATATAGAAATTTGGGGACGCCACAGTATCCGTTATCCTGCCCTGGAAACACTACTATTGGTGGACATGTTAGCTTCTCCTTCAACAATTGGAAAGCGTGTTGGCACTTATCATCCCAAACAAAGGGCACACCTTTCCTCATTACCTTTGTTAGGGTAACACCACAACACTGAAGTTCTTGATGAACTTCCTATAGTATCCTGCCAAACACAGAAAAACTACAAACTTCTGTCGATGTTTTTGGCTGCTCCCATTCTATCACATATTCAACCTTATTGGGATCCACACTTACAGCCTTATCATATATCATGTGTCCAAGAAACGACACCTCCTTCAGTCAAAACTCGCACTTGCTGAACTTTGCAAAAAACTGATGCTATCTCAATAAAGTCAATGCCTAACACATATGTTGTTCATGCTATTGGCTATCTCTGTTGTACATTAAGATGTCATATATTAATACCACCATAAAATGATCAAGATAAGGTATGATCCTATTCATCAAGTCCATGAACGCTGCTGGTGTATTGGTTATCCCAAACGGCATAACCACAAACTCATAGTGATCATACCTCATCCTAAAAGTCGTTTTTGGCATGTCAACTGCCTTGATCCATAAATGGGGATATTCTAACCTCAAGTCTTGAAAAGACTGCAACACCCCTCAACTGAATAAACGGATCATCTATCCATGGAAAGGGATACTTATTCTTGATCATCTCTTTATTTAACTGCCTATAATAGATACACAACCTCATAGATCCATATTTCTTTTTGACAAACAAAATGGGAGTGTCCCAAGGTGAGGTACTTGGTCTGATGAAACCCTTAAAAAGCAACTCTTGCAGCTATTTCTTCAACTCTTTCATCTCAGATGGCGCAATTCTATGATGTGTTTGAGTTATCGATTGGGCTCTCGAAACTATATT
The DNA here is from genome assembly GCA_963693085.1 of Alisma plantago-aquatica. Lineage (NCBI taxonomy): Eukaryota > Viridiplantae > Streptophyta > Magnoliopsida > Alismatales > Alismataceae > Alisma > Alisma plantago-aquatica. Next base: position 314,028,586 of record OY856410.1, read on the forward strand.
GATCTAAAAATCAATCTCTCTAACTGGAGGAACACCTGGGAACTCATCAGGAAACACATCCTCGAACTCACAGACAACTAGAACCTCCTAGATACTCAAACACCTTGCCTTGGTATTCACCACATGAGTCAAGAATGCATCATAAACTTGTCTTATTAACCGTTCTTCCATCATTGTTGACAGCAAACATGTAGGTAGAATCTTCCTATATCCTTGGAAGATCCATGTCACATCACCATCAACAAATGTCGCCACTTTGGAACTACAGTCCAACACCTGATACTTCTCTAAAGTGTTCATTCCAAGGGTCACATTGAATCCATGCATGTCAAGTGGTATGAGATCTAATTGTATGATGTGTCCAGAAATAGAAAGGACACAGGAAGCATACACCTCCCACAGCTTAACGGAACCAACCAAAGGGATTTATAAATGAAGACTATCATCTCTATGACTGACAGGAAAAGAACAACTAGCAATCAACTCTCTAGTGATAAAAGAGTGTGTTGCACCTGGTCAATCAAAACAAATATAAAGCAAGAAGAAGACAAATCTGAATGAAATAACTACATCTGACCTATCACAACTCACGGGTTGACCACTCCTTTTGGATGACTCATCATAAAGAATCAAACCATTTCCTATTTTTCTCCCCTTCCTCTACTGTCTTGCCCAGAAGAACCATCTTGTGACACCTATCCATATCCTCTACTACTATTTAACTACTATGACTGTTGTGACCCCTACTGACTCTATCTCGATTGTTGATTAACCTCTTCATCCTTTATTGAAAAAATCGCTTCGTATGCCCAACCTACAAAAATTGTAACAAGTCTTGATCTCATACCATGGCCTAGATGTCCCTATCACCAAACTAATGCACCACTATGGGAGCGTGCTAGGGGAAAGCTATGGCCTCTACATCTTCTTGGTGACCAGTGTGATTGACTTGCCAGTTTTTGTTGTGGCAGTAGTCCTAAAATCTAGGCTTCTTGAAGCCTCTAGATGATTATCCTTGATACTGTGGATGCCTCTTTTTATCTTTCGTCTCATGCTTCTCCTCTACTAATCACTCTACACTCCTGATTGACTCCACAAACATGGTGAACTTCTCTCTATTCTCTAGAGATGCCACCAACATTTTCAAATCTATACTTAAACCCTCCTCAAACTGTCTGATCCTCTCCTTGTCCGTTGCTACCATATGAGGACAAAGCCTCTAAAGCTCCATGAATTTAGCTTCATACTCGTTGCTCGTAATAGATCTCCGTTGCATCTTCTCAAACTATGTGATCTTCTCATCCAGGTGTGTCTTTGAGAAGTAACGACTCATAAACTCCCACCTAAACAATTTTCAACTAATCACCACTCCAGGCATTTTATCCTCCTCAATGGCCCACCATTAACAATCCCCTTCAAAAGATACACAACATGCTTCACTTTATCATGTTCATGGATGTTGAGGATCTTGAAGGCCTTCACTAACTCGGTCAACCACATATCTATATCTATCAGTTCCAACGTTCCTGCATACTCCACTGCCCCTAGATGCCTCAACCTTTCAAAGGTCTTCCCAGAACCTAAAGACTCCACATTCGGGATTGCCTCTTTCGCTTGGGGTGAGGGCATTCTATCCACCATATGCATCATCGTGGCCATGAATTGTCCAAACATTGACTCAAAAGCAGGATTGGCCATAGTTGCTAGGTTGAACCAGGGCTACTCATGCACTCTATCCACCCTATCCTGTCTCCTAGAACCACCACTAGGTACAGTAACACTACTCTCAACAACATGTTCTTCATGTAATGTAGACATCTTTTCTTTTCTTGTTCTTCTTCTACATAAGCAGAAGTTACCATAAGATATACTAAAGGACACTAGAACATACATAACCCTAGTCCTATGTCCCTATAGACTCAGCAAACCTAGATCTCTAATACCAACCAAACTGTGACATCACCCAATGCCATGCAATGAGATTACTCAAAACAAAGTACGTAATTATCACTAACAAACCACATTAACACAAAACTAGGTAAATTAAATCCAATATCACAGATCCACCTCAAGTGGAAACATATTACATCTGTGTCCACAACTTACTGTAACATATCTCATGCCTAAAGATTATTACATAACACAATTCACTAGCTCACTAGCCACAACCTATTACATACAACAACATGTTCACACATACATGCCATATATGTACAATCATGGCATACAACCCAAAAACATTGTCTTCATATAAAACATCTACAAAACAACCCAAGGACCTGAGAGTATTGGGATGACACATAGGACTATACAACAAAACACTAGTAGCATATCCAACTTTCAAACAACTACTGCTCCTCTTGTTACTCAGCCGCAACCGCATGATCCCTACCTCTTCATGAACAACCACCTAAAAGATGTGGAAACCCACGGGGTGATACCAAACGTCCCATTGATAGATATAATCTTCGTCGACGTATATTATAAGATACATAGATAATATTGGGCAAATTAAATATTATAGGTAGATTCAACTCAATTATATAAGCAAGGCAAATAACACTACATAAGTAGTTTAGGTATCTACAATTGAGCATTAGAACATCTTATGCTTTTAGAAGGAATATAAAGAACATGTATAACATTTGATTTCTTTTACAACATTATAACTCAATAAATTAGTACAAAGGATAGGGAAAGGGGTCATCCAATGTGAATCATATTTGACCCTAAGCAAATATACTACAAAATTGTATCACATCTTTTATTATGCCAAGAGGATTTGAGCCACACCAGTCCAATCCAACTTACCACTACTAAATTAAAATCAGTTCCATACAAGATCAATGGAAGAGCCAAAATCCATGATCTTCTCCTACACCACTTGGTCAGTTCGAGTCTGCACCGCTGATGCATGCATTTGGAGTCGATTTTACAGGCCTAATTTAGGGTTATTTTATGCCATTTTCACCATTTTCTTGATTATTATTGCATGGATTACTTCGAATGGCCAAGATATGTTCTTTTGCATCAAATCTTGCCTATTTTGAAGTGTGGAACCAATCTAAACCACTTTGTCCAAGTGTATGCTATCTTTGTCTCTCATCCTTTCTATGCTTGTTAGTTAGGACTTCAAATTGGTTGTATGCTTAAGATTTTGCACTTAACATAATTTGAAGGTCATATCTGTCTTGTGAGATTTGTGAAGATCTATTCATCCCCCCATCTAGAGCCGTTGATCCAACACTTATGACCATTATCAACATATGATTTCTTCCTGTCTTGTGTTGCCTTCAACTATTGTTGAATTACTTTGATTTTCTCTATCGTCTGCTACACAAGTTTGTGACCTAGAAGCTGATATTCACCCATTTCATGCCAACACAACAAAGATCTAAAATTTATCCCATACAAGGCCTCAAAAGGTTCCATACAAATGCTTCTATGATAAACTGTTATTATAGGCATGCCATCCCAATTGCCCAAAAACTGCACGACACAAGCTCTCAGGAGATCTACCAAGGTTTGTATGGTCTTTTTAGATTGTTCATCTATTTGTGGATGAAACATTGTACTAAATTTAACTGAGTACCTATAGCTATGTTCATGCACTGCCAAAAGCGACTGGTGAATTGAGGACCTCTATCTGACATGATGGTATATGGGACACCATGCAAGAAAACAATCTCATCAACATAAATCTATGCAAGCTTCTCTTCTATGTATGTCATCTTTACAAGTAAAAAATGCATTTTTTTTGTTAACCGGTCAAATATCACCCATATGGTGTGATGACCTTTGGCTATCCTAGGAATAATAGCCACAAAGTCCATCATAACGATCCCATTTCTACTATGGTACAGGTAACAGTTGTAAAGTTCATGCCAAATTTTAATGATCTACCCTCACTTGTTGGCACACATGACACCTTGCAATGAATTTAGCCATGTCACACTTTAGGCGAGGCCACCAATATAAGTCTTTTAGATTGTGGTACATATTAGTGCAACCTGGGTGCATAGTGTACATCAAAGAGTGAGCCTCTTCAAAAAGAATCTTTCTTAGATCATCAACATATGGAATTGCAACTCTGTTGTAGTAACATGTTGTCCCATCCTCTAACTTATGAAAACCATCATGCTTCTCTCTACCAAACTCTGCTTGAATCTATTGTATCCTATTATTACTCTATTTTGTATCTCGAATTTGCTACCTCAACATAGGCTTCACCTGTAACTGAGCCAACAAACCTACCAATAAGGAGACTTCCAACTTTGCATTCATTTCACACACACACTAACATGTCTCTCTTGTGGCACACCAAGGAACATATTTGTGCCTTATCAGTAGATGACGACGATGTAGACTTCCTACTCAGAAATTTTTCCACCATGTCCACCTTCCCTGGATTAGTCTATGGTGCAATCATAATCTTTGATTAACCCCATGCAGCGATGCTGCCTCATATTCAAGTCCTTCTTTGAGAAGATGTATTGCATGCTTCTATGATTTATGAAGATCTGACACTTCTCATCGTACAAGTAGTGTCTCTAGATCTTCAGAGCCTGGAAAATTGCAGCTATATTTAGATCGTGGGTGGGATAGTTCTCTTCATTCTTATTCAACTGTCATGACTTGAAAGAGATCAAATTCTTGTCTTGAATCAACATACAACCCAAACCATTCTTCGAGGCATTGCAAAAGACTATGTAGCATTTATCCTACCCTAGAAACATTACTATTGGTGGACGCGTTAGCTTCTCCTTCAACAATTGTAAAGCGAGTTGGAACTTATCATCCCAAACAAAGGGAACACCTTTCCTCATTACCTTTGTTAGGGTAACACTGCAACACTGAAGTTCTTGATGAACCTCCTATAGTATCCTGCCAAACATAGAAAAACTACAAACTTCTATCGATGTTTTTGGCTGCTCCCATTCTATCACATATTCAACCTTATTGGGATCCAGACATACACCCTTATCATATATCACGTGTCAAAGAAACGACACATCCTTCAGCCAAAACTCGCACTTGCTGAACTTTGCAAACAACTGATGCTATCTCAACAAAGTCAATGCATAACACATATGTTGTTCATGCTATTGGCTATCTTTGTTGTATATTAAGATGTCATCTATTAATACCACCATAAAATGATCAAATAAGGTATGATCCAATTCATCAAGTCCATGAATGCTGCTGGTGTATTGGTTATCCCAAACGGCATAACCACAAACTCATAGTGATCATACCTCATCCTAAAAGTCGTTTTTGGCATGTCAACTGCCTTGATCCACAAATGGTGATATTTTAACCTCAAGTCTATATTTGAAAAGACTCCAACACCCCTCAATTGAATAAATGGATCATCTACCCATGGAAAGGGATACTTATTCTTGATCATCTCTTTATTCAATTGCCTATAGTAGATACACAACGTCATAGATCCATATTTCTTTTTGACAAACAAAATGGGAGTGTCCCAAGGTGAGGTACTTGGTCTGATGAAACCCTTATCAAGCAACTCTTGCAACTATTTCTTCAACTCTTTCATCTCAGCTGGCGCCATTCTATGAGGTGTTTGAGTTATCGATTGGGTGCTCGAAACTATATTGATCTCAAATTCAATCTCTGTAACTGGAGGAACACCTGGGAACTCATCAGGAAACACGTCCTCGAACTCACAGACAACTAGAACCTCCTACATACTCAAACTCCTTGCCTTGGTATTCACCACATGAGTCAATAACGCATCATAAACTTGTCTTATTAACCATTCTTCCATCATTGTTGACAACAAACATGTAGGGAGAATCTTCCTATATCCTTGGAAGATCCATGTCACATCACAATCAACAAATGTCGCCACTTTGGAACTACAGTCCAACACCTGATACTTCTCTAAAGTGTTCATTCTACGGGTCACATTGAATCCATGCATGTCAAGTGGTATGAGATCCAATTGTATGATGTGTCCTGAAAAAGAAAGGACACAGGAAGCATACACCTCCCACAGCTTAACAGAACCAACCAAAGGGATTTCTAAATGAAGACTATCATATATATGACTAATAGGAAAAGAACAACTAGAAATCACCTCTCTAGTGATAAAAGAGTGTGTTGCACCTGGTCAACCAAAACAAATATAAAGCAAGAAGAAGACAAATCTGAATGAAATAACTCCATTTGATCTATCACAACTCACGGGTTGACCACTCCTTTTGGTTGACTCATCATAAAGAATCAAACCATTTCCTATTTTTGTCCCCTTCCTCTACTGTCTTTCCCATAAGAACCATCCTGTGACGCCTATCCATATCCTCTACTACTATTTAACTACTATGACTGTTGTGACCCCTACTGACTCTATCTTGATTGTTGATTAACCTCTTCATCCTTTATTGAAAAAACCACTTCGTATGCCCAACCTACCACAATTGTAACAAGTTTTGATCTCATACCATGGCGTAGATCTCCCTATCACCAAAACTAATGCACCACTATGGGAGCCTACTAGTGGAAAGCTATGGCCTCTACATCTTCTTGGTGACCAGTGTGATTGACTCGCCGGTTTTTGTTGTGGCAGCTATCCTAAAACCTAGGCTTCTTGAAGCCTCTAGATGATTATCCTTGATACTCTGGATGCCTCTTCTTAGCCTTCGTCTCATGCTTCTCCTCTACTAATCACTCTACACTCCTGATTGACTCCACAAATATGGTGAACTTCTCTCTATTCTCTACATATGCCACCAACATTGTCAAATCTATACTTAAACCCTCATCAAACTATCTGATCCTCTCCTTATCTGTTGTTGCCATATGAGGACAAAGCCTCTAAATCTCCATGAATTTAGCTTCATACTCGTTGATCGTCATAGATCTCTGTTGCATCTTCTCAAACTATGTGATCTTCTCATCCAGATGTGTCTTTGAGAAGTAACGACTAATAAACTTCCGCCTAAAAACTTTTCAACTAATCACCACTCCAAGCATTTTATCCTCCTCAATGGCCCACCAGTGGCCAAAAATCCCGTTCAAAAGATACACAACGTGCTTCACTTTATCATGTTCATGGATGTTGAGGATCTTGAAGTCCTTCACTAACTCGGTCAACCACATATCTACATCTATCAGTTCCAACGTTCCTGCATACTCCACTACCCCTAGATGCCTCAACCTTTCAAAGGTCTTCCCAGAACCTAAAGACTCCGCATTGGGGATTGCCTCTCTCGCTTGGGGTGAGGGCATTCTATCCACCATATGCATCATCGTGGCCATGAATTGTCCAAACATTGACTCAAAAGCAGGATTGGCCATAGTTGCTAGGTTGAACCAGGGCTCCTCATGCACTCTATCCACCCTATCTTGTCTCCTAGAACCACCACTAGGTACAATAACACTACTCTCAACAACTTGTTCTTCATGTAATGTAGACATCTTTTCTTTTCTTGTTCTTATTCTACATAAGCAGAAGTTACCATAAGATATACTAAAGGACACTAGAACATACATAACCCTAGTCCTATGTCCCTATAGACTCGGCAAACCTAGATCTCTAATACCAACCAAACTGTGACATCACCCAATGCCATGCAATGAGATTACTCAAAACAAAGTACGTAATTATCACTAACAAACCACATTAACACAAAACTAGGTAAATTAAATCCAATATCACAGATCCACCTCAAGTGGAAACATATTACATCTGTGTCCACAACTTACTGTAACATATCTCATGCCTAAAGATTATTTCATAACACTATTCACTAGCTCACTAGCCGCAACCTGTTACATACAACAACCTGTTCACACATACATGCCATATATGTACAATCATGGCATACAACCCAAAAACATTGTCTTCATATAAAACATCTACAAAACAACCCAAGGACCTGAGAGTACTGAATGACACATAGGACTATACAACAAAACACTAGTAGCATATCCAACTTTCAAACAACTACTGCTCCTCTTGTTACTCATCCGCAACCGCATGATCCCTACCTCTTCATGAACAACCACCTAAAAGATGTGGATACCCATGGGGTGAGACCAAACGTCCCATTGATAGATATAATCTCCGTCGACGTATATTATAAGATACATAGATAAGATTGGGCAAATTAAATATTATAGGTAGATTCAACTCAATTATATAAGCAAGGCAAATAGCACTACTTAAGTATTTTAGGTATCTACAACTGAGCAGTAGAACATCTTATGCTTTTATAAGGAATATAAAGAACATGTATAACATTTGATTTCTTTTACAACATTATAATTCAATAAATTAGTACAAAATATAGGGCAAGGGGTCATCCAATGTGAATCGTATTTGACCCTAAGAAAATATACTATAAAATTGTATCACATCTTTTATTATGCCAAGAGGATTTGAGCCACACCTGTCCAATCCAACTTACCACTACTAAAGTAAAATCAGTTCCATACAAGATCAATGGAAGAGACAAAATCCATGATCTTCTCCTACACCACTCGGTCAGTTCGAGTCTGCACCGCCGATGCATGCATTTGGAGTCGATTTTACAGGCCTAATTTAGGGTTATTTCATGCAGTTTTCACCATTTTCTTGATTATTATTGCATGGATTACTTCTAATGGCCAATATATGTTCTTTTGCATCAAATCTTGCCTATTTTATCATGGTTTATGAGATTTTATACTAATCCCAGGCTTATGCATGATTTTATATGCTTTTCAGGTGCTAAGTGTGCAAAGAAATCTTGGTGCCACCTAAATCACAACAGAGAGGCAATAAAAAGTCATCACGCTATCTCAATGCCACCGACCCTTCTCGTCGGTGGTACCGACTTAGAAGAATTTTAGACCGCGATTGAGATCTAGCCATCTTGGTGCCACTGACTTCTATTGCTCGGTGCCACTGACATTGTTGATTTATAGATTTTTGTAGGATCACAGATCTAACGGTCCACATTATTTCAAGGGTCTACGACCTAATGAGGGACGAACGAATCGAGGAGTATCATACGCTACACGCACATGAGATGAAAGAGAGAAGAGGAGCGAAGAACAGAGCCAGATTGCATCCGGACTATTTGAGAACCTCCAACAGACAAATTTACTACTAGAAGGCTGCAATTTACGCACTAAAGGAGGCAGATTGTCTGCCCACACTTCCATCTGAGGGGTTACTCGAGTTTCTCCATGTTCCCCACATTTTTCTATTCTTCCTTCATTTTTGCAATGTTGAAAACCATGTGGGGCTAAACAAACCCCTTAATTCCTTAAGACCTAGGAGTAGCCTGGTGAACCATTGTATCCACTTTTGCATGACTTAGTTTAATTTTCCTCATAGTCTTAGATATCTATGCATGTGAATGCTTGCTCTTGTGTTGATTGATCACCTTCATTAGAAATCATAGGCGAGTAATTAATCTGATACGAGAATTAAATGCCTAAAACCCATGCATAAACATCATCCTATGCATCCTTTGGTAAAGGTGATGTGCGGTTAGTGGGAAGAAACCTAGAGATTGATCGTAAGGCACCTAATCTAAGATTTAAAATACTACAAACGTGGATTTGGCTTAGATTTAGGTAGTGAATTGTACTGTGGGAGCGGGCAATTCTTGCTACTAGCTTCCTATCTGAGATAGAGGTTAATTTATACTAAAATAGGTACAAATAAAATACAATGGGGATCCGTGGTGAAACTAGTGTTTCTAAGGAATTCCATCATCATTTGATTTAATCAAACCATTTTCAGTTTAATTTTCTTTTGTTTTCTTTTAAAAAAACCAACTCTCTCAAATTTAATCGGTCTAGCTGATTGCCAGTAGTTAGTAGTAGTCTCTAAACAAAAGTCTCCCTGAGTTTGAATCGGGCCTCATTTCACGTATATTACGTGACAGATACACTTGTGTTTAGACACACAAAAAAATCGTGTCAAGTTTTGGCACCGTTGCCGGGGAGACGGCAACGTTCAACACTACGAGTGTTGCGGATGGCCATTCTAGGCCACCTTTTTTTACTTTTACTCATTAAATCATTAAATTTAAATTCATACTATTTTTCATGATTAAGTGTCAGAACTAATATTTTTTTTATCATTCAAGTAGTAGTGTATGGTGGCCACCAGGACAATGAAATACAATGGTTCTACCTCTGAGATCCCCGTTGTAGACGACGAGATAGTTCAACCCCTTGTTGAAGGCATTCCCATTGCTACCGCAGAACCAGAAATGGAAGAGGACGCAACAACTGAAGAGCAGACGATATGGGACAAAATCAAGGCATCATCCTCTATAGAACATATGGGCCCGACTAAGAAGCAGGCGATCAACATACCGAATTACAAGATCGAGCCAGGGCTTATAGAACTAGTGAAGATGCAAGCTTTCTACGGCCATGCCCATGAAGATCATGTCGCCCACATTAGCAATTTCGTAGAAACATGTGACATGATCAAGGTGGACTGGTTCCCTCAGACGACCATATACTTAAAGTTGTTTCCATCATCTCTGGATGGCAATGCTAATGAGTGGTTGTGCAACCTCGAGAAGGAATTTTTCGAGATGTGGGACCAAATGGTGGACGTTTTCTTTGCTCGTTATTTTCTACCTGAGAAGACAAATTACATGGTCAGAAAGATACACAACTTCAAGAAACTGATTATTGAATCATACTCTGAGGCATGGGAGAGATTTTAGAACATGCCGTAGAAGGTTCCATATCACAGGATTGACTTGGAGAACCAAGTCAAGATGTTCTGTTTTGGGTTGAACTTGAATGACAGGACCACTCTAAACAATGCAGGTGCATGGTTCTTCTTTAACAACTCACCGACAAAGTGTCAAGAAATCTTGTTAAACATGGAAAACAACCAAGCATAGGTCAGTGATAGAGACCGCCCAGAGCAGATAAAGAGTGTGGGGGAGTCCAAGGTTATTTCATCCTTGAATGCAAAGTTAGACCTTATTGCAAAGAAGCTACTTGAGAAGGATGATCATGTTTCTGAAGAGGAAGAGCATGTGAAATACGTGCGTCAGTAGGGGTACCACAATAATGACTACGCATGGAGGAAGGACCCCAAGTTCTCATGGAAGGATCCAAACAACTTCTTGCAGGATCCAGATCAGCAAAATCAGCATAGGCCAGTGCAGCAGCAGTGCCCAGTGGAAGAAGAGAGCACTAATGATATCTTGAACAAAATTGTGAAGCAAAATGACATGTTTCTCAATAATGTTTAGTGAGACCTCCAGAACCACAGTGTGCAGATGAGAACTTTTGAGACTACATTATCTCAACATGCAGTGGATGTAGCCGCACTGAAGAAAGTGTCACATGAAGGGTTTCCAGGAAATATTGATGCCTCAACCGGGAATCAACAAGTGAAGGCAGTGTTGCTAAGAAGTGGGAAGAAGATGTTGACTCCACAACCCACGGCTATTGAAGTAACCAAGCCGACTAACAGTGTAGATCTAGTGGTAGAGCCAGTACAAGAAGAAAAAGAGGCAGAGACCACAACGGAGGAGCAGACCAAGTAGTCTGAGGTGGAGATTAGGATGTTTTATGTGCCACCTCATCAGCGGACATAGACACTACAGGTCCCTTATCCTAATAGTCTGAAATCTACAAAGATGGATCAACAGTTCCAGAAGTTTCTAGACAGTTTTTGGAAGCTTTTGGTGAACATTCCATTAGTAGACACCATTGAGGAGATCACATCCTATGGCAAGTTTTTAACAGGCATAATCAATAAGAAGAGGAAGATCCCAGATGCTGAGGTAGTGGTACTTAGAGAGAAAGTCAGTGCTTTCATTCTAGGTACACTGCCACCTAAGAGACAAGACCTCAAGTGCTTCAAAATCACCTGCTATATCGGGAAGACCAAGTTTGGTGATGCACTATGTGATTCGGGGTGAGTATCAATTTGATGCCTTTAACCACTTTTAAAAAGCTTGGACTAAAGACATCTAGGAAGATCTGCATAACTATCCAATTGGCGGACAATTCTGTGGTAAGGCCTTTTGGTATCTGTGAGGATGTTCTTGTAAAGGTGGATAGATTTGTATTTCCCATAGATTTTGTAGTGATAGCAATGCAAGACGACCATGGCAATGAGCTTCTACTGTGAATACCTTTCCAAGACACAACTGATATGATCTTAGAGATGGGCAGAGATCACTTAACCATGGGGATCAAGGATGACATGTTTGAGAGAAACATGTTGGGTAACTCAAACTCATCAGATGATCATGAGCAATGCAATGTGATGACACATAGGGATATCAACATTTTGCTATGTTTGGGACAAACATTCTTGAATATGGCACATGTGATGGCAAAGGTGGATAGGGATACGCTAGCTGTAGACATCATGGAGAACACCAAGGTGGTCTCACTTGTCAAGGTGGTGGGATACCCAGATGATGAGAAAGAGGAGCTGATTTCTTCTACTGCATAGGATGACATGGAGGATTCTCTAGTCTTGATACATCCACAACTACCTCTAGAGGCATACCTCATGAACATCATGGATGATTGCATGAGGAGTCGGTCCTTGGAGGAGTGTGCAAGGCTACTGAAGGTCTTGTCGTGCTACTATTCTAGATATTTTGAGGACTTGGGACCATTGCCACCATCGTTGGTCTCTTCACTTGTGAGCCCGCTGGAGCTAGAGCTCAAGCCGCTGCCCCCTCACCTCAAGTATGTGTTTCTAGCGGCTGAAGAAAAGCTACCGGTCATCATTTCTTCATCATTGAGTGAGTCCGAGGAATTGCAATTGATTGTCGTGCTTAAGTGCCACTATGGTGCATTCGGGTGGACGGTAGCCAACATTAAAGGAATCTCACCTACACTATGCCAACACAAAATTTGGCTAGAGGAAGGAGCAAAGCTGGTCATACAGCCTCAGTGTCGCCTCAACCCCATCATGATAGAGGTAGTGAAGAAGGAAGCCATCAAGCTACTGTCAGCAGATATCATTTGTACTATTTCTGACTCTATGTGGGTAAGTCCGACACAGGTAGTGCCTAAGAAGCGGGGAATCACTATCACTACTAATTCATCTAATGAACAAATCACAACTAGATTATTGACAGGATGGCATGTTTGCATTGATTATAGGAGATTGAACACAGCCACACTAAAAGATCACTTTCCACTATCGTTTATTGATCATATTTTGGAGCGACTCGTTGGTTTCTCCCACTTTTGCTTTTTAGATGGATATTTGGGATAAAATCAGATTTCTATTGAGCCCAATCAGATGAAGTCTACCTTCATGTGCCCTTATGGCATGTTTTCCTATCATCGCATGCCATTTGGGTTGTGCAATGCGCCCACGACGTTTCAGCAGTGTATGATGGCAATTTTCTCAGATATGGTGGAGAGGTTCCTCGAGGTTTTCATGGATGATTTTTCAATCTATTGGGCATCTTTTGACGAGTGATTGCAACATTTGGATAAGGTTTTACAAAAGTGTGAGGACACACACCTTGTGCTTGATTGGGAAAAATGTCACATGATGGTTAGCGAGGGGATTGTACTGGGACACAAGGTGTCTAGTAAAGGACTGGAGGTAGATCCAGTTAAGATAGAAGTGATTTCTAAACTTCCTCCACCATCTTCGGTGAAGGCAGTTAGGAGTTTTCTAGGTCACATCAGGTTTTACCGTTGGTTTATCAAGGATTTTTCAAAGATCTCTAAACAATTATCTGAGCTTCTAGAAAAGATTGTGGAATTTAAGTTTGATGAAAAATGTTTTAGAGCATTTGGGATTTTGAAAGAGAAGCTAATATCCTTATCGGTTGTGCAAGCTCTGGATTGGAGCCAACTATTTGAGTTTATATGTGATGCATCAGATTACACGGTAGGGGCTATGTTAGGACAACGTATCAACAAGGTCCCTACAGTCATTTATTACACATCTAAAACTCTTATTGACGCACAATTGAATTACACCACCATGGAAAAAGAACTCTTGGCTTTGGTTTTTGCTTTTGAAATTTTATGCAATACCTTGTAGGAGCTAAAGTGGTGGTGTGGACGGATCACGCAGCCATCAAGTACTCACTGCCAAAAAAGGATGCCAAACCTAGACTCATATGATGGATCCTTTTATTGTAGGAGTTTGATATTGAGGTGGAATACAAGGCCGAGATTGAGAATGTGGTGGATAACCACCTATCTAGGATAGAGAGGGTAGATGATAAAGACTTTGACATACCCATCCTAGAGACGTTTCCCGATGAACAATTATTTTCTCTTAATCATAAGGACCCTTGGTTTGCTCATATTGTATCTTGAAAGGAGTTGCCAAATGATTGGGGGTATCAAGAAAAGAAGAAATTTTTTCATTCTCTGCGTTATTACTTTTGGGATGATCCTATTTTGTTGAGATAATGCATGTATGGTATTTTGAGAAGATGTGTGCTAGAGAGAGAGTATGAGAGTGTGTTGAAACACTGTCACACTCTACCTACAGGAGGGAACCACGCTAGTTCTTAGACAACTGCAAAGTTTCTAGAATGTGGTTTGTATTGGCCAACGTTGTTTAAAGACACATAAGACTACATGCGGAGGTGCGACACGTGCCAATGGTCTGGTAACATATCCAAGAAGAAGGTGATGCCCTTGAATGTGTTCCAAGAGGTAGATGTTTTTGATTTGTGGGGAGTAGATTTTATGGGACCCTTTGTGTACTCTAATTCCAACCTTTATATCTTGTTGTCCATTGACTATGTGTTGAAATGGGTGGACACAATTCCAACCCTCACCAATGATGTCGCAGTTGTATGAAAATTTGTCAAAGATCACATTTTTAACAGGTTTGGAGTGCCTAGGATGATCATTAGCAATGGGGGAACTCATTTCACCAATCACAAGTTTGGGGCACTCTTGAGCAAGCATGGAATGACGCATCGAGTGGGTACACCCTATCACCCACAAACTCAAGGATAAGTGGAGATATCAAATAGAGAGATTAAGAAGATCCTTGAGAAGACGGTGTCGTCAAGTAGCAAAAATTGGAGTGAGTTATTGGTTGATGCACTTTGGGCCTATAGGACAGCCTACAAGACACCGATAGGAGCTACACCCTTTAGGCTAGTCTATGGATGGGCATGTCATCTTCTAGTGGAACTCGAGCATAAGGCCCATTGGGCACTGAGACGACTTAATTTTGATCTTGATGAAGCCAGGAAGACGAGAATGTTGGAATTGAATGAACTTGATGAAATAAGATTGAATGCCTATGAAAATGCTAGATTGTACAAAGAAAGGACAAAGCAAATTCATGATTGGCATATAGATAGGAGAGTGTTCTATCTGGGAGAGAGTGTTTTGATTTTCAATTCTATATTAAATATGCACCCTGGGAAACTTAGGTCTAGATGGAATGGACCCTTTGTTGTAGATGAACTATTCCCACATGGGGCTGTGAGAATCAAGGAGGGAGAGAGAACCTTCTTAGTGAATGGACAGAGATTGAAACACTACTTTGGGGAAGATTTCACTAGGAAATAGGATGAGGTGAAACTCATCTCTCTCATTTGATCTTGAGCTTTGGATATGTCTAGCCTAGGACGTTAAACAAGGGCGCTTGTTGGGATGCAACCCAATGTTTTGTGTCTTCTTTACATTCTATTTGATTTATTTGGATGCATTGACACTTAGTTTTTCATAATTTTATATAAAAATGATACCCTGACCCATTCGTTAAGTGTGCAATTGTGCACAGGGTCGGTGCCACCAAGATCCAAAGTCTGTGGCACCAAAACCGGTTCAGACAAAAAGCTAAACTCACAATAAACTCTTGGTGCCACTGAATCACCTAGTCGGTGCCACCGAGCTTCTAAAGAAAGTGCAAAAATGACATCGAGTTTTAACTGATAAGGCATCAATGCCACCGACCCCCAAGTCGGTGGCACCAATGATTTTTGGGCCCAGTTTCACTGGTGAGTTCAGTGCACCGAAGGCAACACGAAAAAGGAGTCGGTGCCACTGATTACCCATCTCGGTGCCACCGACAGATGACATCAGCAATTTGAGTGCCACAACCACCGACAGATCAAATGAACAAGCATCAATGATTGGTGAAACCAATCCATGTACAAGTCGGTACCATTGACACCGTGAGTTGATGAAACCGACACCCGAAGATCCGTGAAGTGCAGATGGAGCACCGACGACCGTCGATGCATCGAGGCCACAAATTCCAACCAGGATCAGTGCCACCAACTCACCTAATCGATGCCATAGAGAATGTGACAAATGATCAGTCTAGGCTTATAAAAGGAGAGGTGTGGAGTTCATTTTACTCACACCTTCAATCTCCACTCCTCTCCCACTTGAACAAGAAGCACTAGTGAGTATTCAGGACTTCTCCGAGCATCAAGATCGTCATCTTCTCCACCCCTTCTTTCATCATCAAAATGGCAAGAACAGCTAGAGCTCCCGCTGGCCTCACACCCCACCCAAGGATAGTGCATCTATCAACTAAGGTGAGGAAGGTGTATGAGAAGTTGGCCAAGAGGCCATTTGCCACGACGAGATATGGTGATTGGAAATTGATAGAATACATGGGCTTCATCGAAAACATGGCGGTGGTGCACGAAGGGCAGTAATTCACCGACGGGTTTGGCGACCCAATTTTTGGCGGGCTGGCCCACGTACCGAGAGATAGTCCTCGAGTTCATGGCTTCTCTTGACATCTGTGTGGTGCTCGACCTTAGCTTCCCTGTGAGGAATTAGTGGAAGGAGGGGAGAGTCTACTTCCACCTCTACAATGTGAATCACTCAATGACCCTCCCTGCCTTCAATCCTATCTACAGTTGTCTCCACTCCAACATTTGCCAACCAGAGAACATCGACTACAGTGCCATCTGGGCAAACTTTGTCACTGTACCATCCGGTCAGAAGATTAGCTTTCACCATAGCTCCCTGTTTGACTTAGAGCATCCATTTGTCCAAGTTTTGTATTGGATGCTCACCAAAACCCTCTTTGCCAAGTCTACACAGGGGCATGTGAAGGCTCAACAGGTGGATTTTTTTTCCTCTACCAGCTGCTCGAGAAACAGTCAATCAATTTTGGAGCTTTCTTCCTCAACCACGTGATGACGACGAAGAGGAATGTGAAGAGGAACGACCCAATTATTTTTTAGGGACTCATCACCTCGATCGCCCTACAACTCATACTAGACCTCTCCATACTAGAGTCGATGCAGTCTCAGTTGCGAGTCGACCATAGCCATTTCAGGGCCTCCAGCCTGATCTGCGTCCACCACCAAGCCATCTTTGTGATTTGCGAAGACCTTCCATGAGCGGCAACTCCCTGACCCAACCTTCAACATCAGAGATGTGGTCCACTATAGGTGGTCGATCATGTAAGTAGACGAAGTATCTTCAGATGACGATAGAGATGAGAATGACGAAGAGCGCAACGGAGATGACAATGAGGTGGAGGACACCACTCCCATCACTCACCACATTTCTCCGAGGAAGTGTCCACGACACAATGAGGCCTCCATATCTTCCACCCCACCGCCCTCTCAGCCATGAGAGGATGCATATTCCATGACGGGCATGCACAAGATGCTGCAAGACATATAGACACATCAGCAACAACAAACAACATCACTGGCAGGCATCTAGGATGTCCAAGGAAGGGTGTACACAAACTAGCTAGCCATCTACGACAATGAGCGAATTCTTTTGGCCAACCAAGAGAACATGCATCAGTGTCTACATCGGATGGAGAACTACCAACATCCCTTCTTTGACCACTACTGGAGCTAGGGATACTTCAGGGGTTACCAGATGCTGCCCGATATGCCTTCCATAGATCCAACATTCTAGGGGATGTTCCCACCATTGGACCCCACAAAGCCACCCTTGGACCCTACATAGCCACCACCATCATTTTAGATGGGTATCACTATTCCACTTCTTAAGTTGGAATGTTGACTATGAGGTCATAGTCATATTCAAGCTTGGGAGGGGTGTTGGAATAGCTCTATCTTAGTTTTTCATATCTTTTTAGCATTTTGTTTTCTTAATTTGGTAAATTAGGTTTCTTTGAGTGTTTCTTATGTAGGATCCATAATCTATCTAGTATAATCTATGGATAAATTACATGCATGGTTTCAACTTAGTGTCTATCTTTGGCCGAGTGCAATAAAAAATGAAAAGAATATATGTAATTTTTTGGGGGTTATGCTTATCTTGTGAGGAGTTGAGTAGTATAACTGAGGAAGTGCTTGAGTAAGTCAGCTTTAGGATATAATAACATAAATGGCTATCTTAATTATCTAAGAAAGTGGTTGACATGTTTGTGGAGTCCAAACTGACCAAACACCAATGGGACCTTGAACTGAAATTTAAGAAAGAAATCCCTAAGTTACATTGTACACAGGTCATTAGAGAGGGACACATGATCTTTTCTGAGGGTTCTGTAATTTACTCGTTTGATCTCATCCACCTCATATACATTCATTTGACACTCCACCATAGGATGACTGAGCACATTCTATCATTCTAGCTTTTGAAAACATACTTGCATTGCATAGTAGAATTACATTATAGAGAAAAAAGTAGAAAATCTACATGCGCAACCAAATTTCATTTTTCATATAATGTTATCATGTACTTAGTTTCTTCCAAAACACAAAAAAAAGTGAGGATTATGCCCATACCCTTGAAAAAGAAGAAAGTAGCATGGTATAGAGGAAAAATTCCATAAAAGTCCATCATGATGAGAAGAGACTCATAAAAAAAGAAAAAAAAAGAATAATTAGTGAATATGGAGCATAATTGAGAAATAAAGGAGAAAGGGCATACTCTCACCTCAATAGAGGAAGAACTAATTCTTGATGTAGTTTGTAGGTATTTTGTCCCACCCTGAGATGATATGTTTATGCATTCATCATTTCACTTCAATCACTAGACATTAGGAGCATATTTCAATTTTCAGCATTATAGTTTCATCATCCTTTTGATTGCATGAATGATTTAATGTGCTCATGAGTCTTCCATAGCCACCCATTCATCAACCTATTTCTCTTATCAGTAGGCCGCATATATGATGGTCTCCTCATATATTCTGATTAGGAGAACTACTTCCATGTAGATGGTAGGTAAAAAAAAGGAGCAATGTAGATAGGAGATCACACGATGCACCGTGTATGAATCCAAAGAGTCTATCATGTTAACTGCTTTACTTGATAGTGATACATTGATTTAGGGATAGACATCTTTTATAGAGGTTCTTGGTAGCTTTTAGAGTAGTTGGTGTTCAGGGGTCAGTAAGGGTCGGTATGAGGACCAAAAGGTAAGAGAGACCTAGATATAGTTTATGTATTAGTGTCCTTTTGTTGACTTATCTCAATCAGATCCAAAGATGGTGTTTCTGAAGGATGAGAAAGATTCAAGCTTCGGGGAGTTTGATGCATGCATTTGGAGTCAATTTTATAGGCCTAGTTTAGGGTTATTTTATGCAGTTTTCACCATTTTCATGATTATTATTGCATGGATTACTTCTAATGGCCGGTATATGTTCCTTTGCATCAAATCTTGCCTATTTTATCATATTTATGAGTTTTTTTATTAATCCTGGGCTTATGCACGATTTTATATGCTTTTCAGGTGCTAAGTGTGCAAAGAAATCTGAGTGCCACTCACCCTATATCAGTGCCACTGAAATTGCAACAGAGAGGCAATAAAATCATCGTGCCATCTCAGTGCCACTGACCCTTCTCGTCGGTGGTTCCGACTCAGAAGAATTGTAGACCGCGATCGAGATCTAGCCATCTCAATGCCACTGACTTCTACAGATCGATGCAACTAATGTTGTCGATTTACATATTTATATAGGATCATAGATCCGACGGTCCACATTATTTTGTGGGCCGTAAGTGGGTCTATTACCTAATGAAGGATGGCCGAAACGAGAAGTATCGTACACCACATGCATGAGATCCTAGAGAGAGAGGAGGAATGAAGAACAGAGCTGAAGGCCTTGCATCTGGACAATTTGAGCACCTCTGACAGACGAATTTGCTGTTGGAAGGCCGCATTCATGCACCAAAGGAGGAGGATCATCTGCCTGTACTTCCATCCGAGGGGTTACTCGAGTTTCTCCATGTTCCCCATGTTTTTCTATTATCCCTTCATTTTTGCAATGTTGAAAACCATGTGGGGCTAAACTCTTTAATTCCTTAGGACCTAGGAGTAGCCCGGTGAACCATTGTATCGACTTTTGCATGATTTATTGTAATTTTCCTCATAATCTTGGATATATATGTGTGTGAATGCTTGCTCTTGTGTTGATTGATCACCTTCATTAGAAATCATAGGTGAATAATTAATCTAAAAGGAGAATTAAATGCCTGAAACCCACGCATAAACACCATCCTATGCGTCCTTTGGTAAAGGTGACGTGCGGTTAGTGGGAAGAAACCTAGAGATTTATTGTAAAGCACCTAATCTAAGATTTAAACTACTACAGGCATGGAGTTGTTTATATTTAGGTAGTGAATTGTACCGTGGGAGCAAGCAATTCTCACTACAGGCTTCCTATCCAAGATAGAGGTTAATTTATGCTAAAACTGGTAAAAATAAAATACAATCGGGATCTGTGGTGAAACTAGTGTTTTTAAGGAATTCAATCATCATTCGATTTAATCAAACCATTTTTAGTTTAATTTTCTTTTGTTTTCTTTTAAAAAACCAACTCTCTCAAATTTAATCGGTCTAGCTGATTGCCAGTAGTTAGTAGTAGTGTCTGAATGAAAGTCTCCTTGAGTTTGACTTGGGCCTCATTTGGCCTATATTACGCGACACGTACACTTGCGTTTAGACGCATAAAAAAATCATGTCAACCGCAGTGACATACAATCAAACTAAAAACACAACAAGTTATAATCAAAGCTATAGTACTATAGAGACAACAACTCACATTCAAGGCTATGGTCCTGTAAAACACTTAGCCTCCTTGGTTCATTTCACAATGCTAGAAACCAGGGTATATAACCCAATCACTGAGGTACAACCACAATTATCCTTTATCACATCATATCACATGCTTATCACCGAGATCCGACTGTAGTCATTCTCAAAACACTTGGAATCAAAATGTCAAGGACACATGGTTACCTGCACCTTGTGTACTCAAAAGTATGTGCTCTAGTTTTCCCTTGGGAATGTGCGTTTCACCATCTAGCAAAATATTGATGTTGAAGATGGATCTTATGGCACAATACAACTATATGATTAGGGTTTCACTTGATTAGTTAGGCCAATTGAGTGTCTTTTAGCATCAATCAATTTGCAACGTATAAACCCTAAACAATTTCTACAAAGAAAAGGGAATAATACAACCCCATAAGATATAAAATGTATAAGGTGCAAATTTATCACAATATCACTTGATGTCATTTCCATTCGAGGCCATCAACATATCACACAACCATACAAGGCTATTGCCATCATTGCACTGTTATGGGATATTAATCCCTCATCACAACACTAGAGGATAACAGATCACAGTAGGCATTAAGCCTCTATCACGCCATAAGACCTATCACATCATTGTGATCTCAACATGCCTCATCAAGGCTCATACTCATCACTTATGTCACATCACATATACACCATAGAAATCATTAGCTATCACATTCATTTACCTGTATGGTTAGGATTAAACAAGTAGGAGAGAGAAAATATAATCACATGCAATTCATCCAAACAATCTCAATAAGTATAACATACCCTCGAGTTTGGGTTAGGGTTTTGCACACATAGCCGATTAGAGTTTGACATTATAAATCAACCATAAAACCCTAGTTTTGTTACCTCCCACATGTTTAGAGTGTGTTAGGTTAAGCACTATTGAATATGATTAAGCTTCATCTTCGTATCATCATGTAGTGTCCCAACATGTAGCGTAGTGACCGATTGGTTTAGTTGTAGCGACCTACATGAGTGTAGTGACCATAGGTGGCTAACACCTTGTTGCAACCACAACATTAGGTGTAGCAACCATGAGAGCTCATGGGTATGTGTGTTGACCATTCATCCAAGATGTGTTGAGACCAAATCACATCTTCACCCAAGGTCCAAAGCCCTTTGACCACAACATAAATCAAACAAAGTAGCGACCAAGCAAGCAACACAATATTCTGAATGAAAGGGTGGCAGTGACCAAGCTAAAAACATAGGTAGTGCACACTACCCACCCATCCTACATAAAAAAAACCACTCAAAGCATGACTCATTGACCCAAAAAAAACCAACCCAAAGGCAAAGGCACATCGACCACAACAATAACTTAGGTGGCAACAAAACACATGAATCACATATGAACAACGTCCAAAAACATCAAGGAAAACATGCATCAACCAAATTAGGTGTAGAACACCAAGAAGACCTAACACTACCATGTTCAGTTCTCTAGGAAGCATGAACACCAAACCCCAGAAGAAAAATCCATCACGAACGAACAAGAAACAAAACTAGGAGAGAGGAGACTGAGCTCCAACCTCAAGAAAATTGATAAAAATTCAAGTAAAACATAATGGCCGAATCAAGCATGGTGATAAAACCAAGGATCATGATTAATGTAGCAATTACACTTCAACATCACTTAGAAGTCATGCACATGAAATTAGAGTTTAGGGAAGAAAGCAATCGATATAAGAACATTAAAAAGTCATGAACCCTATATCATTACCAAATCATCAATCATCTTACTATCACATTTTATAGATGAAATCATGAACATGCAAACAAGGTTATGGTACCAATAATAGAAGGGGGAGAAGAGATATATAACCCACCTTGTAGAGAATGAAGATCCAAAGCTACAAGCTCTAAAGAGAGAGAAAGAAGATTCAACTGGGGTCAACTCCATGGATACAAGGTCACCTCAATAGAGAAGAACACCAAGGTCAAAATAAAGCTCAAGAAAGAGTATGAAAACCCTAGGTTGAATAAGAAAAAGAAAGAAGAGACCTTCATTTCACATAGGTACGACCATGGTAAAACCATAGTCTTAGACCTTTGTGAAAAGAAGATCTTCAAGATAGCCACCATGGTTGCACCATAGTCTCATGGATGAGAAGGAATAGGCAGGGTGTCAAGGGTTCTAAACCACTAACTAAGAAAAAAGCACCAAAGATCGCCACAAAGAAGATGATAAAGCCCTAGATCACCACATGCAAGTCTGATCAGCCACAAAGCTCCAAAATTAGTCCTCTTTTTCTCCTCAAAGCTCCAAGGATGAACATAAGGGAGAAGAGAAAGAGTAGAGTTGAAAAGGATACTAGTGCATGTGAAAGAGAGGGGTTATATACTCAATGTAGAAGGGAAAGAAGAGGGTTATCAGGTGTCAACACAAGAGGGCACCAAAAGGACACTTGTCCACCAGGGAAACAGCCATCCAACCACCGTGTAGCTACCACTACACTAGGTCACCCACTCAATATTGTCTAAACACTCTACGAAAAGACAACCATCATCAATAAAACCTCTCTTAGGTCACCACGGTCGAAGAAAACAACACCTAGGGAAAATTTTATGGTTACAACACTCATCTAAGATTGGTGTTGAGGTAGCAACACACATAAAACCTAGAAAGGTCAATACACAACAACAAGGAAAACCCTAGTTTCACCATGTGATGTCACATCATCAACCATGGTCCAAGAAGGCATCCCTCAACATCATCTGTAACGATCCCGCCTCCCGGTAACCCCCAATTAAGGGAGACCAAAAGGTCAGTGTCATTATCTCAATTAACATGATCAAAGGTTCGACAAATAATCAATAACAAATAACAAATTTTACCAACTAAACTGAAAACGGGTATAAAATAATACTTTGCATACCTTTTCCAAAACTAGGATATCTACATCTATCCGCATCCGGAGTCTACTCTGACTAATCCTCCTTTGTACTTTAACTCTTAGTTAATTTCACATATGTCGCTCTATTGTTTATCCTTTTCAAGCTTGTACCTAAAACTCCGACAAACAAAATGTCAGTCAGTATATTAGAATATGCCAGTATGTGGGGACAACCAAAAGTTTTCACATATGGATAACAATCTAATTATCACAATCAAGTTAATTAACAAGCCAATTTATGCTTTTCAGTATGACATTCTCCACCGCTTTTGCCCTAACCTTGGCATACCCACCTTAGGGTTTCTTTTGCCAATGACTTAAGGTCACCTTCTCAATCCCGAGCTTGGTGCCTGAGGTCCCCCTTCATAGCGCTCGTTAGTCATTCAATATCATAGGCCACTTTCTCATTCCCAAGCTTGGTGCCTGGGGTCACCACTCATGGTGCCCATTGGTCTACCCATCTGGGCTTGACCTTTGGCATCATCCATCAAGGTGGCATGTAGGTGCGAGAATACACACTTCTATTATTAATGTGATAGTCATAGTGACTTTATGATTTGCAAGTATGAACATCTAAACTGATAATTAGCATTCAATGTGGTTAACCATCTGAAAAATCCTTGGGAAACTAAGGAGGGTATTGATAATTAACCACATACCTGTCAGGCAGACTTAGGTGCAGGAAAAATCCAAACAAGCAAGTAATCCAAAATCAAGCAAGCACACAATTCAATCCTGAAATTGCATTCAATACCTTTTTATCAAAATCTATTCAAACTATCTTGCTACTTATGGTTTCTATTCCCTTTTAGGGTTTCTTCCTCTTTTTAGGGTTCACTTTACAATTAGGGTTTTACTTCCCTTTACTCTTTTACTATTTTAAACCCTAATTATCTCATCTATTTTTCAATATTAAGGTTATCTTAACATCATATAACCCTATTTTTGGATTAAAGGCACCATTAACCATCAATTAAGTTCATTAAGCTTCTTTTAAATTAAAGCTACTGTTTTTATCCTTTTAATCCATGACAAGATCATTATGCGCATTTATCATCAATTTATAGTTCATTATGGTCTAATTCACATATGAACTCTATTTGTCATTAATTCTTCCTTTATTCATTAGAAAAACCGTAATTACTCCATTAAGGGTATTTATCCACAATTAAGAACTTTTATAGTTGAAATAGCTTAGAACCATGAAAACTCAGTTCTATAATTATATTTTCAGATTTAACCCCTTAAAACCCATATTTTCCCAAATTAGGGTTTCTAAACATAATCATGTGCATAAAACCCTTAAACAAGCATGAGGCTACCTTTTTCTAAATTAACTCTCTCTTTTATTCTTAATAGGTTAATATTTCTCAGAATTAGGCAAATTAACCTAAAATAGTCATTAAAATCGAGTTCCATATCAAATTAGGGTTTTATCACAATTGAATACAAGAAAGGTGATAACTTGGTGTACTTTTCCAATTGCAAGCAATATCAGGTTCCAAATATATTTTTAATAGATTCTTCACGTTTTTATGATCAACTTTCATGTATAACATGTCCTTATTCGACCTACCAATTGTTTACTATGAATTTAGCAAATTAGTTACCTTTCAGCCAATCGATGGCTGCCACGTCGGCCCCTTTTATTTTTCTGGCGATTTCCTTCCTTGGCTTCCCGGATCCGCCGCTTGGATCTAACTAGCTGTGAACCCGGTTGCACGTTCCCCACTTCTTCTTCCTCGCATGGTCGGGGGAGCCCGCCTCCCCTGTTTACTCTGTAAAACAGAGAAACAGAGGCGACCGTTCTCCCTTCTCGGCCCGCCAACCTCAGATGGTAACCTCATCTCCCCTCCTCTGCCCGGCTCCGCTAAAGGTGGTTGGGGCCTCAATTTCCCCGACGTCACTCAGACATAGCCTCCTAGTTTCCCGCCCCTTCAGTAGGTTCACGGTGATGGTAGGTGCAAGAGGACGCACCTATAGATGCAATTGTCAGTGCAAATCCCCTGGCGGATGTTGGCCGAACACAATGGGAAGCTTTTGTCATTTCGTTGGGGTCAAATGCCCCCTATATATATATGCAGGTCGACGAGGTGGTCCCAAGAAGCTTTGGACATTTTTCTTGGGGTCCACAAAACTTACCAAAACCTAGGTCTTCTAGGTTTGGAGTCCTCTCTGTATCCACTGGACTAAATTCCATAATGGCTCATCCATTAACTTGCAAGATTTTGGTTTTGAAAAGTTCACCCTCTCATCATCCTATTTCCTTGTTCGACTGAGGAAGATGAAAACACAGTTTCCGTTGAATCTGAATCCAACGGCTGTGGTGTTTCACGTTTATATCAAAATAGATCTAATAATAACTTTACTCTACACTTTATGAATTTTGTAAAATCCATATCTCCCAAACCGAGTGTCCAATTAATCTCAAAGTTTGAGGGAAACTTAATGAAGACTTAATCTACCTCTATTCCAAATGTGGGCTCCTTATCTAAAAGAAAACGTGCCTTTTTCTTAGGTGCAAGATATTACTCAATTATGAATATTTATCACCTATTTTCTCTTTCATTTGCTATAAAATTATTATTCTGAGTTCCTTGAACCTCAGGAACCTTAATGGCTCAAAATACCCTCTTGGTAATATTTCTTTAGCCTATTTCCTTATCTTTCATCCTTTTCTTATTATCTTATTTTTTTCTTATTAAAATATGTCTTTTTGAGGATTTCTCTTTTATTTCTCTTTTATTTTCCTCATTGGTATTCCTTTTAATATTAAGAATGCTTTGGATATGAAAATCCATCAAGGATATCTTAATTACACCTCTTTCCACTTGTTTTCCACATATTTCCATTGTTTTCAATTTCTTTCTTAATAAAGAAATACTTATTTGATATTTTCTTCACAATCTTGGACTCCTTGGCACCCAAGGAACCTAAGAGGCACGAAATCCATCCTTGGATTACATTCTTTTTCTTTCCATTAGTTTCCACACCATTCTTTTCTCAAAAATTCAATTATTCATTTACTGATTGAATTTCCTTGTTATTGGTCCCAATAACCAATAAAGCCCAAAACACAATCATAAAGGCTATTGTAAACAAAACTCATTTATTCAAAACAAATTATATCAGTATTTGTTCCAATTTCTTTAATATGAGAAATTACATTTCTTACCAAAAGAACCCAAAATTTGGGGTTGTAACATCCTTCCCCCCTTATAAGAATTTTGACCTCAAAATTCCACCAAGAAAGCAAACAAACATGATAAGCCTTTCTTATGTCCATTAGGGCTCCCATGTGGCTTCACCCATTCCATGGTGCATCCCAAGAACCTTCATCATCTCATATTCTTCCATCTGAGCTCTTTCTTACCTTGGTATATTGAACCCTCATAGGTGACTCAGGACTTTTCAGCCTCTCAAAAAGCGGAATAGGTTTAGGGCTCAGCACATGGCTTAAGTACCTCACATAGTGCTCTAGATCAGACTCATGGAACACATTATTCATCATGTTATCCTGAGGGTTAAGGCTAAACACAACCATCTCCACCAATCCATCTCAATAGACCCATCTATCGGGGACTCAGCTTTCTCAGTTTTCGCTTAGAGGGGTCAGATTTTCACATCACATATTCTTTCACAGTGGACTGCATGTCAGTCTTCTTTGCATCAGCTCTCGACTCATGTTACCCCTGGGATCTCTCTCTCTCAGCCATTACATGATCAAAGTGAATTCATTTGCACACATTGTGGTTCCTTTCTGATCTTGGCGAGGCCTCCTTCACCAACATCATCTTAATGAAGTGGTGACAGACACAACCTCCCTATATAACTTCTTGCATCCCAATAAAGGCTATGGTGGTTAACTTCACATCTTAAGAACTGTCTCTTTGTATCACCCTGATTGAGCACACATGCTCTCATCAGACTCTCTAGTCTGGATCATACTAACCATTAGTATGGGGTGCTAAACTATACTATCATCGAGTCCCTCATGTATCTACTTCCACCTCATGGAAGTGAGCCCTTAGGTTATACTCACATCATGGTGCAGTTGAACCATATTTCCCTCCTACAAGTAGTTCAACCAAATCCGTCCCTTGACAACATTCTTTTTCCTTATGTTATCTAGGTAAGGCGATCTACCATAACATGTATTGCACCTTGACCTTCTTGGTCTAGGGAAGACTTACCACCATATCTGTAGTGATGAATTCCCATTCCCTCTCGAGGATTCTTTAACCTATAAGTCAAAGCACTGGGTTACTGGTGTTTGTCCTTCACCCTTGGCTTGCATGGCCACATGCTACATGCAACTTCACATCAAGTAGCGAAAGTTCTACTATCACTTACTATCTTTGCAGTTTCACGGCGATGGTGATCTTAAAATCATGATTTCCCGTATCTCATGATTCCTCAAGATTGATTCCTCAGAAGCACTAAACCACTCTCATCAGGGTTTTATTACCTTCCTATCCAAAGAAGTGCATTTGAGGTTCTATCACCATCCTTTCATTATATCACGGACTAGACTGGCTAACCAAACAACCATTAACTTGTTCAACCTATCTTGTTACATTCAGGTGTTAGCCAAAACACATCTTCTTCCAAACTTAGGGTTAGCCAAAGAACCTCAACTTCTTCTAGCTTCTAGCTAAAATAGGAAGCTATATCATAACCAGCGCATCCATTACCAGTTCACCTCCTTAGGTGTCAGGTAATGTTGAAGACATACACCTGCATGTATTCTACCTATCATCTCATCTCAAACTCTAAGTTTGTCTTCATCAAGAAACTCTGAGCTCATCCTCATGGTGATCAAACTCAACCTTGGTTAACTTGCAAATTCCACATAGCTCATGCTAAAAACATCCTTATAAGATGACTACCTTATTTCTCTTAGTGTTGGTAAACCATCCATGTATTATTCACTCCACCAAGGTATGCTATCATCTTTGTCCTCCTACCTCTTAACAATGTTCCAACTCGCATCATCTTTTATCCTTGGTGTATGGCATGCGTACTGCCCCATCTCTCCCTCCCATAACAATAGGAAATAAGCATTTTGTGGCCGTCCAAACACAAAGTTCTTCCTGTTCCAAGAGTAGAGATGGCACATCCCACCTTGCCAGTACACCTTCAAATTTAGGTTGAAATGTGCCAGCCACGTCTCTACATCACAATCATATCGATATCAAGGTTTCTTCCATGGAGAACTGGTCTCGAGCCTACTAGGGTTTACATACAATCCTTGGTCATATCCTCTAGGTCTATAGGGTGTTGGAACTTTTGGGGTTATCTCTCTTCCCTTATGCATCCAAAGAGTGCCCTACTCATCTGCCCTTTGGGTCCCATGAGTTCATGAAGGTGATCAATCTCCTAACCCATGGCCCTCAGACAATGATAGTTGTTACCTCCTGACCCTATGGTCATGTGCAACTAGGGAATTAGGCAACTCGTACTTCCATTGGTCTTATCCCTACCTGACCCTTGGATAAACTTAGGATTCTAACATAGTACATGTTCAACTTAGAACCTTCCCCCAAGCCTTCATCATCTCTCTCTGCATTCATGGGTTGTCTTTCATCCCTTCACAGGGGTCATGACAACCTGGCTACCTTGGTCAGGCCCCATACTGGTTACCTCCATGGTATCACACCCACATGCACATCGAGATGGTTATCTATGGGTCTAAAAGTTCATTCTTGTACCATGCACTCATCACTTAGCTTCTCAAGATCATATGAAACCTCTTTAGGTTACCTCAAAATCAACAAACTGGTATACACCCTACAAAAGGGTCCCTCTACCAGGATGGGAGGAAACTACACCTTGATAACAAAGGTCTTAAGCGTCCTTATGTTTAGGGTCTGCATCCACATGAACATGCCTAACCCAGCAGCTACTAGGACACAAGCAGACTACCTATTAAACCATGTTAGGTCATACTTGTTCTCTTTCCTCAATATTAGATCAACTTAGTCGTGAGGAGTTCATCAAACATACCCTTAACTTAAGGGATTTCCTTTACCTCTACACATGAGGATTATCGTGCTCAAAACTATAGAGACTCAAATCTCATCATGAGCATCAGATACACTACTTCCCCTCTTAGGCCTAGGAACCCTAGGTTCTCCTTTGGATATCCAAATGCATGCTCAATCTCTTAACCACAAATCAAGAATGTCCAAGGTATGTCATGTACTCCCATGATCCTTTTATATGAGCAATACCTCAGAGTTGAGTCCTCCTCAAGGACATCCAACTAGGTATAAACCCTCACAGCTAGTTACTTAAACCTCCTCAGGGTCTAAGACACTCTTTATCTCATCCAGCAGGTAGCCACTTATACCATAGGTACCATAAGTATCATCCTCTCTCTAGGGTTTTGTTACTCTAAAGATAACCAAGATATCATCAACCTCCAGGGGTCAAGCATAGGGCAACCACTATCATCCACTTAGGTCGCATCATCCTAGACTCCCCAATTTTCCTCATATCTTCGAGTCTAGGCTTCTAACCTTCCTGCTCGGGGTCCTTCTCTCTCTCTCTCTCTCTCTAGAGCTAACCTTACAAACATCCCCAATAATAGAGGTCATCCCTCCATGAAGGATCGATCTCACAGGAATATCTCTACGCGGGTGAAGCCTATGCTCAACTTATGATTGCTCATGATTATCCATAGCCCCTTATGCTTATCCCATAAGCCATCCATATTGTCCTACTAGCCTTGGTTTTAACTTACTGCTCTTACTAATGATGTACTCTGGGTGCCTATTGTGCCCATATAAGCTCATGGGGTTTCCATAGGTTCTTCTCCAACCTCATCAATGATGGAGCCATACTTCACTCTAACATGCACGACCCTTCCTAGTGTTGGGTCACCAGAGGTACTAGGTCATCCAACCTTTCATGGCTCATACATCATCCAAGGCATGTCTATCCAAACGCCTAGTTTAACTCATCATGCCATCTCTCTCTCTATCCTTCACTTAGGGTTAGGGTTAACATCATCCTCAGAGGATGTGCTAGGTCTCTACTTGTAATGGAGATCTCTATCTCTAAGACTAACTCTCTTTATTTATCCTCCTAACAAGAAGGTCTAGCCTTAGGTCTCTCGTGAGGGTAATGGAAACTCGTGTCATATGACCAAAGCATGTATCTATTCTTTAATTTGCGCTTAATCTATTAAGCTTATGTCCATGACATTTTATTTATATGCTTTTCATTAATTTGGTGGAGGATTCCTTAGACCTTATTAACCTTACCCATACATCAAGAGGGTGAGGAGAAGAGAGAAAACCCTAATCCTTAAGGTCCTTAATAGAATTTGAGTTGAGAAGGGATGAACAAGATGAGAGAGTCCTAAAGGTATCTTATTTTGAGTCATATCCTAAGACATCAGCCAGGCAGTCACACAATCTGGGAGTCCTCGTATTCCGACTAGCAGTGCGGAGGAAAATATTGCCAGCCCCCAGACGTGATCCTTTTCTAGACACCTCAGTCTTTCAGACAATCCTCTAATAACTCCCTTGGTTCTATGGAATTTGTAAAATTTAATAATTATTAAAGATTAAATGAGGAACCTATGCTCTGATACCAATTGTAACGACCCCGCCTCCCATTAACCCCAATTAAGGGAGACCAAAAGGTCAGTGTCGTTATCTCAATTAACAAGATCAAAGGTTCGACAAATAATCAATAACAATTAACAAATTTTACCAACTAAACTGAAAACTGGTATAAAATAAAACTTTGCATACCTTTTCTAAAACTGGGATATCTACATCTATCTGCATCCGGAGTCTACTCTGACTAATCCTCCTTTGTACTTTAACTCTTAATTAATTTCACATATGCCGCTTTACTATTTGTCCTTTTCAAGCTTGTACCTAAAACACTTACAAACAAAACTTCGGTCAGCATATCAGAATATGCCAGTATGACAATCTAATTATCACAATCAAGTTAATTAACAAGCCAATTTTTACTTTTCAGTATGACATTCTCCACCACTTTTTCCCTAACCCTGGCATACGCACCTTAGGGTTTCTTTTGCCAATGACTTAAGGCCACCTTCTAAATCCTGAGCTTGATGCCTGGGGTCACCCTTCATAGTGCCCGTTAGTTATTCCATATCATAGGCCACCTTCTCATTCCCGAGCTTGGTTCCTGGGGTCACCACTCATGGTGCCCATTAGTCTACCCATCTGGGCCTGACCTTTGGCATCATCCATCAGGGTGGCATGTAGGTGTGAGAATACATACTTCTATTATTAATGTGATAATCATAGTGACTTTATGATTTGCAAGTATGAACATCCAAACTGATAATTTGCATTGAATGCGGTTAACCATCCAAAAAATACTCAGGAAACTAAGGCGGTTATTCATAATTAACCACATACATGTCAGGCAGACTTAGGTGCAGGAATAATCCAAACAAGCAAGTATTCCAGAATCAAGCAAGCACACAATTCAGTCCTGAAAATGCATTCAATACTTTTTTATCAAAATCTATTCAAACCATCTTGCTACTTATGGTTTATATTCCCTTTTAGGGTTTTTTTGTAATGAATCTGCCTCTCGGTAACCCCAAATTAAGGGAGATCGAAAGGTTGATGTTGTTATCCAACAAGATCAAAGGTTCGAAAAATAATCAAAAATAATTATGAAATTCTACTAACTAAACTGAAATTTGGGTATAAAATTAAATCTTTACTTAACTTTGAAAAACTTTGGAAATCTATCTACCCAGAGCTTGAATCTACTTTATCTAATCCTCCTTGCACTTTATGTTTTAATTTCACAATGTGTCACTTTACCATTTGTTCCTTTCAGGGTTGTACCTAAAACGCTGACAAACAAAACGTCAGTCAGTATATCAAAATATACTGGTATGTGGGGACAACCAAAAGTTTGCACATAAGGATAACAATCTAATTATCACAATCAAGTTAATTAACAAGCCAATTTACACTATTCAGTATGACATTCTCCACCACTTTTTCCCTAACCCTGGCATACCCACCTTAGTGTTTCCTTTGCCAATGACTTAAGGCCACCTTCTCAATCCCGAGCTTGGTGCCTGGGGATCACCACTCATGGTGCCCACTAGTCATGCAATATCATAGGCCACCTTCTCATTCCTGAGCTTGGTGCCTGGGGTCACCACTCAAGGTGTCCATTGGTCTACCCATCTGGGCCTGACCTTTGGCATCATCCATCAGGGTGGCATGTAAGTAAGAGAATCCATACTTCTATTATTAATGTGATAATCATAGTGACTTTATAGTTTGCAAGTATGAACATCCAAACTGATAATTTGCATTCAATGCGATTAACCATCCGGAAAATCCTCAGGAAACTAAGGCAGTTATTCATAATTAACCACATACCTAATTTGTAGATTCAATAAGCTAATAATGATTCGAAGAAAGCAATTAATCCAAGAAGCATTTCAATAATCACAGAATTCCTAAAAAGCATACGTAACCTATTTACCACACTATGCCAAGAATATATCTATTTAATTGACTTGGATTCACTTTCTAGGGTTTCTAATATGAATTGGGGTTTTATTAGGGTTCTTTTGATCTTTTTAAAACTCTCCTCATATATACCCTAGAACAGCAGTTCTAAGTGCAAAACCTTCACATATTTACATTAAAACCTTTTTATCATCTTAGGTTCTTTCCGGATTAACAACTCGTAGTTCATTATGATCTAATTCACCTACGAATTCCATTAATTCCAACTTTATCCCTTAGAAAAGCCTAATTATCAAATAAAGGGTATCTATCCATGATTAGGAACTTTTTATATTCAAAATATCTTAGAACCATCACTTAACAACATATTATCATATTTTTCGAATTAGATATGATCTTATCATCTTTTACCCTAAATTTGGGTTTCGAAGTGCATATTCATCCATAATTGATGTAAAACCCTAAATCATGCAATAAATCATCTAGATCATGTTCAAGTTCATCATTAACGTTTCAACATGTTACTATTACTTAATTTCACCAATTAAGCATCATGAACCTAGCCATTAATTACAGTTATGGTTTCTAAACATAATTTCAAAGTACTTTTCATCAACTTAGCATACTTCTGCAAATAGGTATGAAATCAGGTTCTCAAACTAATTTTAATGTATTCCTCGTATTTTTCTAAGAAACTTTCATGTATAAACTTTTTCCATCAGATATTCCTAGTTAATTCTATTAATTTTGCAAAGAAAAGCTATTTTCTGTAATTGATCAGAGAGGGAGAAATATCAAAAATTGCCGATCATTTGATCAGTGTGCCTTTGGTCCACTGATTAGATATAACGCCCTGCTTCGATTCCACCCACTTACTTAGTTGTGCGCCCTGCCCTTTCAGCCGATCCGTTAGATCGTGCTTGAGTCTACGATGGTCCCAAATCTGAGGGCTACTGCTTGTCTCCTTCTTCTTCTTTTGCTCTTCATATCGCGGTGGCGCTGCGGCGGAAGCTTCGCCTGAGAGAGTTCAATCAATCGATCGATCGAGAGAGAGAGAGAGAGAGAGAGAGAGAGAAGACTGAGACCTAATAGGTGGTCGCTCGAGATTGCTAGGGTGTTAGGAGTCGAGCAATGGTCTATATATAGGACTAGGGGCGGTTCATTTCGGGTTTCTATCCTTTCCGCCACCCTTACTTCTGGCCCAATTGGGCGTTTCCTCCATACGCGACAAAAGGTGTCCAAACTAAGGTCAAGAAACTTCGATTCCCTGTTGCGGACCCAAAGGACAAGTTTTCATGCTCGCACAAGCATTGAATAAAACGAAAAACAAAGGGGAAAGTTCCCCTGTTTGATGGCTAGAGTTTGAGTCCTGCTGGGACTCAAACGATGAATGGCGCCCATTGGATTAAGATCCAATGTCCCACATCATGCTCGTTCTATCAAAAAGGAAACTATTTTCCTAATTTCCAAGAGAAATCACAAATTGAAGGATAACTTGTAAAAGAAATAACTCCCAAACCAAGTATCCAATAAATCCCAAATTTGGAGGGGAAGGCCATAATGACTTAATCTACCTCTCTACCAAAATTGGGATCATTATCTAAAATAAAACGTTCCTTTTCTTTAAGTGCAAGATATCTCTTAATTATATATACTTTTCACCTATTTTATCTTTCCTTTGCTGTAAAATTATTATTTTGAGTTCCTTGAACCTCAAGGAACCTTAATGGCTCGAAATATCCTCTTAGGAATATTTCTTTAACCTCTTTCCTTATCTTTCATCCCTTTTCTTATTATTTTACTTTTTATTTATTAAAATATCTCTTTTTGAGTATTTCTCTTTATCTCTCCTTTTATTTTCCTTAATTGGAGTTCCTTTTAACATTAGGAATCATTTGGATATGAAAATCCACCAAGATAACTCAATTATACCTTTTTCCACATGTTTTCTACATTTTATCATTATTTTCAGTTTCTTTCTTAACAAGGAGATACTTAATTGATCGTTTATTTTCTTATTGCATTTTCTAAGCAACTTTGGACTCCATGGAACCCAAGGAACCCATGTGGCACGAAATCCATTTTTGGATTAAGTTATTTTTCCTTCTAGAGGTTTCCGCACCTTTCTTTTCTCAAAAACTCCATTATTCATTTACTCATTGAAATTCCTTATTATTGGGCCCAATAGCCAATAAAGCCCACAACACGATCATCAAGGCTATTGTGAACGAAATTCATGCATTCAATCAAAATACATCATTATTTGTTCATTTATCTTTATAATGAGAAATCACATTTCTCATCAAATGAGCCCAAAAATTGGGGTAGTTACATTCTTCCCCTCTTACAAGAATTTTGTCCTCAAAATTCCATCAAGCAAACAAACAATTTAGGATAAACCTTTCTTATGTCCATCAGGGCTCCCATGTGGCTTTACCCTTTCCATGGTGCTTCCCAAGAACCTTCATCATCTCATATTCTTCCATCTATGTTCTTTCTTACCTTGGTATATCGTACCCTCATAGGTGACTCAGGACATTTCAGCTTTTCAAAAGCTGAATAGGTTCAGGGTTCAACACATGGCTTGGGTACCTCACATAGTGCTCTAGATCAGACTCGTGGAACACATTTCACATCATATTATCCTGAGGGGCAAGGCTAAAAACAACCATCTCCACCAATCCATCTCAAATGGACCCATATATTGGGGACTCATCTTTCTCAGTTGTAGCTTAGAGGGGTCAGATTTTCACATCATATTCTCCCATAGTGAACTGCACGTCAGTCTGATTTGCATCAGCTCGTTACTCATGTCACCCTTGGGCTCTCTCTCTCAGCCATTGTACGATCAATCAACTTCATCTACACACACTGTGGTTCTTTCCTGACCTTCGTGAGGCCTCCTTCACCAACATCATCATAATGAAGTGGTGACCGACACAACCTCCTTATAGAAGTTCTTGCTTCCCGATAAAGGCTATGGTGGTTATCATCACATCTTAAGAACTGTCTCTATGTATCACCCCGAATGGGCACACATGCTCTCATCAGACCCTCTAGTCTGTATCATATTAACCATTAGTATGGGGTGATAAACTATACTATCATCGAGTTCTTCATGTATCCACTTCCACCTCATGGAAGAGAACCTTGGTCATACCCAAGGACTTTTGAACTCACATCATGATGTGGTTCAACCATCTTTCTCTCTTACGTAGTTCAACCGAATCTGTCCCTTGACAACATTCTTTCTTTCTCATTATATCTAGGTAAGGAAATGTACCATAACCCATATTGCATCTTGACCTTCCTTGGTCAAGGGGAGACTTACCACAATTTCCATAATGGTGAACTCCCACTCCCTTTAGGGGACTCTTCATCCTCTATGTCAAAGCATTGGGTTATTGGTGTTTGTCATTCACCTACTATCATGCATAGCCACAAGCCACATGCATCATCATCTTAAGCATCCAAAGTGCTACTATCTCTTACTATCTCTGTAGTATCACGGTGTATGGTGATCTTAAAATCATGATTTCTTGTATGTCATGATTCCTCAAAATTGATTCCTCAGCAACCCTAAACCTCTTTAGTCGGGGTCTCATCACCTTCTTTTCCAACGAAGTGTATCTAAGGTTCTACAACCATCCTTCCATTATATCACGGACTAAGCTGGCTAACCAAACAATGATTAACTTGATCAATTCCCATTGGCACACCTGACTGTTATCCAAACTTATCTCTTTTTCCAAACTTAAGGTTAGCCTAAAAACCTCAACTTCTTCTAGCTTCCAGCTAAACTAGGAGGCTATATCTCAACTAGAGCATTCATTACCACTTCTTATCCTTAGGTGTTAGGTATTTCTGAGAACATACACCTCCATGTATTTTGCTTATCATTTCAAACTTGAACTCTAAACCTATCTTCATTGGGAAACTCTGAGCTCATCCTCTTGGTTTTTAAATTCAACCCTGTATGACCCATGATAAAAAACATCCTCATTAGTTGACTACATTATTCCTCTTAGTGTTTTTAAACCGTCCATGTATCATTCGCTCCACAAGGGTATGTTATCATCTCTATCCTCATACCTTGTAGCAACGTTCCAACTCACATCATCTTTATCCTTGGTGTATGGCATGTGTACTGTCCTATCTCTCACTCCTATAACAAGAGGAAATAAGCATTTGGCGGCCGTCCAAACTCAAAGTTCTTCCTGTTCCAAGAGTAGAGATGGCACATCCCACCTTGCTAGTACACCTTCAAATCTAAGTTGAAACGTGCAACTCATGTTCAAACATCATGATATCAAAAATTACTTTCATGGAAAACTGGTTTCGAACCTACTCGGGTTTACACACAATCCTTGGTCATCTCCTCTGGGTCTATAGGGTGCTGGCACTTTTGGGGGTCATCCCTCTTCCCTCATGCATCTAGAGAGTGCCCTACTCATCTGCCCTTTGGGTCCCATGAGTTCATGAAGGTGATCAATCTCCTAACCCACGACCCTCAGACAATGATAGTTGTAACCTCCCGACCCTATGGTCATGTGCAACTAGGGAATTAGGCAATTCCTTCTTCCATCGGTCTTATCCCTACTTGACCCTTAGATAGACTTAGGATTCTAACATAGTACATGTTCAACTTAGAACCTTACCCAATCCTTCATCATCTCATCTCTACATTCATGACTAACTTTCATCCCTTCATAGGGGTCATGGCAACCTGCCTACCTTGGTCAGGCCCCATATCGGTTACCTCCATGGTAACACATCCACATGCACTTAGAGATGGTTATGTATGGGTCTACAGGTTCATTCTCATACCATGTACTTTTCACTTAGCTTCTCAAGATCCTATGAGACCTCTTTAGGTTACCGCAAAAACCAACAAAGATGGTATACACCCTACAAAAGGGTCCCTCTCCCAGGATGGGAGAAAACTACACCTTGATAAAAGAGATCACAAACGTTCTTATGTTTAGGGTATGCATCCACATGAGCATGCTTAGCCCTAGCAAGATACTAAGGCACAAGAAGACACTTACAAAACCATGTTGGGTCACACTTGTTCTCATCCTCAACATTAGACCAACTTAGTCGTGAGGGGTTCATCAAACATACCTTTAACTTAAGGGGTTTCCTTTACCTCTACACATGAGAAGTATCATGCTCGAAACTATAGAGAGTCAAACCTCATCATGAGCATCGGATACACTACTTCCCCTCTTAGGCCTAGGAACCCTAGGTTCACCTTCAGGTGTCCAACTGCATGCTCAATCCCCTAACCACGAATCAAGCATGTCCAAGATGTGTCATGTACTTCAATGATCCTTCTACTCGAGCAACACTTCCGAGTTAAGTCCTCTTCCAGGACAACCAACTAGGTATAAGGCCTCACATCCTGTACTAAACCTCTCCAAGTCTATGAAACTCTTCTCCCTATCTCAGGAGGTAAACACCTATACCATAGGCACAAAGGTACCAGCAGACTCATCCTTTCTCTAGGGTTTGGTTCCTCTCATGGAAATCAAGACATCATCATCCTTTAATGGTCAAGCATACGAAACCCACTATCATACACTTAGGACGCATCATCCTCAACTCCCACTGTTCCCCAAGTTTCGGGGTTTTAGGCTTCCATCTTTCTTGCCCGAGGTCCACTCTCTGTCTAGAGCTAATCCTACAACCAACCTATCTATAAGAGGTCCTTTCTTCATGAAGATCAAGCTCACAGGCATACCTCTATGTAGGTGAAGCCTATGCTCCAACTTATGTTTACTCATCATTATCCATATCTCTTTATGCTTATCTCATAAGCCATCCATCGTGCCCTTCTGGCCATGGTTTCAACCTACTACCGTACCACTCACGTACTTTGGGTGCATGCTATCCGCTACTTGCATAATCCCATTGGGTTTCTATAGGTCCTTCACTAACCTCATCAATGAAGGAGCTATCCTTCACTCTAACATGCACGACCCTTACCAGGGTTGGGTCCTCAAAGGTATTAGGTCATCTAACCTCTCATGGCTCGTATTGCATCCCAAGGTGTGTCCATCCAAACACTCGGTCAACCATGACATCTAACTCATCATGTACCTTCACTTAGGGTTAGGGTTAGCATCATCCTCAGAGGATGTGCTAGGTCTCTACTTTTAATGGAGGTCTCGACCTCCAAGACTAATTCTCTCTACTCATCCTCCCTCTAAGGAGGTCTATCCTCAGGTCTCTCCTGAGGGCAATGACAACTCGTGTCATACAACCTAAGCATGTATCTATTCCTTTACACTTACTCTATTAAGCTTATGTCTATGACATCTTATTTACATGCTTTTTATTAGTTTGGTGGAGGATTCCTTAATCCTTATGAATCTTACCCATACCTCTAGAGGGTGAGGAGAAGAGAGGAAACCCTAACCCTTAATGTCCTTAACAGAATTTGAGTTGAGAAGGGATGAACAAGATGAGAGAGTCCTAAAGGTATCTTATTTCAAGTCATATCCTAAGACATCGGCCAGACAGTCACACAATCTGGGAGTCCTCGTATTCCGACTAGTGGTGCGGAGGAAAATATTGCCTTCCCCCAGTCGTGATCCTTTTTTATACACCTCTGTCTTTCAGATAATCCTCTAATAACCCCCTTGGGTTCTACAGAATTTGTAAAATTTAATAATTATTAAAGATTAAGTGAGGAACCTACGCTCTGATACCAATTGTAACGACCCCGCCTCCCGATAACCCCCAATTAAGGGAGACCGAAAGGTCAGTGCTGTTATCCAATTAATAGGATCAAAGGTTCAACAAATAATCAATAATAATTATGAAATTCTACTAACTAAACTGAAATTTGGGTATAAAATTAAATCTTTACTTACCTTTGAAAAACTTTGGAAATCTATCTACCCAGAGCTTGAATCTACTTTATCTAATCCTCCTTGCACTTTATGTTTTAATTTCACAATGTGTCACTTTACCGTTTGTTCCTTTCTGGGTTGTACCTAAAACTCCAAAAAACAAAACATCGGTCAGTATATCGAAATATACTGGTATGTGGGGACAACCAAAAGTTTGCACATAAGGATAACAATCTAGTTATCCCAATCAAGTTAATTAACAATCCAATTTACACTATTCAGTATGACATTCTCCACCGCTTTTGCCCTAACCCTGGCATACCCACCTTAGGGTTTCCTTTGCCAATGACTTAAGGCCACCTTCTCAATCCCAAGCTTGGTGCCTGGGGGTCACCACTCATGGTGCCCACTAGTCATGCAATATCATAGGCCACCTTCTCATTCCCGAGCTTGGTGCCTGGGGTCACCACTCAAGGTGTCCATTGGTCTACCCATCTGGGCCTGACCTTTGGCAACATCCATCAGGGTGGCATGTAAGTGCGAGAATCCATACTTATATTATTAATGTGATAATCATAGTGACTTTATAGTTTGCAAGTATGAACATCCAAACCGATAATTTGCATTCAATGCGATTAACCATCCGGAAAATCCTCAGGAAACTAAGGCAGTTATTCATAATTAACCACAATCCTGATTTGTAGATTCAACAAGATAATAACGATTCCAAGAAAGCAATTAATCCAAGAAGCATTTCAACAATCACAGAATTCCTAAAAAGCATACATAACCTATTTACCACACTTTACCAAGAATATATCTATTTAATTGACTTGGATTCACTTTCTAGGGTTTCTAATCTGAATTGGGGGTTTATTAGGGTTCTTTTGATCTTTTTACAACTCTCCTCATTTATATCCTAGAACAGCAGTTCTAAGTGCAAAACCTTCACATTAGAACCTTTTTATCATCTTAGGTTCTTTCCGGATTAACAACTCATAGTTCATTATGATCTAATTCACCTAGGAATTCCATTAATTCCAACTTTATCCATTAGAAAACCCTAATTATCAAATTAAGGGTATATATCCATGATTAGGAACTTTTTATATTCAAAATATCTTAGAACCATCATTTAACAACATATTATCATATTTTTCGAATTAAATATGAACTTATCCTCTTTTACCCTAAATTAGGGTTTCTAAGTGCTTATTCATGCATAATTGGTGTAAAACCCTAAATCACGCAATAAATCATCTAGATCATGTTCAAGTTCATCATTAACGTTTCAACATGTTACTATTACTTAATTTTGCCAATTTAGCATCATGAACCTAGCCATTAATTACAATTATGGTTTCTAAACATAATTTCAAAGTACTTTTCATTAACTTAGCACACTTTTACAAATAGGTATGAAATCAGGTTCTCAAACTAATTTTAGTGTGTTCCTCGTATTTTTCTATGTAGCTGTCATGTATAAACTTTTTCCATCAAATATTATTAGCTAATTCTATTAATTTTGCAAAGAAAAGCTATTTTCTGTAATTGATCAGAGAGGGAGAAATACAGAAAATTTCCGATCGTTTGATTGGTGTGCCATTGGTCCACTGATTAGATCTAACGCCCCGCGTCGATTCCACCCACTTACTTAGTTGTGTGCCCTGCCCTTTCAGCCGATCCGTTGGATCGTGCTTGAGTCTATGATGGTCCCAAATCTAAGGGCTACTGTTCATCTCCTTCTTCTTCTTTTGCTCTTCATATCACGGCAGCGCCATGGCAGAAGCTTCGCTTGAGAGAGTTTGATCGATCGAGAGAGAGAAAATTGAGACCTAATAGGTGGTTGCTCGAGATTGCTAGGGTGTTAGGAGTCGAGCGATGGTCTATATATAGGACTAGGT
Organism: Alisma plantago-aquatica; assembly: GCA_963693085.1. Lineage (NCBI taxonomy): Eukaryota > Viridiplantae > Streptophyta > Magnoliopsida > Alismatales > Alismataceae > Alisma > Alisma plantago-aquatica. The sequence goes on from OY856410.1 coordinate 314,070,732, forward strand.
GCGTAGGGTTTCTATTCTTGCAGCCGCCCTTGCTTCTGGCCCAATTGGGCATTTCCTCCATACGCAATGAAAGGTGTCCAAACTAAGGTCGAGAAACTTCGATGCCCTCTCGTGGACCCAAAAGACAAGTTTTCATGCTCGCACAAGCATTGAATCAAACGGAAAACAAAGGGGAAAGTTCCCATGTTTCATGGCTAGAGTTTGAGTCCTACTGGGACTCAGACGATGAGTGGTGCCCATTGGATTAAGATCCAACGGCCCACATCATGCACGTTCTATCAAAAAGGAAACTATTTTCCTAATTTCCAAGATAAATCACAAATTGAAGGATAACTTGTAAAAGCAATAACTCCCGAACCAAGTATCCAATAAATTCCAAATTTGGAGGGGAAGTTAATAATGACTTAATCTACCTATCTACCAAAATTGGGCTCATTATCTCAAATAAAACGTTCCTTTTCTTTAAGTGAAATATATCTCTTAATTATATATACTTTTCACTTATTTTCTCTTTCCTTTTCTGTTAAATTATTATTTTGAGTTCCTTAAACCTCAAGGAACCTTAATGTCTCGAAATCCCCTCTTGGGAATATTTCCTTAACCTCTTTCCTTATCTTTCACCCCTTTTCTTATTATTTTACTTTTTCTTTAATAAAATATCTCTTTTTGAGTATTTCTCTTTATCTCTCTTTTATTTTCCTTCTTTGGAGTTCCTTTTAACATTAGGAATCATTTGGATACAAAAATCCACCAAGATAACTCACTTATACCTTTTTCCACATGTTTTCTACATTTTATCATTATTTTCAATTTCTTTCTTAACAAGGACATACTTAATTAATATTTTATTTTCTTATTGCATTTTCTATGCAACTTTGGTCTCCTTGGAACCCAAGGAACCCATGTGGCACGAAATCCACTTTTGGAATAAGTTCTTTTGCCTTCTAGAGGTTTCCACAGCTTTCTTTTCTCAAAATCTCCATTATTCATTTACTAATTGAAATTCCTTGTTATTGGGCCCAATAGCCAATAAAGCCCACAACACAATCATCAAGGCTATTGTGAACGAAATTCATGCATTCAATAAAAATACATAATTATTTGTTCATTTATCTTTATTATGAGAAATCACATTTCTCATCAAATGAACCCAAAATTGGGGTTGTAACATTCTTCCTCTTTTTAGGGTTTACTTTGCAATTAGGGTTTTACTTCCCTTTACTATTTTACTATTTTAAACCCTAATTTTATACCATTACTCATAAACCCTGATTATCTCATATGTTCTTCAATATTAAAGTTATCTTAACAACATATAACCCTATTTTCATATTAAAGGCACCATTAACCATCAATTAAGTTCATTAAGCTTCTTTTACATTAAAGCTACAATTTTTATCCTTTAATTCACATATGAACTCTATTTATCATTAATTCAAAAGGATTAAAATTGTAGCTTTAATGTAAAAGAATCTTAATGAAAAGGATAAACTGAGTTCTATAATTATATTTTCGAATTTAACCCCTAATAACCCATATTTTCCCAAATTAGGGTTTCTAAACATAATCATGTGCATAAAACCCTAAAACAAGCATGAGACTACCTTTTTCCAAATTAACTCTCTCTTTTATTCTTAATAGGGTAATATTTCTCAAAATTAGGGTTCCAAACCAAATTAACCTAAAAGAGTCATTAAAATCGAGTTCCATATCAAATAAGGGTTTTATCACAATTGAATACATCAAAGGTGATAACTTGGTGTACTTTTCCAATTTTAAGAAATATCAGGTGCCAATTATATTTTTATTGGATTCTTCACGTTTTTCTGATCAACTTTCATGTATAACATGTCCTTATTCGACTTACCAATTGTTTACTATGAATTTAGCAAATTAGTTACCTTTTGGCCAATCGATGGCTGTTACGTCGGCCCCTTTTATTTTTTTGGCAATTTCCTTCCTTGGCCTTGTGGATCTGCCACTTGGATCCAGCTATCTGGGAACCCGGTTGCCCGTTCCCCACTTCTTCTTCATCGCGCAGACGGGGTAGCCCGCCTCCCCTGTTTACTCTGTAAAATAGAGAAATGGAGGCGATCGTTCTCCCTTCTCGACCCACCAACCTCAGATGGTAACCTCATCTCCCCTCCTCTGCCCAGCTCCGCTAAAGGTGGTTGGGGCCTCAATTGCCCCGGCGTCATTCATACCTAGCCTCCTAGCTTCCCGCCCCTTCAGTAGGTTCACGACGATGGTAGGTGCAAAAGGACGCACCTACAGATGCAATTTCCAGTGCAAATCCCCTGGCGGATGTTGGTCGAACACAATAGGAAGCTTTTGCCATTTCATTGGGATCCAATACCCCCTATATATATAGGCACATCGATGAGGAGGTCCCAAGAAGCTTTGGGTGTTTTTCTTGGCATCCATGAAACTTACCAAAACCTAGGTCTTCTAGGTTCAGATTTCTCTCCTGAATCCACTAGACTAAATTCCATAATGGCTCGTCCATTAACTTGCACGATTTTAGTTTTGGAAAGTTCACCCTCTCATCATCATGTTTCCTTGTCCGATTGAGGAAGATGAAAACACAATCTCTGATGAATATGAATCCAACGACTGTGGTGTCTCGCGTTTATATCAAAACAGATCTAATAAAAACTTTCCTCTACACTTTATGAATTTTGTAAAATCCATATCTCCCAAACCGAGTGTCCAATTAATCCCAAATTTTGAGGGAAACTTAATGAAGACTTAATCTACCTCTGTTCCATATTTGGGCTCATTATCTAAAAAAACGTGCCTTTTTCTTAGGTGAAAGATATTACTCAATTAAGAATATTTCTCACATATTTTCTCTTTCCTTTGCTATAAAATTATTATTCAGAGTTCCTTGAACCTCAAGGAACCTTAATAGCTTGAAATCCCCTCTTCGGAATATTTATTTAGCCTCTTTCCTTATCTTTCATCCCTTTCTTATTATCTTATTTTTTTCTTATTAAAATATCTCTTTTTGAGGATTTCTCCTTTATTTCTCTTTTATTTTCCTCATTGGTATTCCTTTTAATATTAGGAATACTTTGGATATGAAAATCCATCAAGGATATCTTAATTACACATCTTTCCACTTGTTTTCCACATAGTACCATTGTTTTCAATTTCTTTCTTAATAAAAAAATACTTATTTGATCTTTTCTTCGCAGACTCCTTGGTACCCAAGGAACTTAAGAGGCACAAAATCCATCCTTGGATTACATTCTTTTGCTTTGCAGAGGTTTCCACACCTTTCTTTTTTCAAAAACTCAATTATTCATTTACTAATTGAATTTCCTTATTATTGGGTCCAACAGCCAATAAAGCCCAAAACACAATCATCAAGGCTATTGTAAATGAAACTCATTTATTCAAAACAAATTATATCATTATTTGTTCCAATTTCTTTAATATGAGAAATTACATTTCTTACCAAAAGAACCCAGAATTTGGGGTTGTAACATAATCTTTCCTTTCTTGATTCTAGGGAACAAGAAACACACTCTACATCTGACAAATTTCATGATAACCCCTCAAAATGGGTAAATTACAATTTGGTCCAAAATAAGAAAACATGGCTCAAACAACAATGAAACTGGACCAAACTAAAAACATAGATATGTCACATGTTATATAATCATATAAAGAGATTAGATTAAGGTTTAAGTATTTTTTTAAGCAAAACCAGCACGTCAAACACAAAGCTAGGTCAGGGGTCTCAGATGAACCTTGATGGTCGATGGGATTTTCACCCTCTTCGGTCTCCAATGACCTATGTCCTCTTCGGTCGCCAATGTTTGGTGTTCCCTTCAGTTTCCAAATTTTTATGTTCTCTTAGGTCGCTAATGTTGCTTAGTTTAGTGGTTTCTAAAGGTGACTAGTCTCATTAGTTGCCAAAGATGGCGACCCTAGTCTTATTGGTCGATGACATTTCTGACCCGTAGTGGTCAATGAGAAATTCTAATTTCCTCATCACGGTGATTTCCTGGTTCTATGGTCTATGGTGACACTTGACCTAATTGCTTCCACAATTGGTTTTTTTTTTGTGAATAACTTCCATAATTGTTGGAAATGATAAGAATTAAAGTTTATCTTTAATTTCTTTTTGAAAATCCTGATTTACTTCCCTTATTGAACCTAACCCTAATGCAAGTACATGATGATCATGCTTAGCCTTCTTGTGTGACTAGTATGCTGATGGAATGTTTTCTCTCTCTTAATGTTGTTGTAACCTTAATTGGTTGTCACATGAACATCATAACTCTTAAATAATGATGCATCAAACTTATGTGCCTCTTATATGGTTATAACATGATGAGCCTTGGGTAAAGAATAAAAAGATAATGTTGTTCTTTTGGGGAATGATATAAATGGTCTTATGACCTTGGACATAGTTTTATACCCTAATTGAGGTGTTACCCTCTTTATGATGCGACAAGGATTTGGAACTTGTGATGGTATGATGATGAGTATGGAGTCACATATGGCAATGAAATATTACCATGTGGTTTTGTTATCATAGTTATATCTCGTATGTTTTGTATCATTTGAAGTTGTAATATATACCATGTTAAATAGAATTCTTTTAGGGTTTATATCTAACTTGATTCATGCAACTTTAATCACCCAATTGACTTTAACTAATCAAGTGAAACCCTAATCATGTAGTTCCCAAATATATAGGTCCAATCCAGTGCCAATATTTGTTGGATGGTGAAATAAGTTCTCCTTTAGTGGAAGGTAGGAGTCGTATACTGTTGAGTATATGCATATTCACAAGGATGGCTGTGGTCATACCTTGGTAGGGAAACAGTCGAGAGTATATCTCATATGATTATGATTTAGTATATATGATTTGATTGAGGATAACTACATTTGTACCTCATATGTTTGGGTTTTTATACCCTAGTTTCACTAGTATTGTGACCTTCTCAGGACGGACTAGGCTTTTCACTAGTGTTGTGACCCATATACCAAGGGCGGAATAGGTCATTTTGTAGCTTCATACTGACTGAGGGAGGATGGGATCTTAGGATTTTGGCTCGCTTAAAGATCTTATATGGCACTGATTTTGACATAGAAGTGGTTAGTTGAAGTTGAGTGGTATACCTCAACTCCTCAGGGCTTAATTAAAAACATAATACAACCTTGTAGTATATCTTCTTAGGGTTAAACATGCTTCACACTAGATTTAACCCTTTCCTTGTTTCTTATACAACTTAGTTGTGATATAATGTGGTAATATAATTTTTTTTTTTGGAAACCATAGAGATCAGATTATATTCATCCCGCTCTCTATTGCAGGCCAAATGTTAGAGAAATTAACATCTAAGTTACTTGTGAGCCACGGGGGCGCCACATTTTGGAAAGTAAAGGCAGTATTAGCAGAAACTGAAAAGCGAGCAATACAGTCCGCAACATTGTTATGCACTCTAGGAATATGAGCTATGGAGGTGAGACCGACTTCATCTTAGAGCTGCTGAAGACGGCGCATGTGAGGAAGGAACATGGTTGTTGCGGGTGCCGCCTTGGTGGTAATGGATACCGCAGAGGTAGCATCAGACAGAATGGTGGTTGCACGCCATCCTGTAATTTTGCAGAGTTCCAAGGCCCCGATGATGCCTTGTATCTCTGCCTCCAATGCCGAGTTGGCATAGCTGGGCAGCCCGTGACCCAGAAGGAAGCCTCCATGCACGTCCACAGCATGGATACCAATCCCAACACGAGAGGATGCCAAGTGATATGAAGCATCCACAAAAATGACGACGTCACTGAGAATAGGGGAAATTCTGGCTTGGCTGTATCCCGGCGTGCGTGGCGAGAACAACGTAGGGGTTGCCAAGATGGCTCGAACTCAATCCTTGATGAAGGATACCCGCAGTTGAAGAGGCTTTTTCTTTCTATTGTGGACAAACTCATTCCTCTGTGACCAGAGTGCCCAGCAAGCCACTATAGGCAACAAGGATGGAATGTCGGTGCCTTTGGAAGTGATGATTGCATCAATCCACTCATCCTCAGGAAGAAGGAAAAAGGATGGGTCCATATGACAGGCAACCCACACTTCCCTGCTGAAATTGCAATCACGGAGAGCATGCACCAGGGTGTCGTTCGCATTTGCACAAATAGGGCAGTGGCTGTCAACCGGTATATGGCGGCGGGACTTCTCCACATTGGTGAGCAACGCCTTGTGGACCAGAAGCCAAATAAAAGTGCGGACACAGGGCGGGACCGGCAGTCTCCAAATAGTATCCCATTTCCCAGGCAAGGGTAACTCAATGTCAGAACGGAGCCATTTGTATGCAGACTTTGCAGTAAGAAGGCCAGTAGGTGATCCAGGCCAATGGCAAGTATCGTGGCCAGCAGATGGAGAAGGCGGATAAACGTGATGTATATGCAGCCAAGCACTACTCGGAAGATAGCTATGGATGAAGTCCCAGTCCCAGCCATTGCCATCCATGCCCATGGCTGAGACAGTAAGATCAGCAAGGTCAGGCGGCGGCTCATGAGAAGGATCAATGTCTTTAATAGATAAGCCATGAAGCCATTTGTCACTCCAGACGTTTGTAGATTCACCGTTATTGATAGTAACTGCCGAATCATGTAGGATGGCAGGCATGTGCCTCCTAATAAAATCCCACACCGAGGAACATGGTTTCTTAATAGGTGTGTCATTGCACATATATTTGCTACGCATAACACGGACCCAACGAATATCTCTATTATTTAAAAAACGCCACACATTACCAAGCATAAGAGCCTGATTCTGGAACCTTGCATCCTTGATACCCAAACCGCCTTCGGCTTTAGCCATAGAAACCTTCTTCCACGAGACCAGAGAGAGGCTGTGGTGAGAGCGACTGCCAGACCAAAGAAAATTCTTGACGTGCTTGTTAATGTCATCACAAAGCGCTGGTGAGAGTTGCACAGATTGCATGGTGTAGCTGGGAATAGCTTGAAGAGTGGATTTTACAAGAGTGATTCGACCAGCTAAGGACAATTGTCTTGCGGACCGGCTCGTCATACGGTCTTTCATAGTATCAACAATTGCAACATGAGTTGATTTGTTGACTCGGTGATGTAGAATGGGGACACCAAGGTAACGACCCAAGTCACTGGTGTGTGGAATACCAAGACGCCTGCAGAAGCCATCCCGGACTTGGCGAGGGGTATTAGGAGAGAAATAGCATCGTGACTTGGCCTTAGACACCTGCTGCCCCGATGCACGCCCAAAGGTTTGGAGAACCTTATTAATGCTCTTAGCTTGCCCTTCAGAAGCTTCCGCCAACAAAAGTATATCATCGGCAAAGAAAACATGTGATAACATCGGGCCCTGTCTAGAAAGACGAATAGGCTTCCATGTTCCTCAGTTTATAGATAGCAAGATGGCTTGACTGAGTCGCTCCATACATAGAACAAAGATGTAAGGGCTGATCGGGTCACCTTGACGGACTCCTTGCGAGGTTTTGAAAGACTCAAGAGGGCAGCCTTCCCATAGAATTGAAGTGCACCCTTTAGTGATGATTTGCATGATAAGATTAACCAAGATAGCCGGAATACCAGTCCTCTTAATGGTGTCGTGGATGAACGCCCAACTCATCTTGTCAAAGGCTTTAGCAAGGTCTATCTTGATGCAAGCAAGAGCCTTGCCAGTAGTCCTCGTACGCATGGTGTGGATAATCTCCTGGACCAGGATAATATTATCAGTGATGCGCCGGCCCGGTAGGAAGCTGGACTGTGTTTCAAAAATCCATCCATGCAGTAGCGGCTTGATGCGTTCCACAATGATCTTAGATATCAATTTGAAGCATGTGTTGTTAAGTGAAATAGGACGGAGGTCACTGCAAGATTGGGGCTGTCGTGTCTTCGGGATCAGACACATAAAGGAGTCTGCAAGCCTGTCTTCAATGGTCCCCGATGTGAAGGTATCTTGCACTGTGCGAATAAAAGAAGAGCCAACTGTGTCCCAATGCTTTTGGACGAAAGAATTACAGATGCCATCGGGCCCGGGAGATTTGTTAGGCGCCATCATGAACATGATGCGCTTAATTTCAGCAGAAGAAGGGAGAGCGCTAAGGTTGCGCCTAGTGGCCTCGCATGGCTGCTCGAAGGCACCAACGAAGCTAGTAATAGCAGCAGTAGTGCGAGCGCTGGGAGTCGGGGTAGTCATCAACTCGAGAAAGAAATTCCGCACGTGCATCTTAAGGGAGGCTGGATCGTCCACCCAATTGTCCGCGCCGTCCTTGAGCCTTGTAATCTTGTTGAAGAGGCGGCGCGCCTTGACATATGTATGAAAGAATTTTGTGTTGGCGTCGCCAAGACGGAGCCAGTTAATATTAGCTCACTGCCGCCAATCAGCCTCCTCTTGAAGGAGAATATTGCTATATTCATCTTGCAAGCATTCCAAAGAGGAGTCAGAAGAAGTATGAGACAGAGTGGTAGAGGATACCTGGATGTTGTTTATCCGACGCATGATCTTGGTTTTTTGTTTGTTATTGGAACGGTGAAGCTTGGTGTCCCATGCATTTGCCGCCTCACGGAAGGCGGGGAGAGCGTCGAGGAAGCTCTTAGTCGGGTCCCAAGAGCACAGAATGACCTCTTTAAAACCAGGGGCCAGTGACCAAGACTCTTTTGTACGGAAAGACTTATGGCGAGCTTGGTGTTGCGTGGAGTCATGAATAAGCAACGGACTATGATCGCTGTAGAGTGTGGGGAGGACCGTCACCGAATCTGAGGAAGCCATAGACAGCCAGTCATCGTTGGCGATGACTCGATCCAGCCTCTCTAAGAGTTGGAGTCGCTTGAAAGTATAGAAGGGGCCATTGGCCTTGATATCAGCTAAGCCCGTGTGCATGAGAAGGGAGTTGAATTTCCTACTCGAGCGGCGATCAAAGGAGCGTCCGTTTAGTTTCTCAGAAATATCCAGCATGGTATTGAAATCACCGATGACAGCCCAAGCACCAAGAATGGAATTGGAGATGTCATGCAGGCGAGACCAGAGAAGGTCCCTTCTACCCGGATTAGGAGCACCATAGACGAACGTGATGTGCCAGGACTCATTGATGCAGCAGTGAATGAACTGTATGTGGTTGAGGACGAACTCAATGGAGCAGCGAGCATCATCCCATAACACCCATATGCCACCCGAAAAGCCAACAGCCTCAACCCTGTGAGAAGAAGGAAAGCCCAATTGCTGAATGACACCATCAGCCTTGGATCCACTAATTCGTGGTTCAATAATAGCCATAATATGAAGCCTATGTCTTCTTCGGAGATCCTTGAGAAGACGAATTTTCTTCTTGAAACAAGCACCTTGAATATTCCAGCAGAGGATGTTCAGCATAAAACACTAAGGAGAGAAGGGGGGTGGGCAACTCAAGCAATTGTCGCACGTAGGCCGACGGATTGCTCATCGTCGACCATAGTATCATCAGGAGATTCAGTGGCGTTGGTGAAGTCAATGGCACGCTTAGCCGCCGAGTCTTGCTCAAGATTGCCGACTAGCTGGGAAAGCCTGCCTTTCTTCCTTTCTCTACCAGGGCTGACCGTCTGATAGACGACTTTCCTGTTTCTAAGTAGTACTCCGCTACTTCCACCTTTGTCCCCCCAATGGAACGAACATTGGGAAGCATCTTTAGCATTATCGATGGCTGTGAATTGGAACGACGTGGTGTCTCCCATCTCCTGCGTCCGACCCTCACAGGTGTCATCGTTCAGAAGGATGACACTAGTGTTGCTCGGGTTGGTTCCAGTATTCCCAGTAGGCGGCCCCTTAGGCGGGGGATCTTGCCCTGCCCCGGATTGTACATGCAGCTTTGACTTTGCCTTTTTCTTATGCTTTCTAGATTGGACAACCTGCCACTCCTCCCCGGTAGCTTCATGAACTTCATTAATGGACTGGGGCTGTAATTCTTTGGTTACGTCCTCACCTTCAGTAGTGGCCTGCTCCTCCATAGGTTTACTAGCAGCCGACGTAGCTCCTCCCTTCTTTTGAGAGGCTGCACGCTTCTCTGGTTTCTTGGCATGAATTTGAGGCGTGTACTGCACCTCATTAAGGATAGGAGGCTCCGACGATGAAGTTGCTTCAGTAGGGGAGAAGGGCTTGCTGAAGTTGCATGTCATGTCCTCGTGTCCCACTCTACCGCACTTCATGCAGATAGCTGGTAGATTCTCGTATTCCAAGCGGAAATACTCCCCGTTGAGGTAGACTGCTGGTAGCAATGGCTTGAGCGTGTCGACTTCAACTGCCAGCCGGGCAAACTTACCACGGTGGCCTGATAGCGTGGTGGTGTCGACTTTGATTGTTTTCCCAACGGCATCGACGACGCTGGCTAGGAGTTGATATTGATAAAGGTATACTGGGAGTTCTGGGATGCGAAGCCAAACGACCAGTTTCTTGGGGATGTGGTCGACCGGGCGGAAATCCGCTGACCAAGATTGAACAGCAAGATAATTCCCAAAGATTGTCCATGGCCCTTCAGTCAAGGCTCGCTCGTACGCCGCCTTGCTACTGAGTTGGAAGATGAAGTACCCCATCTCCAAATCAATCACTCGGAATTGTTCAGTGAGTTGCCACAAGGCCATAACACGATTGACTAACGTTGTGAATCCAACAGAAATTCCAACAACCTTCACCACTACCGCGAACCTCCATGGTTCCAGCAGCGGCGACAGAGCGCTAGGGTTGATACGGATGCTAGGCAGGGCACCACTCTTGTCGACTTGTATATCCGACGCTTTTAGGGCGTCGGGCGAAGCAGGTTTGATCACCGGCAGCGTGACCCCACCAGTGACAGCGTCATGGAAGGAAACTCCGCCTGGGTTGTGTCCCTCCGTCTGCTCTCCTACATCCATGGCACTCCCGTCTTCTTGGTGTCCCTCACCGCCCTGCAGCGCCGACGGCTCCGGGGCATCAGTGTTAAGCCATCCTTGATGTGCACGCTGACCACTTTAGAACGCTCCTCGCCCAGCGCCACGGCCTCCACGGCCACCGGCGGCACCTCCACGCATGCGGAACGCAGTCGCCCTAGAGCCCTAGAGACGTCGGAGTGATATCCTCACCATTGTAATGTGGTAATATAAATTAACTGTTAGTAAGTAATAGTCTTATTTGCTTCTTTACATACATTCCAGTTATGCCTATTTCTATGCCTATTTGTTTAGCGTTCTTAATTTTCTTAACCTGCATAGTTGGTTGAATCTTCTTAATTTGTTAACCTTCTTAACTTGTTTAATAATATATCTGATGTAATCAATAACCATTTCTTGATAATTGAATCTCTCACTGGGACATGGGTCTCACCTCGTGGGTCAACACATCTTTTTAGGTTGTCATCAATGACATGGTCAGGATCGTGGTGCTAAATAAGAGAAGCTTGGAGAGAAGTATAAGTAGAAGGTTGGATAGTAGTTGTAGAGTCCTAGAGTCATCCATGTACTCTCAGGTCTATGAAGGGTATGTTTTATAGATGATATGTACGTAGACACGTGGTTTTGGCAGTGTAGGTATGTTTTATATAAGGCATGTATATGTTTGGAACATATCTTTTATGAATAGGTTGTCACTGATGCCACCATATCTATATGTAAATACTTGATTTGGTATGTGATGTAATATAGGTCTTTGAACCTTGTTGTATAAGTTTCTGAACATGATGGTAATGTTTACATAGGTTTTAATTAACCCTATTTTTTAGTGTATGGTTAATTAGTAGTTGATCGTGTGTTTGTTTTGAGTTATCTCATTCTGTGTGGTTGGATGTCACACTTATATGTTGGTATTAGAGCTCCAGGTTCGTTGAGTTTATAGGGACATAAGACTTAGTTTTGTGTCTATTCTTACGTAATCCAATATATTTGATACTAGCTTCTACTTATACAGATATGCCTAGAGAATGTGAATAACATGCAGGGAGTACCTATGTCATGCTAGGAGGTGGCAGTAGGAGGCCAACACATGATAAGAGATTTCTAGTGATGGGGAACGTGATGCCTTAGTGATAACACCAGTTTTTGTGACGTTTTTTCCCTTTATTTTGTTATCAAAACTGCCCTTTTCTGCTATTTTCCTCTATTTTATTAGCATTTTTGCAATAATTGGCCAAGCTATGTTCTAACTCCAATACTTCCAATCTTTGCAGCATTTCCTCTCCATTTTGATGACAATAAGGGCCGACTCCAGCCCACGAATAAGTCAAAGTCTTTTCGCCCCGCAGACGCCTGATACAGACCCTGCCCGATAGGGTAGAACGACTCAGTAGCGTGACTCAAAGGGGCACTGCGCGACAGGAACGTGTCGGCCGACACACCTTCTACCCGACAGGGAGCCAAAGTCGCCTCGACGACCTAGCTTGTCTGGCGACACGGCCACCCATCGGCCGGTGTGCCACCCAACGCGTGATCGATAGCCAGCACCCCGCGTCGAGAGATGTCCAGTATGAGCCGTCTGATGACTGGTGTTTAAGGTGGCCACGTGGCGCTTCGAGAACCATGCCTTCTCACCAACCAGCTGACTATAGATAGCAGCTATAGGGAGCTGAAAAGACGGTTCACAGTTTTCGCAAGTCCACAGTCGGAGAGTTAGACAGTTGGAGCCTTGAATTTGGACAGTTGGGAGCTTGAGCGATGAAATTGCGAGAGCGCATGTATCATGCCCCAGTGCTCGTCTCGGGCGACACTAGGTGAGCTTCTCCCCATCCCGAGAGGGAGGGGACAGTTCAGTTAGGACCGTCCCGGGCGACACTGCGGGCCGATATCGACCGACGTGGATGAACGATACAAGTGCCCGACACCAATAATGCGTAGCTCTTAGCCCGACACGATATCAACTCGATACGCTTAGTCTGTCGAGCGTGCCGCCCAAGAGGGTGTGCCGCCTGGCATGAGCGTATCGGCCAGAGCCCTTGATCGATGCATTTGACAGTCGGTGTGTGCCGCCCGATAGGGTGTGTCGCCCGACACCTCTGTATCGGGCTGGGCCTCTGACCGATATCGGGCAGGAGAGCTACTGCACCCTGTCGCCCTTCTACATCAAGGAGGCGACACCTATCTTTTATTTCTATTATTTAATTCTTTATTATATGCAATGTATTAAACTCTTTAATGTTTATGGAAATAGAAAGGTTTAATTACTTGTTGCTCTATGCTTGGTGCACAATGTTGGATGACTGCTCTGTTTAATATCTGAACGCTAGCTTGCATGATTTGGATCGCGTTTCGATTAGCTACCGAACCGTTTTTCCCGTCGCAACAACTTCGAGAGTCGTTTTGTGGTTCTTGCATTTGGTCCGATTCTGGAGTACGAGAGTGCCTGTAACGGAGCTATTTCTGTAACATTCCACTCTAACTAAAGCCCAGCAACCTCGAGAGGGGTGTTGATGTAGAGGTTAGAGGTACCCTCTCTGAAAGGAGGGGTGCAGGGTGTTACCGCTGTCTCTTGTTTTACTATAGTCCTATCCTTCGTACCTTGCCTGTGCTATAGTCTTTATCTTTCTGCTTCTGTTGCATGAAAACCCCTAAAAATTGCTAAATGCCTAAAATCTTAAATCTTTCTTGTAGCTCCATTTGGAGATAGTTTCTTTGTTTTATTTCGTGACAACTTGTTGTTCCCTCTGGGGAATTTATATCTCTTTATACCCACCGGAGTGTAGCGTGTCATTTCATGGTTCTCAACACTACCCCCTTGTCCCTGTGTTCGACCCCGTATGACTACTTCGACCCCGTAAGCAAAGTTGTGTGGGCCTTGAAGGATTCGGGTTTATAAATGTAAAAGCTCGACTACCTCAAATCCGCCTCCACTTTTGGACGCGCAATTTAGGCCGGTCAACTTTTTGGCCCCATTGCCGGGGACAAGGCAATAGCGGTACTGTAAGACGAACCTGAAACCACTGACTACACCCCAGTGCCTCAATCTTAGAAATGAGTTTGACAACACTCTTTTTCTTTCTTTTCTTAGCATCATTCTCTGCCTTAAAATAAATAGTTCTATTTTCTGATCTTGGGTCTTCGTGACGTTTCAGGTACCTCAGGAGAAAAGGGGATTAGTTCGACTGCACACCTACTCCAGCTGTCATGCCTCCTCGCGTCGAGCTACCCCAATCTGAAGGCGAGCGCCCAGCGCGGGTAAGACATGGCTCACCCCCTCCTGAGGACAACGACAGATACGACAGGAATGACCAACTGGAAGATCAAGAGATGGATCGGTCTGAGGAGGAAAATCGTCGTAACAGACGTCGTCACCGCCGGAACAGAAGAAACAATGATCAGGAATGGCACCAGGAGGAGTGTGACAATGATGACTCTGAAGAAGAAGAGAAGACACTTAGGGAGTTGGCGTCCTCGAAATCCAACCACTCCAGATGCCCAGTCATCATCCCCCATTTCAATGCAACCAACTTCGAGCTCAAGCCGTCGGTTATATCCATGATTCAGAATAAAAGTTTTAGGGGGAACTCCAAGCATGATAATCCATATCATCATTTGGATGCCTTCAAAAACATTTGTGACACTATCAAGATGAGAGGTGTCCCCCAGGAGGTGATTTATTACAAAGGTTTCATCTTTTCCCTAGAAGACAAGGCACTGTCTTGGTACCTTGGGGTACCCCACCAGTCCCTGAACGGGTGCAGGGCGTTAGCTGACGCGTTTGTGAACAAGTTCTACCCCACGGAAAGGACAGTCAGGAATCGGCAGAAAATGACCTCCATCACGCAAAAGCCAAATGAAAGCCTCCATGACGCCTGGGAGCGATTCCAAGAGATCTGAGGGATTGCCCCCATCACAACTACAAGCGAGGTTTCCTCATCACCACCTTCTACAATGGTTTGACCCCCGAAGACAGGGTATCGCTGAACGCAGCAGCAGGCAGTGATTTCCTGGGGAAGAAGGCCCAGAAGTCGGAGCTAATTATAAAGAATATGGCCGAGTTGATGGCTGGTGCTGACTTCGACCGATCCGATAGAGGACCAATAAAGAAGGTAGGTGAAGGGACCACCATCGAATCTAAGGCGTTGGAGACAATCACCTCGCATATCCAAAGGATCGCTACAGATGTAAAACAGTTGAGAGAAGCTGGTGGTAAGGGAAAGAAATAGGTAGAAAAAGTGATGAAATGCTTAACCTGGGGAGAAGGAGGGCATGGGGTAGATAATTGTGTCTATACCTGACCAGAAGCATCGAGTGATACTGAGTCCAAGGCAGAGGAGACTGAAAATGTCTCTTTTGTAAACTTCAAAAGACCAGACCACCCAGGCTTCAACTATGGGAACAAGGATGCTGCTGAATATGTGCATCAGCTTCATAACTCAACTAAACCACCCCAAGCCTTCGAGAAAAGGGGAGGAGCCGGTCAGTATACTAGAAATGCACCCTTCCAGCAGAAAAAAGGTAATTTCCAAGGTCAAGCTAAATACCAAGGAGTGGCCAAGGAAGAGGGGCACAATTAGGCTTCAAACCAAGAAAATGTGGTGGGGCAGCTGTTCGACTTTGTGAAAAGGCAGGATACAATCAACAGTCAACTGAAACAAAGCGCTTTATCATATTCCGGTGTTTTGAACTCATTGCAGGTTCAACTGGTGGATATGCAGACGCACCAACACCAGATTGACCAACAATTAGCTCAAACGGCCGAGCTGATGAAGAACCCCTCAGGAAAGATATCGTCGAACACTGAACCTGCAAAGAAACCAGGACTGTGAGTGGAAGGAAGTTGAGGTCGAGTTACGAGAAAGGGGACGATGGCAGATAAAGAAGGACTGGAGCTGGAAGCAGTCAAGCTGAAGACTATAACTACAGCACTTCTCGGGAGGCAACCCGAGTTTTATTTTTCCTAGATTAGGATGCAATTTACTTTCCAACAAAACAAACATTACAAACATTTGGTATGTAATAAGGCCCGAGACAGTGCATGCGCCACATGTGCTGACTCTTATGTTTTATGGGCCACCGTTTTAGTTTTGTTATCTGGGATGGGTAATGCCATCTGAGGCCAGGAACTTAGTCCTAGGCCAATGATGTTTTACTCGTCAGCCGTAGTTAAACCGGTTTTGATTTCGTGATTATCGCAGAAGGGGGAAACCCAACCGACTCTATCAGGCGGCTGGATCTTGCATAGCGCAACAGTCGTGCCGACGGTTGGACTTGCCGACTTCCATGTTTTGCCTAACGGTCGACGCGCACCCGGGTTTCACTATTTAATAGCTATAAAAAGAAAGTGAGTTTTACCGTGTCGGGTTCCTTACCTTGTTGTTTTTACCCTCCTGTGTCGAGTGAGAGAACTTGTGCTTTAGCTCCCGTGTCGCTCGAGACCACAATTCTCCTATGTCGCCCGACAAGCTCAGATCACAGCAAGGTATAGCCCGACAGATCCTATCGCCCGATAGGTCATGTCGGCCGAGACGATTCTTCCTTGTTGAAAGTAGTATATTGGTCTTAAGTTCTCTTCACTGAGCAGTGCATATATCCTGACATGCGTGTCGTGCGACACATCTTTACGATGCCCGACATACCATGACGGGTGATAGCCGTGCCGCCCGACGTTGCATTTCCACATATGTCTTTGGTATCGGGCGAAACGCTGCTCTTCTTTCACTAAGATCGTATCGGGCATTTTTATCTTATCGCCTTGTATCGCCCGACGTGACCCCTTTGAGCGATAGATCTGACGAGCGTTCACCGCCTTTCCGACCTATCTGTATCGCGCGATTTAATCTTTCGACGTATCGGGCGATACCCACCTCTTGTGTCGGGCACAGAGCTTCAACATCGAAACCAGTGTGTCGCCCGATACAAGAGTGTCGGGTAGTTTGTAGAGAATATCCCGGGTCAAACATTTACTCTTTATTATATTTTCAAAAGCCAACATAATTAATTAAGGCATTTCTTTTGTTGACTTACAGAAATGGCCCATACTAAGATGACCGCTTACCTAGTTGACGAGCAGGGCAGGAGGATCTACCCCGAGGCTGCTGCTGAAGGGCGGGCTATCAGACCCAAGCGCCCGAACCCAGGACAGGTTGGGACGTTGGGGACAAAGAAGAAGGCAAGGGTTGGACAAGCTGCGACTCCTGCACCAACACCGACACAGCCTATAGCAGCACTAACACCTCTAGCTGCAGCAGAACTCCCGGAAACCTTTGCGGTGAGTTTCGAGCCCAGAGATGACGAGCATGCTCGCCGCTATGCTAAGCTGGTGCCCAAGGCTTACAAGCCGAGCAGGTTCTGCCACAGGGCCTCGTTTGATGAGATTGGGATCGCAAAGAGGCTGAGAAGGGTCCTTGCGGCGGCAGGACTGAAGCGGATCTGTTTCAACCGGACTTCCTCATACACTAAGCTGACGATGGAGTTCATATCCTCTCTCCGCCGAGTGAAGAATTCAGCAGCAGAGAAGGAAAGGTTTGGCGGGCCAGACAGACTACAAGCCCGGTTATACAACTCGGAGCACATCATCTCCGAGAAGCTCTTAAACGGGATCTTCTCTTCCAGCAAGGAGGAGAAGAATCGGATGGACAATAGTGAGAGGATCATTGAGGATGACGTGTTCAACCCTGTGGAGTTTTGGGGGAAGCTTACCGGCGAATATTCATTCAAGCCAGGAGCGAAGGTCGTGGCAGTGCACTCCTACTTCTGGAGGATCGTGCACAAGCTGGTGGCGTGCTTGCTTTTTAGCAAAAACGAATCCAGCAGCATCTACACAGAAGAGCTCCACATCATGTGGCACATTATGGAGGGTCGAACGATCAACCTCCACTGGTTCTTGATGAATAGGTTGCACCCGATGAAGGAGGCCATGAAGGAGTATTGCATGGGCGGCATCGTCAACTTCATCGCCACGGGACTCGTATACCCGCACAAGCCGCGCAGCCATACAAGGACGCAAGGCGATGAGGTATTTGACATCAAATACCTGATCTAGACTAGCATCATAAGGAAGGAGAGGGGAAGTCTCTTCTACAAGTTTTCAAGGACGGACATACTCCTTCCCCTCCCCCGTTGCGTCGACTACGACAAGGAAAAGCTGGTCTTCACCCTCGCCGAGATCAAAGCTGTTGCAGATGGCACAGCTACCGCCACCACGACCAGGGCCACAGAGAGGCCCGCCCCAGAACTCCCAACGACAACTGCTGATCGAGTTGTCGTAGCCCCAACCATACAAGCCGTTGCACCAGCAACAACGGTGGCGGTCGAGAAGGAACCGGTGATCGTTGAGGTCACCGGGACTGAAACTTCGGGATCTGCCGTGGAAGAGATGTTCGTAGTTCCCATACCTATTTCTAGAGCTGTAGAGGCGGGAGAGGAGCCTCAACGGAGCAACAACATCAGGATGTCCGATGAGATCAGGAGGGAACTCGATAGGATACCATCGTTGCCGTCGAAGTCCCCACCTGCAGCAATCGAGGAAACTACTGACAGTGCAGAAGTAGAACAAAGTCCACCCTCACCTCGGCCATCCCCAGTCAGAAGAGAAGGCAAGGTGGAGACACTCATACTGACGTCCCTCCTGAAGTCGTCTGGATCGCAGACGATTTTCATAGATTCCACCTCTCCGGGTGGACCTTCACGAGGACTACATGTCACAGTGACGGAGGGGAGACCCAGCAGACCCCCTCTGTCACTTAGAAAGATGCTCAGAGACAAACTCGACAATCTGCGGGAGGTAACAACCACCAACGTTGCAACTTGCACTTCCCTAACCCACAAACTAGCTTCTTTTCAAGAAAAGCAGGACAGCCACGAGATCAGGCTGAACAGCCAGGAGAGCCAGCTGCTGACTCTTGCAGGCATACCCGGTGGACTAGAGGCCTTGAATGCAGCAATGCAGCAAGTCCTCCAACGACTTGACAGGCTCGAGGAGAGGATGGATAGAAGCGACAATCATCTGTGCCAAAGGCAGCTGAGACGGTCGTCGTCACCTCCCAGTGGAAGTCGTAGTCCCTCTTCTTCAGCCCCCCCGGGAACGGCGTCCTCCTCCCACTCCTCTAGCAGACAATCGTCAACGCCCAGAGAGGGGACGCAGCAAGGATCTGCCGAAGGGTCTCCTAGAAGACAGGAGAGATCTTTGGGTTTGGGAGACGCCAACGTCTCCATCCCCCTAAATGAAGCTAAAGATGATGATGCAAATATCAACATCGGGGGAGACTCGTCCGACGAGTCCGAAGGGGAGGTGGGAGATGTCTACACTATAAATAACAGACACCCACCCCGAGGAAAGTGCTTGTTTGCAGACAGATTCCGCGAGCCGTCCGAGATACCCTCCTTTGAGATGGCCAACTTTGACAGAAGAGCCATCGGGAACCTGACGATCAGAGACCAGAATTTGCTGAATACGGTCTTGAGGTCGCATGTAAATGAAGAAGAAGTCGTCTGGAGCGACTGCTACCTCTCCCTACGATGGGAAGATCTTCGGAAGATGTTCTGCATGCCGGCTGTCGTCGGCAAGCGAGTGTTCAGGGTCCTGGAGAACGCGTTAATAGAGAACATCGACAGCAGGACAGGTCGGACACAAATATACACAGCCACCCCGACCTTGGCAAGAAGGCTGATGAAGGGAGATCTAGACTCTCGGGAAGTGGTCAACATGCTGCAATACGTTGAAGAGAATAAACCAAATCTGGTGTTGGCCCCGTACAAGCATCACAACGTGTGGTTTCTCTGTATGGCGAACATCAGAAACCGTGACGTCCAGCTGATGTGTTGCAGCAATGATGAAGTATCGTGCTCCGGGGGTATTTTCCACCTCCCAGAGGACAGAGTGCTGAGACGTCTACCAATACACCTGCTACGAGCTTTAAAGCAAGGAATCCAACGTCTTCAAGGGCCTTGGAACCACTTCGTTATCAGAAACCTCCCCGAACAAGCAGAAAAGGGGAGCGGAAACAGCACTATCGCCATCTTGGGGGCCATTGTAGCGCTCAACTCTATCGGAAATTTGGGAATCCTCAAGGGCAGGTCCTACTATCAACGCAAGGGTGTCTACGCCATGCTCCTGATCAAGGACAAGCGCTATTTCTGGGATGCAGGTGTGCCAGAAGAGCTGCTAATAGTGATGTAGAAGAAAATTCTTTTTTTCGATCTAGCAGCCAAGAAGAAAAAGAAGAAGAAATAGCTCCCGAAATTCATGGGGCGGGCAAGCAGCTAGCAATCCTGAAGAAAGTGCAAGAGAGGGAATATACTGCTTTGCCCGAAGCTTCTGAAGAGCAGATCAAAAATTTTGACCACTTTTTGTGTATAACTCTCACAGAGGAGTAGGTCAACATCATCCAGAAGAAGCTTGCTGATTCAACCCCATCTGATGTTGCTTTTCAGACAGGAGACGTCCTAATCCTGGCAGATGAGCTAAGGGACATGGTAAAGGAAGGAGGGTGCTTGACTGTATCAGTTGCAACTGCTTACATCCAATATATACAGCCAAAGCTAAAACATGCATACATAGCCCATCCTTTGCTCTTCAATGATATCTGCCTCGCCGACGAAACGGGAGCGAAAAAGTTGTTCCTGCAAGAATTGAAAGCAGGCATTGCAGGCACTATCTTCCTACCTATTGTGCATTACAATCACTGGACGCTCCTGGCAATGTATACTCGGCAATGAGCTGGCATTTTCTACAACAGTTCGGACAGCAACAAGAATCATCTTGTGTCGTGTACATTGGAACCTTTGACACCCGTCGAACGTTTAGTTTGAAAATATTACGACAAAGTGTCAAAGATGATCGACCTGTTCCTGAACATACAGGGAGGCACATGGCACAGACTCCAGTTCTGCCACCGCAGTCCGCAGCAAGCTCCTTTATCCAACGACTGCGGCGTCTTCGTCCTGGAATGGATGGCAAATGAAGTGACGCCTGACCAGCTCCACCACACAGGATATCACAGCAAACGAGGAGAATATTTGTGGTAGCTCCTCTCTAACGCAGGCACAACCTCACTGGAATAAACATCACCTCACCTTATCTACTTCACTCTCTGGGACAGAAGTGTGGAGTAAGTTTGGGGGGGTACCATGTTCCAGTGAGGGAGGTACAAATTTCCTTCTTCTCCCACTCTGTTCTTTCATTCTTTTTGTCCCATATTCGTTATTCTTTTGTGTAAATATACATTTTCAGTTTTGTACATACACGTTTGCATACCAAAATTTTCAAAATTTTGAAAAATTCTTTTGTCTATATCTCCCTATGCATATGTACAAAGTTGTTGTAATAATGATGAAAAACCTGTTGTGACTTCTTGCAAAGTTTGTTTTCTTTGTACTTAATGAGATGCAAGTTTTGTTATATCTTTTTGATAACGCTACTTCAAACGAACCAAAGAATATGTTTTGCCATGCCAAAAAATTTCAAAAATATAATAATCTCACAAACAGCTAAGAGACGAGTATGGAGAAGGAAAAAGCTGCCCAAACAGCAAGGAATCTCTCTGTTTTCCCTCGCCCAACAAAAATCCCAAAAAAAAAGAGAGAAGCCTTGAGAGAGTGAATAAAAGCATGAGAGTTGTGCCCAATAAAAGAAAAAGAAATATATATATATATATATATATATATATATATATATATATATATATATATATATATATAGGTAATCAAAACCCAAAGATCTATGAACTAGCTCATGCTTAACTAGCCAGGCGGATAAACAACCCTGCATCCTCTTGATCTCCCCCACATTTGTATTTCTATTTATTTGTATGAGTATTTCATATTTACAATGAAATTTATAAAAATTGACCTGTTGTTTACTATTCTATTCTATTCTGCACAAACAACAACTATCTACCTAATTCACCAATTCTTGGGAAAATATTGAATTTGTTTTTGATTTGAAAGATCTTTCATAAGATATCTCTGAAGTAGATGGTGATTGATAGAGCAATTTTTGATTGTAATTTCCAGTATGAGTGCTGCGTCGAACATGAAACTTGTGATTTGTAGTAAAACACCTATTTTCCTGTTGAGACCCCTACCTCTTGTTTTCCAAAAGTACCCATCTTTAGGCATGGTAGATCTGGGGCAGTGGTACGTAGGATGTGAAATCACTGCTCTAAAGCCAACTGGCTTGGACTGCAGGGACCACTCGCCCGCTAACGGACCCTTACCTGGATGGACTGATGGGAGAAAAGAATGAAAAACCCAAAAATCCTTAGCCTACCCTATACACAACTTTCTGCCCCAAAAATAAAGTTGTTTGGTGTGTAAGCTAACTTCAGAATCATACAACAAAGTCTCGGCGAAGCTGTAGAGAAAAATCTTACTTAAACAATAAGGCAGGAAAAACTAAATCTTTTGTTCGTATTAAGGCAGCATTATCTTTAAGGCATTACGATCTTTGTTTCACTTTTTGGACAAGAAGCCTTCCTGAGTAGAAGAAACGACACAAAAATATAGTAGTTTAAATATTGATTGAGGACAATCAAAATGCTAAGTTTGGGGGAGTTGATAACACCAGTTTTTGTGACGATTTTTCTCTTTATTTTGTTATCAAAACTGCCCTTTTCTGCTATTTTCCTCTATTTTTATTAGCATTTTCACAATAATTGGTCAAGCTATGTTCTAACTCCAATACTTCCAATCTTTGCAACATTTTCTCTCCATTTTGATGACAATAAGGGCCGACTCTGGCCCACGAATAAGTCAAAGTCTTTTTGCCCTGCAGACGCCCGATACAGACCCCGTCCGACAGGGCAAAACGACTCAGTAGCGTGACTCAAAGGGGCGTTGTGCGACAGGAACGTGTCGGCCGACACACCTTCTACCCGACAGGGAGCCAAAGTCGCCTCGACGACCTAGCTTGTCGGGCGACACGGCCACCCACCGGTAGGCGTGCCGCCCAACGCGTGACCGATAGCCAGCACCCCGCGTCGAGAGATGTCCAGTATCAACCGTCCGACGACTGGTGTTTAAGGTGGCCACGTGTCCAGTATCTTTCATCCTTTTCTTATTATCTTATTTTTT
This sequence comes from Alisma plantago-aquatica, assembly GCA_963693085.1. NCBI lineage: Eukaryota > Viridiplantae > Streptophyta > Magnoliopsida > Alismatales > Alismataceae > Alisma > Alisma plantago-aquatica. Next base: position 314,093,697 of record OY856410.1, read on the forward strand.
CTTATTAAAATATCTCTTTTTGAGGATTTCTCCTTTATTTCCCTTTTATTTTCCTCATTGGTATTCCTTTTAATATTAGGAATACTTTGGATATGAAAATCCATCAAGGATATCTTAATTACACATCTTTCCACTTGTTTTCCACATAGTACCATTGTTTTCAATTTCTTTCTTAATAAAAAAAATACTTATTTGATCTTTTCTTCACAGACTCCTTGGCACCCAAGGAACTTAAGAGGCACGAAATCCATCCTTGAATTACATTCTTTTATTTTGCAGAGGTTTCCACACCTTTCTTTTTTCAAAAACTCAATTATTCATTTACTAATTGAATTTCCTTATTATTGGGCCCAACAGGCAATAAAGCCCAAAACACAATCATCAAGGCTATTGTAAACGAAACTCATTTATTCAAAACAAATTATATCATTATTTGTTCTAATTTCTTTAATATGAGAAATTACATTTCTTACCAAAAGAACCCAAAATTTGGGGTTTTAACATAATCTTTCCTCTCTTGATTCTAGGGAACAAGAAACACACTCTACATCTGACAAATTTCATGATAACCCCTCAAAATGGGTAAATTACAATTTGGTCCAAAATAAGAAAACATGGCTCAAACAACAACGAAACTGGACCAAACTAAAAACATAGATATGTCACATGTTATAAAATCATATAAAGAGATTAGATTAAGGTTTAAGTATTTTTTAAGCAAAACCAGCACGTCAAACACAATGCTAGGTCAGGGGTCTCAGATGAACCTTGATGGTCGATGGGATTTTCACCCTCTTCGGTCTCCAATGACCTATGTCCTCTTCGGTCGCCAATGTTTGGTGTTCCCTTCAGTTTCCAAATTTTTATGTTCTCTTAGGTCGCTAATGTTGCTTAGTTTAGTGGTTTCTAAAGGTGACTAGTCTCATTAGTTGCCAAAGATGGCGACCCTAGTCTTATTGGTTGATGACATTTCTGACCCGTAGTGGTCAATGAGAAATTCTAATTTCCTCATCACGGTGATTTCCTGGTTCTATGGTCAATGGTGACACTTGACCTAATTGCTTCCACAATTGTTTTTTTTTTGTGAATAACTTCCACAATTGTTGGAAATGATAAAAATTAAAGTTTATCTTTAATTTCTTTTTGAAAATCATGATTTACTTCCCTTATTGAACCTAACCCTAATGCAAGTACATGATGATCATGCTTAGCCTTCTTGTGTGACTAGTATGCTGATGGAATGTTTTCTCTCTCTTAATGTTGTTGTAACCTTAATTGGTTGTCACATGAACATCATAACTCTTAAATAATGATACATCAAACTTATGTGCCTCTTATATGGTTATAACATGATGAGCCTTGGGTAAGGAATAAAAAGATAATGTTGTTCTTTTGGGGAATGATATAAATGGTCTTATGACCTTGGACATAGTTTTATACCCTAATTGAGGTGTTACCCTCTTTATGATGCGACAAGGATTTGGAACTTGTGATGGTATGATGATGAGTATGGAGTCACATATGGCAATGAAATATTACCATGTGGTTTTGTTATCATAGTTATATCTCGTATGTTTTGTATCATTTGAAGTTGTAATATATACCATGTTAAATAGAATTCTTTTAGGCTTTATATGTAACTTGATTGATGCAACTTTAATCACCCAATTGACTTTAACTAATCAAGTGAAACCCTAATCATGTAGTTCCCAAATATATAGGTCCAATCCAGTGCCAATATTTGTTGGATGGTGAAATAAGTTCTCCTTTAGTGGAAGGTAGGATTCGTATACTGTTGAGTATATGCATATTCACAAGGATGGTTGTGGTCATACCTTGGTAGGGAAATAGTCGAGAGTATATCTCATATGATTATGATTTAGTATATATGATTTGATTGAGGATAACTACATTTGTACCTCAGATGTTTGGGTTTTTATACCCTAGTTTCACTAGTATTGTGACCTTCTCAGGACGGACTAGGCTTTTCACTAGTGTTGTGACCCATATACCAAGGGAGGAATAGGTCATTTTGTAGCTTCATACTGACTGAGGGAGGATGGGATCTTAGGATTTTGGCTCTCTTAAAGATCTTATATGGCACTGATTTTGACATAGAAGTGGTTAGTTGAAGTTGAGTGGTATACCTCAACTCCTCAAGGCTTAATTAAAAACATAATACAACCTTGTAGTATATCTTCTTAGGGTTAAACACACGTCACACTAGATTTAACCCTTTCCTTGTTTTTTATAAAACTTAGTTGTGATATAATGTGGTAATATAAATTAAGTGTTAGTAAGTAATAGTCTTATTTGCTTCTTTACATACATTCCAGTTATTCCTATTGCTATGCCTATTTGTTTACCTTTCTTAATTTGCTTAACCTGCATAGTTGGTTGAATCTACTTAATTTGTTAACCTTCTTAACTTGTTTAATAATATATCTGATGTAATCAATAACCATTTCTTGAGAATTGAATCTCTCGTTGGGACATGGGTCTCACCTCGTGGGTCAACACATCTTTTTAGGTTGTCATCAATGACATGGTCAGGATCGTGGTGCTAAAGAAGAGAAGCTTGGAGAGAAGTATAAGTAGAAGGTTGGATAGTAGTTGTAGAGTCCTAGAGTCATCCATGTACTCTCAGGTCTAGGAAGGGTATGTTTTATAGATGATATGTATGTAGACACGTGGTTTTGGCAGTGTAGGTATGTTTTATATAAGGCATGTATACGTTTGGAACATATCTTTTATGAATAGGTTGTCACTGATGCCACCATATCTATATGTAAATATCTGATTTGGTATGTGATGTAATATAGGTCTTTGAACCTTGTTGTATAAGTTTCTGAACATGATGGTAATGTTTACATAGGTTTTATTTAACCCTATTTTTTAGTGTATGGTTAATTAGTAGTTGATATGTGTTTGTTTTGAGTTATCTCATTCTGTGTGGTGGGATGTCACACTTATATGTTGGTATTAGAGCTCTAGGTTCGTTGAGTTTATAGGGAAATAAGACTTAGTTTTGTGTCTATTCTTACATAATCCAATATATTTGATACTAGCTTCTACTTATGCATATATGCCTAGAGAATGTGAATAACATGCAGGGAGTACCTATGTCATGCTAGGAGGTGGCGGTAGGAGGCCAACACATGATAAGAGAGTTCTAGTGATGGGGACCGTGATGCCTTAGTATTAACACCAGTTTTTGTGACGTTTTTGCCCTTTATTTTGTTATCAAAACTGCCCTTTTCTGCTATTTTCCTCTATTTTATTAGCATTTTCACAATAATTGGCCAAGCTATGTTCTAACTCCAATACTTCCAATCTTTGTAGCATTTCCTCTCCATTTTGATGACAATAAGGGCCGACTCCAGCCCACGAATAATTCAAAGTCTTTTCTCCCTGCAGACGCCCGATACAGACCCCGCCCGACAGGGCAGAATGACTCAGTAGCACGACTCAAAGGGGCGCTGCGCGACAGGAATGTTTCGGCCGACACACCTTCTACCCGACAGTGAGCCAAAGCCGCCTCGACGACCTAACTTGTCTGGCGACACGGCCACCCACCGGCAGGCGTGCTGCCCAATGTGTGATCGATAGCCAGCACCCCGCGTCGAGAGATGTCTAGTATCAGCCGTCCGATGACTGGTGTTTAAGGTGGCCACGTGGCGCTTCGAGCACCATGCCTTCTCACCAACCAGCTGACTATAAATAGCAGCTACAGGGAGCAGAAAACACGGTTCGTAGTTTTGGCAAGTCCACAGTCGGACAGTTAGACAGTTGGAGCCTTGAATTCGGATAGTTGGAGCCTTGAATTCGGACAGTTGGGAGCTTGAGCGAGGAGATTGCAAGAGCGCATGTATCGTGCCCCAGTGCTCGTCTCGGGCGACACTAGGTGAGCTTCTCCCCATCCCGAGAGGGAGGGGATAGTTCACTTAGGACCGTCCCGGGTGACACTGCGGGCCGATATCGACCGATGTGGATGAACGATACAAGTGCTCGATAGCAATAATGCGTAGCTCTTAGCCCAACATGATATCAACCTGATACGCTTAGCCTGTCGAGCGTGCCACCCAAGAGGGTGTGCCGCCCGGCATGAGCGTATCGGCCAGAGCCCTTGATCGATGCATTTGACAGTCGGTGTGTGACGCCCAATAGGGTGTGTCTCCCGACACCTCTGTATCGGGCTGGGCCTCTGACCGATATCGGGCAGGAGAGCTACTGCAACTTGTCACCCTTCTACATCAAGGAGGCGACACCTATCTTTTATTTCTATTATTTAATTCTTTATTATATGCAATGTATTAAACTCTTTAATGTTTATGGAAATAGAAAGGTTTAATTACTTGTTGCTCTATGCTTGGTGCACAATGTTGGATGACTGCTCTATTTAATATCTGAATGTTAGCTTGCATGATTTGGATCGCATTTCGATTAGCTACGGAACCGTTTTTCCCGTTGCAACAACTTCGAGAGTCATGTTGTGGTCTAGCATTTGGTCTGATTCTGGAGTACGATAGTGCCTGGAACGGAGTTGTTTCTGTAACATTCCACTCTAACTAAAGCCCAGCAACCTTTAGAGGGGTGTTGATGTAGAGGTTAGAGGTACCCGCTCTGAGAGGAGGGGTGCAGGGTGTTACCGCTGCCGCTTGTTTTACTATAGTCTTATCCTTCGTACCTTGCCTGTTCTATAGTCTTTATCTTTCTGCTTCTGTTGCATGAAAACCCCTAAAAATTGCTAAATGCCTAAAATCTTAAATCTTTCTTGTAGCTCCATTTGGAGATAGTTTCTTGTTTTATTTCATGACAACTTGTTGTTCCCTCTCGGGAATTTATATCTCTTTATACCCACCGGAGTGTAGCGTGTCGTTTCATGGTTCTCAACACTACCCCCTTGTCCCTGTTTTTGACCCTGTATGACTACTTCGACCCCGTAAGCAAAGTTGTGGGGGCCTAGAAGGATTCGGGTTTATAAATGTAAAAGCTCGACTACCTCAAATCCGCCTCCACTTTTGGACGCGCGATTTAGGCTGGTCACTTAGTTTGACCCAACAACCATGTCTGATCCAACATTTAAATCCATGTTTGGACTGCTTATGTCCATGATTACACATATGGCAGACAGAGCACCTCTACCCCAATCCAGGGCATCCGTTTGCAATGTGGAATCCCATGGTTCTAGTAAGATGTTTGAGTGGTTGTTGTGTGTTGGAGCAATTGTGTATGCAAGTATGAAGGAATCATATGATACAAATATGTGGTTGACAAGGCTTGAGAAGGCATTCAACATCCTAAATATCTCATAAGAGGATAAGGTGAAGCACAGTGTTTATCTATTGAAGGGTAGTGTCGGTCACTGGTGGGCCATAGAGGAGGAGAAGAGAGCTGGAGTTGTGATCAATTGGGAAGAGTTTCAATGGGAGTTCATGAGATGATACTTTTTAGAGACATATTTGGATGGGAAGATAGCTCCGTTTGAGAAGATCCACCAGGTATCGACGTTGATCAATAAGTATGAGGTCAAGTTTATGGATAATTTGAGGTTCTGCCCTCATATGTGATTACAAAGAAGGAGAGGATTTGTAAGTTTTAGCATAGAATTGTCGACAACAGCTAGTGCTTTGAAGAACATGGAGAGGTTCTCTATATTTGTGGAGTTGGTGAGGTAGATTGAGAGGTATGCTATTGAGAAATGTGAAACCAATGCTACAAAGAGGTTGACTCAGTTCCGTGGAGAGTCTTCTGGAGGATTTAAGAGCCAAGTTTTTCTTCACCTCAGTCACAACAGAGACCAATTTTTTTAAATTGATATCTGGAATACATCACAGTGGTCCCTGAGCAAGTGTAGAGGTCATAGTTTTCCACCAATAGAAGCATGCAGTGCAACATTTTTGTCAGTAACAAGGCCATCTGGGCCACAATATGATTTGAGGACTAGTCATAAGTGTAAAGAAGTACAACATATTAGGTAGTCTTGCCCTATGAATGATGAGGAGGTGACACAATAGTCAAGGTAGATTTAGTGAGGTTTCCAATAGTAGCAGTTCAACAGTGGTGGTGGTAGAGGACACAGTCTAGAATCACATGTAGGGTCTTCTTGGTCAACACTCATGTTGACGACAACTAGCGATGGCTAGATTCTATGTTATGAATCAGCTAGAGGGAGTGGTCAATCCACAGGTTGTGACAGGTCAGATGGAACTATTTCATTCTGACTTATCTACTTCTTCTTTTGTATTTGATTTGGTTGAACCAGGTGTGACACACCCTTTTATCACCAAATATGCGATAAGTAATTGTATCTTCCTGGTTGTAGTAGGTTTGATCCTTCGGTTGGAAACTCCTTTACTTAGTTCTATCAAGTTGTGAGAGGTGTCTCCATCTTGCTTTCTTTCTTTCTTAGAACACAACATTCAAGTGGATCTTATGCCACTTGACATGTATGGATTTGATGTGATCCTAGGGTTGCTTACCTTGAAGAAGTACAAGGTTATTTTGGACTGTGGCTCCAAGGTAGTGACGATTTATGATGGAGATGTTTTCTGGATCTTCTAAGGAGATAGGAAGATTCTTCCTACTTGTTTATTTTTGGCCATGACAACGAATAGGTTGATGAGAAAAGGGTGGGCAGCTTTCTTGGCTCATGTTGTGGATGCCAAGGTGAGGAGTCATAGTATCCATGAGGTGCCTGTAGTGTGTGAGTTTGAGGATGTCTTTCTCGAGGAGTTTCCTGGTGTTCCCCCCTCCTAGAGAGATTGATTTTTAGATTAGTCTTGTTCCTAGAACACAACCTATAGCACAATTACCTTATCGGATGGCCCTAGTAGAGATTTAGAAGTTGAAGAAGCAATTGTATGAGTTTCTATATAAGGGTTTTATTAGACCTAGAACTTCCTCTTAGGGTGCCTCCATGCTGTTTATGAAGAAGAAGGACAGTTCCATGAGGTTGTTTATAGACTACCGACAATTGAACAAGGTCACCATAAAGAACAAGTATCAGTTATCGAGGATTGATGATCTATTTGACCAGTTGTCAGGTTCTATACTATTCTCTAAGATAGATATGACGTTAGGCTACCACCAATTGATGATCAAGATAAATGAAATACCCAAGTCAACTTTCAGGACTAGGTATGGTCATTAGAAGTTTGTAGTCAGGCCATTTGGGTTGACTAACACGCCAACAACTTTCATGGACTTAATGAACATAGTGTTTAGACTGTATCTAGATCAGTTCATTGTAGTGTTCATAGATGACATCTTGATATACTCTACAGACAAGCAGTACCATGAGCAACACCTTCTCCAGACTTTGACGTTGTTGAAAAAACACATGTTGTATGTTGTATTCAAGAAGTGCGAGTTCTGATTGACAAAGGTATGTTTTCTCTATCACATCATATTTAGTAAAGGTGTATGTGTGGACCTGAAGAAGGTACAATCAATTTTGGAGTGGAAACAACCCAAGACACCAATGGAAGTCTGAAGTTTCCTAGGCTTGGCAGGCTACTACATGAGATTCATCTAAAACTTTAATGTTGTAGTGTTTCCCCTAACCAAGATGACATGAAGGGTGTACCTCTTGTGTGGGATGATAAGTGTCAACATTCATTTCAATTTTTTTTAAGGAGAATATGACCATTTCACCAATGTTAGTTCTACCAGAGTAAGGGAAAGGTTACATTGTCTTCTATGATTCTTTGAAGAACAACTTGGGATATGTGTTGATGCAAGACAAGAATGTGATTTGTTTTGCTCTGTGACAACTTAAGAAACATGAGGAGAACTAACAAAGGCATGATCTAGATCTAGAATTAGTAGTCCATGCCTTGAAGATTTGAAGGCACTATCTAAATGAAGAGAAGTGTCAGATCTTCACCGACTACAAGAACCTTTAGTATATCTTCTCAAAGGTGGAGTTGAACATGAGACAGAGGAGATGGATGGAGCTGATCAAGGACTATGATTGCATGATAGAATAACATACAAGGAAGGAAAATGTGATAGCTGATATTTTGAGAAGGAAGTCATCTTCATCATCTGTAGACAAGACACAGTTACATGCTCTGGTGTGCCACAAACGGGATATGCTGATGTTGCTTTACCAGATGAATGTACAATTGAAGCTTTCTCTATTGGCATGCTTGTTACCATAGTTAGAGGTGAAGCCTATGTTGATTTAGCGGTTCAGTTATGTGCATCAGAATGACACCATGATATAGAACATCATATCATAGTTTAGAAGCAAGAAGTATGATGGATTTCATGAGATGGATGACGGGATAGTTTGTTTTCACAACAAGTTAGTGGTTCTAGACGTTGATGGTATGAGGAAGATGGTACTAGAGGAGGCTCATTCCTCAATGTATGTGATGAATCCTGGAAGTACCAAGATGTACCATAATCTGAAGGATCTGTATTGGTGATCGGGTATGAAGCATGATGTGGTAGAGTTTGTTGCTAAGTGTCCAGTCCGTTAGCAGGTTAAGGGAGAGAATTAGAAGCCTATAGGGATGTTGCAACCTTGGTTGATACCACAATGGAAATGTGATCTTATAACCATGGATTTTATGGTTGGTCTTCCTAGTACGGACAATGTTCATGATTCCATTTGGATGATAGTTGATAGGTGGACAAGTCAGCTCATTTCTTGCTAATCAATATGACATATATAATAGAGAAGTTGGCATAGATATATGTGGACTAGATAGTGTTTTTTCATTATATTCCAGTGACCATAGTATCTTTTAGAGTCCCACATTTTATGAGTCATTTTTGGGAATGTCTACATGTATCTATGGGCATACAACTGAGGTTTAGTACACCTTTTCATCAACAAAAAGATGGTCAGCTAAAGAGGACCATACAAATTTTAGAGAATCTATTGAGAGTGTAGTTTCATGGTAGTTGGGATGTAGATCTTAGTTTGATAAATTTCACTTACAACAATAGTTATCAGAGGAGAATAGACATGGAACCATTTGAAGACTTGTATGGGAGATGTTATTGGTCCTTGCTTTGTTGGTATAAGACATGTGAGTATCAACTTTTGGGTCCTGAGCTAGTACAACAAACTACAAAGAAGATCAAAGTGATACAACAACTATTTAAGGCAGACCAAGACTAAGAAAAGTCTTAGGCTGACAATCAACACATTCCATTGGAGTTCCAAGTTGAAGACTGTGTGTATCATAAGGTTTCCCCATGGAAGGGTGTGTTGAGTTTTGGCAAGAAGGGAAAGTTGGTTCCCAGGTTTATGGGACCTTACCCTATTGTGTCACGTGTTGGAAATGTGTCTTACAAGGTGGAATTACCACCAAAGTTGCACAGGTTGCACGATGTCTTCCATGTTTCCATGTTGAGGAAGTGTCACCCAGTGATTGAGCTAGCATTGCAGCCAGTTGAGGTTGAGTTGGAGGTCGATGTGTCTTATGTTGAGGGTCCTGTGTTGATCTTGGATAAGAGAGTGAAGAAACTAAAGAAGAAGGATATATTTTTATTTAAAGTCTAGTGGCATCACTGTGGTGTGTAGGAGGCCTCATGGGAGTTAGAGGATGAAATTCACATGATGTACCAATCCTTGTTTATGTAGGATATTGGGGCGATATCCTTGTTAGGGGTTTATGGTTGTAAGAACCCTGACCTTGCTTTTTGGTTGAACATGCTTTATTAGCATATTTAGATTGTTAAAACTAATAAAACCTTGTGATGCTTTTTATATCATGTGACAAGCTTATGTTTTAAGTTTGGTCCAGTTTGGACATTGTTTGAGCTAGATATGCATATATGTGGATGATTTGGACCTAATTGCAATTTACCCATCTCTAGGGCTTTTCTTGCAATTTGTCACATGCTTGTTGTGCCTCACATTTGTTCACATCATGTTGCATATGGATGTGTTTTGGGGAGCCTTGAAACACCTTGGTTTGAGTGGTGACACCTCTCGTCGAGATTAGGGTTAGCATCGATACCCTAGTTGATGTTCGACCTTGGGTGTCGAACCCTAGTTTTTGCAATTACTAAGTTGTCTTGTGATCCAAGTTTTTGGTGGTTGAAGATGTTTTTGTCGATGCCCTCTAGTTTTGGTGGTCAATGAGGCTCATGACTCCTCTAGGATGCCAAAGATCCCTAGTGTTGGTGATCGTTCAATTTTATGATATGTTGGTCGCTAAGAATTTTATACGGTCGATTACTTTTCTGATCCAAGTTGTCATCAGTTTTTTTATTTTCTGGATTAGTTTGGTTTCTTGGTTTTCTTGCTTACATGGGAAAGATCTCTTGGTTAAATGGCATGTTCAACATGACACCTAACCCTCTTACTCTCTCTCTCTCTAACCTATATAAACGTCCCTCCTTGCATGCAAACAACCTCTTTACACACCTAGTATTTTCTCTCTCCTTCCTTGGTTTCTCTTGGAGCTTGTCAATTTGGTGATTGGTGGAGAAGAAGGTGAAAAAGAAGGTGAAGAAGGTCAATTTCCCTTGCACGTTGATCTAGGGTTTGGATCTACCTTTTTGTAATTGTTTGGTGCTAGCTTTCTCTTCTTCTTGGCCTTGGTAAGTGATATCTCCTTCTTTCCTTTGATTTTCATTTCTCTACCCCTTCTTCTTTCTCTTCTTGGTCTAACCCATGGTTCTCCATGGTAGTATTTGAGTTAGATCTTGAAGAATATTTCTTTCTTGCCTTTTCAACCTAGGATTTGCTTCCTTCTTGGTGGTGGAGCTAGCTTGGCCGTGAAGGGTGCTCTAGTTAGAGTTTCTAACATTTCTTCTTCGAGATACGTTACTGTTTGGAGTCTCTACATCATCTTTAAGGCGAGTTACATAATTTTCTCCGCTATTATTGCTTACTTCTACCTTGCATGACACATAATCTTGCTCTAAAACATGGTTTCAAATAGAAAGATAGTATCTTGTATCTAGGGGTTATGTTCACATGGTGATCTTCAGTAGATAACTCTTCTTGGACGAACCCTAACTCTTTTGCTTGAGTTTTCCTTGGTGATTGAAGTTTTGGTGCTTGCATGCATGTGGAAATTGTTAGTTTTGCTCTTGGATTTCTAGGGTTTTATGTTGGTTTTCTTCTTTGCTATGGTACCCGATGGTTTAGTCTTGGTTCAGTTGACTAGAATTACTTGAGACAACACATGGCTTTGACTTTGTGTATGTTTTGTATCTTATATGGTTGACAAGTTTGACCTCTAGTTTATGTTGCTAAGTTTTGATTTATGTGGTAGATGAGGTTTCGATGTTATGTGGGTCGCTTAGAATTGATATCATTTGTGGTTGCTCTGTTTTTTGACCTTATGTGGTGACAAAGATTTTGAACCTTCATGGTCGATGGGATTTCCATCCTCTTCGATCGCCAATGACCTATGTTCTCTTCGGCTGACAAGGTTTGGTGTCCCCTTTGGTCGCCAATGTTTGATGTTCTCCTCGGTCGCCAATGTTACTTAGTTTACTGGTCGCTAAAGGTGACTAGTATAATCGGTCACCAAAGATGGTGTCCCTAGTCTCAACGGTCGATGACATCTCTGACCCTTAGTGTTTGATGAGAAATTTTAATTTCAAGGTCAATATGATTTCCTGGTTCTATGGTCTATGGTGATTCTTGACCTAATTTCTTGCATGATTGTTGGAGATGATAAGAATTAGAGTTTAACTTTAATTGTTGTTTGAAAATCCTAATTTACTTACCTTGTTGAACCTAACCCTAATGCAAGTACATGTTGATCATTCTTAATCTTCTTGTGTGACTAGTATGATGGTGGAATGTTTTCTCTCTCCTAATGTTGTTGTAACCTAATTTGTTGTCACATGAACACCATAGCTCTTAAATAATGATGCATAAAACTTATGTGCCTCTTATATGGTGATAACATGATGAGACATGGGTAAGGCATGGAAAGATAATGATGTTCTTTCAAGGAATGATGTGAATGGTCCTATGACCTTGGATATAGTTTTCTACCCTAATTGAGATGTTATCCTCTTTATGATGCTGCAAGGATTTGGAACTTGTGATGATATTATGATGAGTATCGAATCATGTACGGAAATGGCATGGTACATGTCATTTTGTTATTGTATTTATATCAAATACATTTTATATCTTCTGAAGTTTCAATAAATACCATGTTATATAGAATTCTTTTAGGGTTTGTATGTAACTTGATTGATGTAGCCTTAAATCACCCGATTGACATTAACTAATCATGTGATACCCTAATCATGTACTTCCCTATGCCATAGATCCATTCTAGTATCAGTACTTGCTGGAAGGTGAAATGAGTTCTTCTTTAGTGGAAGCTCAGAGTCGTATATTGTTGAGTATATGCATGTTTAAAAGGATGTCTACGATCATACCTTGGCAGGGGAATAGCCGAGGCCATATCTCAGATGATTATGATTCAATATATATGATGTGATTGAGGAGAATTGCGGTTGTAATTTGGACGTCTGGGTTTGTATACCCTAGTTTCTCTAGTATAGTGACCTTCTCAGGACGAACTAGGCTATTCACTAGTGTCATGGCCTATATACCAAGGGAGAAATAGGTTGTTTTGCAGCCTGACCCTATGTGTTGATGTGAAGGAATCATACTGACTAAGGGTGGATGAGATCTTAGGATTTTGACTCTCCTAAAGATCTTGTATTTCAATAATTTTGACTTAGCAGTATTCAGTTGGAGTTGAGTGGTATACCTCAACCCCTTAGGGCTTAATAAAAGACACAATATAATCATGTAGTATATCTACTTTGGGTTAAGCATGCTTCACATTGGATGTTAACCCTTTCCTTGCTTCTTATACTACTTAGTTGTGATATAATGCAGTAAGAGAAATTAAGTGTTAGCTAGTAATAGTCTTATCTTATTCTTTACATACTTCCAATTATTCCTACTTCAATGCCTATCTATTTAGCTTACCTAATTTTCTTAACCTGCATAGTTTGTTGAATTTGGTTAATTTGTTAAGCTTCTTAACTTGTTTAATAATCTATGATGTAATCAATAAACATTGGTTGAAAGATATATCTCTCAGTGAGACATGGGTCTCACCTCATGGGTGACCACATCTTTTTAGGTGGTCATCAGTGATGTGGTCAAGATCGTGGTGTTGAAGAAGAGCATCTTGGAGAGCTATAGAAGTAGAAGGTTGGATAGTAGTTGTAGAGTCCTAGAGTCGTCCTTGTGCTCTCAGGTCCAGGTAGGGGATGTTTTGTAGATGATATGTATGTAGACATGTGGTTTTAGCAGTATACCTATGTTTTATATAAGGCATGCCTATAAGTGAAACATATCTTTTGTGTATAGGTTTTGGTTGATGCCACCGTATCTATATGTCAATACCTGGTATGGTATGTGATGTGATACAGGTTGTTGAACCTTGTTATATATGTTTCTGAACATGATGGTAATGTTTTAATCAGTTTTAATTTACCCAATTTTCTAATGTAAGGTTAATTACTAGTTGTTCACATGTTTGTTTTGAATTATCTCATTTGGTGTGGTAGGGTTTCACACTGATAGGTTGGTATCTGAGATCTAGGTTTGCTGAGTCTATATGAACATAGGACTTATGTTTGTGTTTGTTGTTACGTAATCCAACATATCTGATCATGGCTTCTACTTATGTAGATATGTCTAGAGAATGTGAAGAACATGTAGAGAGTAGCCATGTTGCACTAGGAGGTGGTGGTAGGAGGGCGAAAAATGATGGGAGAGTGCTAGTGATGGGGCCGGAATAGCTCGTGATGCATCAGTTTGACCCGGAAGCCATGGCCAATCCAAAATTTCAATCCATGTTTGGACATCTTATGGCCATGATTACACATATGGAAGATAGAGCATCTGTACCCAAGCCAGGGAAACTCTCCCTAATGCAGTATCCCATGGTTCTAGGAAGATGTTTGAGTGGTTGCAGTGTGTTGGATTGATTGAGTATGCTGGTATGGAGGACCCATATGATGCAGATATGTGGTTGATGGAGCTTTAGAAGGTGTTTAAGATCCTTAATATCCCAGAAGAGGAAAAGGTGAAGCACGGTGTTTATTTATTGAAGGACAATGTTTGCCACTTATGGGCCATAGAGCAGGAGAAGAAACCTGGAGTTGTTATTAGTTGGGAAGAGTTTCAGTGGGAGTTTGAGAGCCAATAGATAGAGATGTATATGGACAAGAATATAGCTCAATTTGAGAAGATTCACTAGGTCTCAATGTTTATTAATAAGTATGAGGCCAAGTTTATGGAGCTTCTAAGATTATGTCCTCATATGGTAGTAATATAGAAGGAGAGGATCTACATGTTTCAGAAGGGTTTGAGTTCAGAATTGTCTATGACAACTAGTGCTTTGGAGAATAGGGAGAGGTTATCTGCCTTTATGGAGTAAGTGAGGGGATCGATAGGTCTCCTATCGAGAAGCGTGAAGCCAATGCTAAGAAGATACCGACTCAGTTCCATGGATAGTCTTCAGGAGTATTTAAGAAGCCAAAATTTTCTTCACCTCATCACATCAGAGACTTGCTTTTTCTAAAATAAGATATGGAGTACCATCACACTGGTCCTCAAGCAAAGGAAGAGGTCGAATTTTTTCTCTAGCAGGGTAACACAACATAATGTCAGTGACAAGACCATCTAGGCTACAATATGATTTAAGACATGTCACAAGTGTGGACAAGTAGCACATATCAGGGTCGTCTAGGCCACAATATGATTCGAGACTTGTCACAAGTGTGGACAAGTAGTGCATATCAGGTGGTCTTGCCACATGAAGGATGAGGAGGTGACATAACAATCGATGCAAAGTCAACAAGGTTCCCAGTGGTAGAAGTTCAACAGTGGTGGTGGTTGAGGATGCGGTCAAGAATCACATGTAGGGTTTTCTGGGCCAGCAGTCAGATGACATGGATGAAAATAGGAGATGTCTATATTCTAGATAGTGAGTTAGGCAGAGGGAGTGGTCAATCTGTGGGTCATGATAGGTCATATGGAACTTTTTCATTGTGTCTTATCTTCTTCTTCTTTTGTATCTATTTTGGTTAACCTAGGTGCGACACAATCTTTTATCACCAGAGAGGTGATAAGTAGTTGTAATTTGCCTGTTTCTAGTAGATTAGATAGTCTTGAGATAAAACCCTCATTATTTGGCTTTGCCGAGTTGCAAGAGGTGTGTCCATCTTACGTTCTTTCTTTCTCATGATGCAACATTCAAGTGTATCTTATGCCACTTGCCATGCATAGATTCGATGTGATCCTTGGGATGGATACCTTGGAGAACTACATGGTTGTTTTGTACTGTGGTTCCAAGATAGTGACATTTCATGATGGAGATGTTTCTTGGATATTCCAAGGAGATAGGAAGATTCTTCCTACGTGTTTGGTATCATCCATGACAATAGAGAGGTTGTTGAAACAAGGGAGTGAGGATTTCTTGGCTCATGTTGTGGATGCCAAGGTGAGGAGTCCTTTTAACTAGGAGGTGCATGTAGTGCGTGATTTTGAGGATGTATATCGCAAGGAGTTTCCTAGTATTTCCCCCTCCTAGAGAGATTGATTTTGAGATTAATCTTTGTCCTAGAGCACAACCCATAACACGATCACCTTACAAGATGGCACTAGCAGTGATGCAGAAGTTGAAGAAGCAATTGTAGGAGTTTCTAGAGAAGAGATCTATTAGACGGATCACTTCCCATTGGGGTTCCCCTGTGTTGTTCGTGAAGAAGAAGGATGGTTCCATGAGGTTGTGTATAGACTACCAGCAGTTGAACAACATCACTCTAGAGCCACCATGATCAAACTGATGCTACATGGGAGCTCAAGTCCGAAGTCGAGCGGAAATATCCTCATCTCTTTCAGACTGCTTGAATTTTGAGGGCAAAATTCTTAAAAGGAGGGGAGAATGTGACAAAGTGAGTTTTTATAGTATTTTCTCTCTCTTAAAAGTTTATTATCAAATTTGTTGACCAAAAACCCTCGTATACTTCCCTCACTCAATTGGACAAATATGTGTAACAAATTGCAAAAATATGTGAACCCTAGTATGATATTACAATAAAATACATATGTTAATGTATTTAGTGAATGAACACATCAAATATTCAAATTTGGATCCCAAAATTTTACCATAGTCACATCTTGACATCATTAAGCTACCCCTAAAATTTTATTTCGTTTAGGTCAACCAATTGGGAGTTATGATCAATGTAATTTGGTGCAATTTTCCTTTCTTTTTGACCTAGGGCCTGAGTTCTGGCCTTAATCGATCAAATAGGTTGTAATCCGGCCCATTAACAGCTGGGCGCGGACCTTTTAGTTGAGGGTAATATATCAGCCATCTGATTGAGCCCTCACCTTCCTGCCCTGATCCAAGGGCTCTTGACCCATCTTCTACCTCCGAAAAGAGCGGGGGAAGACAAGTAAGTTGGGCCTCGTTCTCAGGCACCACCTCAACCCTCCCACGAAATATCTACTGAAGAAATATCTCCATCTCACCAAGATGAGGTTAACCAGCCTTACCTCGACTCCCCTAACCCTCGGAGTAGGGAGAATGACCTCCCCATTTCTTGTTTCTCTCACTCCGATGGCGGCTGCAAAACCCAGGACCCCCAACCAACCCTAAACCTACCCTGATAACCTATAAAACCACCCCCTCGATGTTGCCCCCACTCTCCTTTGCCTTTAACCCTAATTTTTCTGACCCTCGTTGCCACCCAAGATCTCTACTCAATCTCCAAAGCCTAGTGGCGCCGCCGCACTGCCTTTGGATCGATCTCCTCCACCTCGCCCTCTCCAAACCCTTGTCGCACCTAAGTACCACAAGGTCGCAGGGACCTTGGGCGACATCTTTTCCGCCCTCATGGGAGCCTGCTGCCCCCTTTTCCTACTCAGCTCAGGTGAGCTCCTCCTTTGCATTTTCATGGTCTGAAGTTGCTCACATGAGGGAGCACTGACCAGATCGGGACCCAGGGTGCCAAGTGAACCAATAGCCGATCGCCACATCAGCCAGTCACAGGTCAACAAACACCAAAGGGGGAGCCAACTCGCACAGACACCCCAATCAGAGAACGCCACATCGGCGATCTGGGTTTGAACTTGCGAGGCCTTGGATCTACCTGAGCCATAGATCCATTCGGATCCGGCCGTAGATCAAGGTAAATATATTTTCTTTTGTTTTGCTTTATCCAAAGAAACCATTTTTTAGTAAAATCCTAGAAAATGTTAGGATTATCAGAAAATGTCGAACCTATATACCATTTTTATCAAAACATTATTCTCTATCCAAATAAAATTTTACTCAGACCTAGATCCGTTTCCTTTTTAAAAAATAGTTTCCTAAAGCCTAAATGACTTCCTTTATTATAATTAATTGTTGATAATAATTTTCCTTGATAATATCTGACTGTCTACCTTATATTTAACCCTAGACGAAACCATGTTTTCTAAATAACTTGAAATACTATTCTAAGTTGATTAATGATCAAAGGATTAGGAGAAACCCTAGATCTAGTTTCTCTTTCTACATGGAATTAAAGATATATCTTTATAACAAAAATTATTATCACTAGATAATAATTAGATATTATGATTGGTTTGAATCTTTAAAATGAACCCTGATGTTATGAATGGTTAATATGTTGAGAGTTACCTTCCCTTGTTTTTACAACCATCTTAGAAACCCTAATCTTTGGAAATCTTCTAATTGATCAATTAAATATTATCTTTTAATCAAAATAGTTTATGATGGATCAGACCTGATGCTATCTCTAATCCCAATTAAAATATGGAAAATCACTAATCTGAATTAGATAACATAAAAGGAATAATAATTAAAAACATATCTTAGCCTTGGTCACTTGGACCAATGGTAATGTTGTACCCTTGCTTTCTGTACAGGGTGACTTATTTCTTGTTGATTCTAAATCTTTGGACATTTGTTTTGAACAAGCAGGTATGTGGTCTTATAAGTATAAGACTAGTTTTCTGGTTGTCTATGCTATATAATATATTGAATGTTCGTATTTGGACATGATTGTTGGTTGAACTAGTATGAGTTATACTTCGCCAAATTTAAGAGAAACATAAATGATCATGATGGGTTGTAGCTACTAGAGCACATAGCTTGGTGTGGATGTATGTTGCCTAACATGGATGTATGATTCCTTGGCCCATGTTAAATATATAATGATATTCTGTTGCCCACACTTCATGTAAGTCAAGTGCAATAGGTGTAGTACAACCGCATCAAAATGAATGAAATAAAAGGGTGTTTACTTGATTTTCACCTTAAGAAATGGTTTAATCTCTCTTTCCTTCTTTTTCAAATATTTTCCTTTATGCAACCTTATTAATGTAACTTTTACCACGTACCAGTTCTGTTGATGTTTTGTTTCTCGTATTTTCTAGGTGCAAGGAACAATTAACAACAAAGTGAAATGCATGCTTAAAGTACCTGAAGGCATAAAATAATAAACTTGGAGGTTATACTAGATAGATCTTTTCCTCTTATCTCATTTCTTGCTAGATGTTAGTTTAATTCTTTTCTTAGTTGATATTGAGGATGATTGAGATCCTATGTAATAAAGTTAACTTTCTCTAGAACAATATTTTCTCTCCATATGTAATGACTTTATTTTATTTATATGAATGAATGTTCGTGTGGCATTATATGATGATGTGGACTAGATCTTGGCTCAATCTCTATTTTAGTTGACTACCTTAATCTCTTATACTTTCCCTTTTGACATCTATAGATATGAGTGCACGCATATCTATGAATGTCACTATGGAAAGTATATAGAAATTGGGGGACGTCACAGTTGGTATCAGAGCCAATGTTCACACATCAAGTCACATGAACTTCATTCACCCTAGTTTGAGTCTAGGGTAGTCCTTGAGTTTGGGGTGTGAAGGGTTGAGGTGTCTAGGATAGCATCTGCCATGGGTCTGACTAAAGTCTCCGAGCCACTTAGCTTGGCAATCGCGAGGCTACCTTTATGGCAGTATAAGTCTACCTGGCCGATATCCTAAGTGTCCCCTATTCTTGGGCGTACCTTAATTTAGGAACCTTCTCATCTATAGATTTTCCCCTCTCACCTCCTCTATTGGAAAAAAACAAAATTTCTCCCTCTCATCTATGTTTTAAAATAAATTAAATTTTCCTTCTTACCTTTGTTATAAGGTTAGGAAGTAGTCTCTCTATTTAGAAAGTCCTAAGGATCGACTGATAAGGATTTTAGGATATCCTCCCTAAATCATAACATTCAGAAAATTAATTATTAATAAATGAGAATAATGAAAATCTTGTGATAATAATAATGATAATGACGAGAATAATTGTTGAAGTAATAAATCTAATACGTTCAAATTAATTACAGGATGCCTCCTAAGACTCGCGGATCGAAGGCCTCAGGGGAATCATCCTCTAAGAAAAGAAAAGAGCTTGAAACCTTTGAAGTACCTCATCCCGATGCTGCGGCCAAGGAAAGATGGGAGGAACAGAAGAAAATCCTTCTAGACTTTATGGAAACCCTCGCCACCAAAGGAACCCCTGAACCTAGCTCCTCTAGGAAAAAGTAAGTGACTGTGATAGACTTCATTAAGCTCAACCCTGATAGATTTTGGGGGGAAGACCAACCCGAAGTCATGGACGAGGCTGAGGCATGGGTCCTTTCCATAGAGAATGCCTTCCGTACCCTAGAAGTACCCAAAGAAAAGAAGGTTAAATTCGCCACCCATTTACTTAAGGGAGGGGCGAAGATCTGGTGGGAGAACTATGGTGGGAACCGGGGAGAAGAAGTAGACAACTTGGAGTGGGAAGCCTTTAAGACCCTCTTCACTGACCGTTTCATGCCCATAGCTGAGAGGAAGAGGAAAGAGAAGATTTACATGGAGCTTAGGTAGGGCAGTCTCTCCATGACTGATTATACTCGGAAGTTTAGGCTCCTGGAACGCTATGCCCCTATTCGGACTGAGGACCGCCTTACTGAGCACTATGTAGACTGTCTCTCCGCACACCCAAAAACCCTAGTTATAGCCTCTCATCCCCGAAGCATTGATGAAGCCCTAGTCATGGCCCTTAAGTAGGAAAGGGAGCAGGGATTTGTAAAAGCCTTCTAGCATGGGATATTTAGGGTTGACCACCACTGAGGAAGAGAAGTTCAAGAAGTTCCACCCTGGCCATAATAAAGGATCAGGGAAAGGAGGAGGTTCAGGGAATAAAGGACCAAAGAATAGCAAGTTGATGGATTACCGCAGAAAATGTAAGACTTGTGGACGAGGACATGATGGGCCTTGTCGCTACACCATGCCGGTCTACTACAACTGTAAGAAGGAAGGACATTTCCTTGCCAAGTGCCCCAATGCATCTATCCTTGGCAAACCTCCAGTAGGTGCTCCACCCCCTCAGGGACACCGTAATTCCAGGGTGTTCGTAGTAACAGCAGAGGAGACTAGGGAAAATACGAACCAACTTGTCGAAGGTAACCTTAATCTTTTTCATATATCTAATATATTGTTCGATTCCATCAATTATTTAAAATTTAATTATCATGTGTAGACATTGTTTACTTGAATGGACATCCTGTTAAAGCATTGTTTGATTCTGGATCCACAAATACGTTTATCTCTCAAAATCTGGCTTCAATGTTGCACTTACATATAAGGGACTTGGGATACATTCTGGATGTGTCAACTCCTAGTGGCAAAATATTCACTACATTGCAGAAAATTGATGTCCTCCCTCTAAATTTTGAAAATCATGACATGCCCTTTGAATTCATTCTCTTAACCATGGAAGACTTTGATGTTACTCTTGGCATGGATTGGCTATACACATATCATTCTTACATTGACTGTAGAAATAAGATGGTAGTTCTCTCTCAACCTCATTCCTCTCCTGTAGTGATCCCTTGGGGAAGCGGATTCTATAATATAAAAATTTCTTCTCTTAAAGCTAAAAAGCTCATATCTAAAGGATGTAAAGTCTTCCTCGCATTCGTCTCAGAGACCATTCCTGACAACAGGCATGTAGAAAGACTGGAGGTGGTACGTGATTTCCTTGACGTATTTTTGGAGGAGCTTCTTGGGCTGCCTCCAAACAGAGACATTGAGTTCTCCATAGACCTTCTTCCTGGAACCACTCCGATTTCTAGGGCACCGTATAGGATGGCACCTGATGAGCTTATGGAGCTGAAGAAACAATTAGAAGAACTTCTTGATAAGGGTTTTATCCACCCTAGTGTTTCCCCCTGGGGTGTACCTATCCTTTTTGTTAAAAAGAAAGATGGTTCAATGTGAATGTGTATTGACTATCGCATGTTGAACCAAGCTACCATTAAAAACAAGTATCCTCTCCCTCGTATTGATGACCTCTTTGATCAACTTCGTACTGCTAAAGTTTTCTCAAAAATTGATCTTCGTTCTAGCTACCATCAACTTAAGGTCAAGGATTCAGATATATCTAAGACTGCTTTCCGAACTCGTTACGGGCACTACAAATTTCTGGTGATGTCGTTTGGGTTGACGAATGCACCTGGCGTATTCATGAACTTGATGAACAAAGTCTTCCAACCTTATCTGGATGAGTTTGTGGTTGTCTTCATTGATGATATTCTGATATATTTTGATTCTATGGAGAAACATCGAGAGCATTTGAAGTTTGTCCTTGAGATTCTGCGAGCCCAAAAATTCTATGGCAAGCTTTCCAAATGTGAATTTTGGATTGACAAGTTTATGTTTCTTAGACATGTCATTTCTGGGGATAACATATTTGTTGATCCTGCTAAAGTATATGTTGTACTTGATTGGCAACCTCCTCGTAATCCTTCTGAAATCCGGAGTTTCTTAGGCCTGGCTGGATATTATCGTCGTTTTATTCCGAATTTCTCCAAAGTGGAACTTCCTCTCACTAAGCTTACACAGAAGGACGAGCATTTCATCTGGTCAGCTGCTTGTGAGTCTAGCTTCTAAGAGCTTAAATAAAAGTTGACGTCAGCACCTGTTCTTGTTTTACCCTCTGGCAATGAAGGATTTGTGATATTCAGTGATGCTTCCTGGCATGGTCTAGGGTGTGTCCTACAACAGAACGGGAAAGTAGTGGCCTTCGCTTCTAGACAGTTGAAACCCAATGAGTTGAATTACCCTACATATGATTTGGAGTTAGCTGCTATCATCCATGCTCTCAAAATCAAGAGGCACTATTTGTACGGGGCAACGTTTGATATCTTCACCGACCATAAAAGCCTCAAGTACATTCTGACGCAAAAGGATTTGAATCTGCGACAACGACGGTGGATCGAGTACCTGAAGGACTATGGCTTCACCATTGGCTACCATCCAGGTAAGGCCAATGTGGTTGCAGATGCTCTTAGTAGGAAAAGAGCTATTTGTGCATCCCTGTCTGTACTCGAATGGAGGAACATGAAGGATCTAGCAAGATGGAGACCACAATTCCTAGTTGATCGTATGCATGTCAATAATATCTCTATCACATCCAACCTACATTCTGAACTTCTGGAGGCACAGAAAGCTAGTCCCGAGCTTGCAGAGCTCTCCTCTCTCCTGGCTAAACCTCATACACATCTGTCTGTGGGTCTTGATGGTGGTCTTCGATGCAAGAATTGTATGTGGGTCCCTGAGCAGTCAGCTATAAAGACAACCATTCTTAGTGAGGCACATCGGTCCAAGTACACAGTTCATCCCGGCAAGATGAAGATGTACAAAGACCTACAACGTCAGTTCTAGTGGAGAGGCATGAAGCACGACATTGTCGATTTTGTATCTAGGTGACTGACATGCCAGAGAATCAAGGTCGAGCATCAAAGACCAGGTGGTCTACTAAAACCCCTCGAGATTCCAGAATGGAAATGGGAACATATCACTATGGATTTCATAGTGGGATTACCCAGAACCAGGAAGGGGTACGACGCTGCATGGGTCATTGTGGATCGTCTCACCAAGTCAGCTCATTTTCTGCCTGTGAAGACTACTGCAAAAGTTTCTGAGTTGGTCGACCTTTATATATGGGAGATTGTACGTCTTCATGGGGTTCCGGCATCCATTGTCTCGCAATGGGACCCAAAGTTCACTTCAAAGCTATGGAAATAGGTTCAAGAAGAATTGGGCACCAAGTTGAACTTCAGTACAGCTTATCATCCGCAGACAGATGGACAATCAGAACGAACAGTGCAGATTCTGGAGGATCTTCTATGAGCTTGTGTGCTTGACTGGGAAGGCAGAAGGCTCATGGGACCATTACTTGCCTTTAGCTGAGTTCACCTATAATAATAGTTATCAGACGAGTATTGGGATGCCACCATATGAAGCTCTTTATGGCCGACTGTGCAGATCTCCATTCCATTGGGACGATGTCGGGGAACACACCTTGATGAAATCCGAGGAGATGCAGTTGTATGCAGATAAAATTGCATTGATTAGACAGACAATGAAGAGAGCACAGGATAGGCAGAAATCATATGTAGATGCTCACCATCACAAACGTCAGTTCAAGGAGGGTGATCATGTCTTGATAAAGATCCGACCTATTTGAGCTTTGGCCAAGAATAAAGGAAAGCTCAGTCCTTGTTATGTGGGACCCTTCGATATTCTTGAAAGGGTTGGAGAATGTACCTATCGTCTTGCTTTTCCACCTTAGTATAGTGCCATGCATAATGTCTTTCATGTATCTAACCTCAAGCCTTATGTCAAAGACCCTAGTCACATTTTGAATCATGAGCCTCTTGAGCTGAAAGATGATCTGACGTATGCTAAGTCACCAGTCAGAATTCTTGATTTCAAGACAAAGGAGCTTCGCAATAATCGGCGTATAGATATGGTGAAAGTTCTATGGAGCCACCATGATCAAACCGATGCTACATGGGAGCTCAAGTCCAAAGTCGAGCGGAAATATCCACATCTCTTTCAGAATGCTTGAATTTTGAGGGCAAAATTCTTAAAAGGAGGGGAGAATGTGACAAAGTGAGTTTTTATAGTATTTTCTCTCTCTTAAAAGTTTATTATCAAATTTGTTGACCAAAATACCCTCGTATACTTCCCTCACTCAATTGGACAAATATGTGTCACAAATTGCAAAAATATGTGAACCCTAGTATGCTATTACAATAAAATACATATGTTAATGTATTTAGTGAATGAACACATCAAATATTCTAATTTGGATCCCAAAATTTTACCATAGTCACATCTTGACATCATTAAGCTAACCCTAAAATTTTATTGCGGTTAGGTCAACCAATTGGGAGTTATGATCAATGTAATTTGGTACAATTTTCCTTTCTTTTTGACCTAGGGCCTGAGTTCTGGTCTTAATCGACCAAATAGGTTGTAATCTGGCCCATTAACAGCTGAGCGCGGACCTTTTAGTTGAGGGTCAGATATCAGCCGTCTGATTGAGCCCTCACCTTCCTATCCTGATCCAAGGGCTCTTGACCCGTCTTCTACCTCCCGCAAAGAGCAGGGGAAGACAAGTAAGTTGGGCCTCATTCTCAGGCGCCACCTCAACCCTCCCACAAAATATCTACCGAGGAAATATCTCTGTCTCATCAAGACGAGGTTAACCAGCCTTACCTCGACTCCCCTAACCCTCGGAGCAGGGAGAACGACCTCCCCTTTTCTTGTTGCTCTCACTCAGATGGTGGCTGCAAAACCTAGGACCCCCAACCAACCCTAAACCTACCCTGATAACCTATAAAACCACCCCCTCGATGTCGCCCCCACTCTCCTTTGCCTTTAACCCTAATTTTTCTGACCCTCATTGCCACCCAAGATCTCTACTCGATCTCCAAATCCTAGTGGTGTCGCCACACTGCCTTTGGATCGATCTCCTTCACCTTGCCCTTTTCCTCCAAACCCTTGCCGCACCAGGTACCATGAGGTCGCAGGGACCTTGGGCGGCATCTTTTCCGCCGTCGTGGGAGCCTGCTGCCCCCTTTTCCTACTCGGCTCCGGTGAGCACCTCCTTCGCATTTTCATGATCTGAAGCTGCTCACGTGAGGGAGCACTGACCAGACCGGGACCCAGGGTGCCAAGTGAACCAATAGTCGATCGCCACATCAGCCAGTCACAGGTCAACAAAGACCAAAGGGGGAGCCAACTCACACAGACACCCCAATCAGAGAACGCCACGTCGGCGATCCGGGTTTGAACTCGCGAGGCCTTGGATCTACCTGAGCCGTAGATCCAGTCGGATCTGGCCGTAGAAAAAGGTAAATATATTTTCTTTTGTTTTGCTTTATCGAAAGAAACCATTTTCTTAGTAAAATCCTAGAAAATGCTAGGATTATCAGAAAATGTCGAACCTATATACCATTTTTATCAAAAATTATTCTCTATCCAAATAAAATGTTACTACGACCTAGATCCGTTGCCTTTTTCAAAAATAGTTGCCTAAAGCCTAAATGACTTCCTTAATTATAATTAATTGTTGATAATAATTTTCCTTGATAATATCTGACTGTCTACCTTATATTTAACCCTAGACGAAACCCTATTTTCTAAATAACTTGAAATACTATTCTAAGATGATTAATGATCAAAGGATTAGGAGAAACCCTAGATCTATTTCTCTTTCTACATGGAATTAAAGATATATCTTTATAACAAAAATTATTATCACTAGATAATAATTAGAGATTATGATTGGTCTGAATCTTTAAAACGAACCTTGATGTTATGAATGGTTAATATGTTGAGAGTTACCTTCCCTTGTTTTTACAACCATCTTAGAAACCCTAATCTTTGGAAATCTTCTAATTGATCAATTAAATATTATCTTTTAATCAAAATAGTTTATGATGGATCAGACCTGATGCTATCTCTAATCCCAATTAAAATATGGAAAATCGCTGATCTGAATTAGATAACATAAAAGGAATAATAATGAAAAACATATCTGAGCCTTGGTCACTTGGACCAATGGTAATGTTGTACCCTTGCTTTCTGTACAGGGTGACTTATTTCTTGTTGATTCTAAATCTTTGGACATCTATTTTGATCAAGCAGGTACGTGGTCTTATAAGTATAAGACTAGTTTTCTGGTTGCCTATGCTATATAATATATTGAATGTTCGTATTTGGATATGATTGTTGGTTGAACTAATATGAGTTATACTTCGCCAAATTTAAGAGAAACATAAATGATCATGATGGGTTGTAGCTACTAGAGCACATAGCCTGGTGTGGATGTATGTTGCCTAACATGGATGTATGATTCATTGGCCCATGTTAAATGTATAATGATATTTTGTTGCCCACACTAGATGTAAGTCAAGTGCAATAGGTGTAGTACAACCGCATCAAAATGAATGAAATAAAAGGGTGTTTACTTGATTTTCGCCTTAAGAAATGGTTTTATCTCTCTTTCCTTCTTTTTCAAATATTTTCCTTTATGCAACCTTATTAATGTAACTTTTACCACATACCAGCTCTGTTGATGTTTTGTTTCTCGTATTTTCTAGGTGCAAGGAACAATTGACAACAAAGTGAAATGCATGCTCAAAGTACCTGAAGGCATAAAATAATAAACTTGGAGGATATATTAGATAGATCTTTTCCTCTTATCTCATTTCTTTCTAGATGTTAGTTTAATTCTTTTCTTAGTTGATATTGAGGATGATTGAGATCCTATGTAATAAAGTTAACTTTCTCTAGAACAATATTTTCTCTCCATATGTAATGACTTTATTTTATTTATATGAATGAATGTTCGTGTGGCATTATATGATGATGTGGACTAGATCTTGGCTCAATCTCTATTTTAGTTGACTACCTTAATCTCTTATATTTTCCTTTTTGACATCTATAGATATGAGTGCACGCATATCTGTGAATGTCACTATGGAAAATATATATAAATTGGGGGACGTCACAGTCTCCCCGGTAATAACACCAATAACTTGACATGCTTGAGTCGTGCGTTAAACACAAGTGCACGTATCGAAGTAATATAGGCCTTGTGAGGCCCGAGTCAAACTCAGGGAAATGTAAATTTTATTAGACTACTACTAATTGGTCGTGATCAGCTAGACCGATTGGAAAAGTCGATTATTGGTTTTGAAACAAAATAAAATAAAACAAAGAGAAAACAAAAGTGAGTGATGATTAAATGTTTGGTTTAATCAAATGAAATGGGAATCCTTAGGGTTACATTTTCACCACGAGGTCTCACTGCATGCAATTCTACACAACTAACATAATTTGTGCCTTATCCCTGATTATGGCCTGTAGTCAGAATTGCTTGCTTCCGCAATGCAATTCACTACCTAGTTCTAGGTAAGTTCCATGCCATTAGTAACTTATACCCTAGATCTAAGCGCTTTAATGAATTCTCTGGGTATCCACCATTAATCGTACACTACCTTGTCTAAGGAATTTATTGGTTAATGTGTTAATCGTGCCTTTACAACCACTAATCCTCCGTTAAGAGAAATCAACAATATTAGAAATCAACTATGGTGATCAAGCATAGCAAATTTCGATGGAAACACGATAACATATTAGGGAGAATTGAGACAAATTATGATAATCAATGGAAAATTGTCATACAGTGATTCCCCAGGCTACTCTCCGTCCTAAGGACAATGGGGATTAGTCATACATGTTCATCTCAATGATACACATGGAGAAGAAAAAGGAAAACATGGGGAAACAAATGAGAATATAATGTAACCCATGAAACAGAGAAGATCTGAATAATCCTTGGTGCAAGACATGAGTTCTACGACCTTCTGACGGTAGAATCGTCCGTCTACAGCTCTAGAATCCTCTGGGGTGTAGCTATGGGCTCCGTTCTTTGCTCTCCTCTCCTTTGGGACTCGTCTGTTGGAATAGAACATGCTCCTTTTGGGTCTGGGCTGTCTTTTCTTAGGTATAGGGATGACTTACGGCCGCTAAAAGATTGCAGTCGTTTGATTTTGACAATTCTAAATAGAATCCTGATCCGACGACATCGATACCATCGATGAGGTGTAGATACTATCAACATCTAAGGGTACACGTCTTTCTTCAAAAATGAAGTCGACCTATTGACTTCTCGATACTATCAACCAGAGTGTCAATGGTATCAATAGGGATTGCTTTCCTCTAACATAGTTATTGTTGCCATGTCCATAGTATCGATAGACCTGTCGATGGTATCGACGGGTTCTGGAATATAAAGTACATGAAATAGAGAGAAAAACACAATTCAATCCATGGAATTTAGTAATTCATTCAAAATAGGGTAAAATAAGATAAATTTGATGCATACAATGATAATAGGGTAAAGGAAATGAATCATGCCATTATAGTCACAAAGATGATGAATGAACACATAAAATAGGTACAAAATTAGCATATAAATGTGACTCAAAATCCCTGCATCAGTTCACCTAGATGGGACAAAGAAAGAGACCATTTGCACATTTCCTTCAAGAGGCTATTGTATATCAATATACAATGCCAGACACACCAAGACAAAATGGTATAGCTGAAAGAAGGAATCGAACACTAAAGGAAATGGTTCATGTGATTCTTTGTAATTCATCCCTTTCTTCTACAATGTTGAGTGGGGATTTAAAGATGGCAATGCATGTATTAAATAAGGTTCCTAGAAAATTTTTCTAGAAAACCTCATATGAACTATGGATAGGAAGGAAACCATCCTTAAATTATATGCACATATGGGGATGTCATGCAGAAGATAGAATCTACAATCCACATGAGAAGGAATTTGACCCAAGAACCACTAGTAGTTTCTTTATTGGTTATCTAAAAAGGTCAAAAGGATATATATTTTCATGTCCACTTTACCAAGAAATATAGTTTAGAGAGGTAAGGCTAGATCTTTAGAGGATCACCATCTTATTGGGAATGATCTACTTCATAACATTTATTTTGATGAAATGCAAGATAGTTCTCCTACACCTACATGTAATCAGAGTCACAGAGGCTATCCAATTATTGTTCCCATGAACAATTGTCAATGAGCCAGTAGAAGTAAATCATGGTCCTAGTTAGGTTGTAGTTGAACAAACTCAACATATTCATAATGAAGAACAACCTGAAGAGCATGTAGAAGATGCAAAACCCAATCATGAATGAATAAGATCCACAAGACCAAGAATATCTTCCATCCCATTTGACTATATTGTATACCTTCAAGAGACAAATATAGATTTTGAAGATATGGACCCCTTATCTTTTACTCAAGTAATGGATTGTGAAAATTCCTCTATGTGGCTTGATGCCATGAAGGAAGAACTAGCATCCATGGATAAGAATCAAGTTTGGGACCTTGTACTTTCACCAAAGAGTGTTAAACATATTGGTTGCAAATGGGTCTTTAAGACAAAAAGGAACTCAAATAGTGAAATTGAGAGGTACAAGGCTAGGTTAGTTGTGAAGGGTTTCACATGAAAGAAGGCATTGATTACACAGTGACTTTTGCTTCAGTCTCATCAAAGGACTCCTTTAGAGTAATCATGGCCTTTTTGGCTCATTTCTATCTTGAGTTACACCATATGGATGTGAAAATAGCATTTTTGAATGTGGATTTATCTTAATAAGTCTATATGGAACAATAAGAAGGTTTCACTGATGATACTAGAAGTCATATGTTTTGCAAATTAAATAAATTGATTTATGGACTGAAACAAACATCCCAACATTATAATACAAAATATAACAACATCATATCAAATTTTGGGTTTAAACCTCTTATTGTTGATCAGCGTACACACCTCAAGGTCAGTGGGAATATGTTCGTAATAGTGATTCTTTACATTGATCACATTCTACTAGTAAGTAATAACTTTGGCATATTACATGAGAACAAAGAGTTTATTTCTTCTAATTTTGAGATGAAAGATATGGGAAAAGTTTTGTATGTACTTGGTATGGAGAATCACAAAGACATTACTAAGGGAATACTTGGAATATCCCATAAGGCATACGTATCTAAAGTTTTAGAGAAATATGGAATGAAAAATTGTTCAAAATGGTCTTCATCTATAGTTAAAGGAGATTAATTAAACTCCAAGTAATGTCCCAGTAATGATATTAAAAGGAATGATATGTAGAAGATGCCACACACATCTGCAGTTGGAAGTTCACAATATCTCCAAATATGCACACAACCTAACATTTCTTTTAATTTCTACCAGAATGCTTGGTCATTACCAAATAAACCTAGGCATTTACCATTGGAGAGATAAGAATAAGGTTATGTGCTACCTAGAAGGAACAAAAGATTACATTCTTACATGTAGAAGGACAAACGATGTTGATGTTATAGGATATTCAGATGCAAATTATGCATGATGTCTAGATATTAGGAAATCTACAATAGATTATATCTAACTACTAGTTGGTTGTGTAGTATCAAGGAGGAGTATCAAACAAAAGACTACAACTTCATCTACCATGGAAGCTTAGCTTATAGCTTTCCATGAAACATCACCATAGTTGATTTGGCTTAAAAACTGATACAAGATCTTAAAGTTGTTGAATCAATTCATAAGTCGATACATATATACTATGATAATTAAGTTGCAGTCACTTTTATTAATAACAATAAAAGTATAATGGCATGCAGACACCTAGACATAATTTGTATATTGTTAATGAGTGAGTTGATAACAAGATGCTAATGATTGATCACACTGGTACACAATATATGATTTCAAGTCCTCTTACAAAAGGGCTAGCTCTAGAATTTTGTACATATCTTGTAATGAATATGGGTATGATAAATTCATTTGATGTGTAATAATTAGTTTGATTTGACAATATAATATCAATGGTGTGATCACATTTTTGACTCGCTACTTTCTATTACAATACTAGTCATAATAGAATGTCTGTTTTGACATAAAGTTGGAGTAGATCATAGGTTTGAGTTCTATCTATTCATAAAATTTATGCCATTACATATAAAATGTTTAGATATTGTAGTAAATAGAAGTAAGTACAAATTTATTTCTTATCGACTACTATGACTCATATATAATTTTCATATATGGAAGTGTTTATGTTGTGCATCAATAGAAAATTATTAAATTTTATTGCCATGGAATTTTTTGCCAAGTAGGAAAATGTGAATTATCCCATTACGGTGTGGCTCAAAATAAAATAATATATATGTTAATTAAAAGATTTTACTAAGAGGATGCATGTCTTGGGGTTTATACTAGATCCCCATAACTATCATGCCTCTTTGGTGATGGACAGAGAGGCATTGAATATTTTATATTTAAGGGCTTCATCCTCCCTCCATGGGATAATTTTGATAACTGATTTCCATCCATTACGAGAACCCACTAAGAGAGAGAAACTAGAGCATTCATTCTTTGTACATTGTTTGCTCACTTCGATGTGTAGAAAAGATTGTCTTCTTTGTACAGTTTCCTATGAATGTTCTCTTTCCAACTCCATTGTTGTTGCCTCTTCCCCGAAGCAATCTTTGTTGTTGCACTGACACTAACGTAGACATCAGGATTTCATCATGAAGGCTTCTCAAAATACCAGTATGTGTTCTAACAGTTACCTCATGTAGACGGTTTAAACCTCATCCAAGTGAAGTATAATCCTAATTTGACTAATGAGGAGGAGAATGAGGATAAGACGGTTTATCATGAGGAATTAGTTTTGTCCCTGATGGATATTCTTGATGTTGGTTATGTGGCAGACTATGTAGAATATTTTTCTCATAATGGAATGGAATAGAAAAAAAGGAGAACAATGAATGATTTTATTGTTCCGGGACGACTTGGGTTGTAGGGAGGTGGTCATGGTTAAGTGGAGAGAAACTTTGACTAGGCTGAGTCTCCTGATTCTAGATTCATCTGTATGTGTTGTCTTATGTGCAAAACATGATTGTTGGTAGGTAGATAGCGGAGTAGTGGTCTAAGAAACATACTTTTGAACCTCGGGGATTTGATCTTCATATCTGTCACCTCTAGCTTTAGTAAAATCCTCTATAATGATATGGAGAGGTGTATTAGGTGCCTTTGGAAGAGAAATATATAATGGGTGAGTTGGAGTTATCTTTTCTAGATGTGGCAAATGACTTCCCAAGTCACTTAATCAATTATTGTATCTCAGTTTCAATGAATAAGATATTATGTTCATCATAATTTCTCAATTATAGGTAGCAAGATATCAGTATTCTTGATATGGTAATATGACTTGTTATAGATGTGGACCATGATACCATTGTAGACTAGATATTTTATGTCAATGAAGCAGTCCTCCTTTGGTTATGAGAAATCATTAAGGTTTTTTGGGTGACCTAGTACTTGACCAATGATTTCACAAGGTCACACATACAAAAATTCTTCTCCTTTTTTAGGAATTAAAGTCAACTTATCTATCAGATATCTACCAATGTTGATATGCTCACCCTCCATAACCATATAATGTGAAGGTATGCATGATAGATGCTTCCAAACTTTGATGTAATGAATATAGCATTGGTAATAATTTAGTGAACGATGCCACATAGCCCCATACGCACATTAGTCTCCTTATAAGCACTAGATTTGTATCTTTCTTATCTTGTTCGCTTTGCCCAGACATTGTTGGCCTTAAAATGTGTCTCTTCTCTATCAATCCTGCTAGAAATTTAACTTCTACCTCCTCTGATCAGAACAACATATCTCATTTAACATTTTCTTAGTTACGTCATGTTCTTTAATGAAAAATGATCTAAATTTCTTTAGCATCCTCCACACTTTTGTCTTTTAGTTGGTGTAGTTGACATCTATTGAATTCAGGACACAAACTCCCTTTTTTCTATAAGTATGAAATAGGTGTTAAAAAGTAGAATATGACAATGTTTTCTCCTCCAAAAAGTCACACCTGATGCAAGATACCCAACTCACATAGTATGCTCGTGTGCAAAGAATGTCATTTTGAAGGTTTCGCCAGCCATGCTTGCATAGACTACCTAATTCTTATCTTCCTATAGTTTAAAGGTGTTAGGAGTGAAATATTGGCTTTCACTCTTCTCTGATGTTTGATCCACCGGGGCTTGGGATGCAACAATTACCACTAGTTTCTCAATGTGAATTTTCTTACTCTCCTCATTAGGAGTGGGTGAAGAGCGAGCCCTTTTATTTGTTGTAAAATTTTGTTAGGATACTTCATTATCACTCCCTTTAGAGAAATAATCATACACAATGTTGGTAGGGGTAATGTTCACCTGTTTAATCTCCTTCTCTGTGCAAACTAGAAGAACAATCCTCCTTTTGTGTCACATCTTGCAAATTCTTAAAAGACAAGGAAAATAGATATTGTTTAGAAAGTAACTATATGATAACCTTGATTGTATAAGAGATGTATGAGTATATAAATTAAATTCAGATCAATAGGATATTGATCAAGATAAAGGTAATCAACATTCACTATCACAAAACAACGTCAATAGACATCCCATTGAACTTTACTAACAATAACTTCAAAAGGGTCAGTATAAAGTTATCCATCTCTATTAAGGTCAAGCACCCATTGGTAAATACCACATCAATAGATAGATGTCGATCGCCTTCAAAAAACATGTTTTGGCTATCAATCAAAACCATGTTATTAAGAATAACAAGATTATCAATCTTCATTGTCCATAGGACAAGGTAAAGAGTTCATAAGGTTAAGAGGTTGATAGTTAGACTCTAGTTGCAAAGTTCAATTGCTCCATGTGTCAAAACATGTATGATGAGATTGATCAAACATTTGAAGCTAATTGTGATCATCTTAATATGATCAACCTGAAGAGGTTATTCACCTTAAGAATTTGGTATTAAATCAAAGTTGAGAGAAATAATGACCTTCTTGAGGGAAAGGGCCCCTTGATTCAAAAGTTGAAATGATTGAGATCTAAATAAAACACGATCGAGCTCAGAAGGTCAATCACACAGAAAATGATTTTTAGATAAGGAATTGTATTTTCTGAAAATGATCAACCTCAAGAGATCAACCATCCAAACATTATGATTCAATAAACAAGTCTATACTTTGATTTTTTAGGATTAACAATTCAGATTGAACTATCCGTCTAATTATTATTAGAAAGAAATTTGGTAATGTATTATGAGTGATTTTTCCAATGACCCATTGTTAAAATGATAGAAAATAAAAGAGGTCAATAGGTTTAAAACAAGATATATCGATTGGATAAACTAAAATTGATAAATTTCTTAGGTCGATAAGAAACATGTCGGCATGCCAGCTAAAGAAATGAGATTTGATCAAGGTTAAGTGAAGTCAATTGCTACCTTATTAAGATCTTATTGGGATATATGTAGATCAAATTCAAGTTCATTGAGTTTTGAATATATAACAATTGAACTGGCATCATGGAAAAGTTCAATCGAGCTCAAGGTCGACCAGTTACTTGGTCAAAGTAAACATATTAAGACACTTGTATCGATCTCTAGGGATAATTCCATCGATCTTAAAAGAACAAGAAAAATTATAATATAGAAAAACCAAAAAAGTTAAAGTAAATCTACGATTGAAAAATCTTTGGCTGCCTTCCAAGAAGCACTTCTTTAAATTCAAATATACCAACTCTCCATTTTGTTTACTTGATGTTGGGTGGTTCATAGAGCTTCTGATTGGTTCTTCACATAAATGCCTCGTCTTCATAGTATTTCTTCAAATAATGTCCATTAATTAAGAATGTTCCAGAGTTGTCACCATGGATTTCCATCATCTCAGAAGGATAAATTGTAATATCTTTCAATGTTCATGATCAACGGGGCTCCAACTTTCTAGGAAAAAGATGTATAGAAGATTGGATAATAGAACTTTATCTCCCTCAACAATATCTTCAAAAATGATATTAGAATCATGCTTGATTTTCATTTTTCCTTATAGATTCATGAGTTCTCATCAGCATGCAGACAAAGTTCCTCCAACTCTTGAAGTTTCAAAAAACATCTTATTCTTTGAAAGGTCAATATCCATCTTGCAGTTCTCAATAGCCTGATATGCCTTGAACTCTAATTATGCAGGTAGATGGCAAGATTTTTCATAGACTTGACGGTAGGGTTTTGTATGAATGGGCATCTTGTAGGAATTTCTATATGCCCAAAGATCATAATCAAACTTTTTATACCAATGCATTCTATATTTCCCAAAGGTCTTTTCCATTCTTTATTTGATATGACAATTGGAAACCTTCACATGTACTGAGGTTTGTGGATGGTATGGGGTAGAGACTTTATGTCTGAGTCAACCTCTTTAGAAGATATTCAAATTATTTTTTAGCAAACTTAGAACCTTTGTTGCTTATCACAGAGTGTAATACTCTTAAATTATAGAAAATATAAATGTACTAAAGAAAGACACATAATAGTATTGGAGTCACATCAGGGTGCAACTAGAGATTCAACCCATTTGGATACATAATCTACATTCACTATATCTTTCTTGTCAAAAATTTCATCATCGAACCCTTGAAGCAATAGGGTCCATCTTAAGAGTTAGCTTTATGTCTTTCTATTTCATAAAGTTACTAATTTCTTCATAGTCAGTGTAGACAGTGACCTTATCATTGAGAAAATAGGATCCAAACTTGTCAAAAACATAAATAATTTCAAGAATTTCCCTCTTAGTTATAGTGTACTTTACTTGCTCCCCATCTAAGCTTTTATTCACATTATAGATAGCATGGTGCTTCTTTTCATTCTTCTATCCAAGAATCTCTCTTGTAAAAAAAATCATTGGTTATGCACATTAGCTCGAAATGGATATCCCAATCAGGATCATGTATTAAGGGTGAGGGCATAATTTAAATGTGAAAAGGTGTATCCTTCACCAGAAGCCTACACAATGACTTGAAATCCTACATAAATCCTTAATAAACCTTTGGTAATGGCTAGCATGGCCAAGAAAATCTCACACAAATGTCACAAAAGATGGTGGTTATATCTTAGAAATATGTTCTATTTTTCTTTGTTCAACCTTTACACCCGCTTCATAATCTATGTGTCCAAGAACAATGCATGCACACCGTGAAGTGACATTTATTCCAATTCACAACTAGTTTCTTCTCCTTACATCTTTGCAACACTAGAGATAAATTCTACAGACTATCATCAAAGGATTCATAGACTGATAAATCATCCATAAAAACCTTCAAATTTCATAAATTAAATCAAAGATAGATAGCTAACATGCATATTTGGAAAGTAGTTGGAGCGTTACATAACCAAAATGGAATGCTTTATAAAGATTAGGTACCATATAAGAAAGTAAATGTGGTCTTCTCATTATTGCCTAGACTAATTGGTGCTTGAGTAGCCATCTAAATAATAGAAATGGGAATGTTTTAGTGACCTCACTTCCTGGTAACCCCCAATTAAGGAATACCATGAAGTCAGAGCCTCTATCCCAAAACATGATCAATGGGTTTGCAAATAATAAAAAATAATTAATAAATTCTACCAAAGACTAAGCTTATAATAGGAAAAAAACACTTTTAACATACCTTTCAAAAGTAGGAATCTGGAACTTCTATCCACTGTAGAGTTCTATCTAACTAAATACTCCATTAATAGATTATCTTTATCTTCTCAAATTCCCATTTACTATTTGTCACTTTCAGATATTCCTAAAACACCTATAAACAAAATGTCGGTCAGTATAAATGAATATACCAGTATGTGGTGACAACCAAAATATTCCACATAAATTATAGCAACCTAATCACATCAAATAGTTGTTCACTATGCAAGATTATGTTTTTTAATATGACTTCCCAACTACTTTTACTCATACTCTGGGATACCCTCTCTTAGGGTTTAGTCCTTGAGAGGGACTTAAGGCTACCTTCTCCATCCTAAGCTTGGTACCTGGGGTCACCTCTCTGGTTGCCCGGTGGTCTTCCCTCTGGGGCTTGACTGCCTCTGACCTTCCCTCCGGGGCTTGGTCTCTCATCTTACATCCAGAGATGGTATGTAGGTTCGGGAAAGTCATATATATACTTAAATTTTGATAATCATACTCACTTTAAAGATTGTAGAAATAAAATTATCCAAGCAGTTTATTTCCATGCAATCAATAAAACATCAGAAAATGTCGGGGAACTAAATTGAGTACTCATAAATAACCACATACCAGATTTGGAGATCTCACAGGAAATAAGCACAATCTAATACAATCAAGAAATCCAAGCAATCAATCAAGCCATTCACACAAGCACAACAGTATCCTGAAAAGCATGTACAACCTATTTACTACATACTCATCAAGAACTTACTTTATTGACTTGGGATTGCTTTCTAGGGTTTCCTTAGGGTTCTTTAGATCTATTTCACAACTTTCCTTTTTTATGCCAACAAAACCCTCAAACAACATTTATATGTTCAAAACCCTAATTATCCAACTATTCATATTAAAGCCTCTTTATTACCAATTTGACTTAGAATCATCCTAATATCATCTAATTCAAAGGATCTCGAAATATAACTCACTAGAAGCCATTATCACGTAGATTAGGGTTTCTAAGCCCATTAATGCACATTATACATATGAAACCCTAAATTACCCGATTAAGCACATGGATCATCCTTTTAGGATCAAAATGTCCTTTATATTACCAGTAGATTAATATTCACATAAAACATCCATATTATTTTTCCCAATTTCATTAATCATCAAAATTAGGGTTTCTTACTCTTGAAAGAATTAAGGATAGTAACTTTAGGTACTTTTCGAATTATGAACAGATTCAGGCTTCAAAATTATTTTTATCAGATTCTACATGTTTTGATCAACTTTCATATATAACTTATCTTCATCCAATATTCCCATAATTAGTTATAATTTTTGAAATTTAATCCTTTATCAACCAATGGTAGCTTACCACCCGAGCAGTGCATCCCGGGTCCAGCCCAAACTAGATGGGGCCACCAATCGGCCCTTGCCATCTCAGTAGGGCTCGCCCGCATGGGGGTGTGCTTTGTCTAATGAAAATAGGTGGAAAATACATTCATACCCTTACCTGAACTGAAGGGGGAGTTGGGGCACTTTGGTTAAAGCACAGGGGGTCTTGTTCAATCTCCATTCTTCCCTTCACGTGAGCAGATGGTCAACTTGCTAGTTGACTTCACTCATTGTTGCACCTACACACGAACTAGGGCCACTGATAGCTCCACCTCATCTTCCTGAACTCAACGCCCCTCTCAATTCCTTTCTTGCTACCCTCCACCACCGGGACGACACCATGTTACCTCAGGTGAAGGTTGCTCCAAGACAAGGGTACATGTCAAGGTGGAATCTAGAATTGATGACACCATAGAGTTTGTGCACTCCTTCTGGTTATCCTAAGATCGATTGTGGGTTTGTTGGTACTTCACAACACCCCCCTTATATAGGGAAGGGTCTCGGGTTCCACTGGAATTAGGGAAATCCTATTCCCTCCATGAAAGGTCACCAACCCTAGTATGGAAGGGATTCCCAGAACCATCTCAAGATGCTGAGACCAATCCCAACTCCTCTCTCCATCTCGATCATGAACAAAACAAATTTGGAAATAACTTGGAATGTTCTCTGGTGTGCGTCTCCAAATAAGATGGGGTAAAGACCAGTGTAGTTGGATCTCAGATCCAACAGTCTACGTTCTTGATAAATAAAATTCTAATTTGATTAATATCTTGACATTTAATACAAAAGAGGGATTATCTCATCACTTTAGGAAAACTTGGAAAATTCATAACTATCTCCTTATTTATCCTTTTTCATCTAAATTTTAGGGGAAACCATGTTTTAGCATTATCTACTTGTGTACCTACTTTGAGTCCTAAAATTGGAAGAATAAAGGGGTTTTCTTTACATGCAAGTTATTACTCATTAAAGCATAGTTTATTCATATTTTCTAACTCTTACTCTTTTATTCTCTTTATTTGGATTCCTTTTACCGTCAAAAACCTTGTGGATTCGAAATCTCATCCATGATGATTCAATAATACATGTTTCCACATATTTCTCATATTTTCATCATTATCTCAAATTTCTTTCTTAATAATGCATTATTTGATTTCTTCTTTTTCTTTTAATCATATTGGACTCAGTATCATATTATGATCCATGAAATCACATGCACAAAGGAAATAATAAAAAGGAACTCCATTCAATGCACAAAATCATACAATCCCCATTATCATACATTTATTACAGAAATTGCATTTCAAACCATTCAAGCCCAAAAATTGGGGTTGTAACATCCTTCCCCTCTTATAGGAATTTTGCCCTCAAAATTCCACCAAACATATAAACAAATCAGGATAGGACTTTTCCATGTTCATCATTAGCTCTCATGTGGCTTCATCATCTCCATGGTGCTTCTAAAGAACCTTTACCATCTCTATCCTTTACTCTTGATCTCTCTTACCTTGGTATCTCTTACCCTCATAGGTGACTATGGGTAAGTCTACCTCTCTTGGAGTTTAATAGGTTCAATGCTCAACACATAGCTCGGGTACATCACATAGTGCTCTAGATCGTACACATGGAACACATCATACATCATATTATCCTAAGGGGTAAGGCTAAGCAAAAGCAACTTCACCAATCCGTTCCAAAATATCAAATGGACCCATGTATCAGGGACTCAACTTTCCTAGCTATAGCTCAGAGGGGTCAGATTTTCAAAAACACATCCTCACCCAAAGTGCGTTGTTCTTTTCACATCAGATGTTCACACCAAAAGTGTATGCTTTCGCTTCCAAAGTAACCATTTCCAAGGCTCCGACTTCATCTCGTGGAACATGCATGTTGTTGTATCTGCTTTTTGCCAACTACTGCTCAGGAAAGTCATATAATCCAAGTTGGTACACATATATTAATCCCTCAACCTTTTGCTTTCTTCCTTTGTGAAGATTTAAACATCTATCTTCTTTCTATCATAGGTGACCACCATATTATTGGTGCATACTTTGATTTCCACATCCACTGTAGATAGGAAGGGTCTCCCCAAGATGATGTATTCGTTTCCATCCAAGGTTTTGAAATCTATGACTAGAAAATCTGCCAGGTAGGCAACACTCATTCTATTATCAACTGACACCATCTTATTGTGTAAGATGTGTATAGGCATTTGCCTAGACCCATCAGCTAGAAACTAAACACAGTATACTGACTTCATTCTCTCTATGCCCAGTTGCACAACCATGTCATAGGACATGATACTCATGATGGAGCCCAAATCTAGAAGTGTGTTTTCAACACATTGGCAGTTAATGTGACACTAGATACAGGGTATCTGTGGGTCTCCTCTCTTTTCAAGGAATTATACGCCCAAAATGAAATTCACTCATTATGTAGCCATGATCTCTTTGGGGGGCATCACCATTACTTTTGTCTTCTCATTAAAAACATCCTTAAGAAAGGAAATGAACGTTAGGGTGCTTGTCGTTCCTTGTTTTAGGTATTCTAAGAATCTCCAAGTACAACCATGTCTAACCTTGGGGGAAGGACAGTTGACTTGAGAGTTCTACATTGCCTATATTTTTATAATGACTTAACCATTCCATTCCTATGCATCTAATATGTTTGATAAAGATTGATTTTAGGATTTAGGTACATGAAAAGGATCAAATTACACAAGCCCTAGTTTGTTCAAGTTCAAGTCAAAAGCAATATAAGTACGCATTTTGGGAAATCACTCCAAATGACCTTAGAAGATTTTGTAATCACTTGTAGTGATCATAGGACTTGTAACTAGAATGATAAAAAATCAGGACACTTGATTCCAAGGTTTAATCACTCAAATGTCAATTTAGAAAAATTATCGCAGGATGTTTATCAGTCAAGTTGGGAACTCAACCAATCCAGTGATGGATTTTCTGAAGAGACCAATCATCGAGTTGTGCACTCACAGAACTCGACCGACCGACTCACTGAGAAAAACTGATTTTAGCTCATCGATTGAGTTTCCCAGAACAAAGTCGGTCGATAGTTTGAAAATTGGCTTTGTCATTTGGTGGATCAGTCGAGTTACCTTTAGGGTCTGAATGGTCTGGTGTAACTACAACTTTTGAGGAACTCATTTTCCCAGAACTGAAATTGAGTTACAGGAAAAGGAATTTTAGGTGATTGGTTTGAAACTTGTGTTTTTTTCAAAATTAGGTATTTCCATCAAACAGCTTCAAGGCACTACTTCAACTTGATAGAATATTTATTTGACATTACATCAAACAATTTTAGGACATTACAGATCTAAGGATCGATGTCATTTTTATTTAGATTAAACTTCTTTGTTTCCATACGTCATGTTTTCTAACCATCACAATGGTGCCTAAAAATAATGTAAAATTTTCTTGCCACCTAAAATCGCAAACGATGAATTGGTCATAGAAGACTTAGTACCTTCAATAGTAATCTTTAGAAATATTTGGTATAGCATCATGTCTTGTTGTACCTACCCAATAGCCAACTGAGAAATCCCAGTTCTTCTGCCACTGGCCAATGCTATGACTTAATCTCCACCTATTGAAGTGAAAATGTTGATCTATGATGAATGCATGCTAAGTTTCCCTATTTTATTGCTATATGATCTTAATTGTGACTTTCTACATGTGAATCACTTCTCTTATGTTTGTGAATGGTTTGGTAGAATTTTGACTTGAGCAAGCTATGAATTCTTAAGGGTTATGGAATCATATGATAGAACTATGAATCTCATGTTGTTCACTCCTATGGTGTGATATTATTTGATGAAGAGTTGGAATAGCATTCATGCAAGAGATTTTATGTTGAGAACCACACTAGTGACCCCTGTTTGACTCGAATTTTTTTCATCATCTTCTTACCTCTGTGCCTCATGAAAGGATCCCA
This sequence comes from Alisma plantago-aquatica, assembly GCA_963693085.1. Classification (NCBI taxonomy): domain Eukaryota; kingdom Viridiplantae; phylum Streptophyta; class Magnoliopsida; order Alismatales; family Alismataceae; genus Alisma; species Alisma plantago-aquatica. The sequence goes on from OY856410.1 coordinate 314,135,536, forward strand.
AAGTGCACATATTCAGCCATGGCCACCCCTAAAATTTGGGGTGGCCACATCTATATCTCCTTGCTTCAATCTCATCACCATATTCCCTCCTTACATATGGGGAAAACTAAAAGAAAAAAAAGAACAAAAGGAAAATGCAAAAAGAAAATAAAGATGCTCCTATGTAATAGCATCCAAATAAAGAAAACATGAGTGCTCTATGTAATAGCATTCCAACCTCTCACTGCATTCCTTTCTTTTATTTTCATACGCATTGAGCTAGGAAAACATCAAACCTAGCTCACTTCACCCTTTTTCCGCAGCCATGTGGGTTAAAGAGTGTGATGTGAAGTATAAAATTGAATGCATGAAAGTGAAATAGCACTCTTGGTCATCATTGATTAATGCCATCATGAAACAGTCGACCTAGAGCTACATGAAAGCCATATGTATTGATTGTGTGTTCTGTGCCCAATATTTGAAGTTTGTATGCTCAATGCTCTCATGATTGGTTTGTGAAAGTGGAGAGGAGAGAGGTGGAACACATGTAATTACTCAACTCCAAGCCCATTCAGTCAATAATCATCCATTGTAATACATTTTTCATTCTTGTTTATTGAAAGAAACTAAAGAGAGATTTTCTTGGACCATACTTGAGGACAAGTATGTTTTAAGTGTGGGGTGGTGACACAACTCTATTTTAGGGTTTCATCTTTTGTCTTTTTTCATTTTTCTCACATCTAAACATGTTAGAATGCAAGTCAATTCCCTCAATATGAAATTTCATATCAAATGCACTTATGGGTGTTCTTTGCATGTTTTTTAGGTACTTGGACCATGTTTGGATAGAAGAGAGAGGAGGAAGGTGTTCTAGGATTCCTACACCCATGGAGAGGTCCAAATAAGGCCCCAATGCTTCCTCAACCTACCCTTAGCGGGAAATATTCAATTCAAGCAAAAAAGTCCATGGATCTCAAAAAATGAAGCACAGAGTGTTGTTGAAGACTCCAACACAATTGTGTTGCCAAGGAATGGACGTACTGACAAATGCCAAAAATCACAGGTTGATGTAAGAATTGACAAGCTACATCAACCTCATCAGCACAATTGTGCCAGTCGAAATGACTATGCCATCCAAAATGGGTGTGCCAAGAAGACCCCAGCACGGTCGTGCTAGATAGATCGGCCATGCCAGATAGAAGCAGAATCACCATTCCAAACTAAATGAACAAGTCCCTCACTCGCCAAAAATGTTCGTGCTACCCAGCATGGCCGTTTGACATAGTGCTACCAAGCATGTTCGTGCTACCCAGCACGGCCGTTTGACATAGTGCTACCAAGCATGGTCGTGCTACCAACCTCCATTTCCCTACTTTCAACCTGACATTTTTCCACTTCCCAAAATGGTTGTTCCCTACCACCATGGTCGTTCTACAGCTTACCCACCATGGTCGTATTGTCTAGCACAGTCTTGCTGCCACCCAAAACCCTACTTTTTCTACATAGTTTTTTTTGGTACAGTATGCCCAGAGATCCAATCATATGATGATTGCAATGAGGCATATGATACTTGATTTGAGAATGATAAAGGTAATTCCATATATTATGTGTCTCACTCATGAGATGATGACACACACATGATAGATGTCTAAAGAATGATGTGACTCAATGACATATGTCTTTAGGTTAAGGACCTGAACAATGAGACCATATGTATGTTAAGAGTATGTACATTCTTGTTATGCCCCTAGTCACATATTACTGTGAAAGAAAAATAGACAATAGTAATACATAAGACTAGAGTGTATGTTGACTGATGACAGAGTCTTATTAGTCATGATATATGATATCAAGCTAAGCACACAGATATATGTTAGAGAACAATATATCGGATAGACCCACCGTGAGAGTGATACATGGATACCATGGAATGGTAGTCAAAGTCATCCCTCATAGTGATGGTGGTGATTGTGGTTCTTAGACCTGAAATCACTACACTCATCACATGTGATTGGGTACACTTTGACATCTTCAAATGCAGTCCTGAAACATGGGTTGTTATAATGATGATGATTGGGTGACTTTGAGACATGGGGACTTGACTATGAGTGATAGACATGGGTTTTGTCCCTCTTATAAGGAGTATGATATCCAGGGCCCCTTGATAAGCGAGACTGAGAATTATATGTCCATACTCATGTGATTCAATATATGATATGTGAATTCACATGCATCTCAGACAATCTACTCTAGGTCAAGGAACATCATTTGAATGTTGAAGAGGATGATGTTCCATGCCTCGAGTTCAATCTGGATGTTAGTGACCAAGGGACTATACAATTACGGTAACACTAATCATAGAAGGTTGAAGTTGTTCTCCAACTTTCTGAGTTACTTGGGTAGAAATGATGAGTTACTAGATTCCACTCATTGCTTGTGATGTCATAAGTTAGTTATGGGCATTCACTGCCAATGTAAATTGGAACTTGTAGGGTCACACACATAGGATACCCCTGGAAGAGGAGATTGTCCATGAATAATGTTTAGATTGAGACTAAAGGTGTTTAGGTACTCAATTAAACTTACAATTGACTGACTGGACTTAGAACTATCAAGTTCAAGTGTTGAACTAACTGGTTAGAGTGTTAGGTCAATTGGAGACTACATTAGCAATGTCAAGATTGCCAACCGATTGGTTCACCCTTATGATCCGATCGGCTGGTGTGAGCCAACTGACTAGTTCATTTGGTGAACCAGGCGGCTCCGAGTCCTGTCAACCAAGGAAATTGGGCTTTGCCCAGTTGGAGGAAAACTTTCACATTTCACTTATTCAATTTGATTGGAATAAGGATTAATCTTTACATTAATTGGAAATGATTGAGGAAAGTCAATTGCAGGCAAGTCTGGGAAGTGAAACAACCAGTTCATCGGGTGAACTGATTGGCTCACACTCCCAACTGACATGTTCACTTGTAAAATGACTGGTTCACCTACTGTAGTACAAACTATTCATGGAATTTTTGGATCCTTCTACTCCCGAACAGACTGGGAACCCTGAACCTGCCCTCTACTGTAAATAGAGGGGGTAATGGGGGGCTTCTCAGAATACATAAATCAAATATCAGTTTCTCTACAAAGTTGTTGTCCTCTCTAGTTTTGGTAACTCAGAGAGCCCGAGTAAGTGCTACATGACTAGGGAGGCACAGCGAGGGAAATACAACTGTAGAAAAGTAGTCTGAGTTCGGGAGAGTAGGTTGGTGCTATTACACCAACAGGAGGATTGTCTCCTTCTTGGCAGTTCTTCTAGAAATATAGGAGTTCCAGGTGGTCTGTGTGGCCTATATACAGATGTGGGAGATGTCTGCCACTCAAGAGGACATGTCAACTACAGTTTGTAGTGGAGGCCAGAGTCTATGGCAAAGACCAGAAGCTGCACAGACACCGTGCAAGACATGGCATTGAAGACCGCACATGGATGCAAGGTATTGTCACTGGGAAAGCCCCAGGACTAGGTATATCTTGCTAAAACCATCCTTCCCATTACATAGTCATTGATGTGATCTTGTGTTATGGGTTAGTGGCCAGTAAAATTTTGTTTCCGTTGCCTACTCTGAGGCCATAAAACCCAACAGTGGTATCAAAGCCACGTCAATGTATTGTGTTTTGGGATAAATCAATATGATCGGATTTTGGTTTTATCATCATTTATTTATTGCATACGATGTGAATATTTAAACTGACTAATGTGCATATCTGACTAAATACCACATGCAACCACAAACTAATATACATATATGATATGGTATATATGCAATTGATATGTGTCACCCTAAAACAATTTTGATGGTGGATGTATAGAATGGTTATGGACTATAAACCCTATGTGTACTTGGTTGGTTATGGTTTTTCCATCTCGGTTGCATACCAAGCCTCTACCTTCTATTCCACATGTAAATCGAGATAACTCGAGATCCTTTCTCTTCTACCTTTGCTCCCCTCAAATGTAACTAGAGGCTTCCCAAAGATTATGTAAAAGTAAGATAGTTTAAGTTTTGTTACATCAAAGAAGAAGACGCTCAGCACCAGATGAGCCGACTGCCTGGAGGACCGAGGAGGATTGCTAAGATGGAGTCGGACTGACCAGATGATGGCCCAACCACTTGTTGGAGGTGTTTAGACAATGGACGCTAGACTGACCAACTGACTGACTCGGAGGCGAGCCGATCGTGTCATAGGATGAGTCGATCAACCCAGAATGATTCAAGCACAAAGATCTTCATCAACAATAGGTTGCATATTCTATAGACCTTATATGACCGTAATTCCTTGTGTCTCCAAGGAATTACAATAAGATGGTCATAATCATCACTTTAATTGATATTGCATGTTTCTCGTTGTGGTTATAGCATGTATATGATACGTACAATAGTAATGTGGTGATTGGATTTGTATATGTACTTATATAAAATCCCTCAAATACAATATTTAAGTCTTAGATGCCTTCCATGAGCGGTACATAGGAAAAGGTTGATTGACCAAGCATAGATTGCACAAAGCATAGTACGCCATCCATCTCGTGGAAATGTGATGGTAGATATGTAGATTTGCACAAAGCATGGTGCATATCTATCATTTCCTCTTTTGGGTCAAACTTCACTGGTGACATGGAGAGCCCAAGACCAGAGGCATGAAGATGATTATGGCAAAGAGTTGAACATATCATCTATCCAAGAGTTGCATATGATGCAATTGGCATGATGGTCTACCTAAATAGTCAAGTTGTGGGTTATCAACCAAAGCTGACTCATAATTTGATGAAATATGGATCTTGGCCACTGGAAGATTATGCGTCACAATCTTCCAAATTAACACACGAGGGTTATCAATTTGAACAAAATAGTGGGAGCGATAATTAATTAAAGGCCTAATTAATATTGTCAAATTTATCAAATCAAAATTGTTTTGAAAAGTTGCAAAATTCTTTTATAGAATCCAAATGACAAACACAAATACATTATCATTGCAATCATTTCATAAACAGGATAAACTTCAAATCTATTTTGGGACCTTTGAGAAGTGTTCTCAATAGTGAGTTTAAACTCTAAAGTCCTTGAAAGACTAGAGCCAGTGAAACCACTCCGAATGCGCCTAAGGCTAAAATTGGATGCTTACTTGAAGTATGCCAATGATGCCTAAGACATCAAGAACCTTATGCTAAGATATATGAACTATGAGTTGCATAAATATCTTGAAACATGGACATTCTTGAGATAGTTATAAATCTTAAGAATCATGTAAAGCATGAAAGGTATAATGTCTTCAAAGCGATGTTTGAGTATAATCAGACTGATGGAAATCAAGTGTAATCTCATATGCTCAATATGATTGTGAATATAGATTAATTGTGATTTCTTATAGGTCAAGAGTTGGACAAACATATGATTCTAAAAATTGTTGTGTGAATCATATACCTAGTTTATCAAATGTTGAATAACTTGTCCAAACCAGTGTCGGAAATGCTTGGCATGATGATGCCAAAGCATGAATGAAGAAAGGACAAATCTGTGATAATGATCAGCAGAATAAAGTCCATTGACTAAAGCAAGGTCAACAAGTGTTCTAAAGCCAAGATAAGGTCCAAATCTTCATCACTCAAGATAAGCATAAGGGGTAAGTGTAAAAGGTAATATGCCCTTTTCACTTATAAAGATAAGGAAAGAAAGTGCCACCATTGTCACCAGTTTGATATTGGAAAGGGAAATAACATCTTTATAGAGGATCTCAAGAAGATGAAAGAGATAGAGATCTTGTTAGAACCCATTACATTAAACGAGATTAGTCAAAACATAAAATACAATCAATCATCAGTTAACCACATACCCAACAATATGGGTAAATTAAAACTGATTTCAACACCAACACCTGCTTAAAAACATTTGCATAAGAGCCCAATATCTTTATTTTATCTATACTATGACAACAATTTGATACAAATTTTTCTATCACCTTATCTAAAACATATATACATAGGATAACAGTATTTCTATATGCCACACAAACAAGCATTGACATGCTAACAAATTCCGATTCGTTTGAAACACCATATACAAACTTTTCCTACCCGGACCTGAGAGTACAGGGACGACTCTAGGACACACTAGACATCTAATCAATTTTCTCATGGATTCATAACTATAGCTCCTCTTTTTAACCATAGGTTTGTTTTTCTCACTTCCGATTACCTAAAAAAATGTGGTGAACCACAAGGGTGAGACCCATGTCCCAGCAAGAGATATAACCTCCAACAATGCTTATTGATCACAACCTTTAAGTAATTAAATAGTTTAAGCAGTTTAATCAGATATAACAAATAGGATCAATAGAAGGGAAGATTGTCAAAATACATAAAGGAGCAGATAATAATTATCATCATTAGCCAAACTATCACCCTTTATCTTGTTGAAAATATAAGCAATTCAGTAGCATATGCATATCTAGCATCATGAGCAAGTCTAGTAACATAGAATCTCTATCATTATGAATAAGTCTAGCCACATAAGCATAGATAACAACATTAGTGTTACAACCCCTATTTTTGGGATCATCTGGTGAGAAATGTAATTTCTCATATTAAAGATAATTGAACAAAGAATGGTATAATTTGTTTTGAATACATGGATTTCATTCACAATAGCTTTGATTGGTTGCTTTGTGGGCTTTATTGGCTATTGGGCCCAATAAAAAGGAATTTCAATTAATTAATGAATAATTGAGAATTTGAGAAAAGAAATATGTGGAAACCTCTAGAAGGAAAAATAATGTAATCCAAGGATGGATTTCGTGCCTCTTAGGTTCCTTGGGTGCCAAGGAGTCCAAGATTGTGAAGAGAAGGCAATAAGAAAAGAAGCGATCAAATAAGTATTTCTTTATTAAGAAAGAAATTGAGAATAATGATAAAATGTGGAAAACAAGTGAAAAGAGGTATAATTGAGTTATGCTTTGTGGAATTTAGTATCCCAAGGATTTCTAATGATAAAAGGGATACCAATGAGGAAAATAAAAGAAAAATAAAGAAATCCTCAAAAAGGAAATATTTTAATGAGAAGATAATGTAAAATAATGCATTTAGATGCATCTAGAAGGATAATAAGCATCCTTGAAAATGAATTTCGAAATCATAGAGTTTCTTGGGATCCAAGGAGTCCCAATAAAGAGGAAAGAAAGAGAAAATACTAAAAGGGCAAAATAAGAGGATAATGTGTTGCATTATATAAGGAAATATGCAGTATTACTAAAAAGGGAGTATTTTCTATTAAAAGAAAATAGAAATTTGTGGCCAATGTATTAAAAAGGGCAAGTACAAAGAAAATAAAAGAGGAATTTCGAATTCCTAAAATTCAAATAAAGTGTAAAGGGTTTGTGAAGAAAGATAAGTTGCTTCTTAATGAAGGAAATATCTTTTCCTAATAGGAGAGGACTTATTTCCTCTTAGGTGGGCATCTTAGGGCGAGGATATTCCCCCCTATAAAAGGGTTAGACCCCCTGGTTCGAGTTCAAAGGAAAAAACCCACATTTTCCTCTCTCTTCCCTATCTTCTTCTCCCTTGTTTTCATCCCTAAACCCTAACCGTGGGTAGATATGTGATCCTAGAGCAACGAGGAACCTAGGTGGGGTTTCGATGGTAGCTAGTCACAAGGCGATGCCAAAGCAGGGATTAGATAGAATCACCATGCTCTCATCGACGTGCCCTAGTTGCAGTACGGCTGCAAGGTCGGCCATGATGGCAGGCCTGACCTACCCAAACCAGCAGTGATGGTCAAGCACGGAGCACCAACACAGGCACGATAGAGGCTGACTGAGTAAGGGGACATGTCCCCAAGGGCCATCGGGGTTCGGGGGAGGAAGGAAAGCTTTGCCCGTGGCCGCTAGGGCGGCAGAAGGAAGATGGTGCAAGGTTGAAGAAGCCAAAAGCAGATTGGACCGTTTTGCCCTATGGAATAAAAAGGAACAAGGATCCGTGCCAAGGGTACTTTGGTAACTTGGTTATAATCTCAAACGGGCTATGTTTGCATAGACAAAGGTGACGTGTCAGCCTCTGGTTGGTTCTGGTAAGTAAAATCTTACAAAAATCATAACTAATTCTAGGAAACTCGGATTAAAACAAGCTTTATATGAAAATTGATCCTCAGAATGAGAGGAATCCAAAGAAATTATGTTTGAAGTATGATTCTAATTGCAATCCGAAAATTAATGGAAGTAATCATCTTTAATACTTTAATGATTAAGAAACTCTACTTTGAGATGATTATTGTAGTTAGTAGAGTTTAATGGGTTAAAGTTGATAATAACCTGTTAATTGTGAAAAGGTACATTATGTTCAAAAAGGAAGAACTTTGCACATGATTAGTCTAATTTAGATTTTATGTGCTTGAAATTTGAAAAGGACATAAAGTTATCATCTTTAATGATTTAATTAAAGAAAAACCCTTAGATTTGAAGATAGATGGACTTAATGACGTTATTTGGATAATTCAAGTTGATATTAACCGGTTGTTAATAAAAGTGAAAATAGGATTTAAAAAGATGATCTTTTTATATAATTGGTTTAATTTAAGGTTTCGTGCATGATTATGCATTAATGAGCTTGAAAACCCTAATTTAGATGAATATGTCTTTTAATTGTTTTAATGGCTCAAATCCATGAATAAATAGGGATGTGATGATCCTAAGTCAATTTGGGTATAAAAGACTATTAAAATGGTTAGTTGAGAAATTAAGGTTCATATAAATAGAAAAGGATGTTTTAGGGTTTGTTAACCTAAAAGGAATAAAGTTTGAGAAATTGATCTAAGAAACCCTAATGAATATTAATGAAAGCTTAATGCGGATTAGAAACCCTATAAAGAGAATCCAAGTCAATAAAGTAGATTCTTGATAAAGTGTGTAATAAATAGAGTACATATTCTTTTCAGGAATTATGTGATGATTGAATTACTTGCTTGGATCTATTGATTGGTTTGATGGTATATACATGAAGTATATGTTGAATAATTTGCATGACTCATCAAATCAGGTATGTGGTTACGCTTATGAATAATCGCTCTAGTTTCACAGTGATTCCCAAAGTTTTAATTGGTTTCTTGAAAATAACTATTGGTTGTTTATTTATTTCATGAAACTATAAAGTGACTATGATTATCACTTTAAATATGTGTATATAACTGACTAGATCTGGGTCCACCTCTATTGCTTTGAAAAGGCTAAGAAAAAGGGGTAATCCTAGAGCAAGTTCTAGGTTACCGAGAGTTAGAAATTGGGCTACCTACGTGTAGTGCCATGAGACTCATTAGCCTGCCATGAGTTAAGGAGTGGGCTACTTACGAGTAGTGACATGTGACTCAACCCTGGAAATTGGTTCACTTATAGGTGGATCATGAGGGGTTTAATGGGGACAATATAGAGGATAGGGTACTCTTGGATCGTGGAGTTATATCTAAAATGTAATCTTGGTTGTTAAACGATTAATTGAATGATTACATTGTTAATGTATTTACATAATTATTGTTTCCCCCACATACCAGCTTCGGATAACTGACGTTTTGTTTGTCGGTGTTTTAGGTACAAGCCAAAAGGACAAATAGTAAATCATCATATTGTGAAATACATGAAGTAAAATACAAGGAGGATTAGTTAGAGTAGAATCCTTAAGTGGATAGAAGTTTAGAGATCCAAGTTTTCAAAAAGGTATGTGAAAGTTTATTTTCTTACAGTTTTCCCGTTTAGTCTGTTAAAATTTGATAATTATTCTTGGTTAATTGTTGAACCTTTGATCCGGAAGTTATGGGTGCGGCTTCGGCCTCTCCGTCTCCCTTAATTGGGGGTTATCGGGAGGTGGGGTCATAGAATTTGGTATCAGAGCTTAGGTTTCTCAGTTAACCATTAATAATTATTAAATTTTACAAACTCCATAGAACCCAAGGGAGTTATTAGAGGATTATCTGAAAGATGGAGGTGTCTAGAAAAGGATCACGACTGGGGGCTGGCAATATTTTCCTCCGGACTGCTAGTCGGAATATGAGGACTCTCGGATCTATGTGACTTCCTGGCCAAAGTCTTAGGGTATGAATTGAAATAAGATACCTTTAGGACTTTCTCATCTTATTCATCCCTTCTCATCACAAATTCTGTTAAGGACCTTAAGGATTAGGGTTTTCTCTCTCTTCTCCTCACCCTCTTGAGGTATGGGTAAGGTTGATAAGGTCTAAGGAATCCTCCACCAAATTAATGAAAAGCATGTAAATAAAATGTCATGGACATAAGCTTAATAGAGTAAGTGTAAACTAAAGAATAGATACATGCTTAGGCCGTATGACATAAGTTGCCATGACCTCAGAAGAGACCTGAGGCTAGACCTTCTTGTAAGGAGGATAGATAGAGAGAGTTAGTCTTAGAGGTAGAGATCTCCATTACAAGTAGAGACCTGGAACATCCTCTAAGGATGATGTTAACCCTAACCCAAAGTGAAGGTTAGAGAGAGGTATGGCATGATGAGTTAAACCAGGTGTTGGGATGGACATGTCGTGGATGACATATGAGCCATGAGAGGTTGGATGATCTAGTACCTTTGGCGACCCAACTCTGGGTAGGTTCGTGCATGTCAGAATGAAGGCTAACTCCTTCATTAATGAGGTTAGAGAAGAATCTATGGAAACCCTATGAGCCTATATGAGCATTGCATAGTAGGCACCCAAAGTAAGTTGGTAGCATGAGCAATAGGTTCAAACCCTAGCCGAGAGAGAGTTTGATGGATAGCTTATGAGATCTATGGATGACCTTGAGCAAACGTTATAAGCTTCGCCTCGAAAGAGTATGCTTGTGAGCTTGATCCTTCATGAAGAGAGGACCTCTAATGGTGATGTTGGTTGTAGCGTTAGAACAAGAAACCAAGCAAGAAGGTTGGAATCCTAGACTCTGAGATGTGAGGAGGAGTCGGGAGTGCAGAATGATGTGACCTAAGTGGATGATAGTGTTCGCCACATGCTTGATCCCTAGGGGTTGATGATGTCTTGGTTGCCTTTGGAGGAACCAAACCCTAGAGAGGGAATGAGGCTTCTGGCACCTATGAGTCTACGATATAAGTGTTTACCTTCTGAGAAAGGAAGAAGAAGTTATGTATACCCTGGAGAGGTTTAGTAACAGGTTATGAGGCCTTGTACCTTGTTGTTTGTCCTTGAGGAAGATCCAACTCTAAGTGTGATCGAGTTGAAGGATGACAGGAAGTGCATGTCATGCCTTTTTCAAAGCTTGATTCATGGTTAAGAGATAGGGCATGCAATTGGACACCTAAAAGTGAACCTAGGGTTCCTAGGCCTAAGAGGGGAAGTGGTATGCCTAATGCTCATGATGAGAATTAAGTTGTTATAGTTTCGAGCACGGTACTCCTCATGTATAGAGGAAAAGGGAAGTCCCTTAAGTTTAAGGTATGCTTGGTGAACCCCTCCCAGCTAAGTTGATGACATGGGAAGGTATGACCCTGATCTAATGTTGATGGATGAGAACCCAGATGACCTAGCCTGGTTTAGTGGTCTGCTTGTGCCTTAATAGCTTACTAGGGTTAAGCATATGGATGTAAACTCTAGACCTAAGGGTGTTTGTGACCTTGTTATCGAGAGATAGTTTGCCTCCCATCCTGGGAGAGGGACCCCTTTGGTAGGGTGTATGTCAGTTTTGTCAGTTTAAGGTAACCTAAAGAGGTCTCATAGGATCTTGAGAAGATAAGTGAAAAGTACATGGTATGAGAATGAACTTATAGGCTCATAGATATCCGTCTCTAAGTGCATGCGGATGTGTTACCATGGAGGTAACAGGTATGGGGCTTGACCAAGGTAGGCAGGTTTCCATGATCCCTATGAAAGGATGAAAGCCAGTCCATGAATGCAGAAAGAGAGATGATGAAGACTTGGGTAAGGTTCTAAGTGAACATGTACTATAATGGAGAATCCTAAGTCTATCCTAGGGTCAGGTAGGGATAAGACCGATGAAAGTAGGAGTTGCCTAATTCCCCAGTTGCACATGACCATAGGGTCGGGAGGTAACAGCTATCATTGTCTGAGGGCCATGGGTTAGGAGATTGATCACCTTCATGAACTCATGGGACCCAAAGGGCAGATGAGTAGGGCACTCTCTTGATGCATGAGGGAAGAGGGATGACCCCAAAAGATTTGGTACCCTATAGACCTAGAGGAGATGACCAAGGATATAAACCTCAGTAGGTTCAAGACTAGTTTGATATCATGATGTCTGTGACGTAGAGACATATGTGGCATGTTGCAACTTAGATGTAAAGGTGTATTGGCAAGGTGGGATGTACCATCTCTACTCTTGGAACAGGAAGAACTCTGTATTTGGACTACAGCCAAATGTTTATTTCCTCTTGTTATGGGGGTGAGAGATAGAACATTACGCATGCCATATGCCAAGGATGAGAGATGATGTAGGTTGGAACGTTGCCACGAGACATGGGGACAGAGAAGATAACATACCCTGGTAAAGTGAATAATACATCGATGGTTTGCAAACACTAAGAGGAATGAGGTAGTCACCTTATGAGGATGTTTTTATCATGAGCTATGCAGAACTTATGAGTTATACCAGGTTGAGTTTGATCACCAAAAAGATGAGCTCAAAGTGCTCTTAATGGAGATAGACATAGAGTTTGAGGTGAGACGATAAGTGAAATACATAGAAGTGTATTTCTTCAATGTTACTTAATACCTAAAGGATGTGAATTGGTAATGGATGCTCTGGTAGAGATATATCTGACTAGTCTGGCTAGAATCTAAAAAGAGGATGTTAGGGTAACCCTAAGTTTGGAAAGAAGATATGTTTGGCTAATACTCATATGTAATGAGATCTGTTGGACAAGTTGATGGTTGATTGGATTAGCCAGTCTAGGCCTTGATGCAATGAAAGGATGGTGATAGAACCTCAGGTACACCACTTAGATAGGAAGGTAATAAAAACCCTAATGAGAGTGGTTTAGGGTTTCTAAGGGATCGATCTTGAGGAATCATGATATACAGGAAATCATGATTGAAGATCACCATACACCGTGGTGCTACCAAGATAGTAAATGACGATAGCACTTTGGATGCTTAAGATGAGGCTGCATGTGGTACGTTGCCATACACAACCAAAAGTGAAGGGTGAACACCAATTACCCAGTGTATCGATATAAGGGATAAAGAGTCCCCGAAGTAGAAATGGAGTTCATCACTATGGATGTTGTAAGTATCCCCTGGACCAGGGAAGTTCGAGATGCGATATGGGGTATGGTAGATCGTATTACCCAGATGACATGAGAGAGAAAGAGTTCTGTCAAGGGATAGATCTGGTTGGACTACCCATGAGAGAGATGGTTCAACTACCCCATGATGTGAGTTAAAAGGTTCTTAAGTTTGACCTTAAGGTTCCCTTCCAAAAGGTGGAAGTAGGTACATGAAGAACTCGATGTTAGTATAGTTTATCACCCCTAACTAATGGTTAGTATGATCCAGACTAAAGGGTCTGATGAGAGAATATGTGCTCGTTTAGGGTGATAGTTAGAGATAGTACTTGTCCTATGAAAGATGTGATGATGAACACCATAGCCAGTATCGAGATTTAAAGAAGCTCTGTAAGGGAGGTTGTGTCAGTCACCACTTCAGTAAGGTGATGTTGGTGAAAAGACCATGTGATGGTTAGAAAAGGACCACGTTTTATGTAGATGAAGTTGCTTTGATCGAGCAATGGCTGAAAGGAGCCTAGAGACGACGAGAGTCATGAGAAGATGTAGAGTAGACTGACATGCATATCGTTGTGGGAGAATATGTGACATGAAAATTCGACCCCTCTAAGTTATAGCTAAGAGAGTTGAGTCCCCGATGCATGGGTTCTTTTGACATGGTTTGGTGGAGAAGGTTTTGGTTGACCTTACCCCTCAGGATAATATAATGTGTGATAAGTTCTAGGTGTCCAATTTAGAGCACTATGAAAGGTACCCAGACCATGTGCTGAGCAATGAACCTAGTGAGCCCAAGGGAGGATGAAATGACCTGAGTCACCTGTGCAGTTTATAGACGCCAGAGTGAAAGGACTCAGAGAAAAGAATATGTGATGCTAAAGTTTCTTTGGAAGCGCCATGGGTAAGGTAAAGCCAAATAGGGGCTAATGATGGACATGGAAAAGTCTTATCCTGAATTGTTTGTTTGCTTGATAGAATTTTGAGGACAAAATTCCTATAAGAGGGGAAGGATGTTATAACCCCAATTTTTGGGATCATCTGGTGAGAAATGTAATTTCTCATATTAAAGATAATTGAACAAAGAATGGTATAATTTGTTTTGAATACATGGATTTCATTCACAATAGCCTTGATTGGTTGCTTTGTGGGCTTTATTGGCTATTGGGCCCAATAAAAAGGAATTTCAATTAATTAATGAATAATTGAGAATTTGAGAAAAGAAATATCTGGAAACCTCTAGAAGGAAAAATAATGTAATCCAAGGATGGATTTCGTGCCTCTTAGGTTCCTTGGGTGCCAAGGAGTCCAAGATTGTGAAGAGAAGGCAATAAGAAAAGAAGCGATCAAATAAGTATTTCTTTATTAAGAAAGAAATTGAGAATAATGATAAAATGTGGAAAATAAGTGAAAAGAGGTATAATTGAGTTATGCTTTGTGGAATTTAGTATCCCAAGGATTTCTAATGATAAAAGGGATACCAATGAGGAAAATAAAAGAAAAATAAAGAAATCCTCAAAAAGGAAATATTTTAATGAGAAGATAATGTAAAATAATGCATTTAGATGCATCTAGAAGGATAATAAGCATCCTTGAAAATGAATTTCGAAATCATAGAGTTTCTTGGGATCCAAGGAGTCCCAATAAAGAGGAAAGAAAGATAAAATACTAAAAGGGAAAAATAAGAGGATAATGTGTTGCATTATATAAGGAAATATGCAGTATTACTAAAAAGGGAGTATTTTCTATTAAAAGAAAATAGAAATTTGTGGCCAATGTATTAAAAAGGGCAAGTACAAAGAAAATAAAAGAGGAATTTCGAATTCCTAAAATTCAAATAAAGTGTAAAGGGTTTGTGAAGAAAGATAAGTTGCTTCTTAATGAAGGAAATATCTTTTCCTAATAGGAGAGGACTTATTTCCTCTTAGGTGGGCATCTTAGGGCGAGGATATTCCCCCTATAAAAGGGTTAGACCCCCTGGTTCGAGTTCAAAGGAAAAAACCCACATTTTCCTCTCTCTTCCCTATCTTCTTCTCCCTTGTTTTCATCCCTAAACCCTAACTGTGGGTAGCTATGTGATCCTGGAGCAACGAGGAACCTAGGTGGGGTTTTGATGGTAGCTAGTCACAAGGAGATGCCAAAGTAGGGTTTAGATAGAGCTGCCATGCTCTCATCGATGCGCCCTAGTTGCAGTACGGATGCAAGGTCGTCCATGGATGGCAGGCCTGACCTACCCAAACCAACAGTGTTGGTCGAGCGCGGAGCACCAGTACAGGCGTGAAGGAGGCCGACGGAGCAAGGGGACCTGTCCCCAAGGGCCATCGGGGTCCGGGGGAGGAAGGAAAGCTTTGACCGTGGCCGCTAGGGCGGCAGAAGGAAGATGGTGTGAGGTTGAAGAAGCTGAAAGCAGATTGGACCGTTTTGCCCTATGGAATAAAAAGGAACAAGGAGTCGTGCCAAGGGTACTTTGGTAACTTGGTTATAATCTCAAATGGGTCGTGTTTGCATGGAAAAAGGTGACGTGTCAGCCTCTTGGTTGGTTCTGGTAAGTAAAATCTTACAAAAATCATAGCTAATTCTAGAAAACTCGGATTAAAACAAGCTTTACATGAAAATTGATCCTCAGAACGAGAGGAACCCAAAGAAATTATGTTTGAAGTCGGATTCTAATTGCAATCCGAAAATTAATGGAAGTAATCATCTTTAATATTTTAATGATTAAGAAACTCTACTTTGAGATGATTATTGTAGTTAGTAGAGTCTTATGGGAGATTAAAGTTGATAATAACCTGTTAATTGTGCAAAGGTACATTATGTTCAAAAAGGAAGAACTTTGCACATGATTAGTCTAATTTAGAGTTTATGTGCTTGAAATTTGAAAAGGACATAAAGTTATCATTTTAATGATTTAATTAAAGAAAACCCTTAGATTTGATGATAGATGGACTTAATGACGTTATTTGGATAATTCAAGTTGATATTAACCGGTTGTTAATAAAAGTGAAAATAGGACCTAAAAAGATGATCTTTTTATATAATTGGTTTAATTTAGGGTTTCGTGCATGATTATGCATTAATGAGCTTGAAAACCCTAATTTAGATGAATATGTCTTTTAATTGTTTTAATGGCTCAAATCCATGAATAAATAGGGATGTGATGATCCTAAGTCAATTTGGGTATAAAAGACTATTAAAATGGATAGTTGAGCAATTAAGGTTCATATAAATAGAAAAGGATGTTTTAGGGTTTGTTAACCTAAAAGGGATAAAGTTTGAGAAATTGTTCTAAGAAACCCTAATGAATATTAATGAAAGCTTAATGCGGATTAGAAACCCTAGAAAGAGAATCCAAGTCAATAAAGTAGATTCTTGATAAAGTGTGTAATAAATAGAGTACATATTCTTTTTAGGAATTATGTGATGATTGAATTACTTGCTTGGATATGTTGATTGGTTTGATGGTATATACATGAAGTATATGTTGAATAATTTGCATGACTCATCAAATCAGGTATGTGGTTACGCTTATGAATAATTGCTCTAGTTTCATGGTGATTCCCGAAGTTTTAATCGGTTGTTTGAAAATAACTACTGGTTGTTTATTTATTTCATGCAACTATAAAGTGACTATGATTATCACTTTAAATATGTGTATATAACTGACTAGATCTGGGTCCACCTCTATTGCTTTGAAAAGGCTAAGAAAAAAGGGGTAATCCTAGAGCAAGTTCTAGGTTACCGAGAGTTAGAAACTGGGCTACCTACGTGTTGTGCCATGAGACTCGTTAGCCTGCCATGAGTTATGGAGTGGGATACTTACGAGTAGTGCCATGTGACTCAACCCTAGAAATTGGTTCACTTATAGGCGGATCATGAGGGGTTTAATGGGGAAAACATAGAGGATAGGGTACTCTTGGATCACGGAGTTATATCTAAAATGTAATCTTGGTTGTTAAACGATTAATTGAATGATTACATTGTTAATGTATTTACATAATTATTGTTTCCCCGACATACCAGCTTCGACTGACCGACGTTTTGTTTGTCAGCGTTTTAGGTACAAGCCAAAAGGACAAACAGTAAATCGTCATATTGTGAAATACATGAAGTAAAATACAAGGAGGATTAGTTAGAGTAGAATCCTTAAGTGGATAGAAGTTTAGAGATCCAAGTTTTCAAAAAGGTATGTGAAAGTTTATTTTCTTACAGTTTTCCCGTTTAGTGTGTTAAAATTTGATAATTATTCTTAGTTAATTGTCGAACCTTTGATCCGGAAGTTATGGGTGTGGCTTCGACCTCTCGCTCTCCCTTAATTGGGGGTTATCGGGAGGTGGGGTTGTAACAATTAGCATGTCTAATAGGTTGAACATATTAATATCATAAGAAGAGATAACAACATAAGCACAACTATCTGCATAAGCATGATTAGCAGTATATGCATCTCTAGTAACAAAGGCATGGCTAGCATGCTAAACCTAACTATCAACATGTGATATCTAGCATCATGATTATAATCAATAGTAGAAGTATAGTTATCAACATAAGAATGGCTATTGTATGTACGCATCTACAATCTTAAGCATATCCACAAAATAAGTATATCTACTATCTCTTAATTGCACTAAGCATCATCTTTATGTAAAGATAACAAACAAGGGTTATCATCCAATATGAAATGTCATGTATAAACCTAAACAAATATGTTACACGACTTTATTACATCTTTTATTACGCCCTGGGGAATTTGAATTGTACCATTCAAAGTCCAACCGACCCCTGTGTAGGGCTATTCAGTTCCATACAAGATCTAGGAGTGTCAGTATCCTAAGATCTCTTCCCCTCGGTCAGTATGAGTAAAAAGGCAGTGACATATCAGTCAAAGTTGCCACCATAGTGACATATAGTCTTGTAACTAGCCCACCTTAGTATAGGTCATGACACTAGCATCTAGGGTATTCAAACTCAATCACTGAGGTACAACCGTAGTTGTAATCTAATCACATCATGTTATAATCATCAAGACACGACCACAGTCATTCTCAATCACATCATATGTATGAGGCATGGCCATATCCATCCTCCACAACCTGTATTGTAGATGACAAGGATATATCCTCATCCTGCCACCTCCACATACTCAATAGTATGCGCTCTGAGTTTCCCTTAGGAATACTCATTTCACCATCCAGTATGTTCTGACACTGAATATGGATCTACGACAAAGGGTACTACATGATTAGAGTTGCACTTGATTAGTTATGCCAATTGGGTGAATTAAGGCTACATCAAACAAGTGGACAAACAAACCCTAATTCATTTCTAGTAAGCATATAAATATCACAACTTTTAAAAGATATAAAACATTTGAAACATAATTTCTCATCTCATCATCACATGGTACTATTCACTTGCCATTATGAGACCACACTAGTCATCATACTATAACAAGATATAAATCCTTTTCACAATATCACAGGGTATCAACCCTTATCAACATAAGAGGATTACACCTCATTCAAGGTTCAACCATGCCCAAAGGTCATTAAGACCATCATAATATCACAAGATATAAATCCTTTTCACAATATCACAGGGTATCAACCCTTATCAAAACAAGAGGATTACACCTCATTCAGGGCTCAACCATGCCCAAAGGTCATTAAGATCATCATACTATTCCATGCAAGATCATCATTATCTTTGCATGCCTTATAACAAGGCTCAACAACATCACTTACATATAGTACACCAGATCAACACAATATTGCATTAATGAGCTAGGATATATTCATAAACAATCATAGCAGGGTTATATTAACATTAAGAACATTCCTTTATTATATCAACATGCAAGGAATCTAGATATGATTAACCGTCATCATATTCATAATGCACATGTTTAGCATAAGAAAGTATCAACCATGTGGCTATAATAACCACCAATTAACATATTAAGTTTATGATCATATTAAGGAGGTTATTTCACCATCATTCCATCATATAAGAATGTTAAACATGAATACACATCTTTATCTATTTGCATTAGAGTTAGGTTCAATAATATAAATTATATTAATGTTACTAATTAGCACTTATACCCAAATCCTAACTCACAGCATCCCTATTGGATCATGGATGCATAAGGTGAAGCATCACCATGACATTACATACTATTCTCAAGTATGAATCTACACATAAATCAAGGTGTAACCATCGGGTTATATCATACTACGGTTTCAACAACAGTAAGAGAGTACTCCACGATTGTATTAGTCATTCAAGGACTATTGATACCCAATTACCATCATTTAGTTATATTAAAGCTAGGTATAACAAGCTATACCTCATTTGGGTTACATATGAACACAATATGGTTATCATCCCTTATATTCATAAGAGTTAATAGGTAAGACTACCTTATTAAGGGCAACCCTCCATTTTTTCTATCATCTTTCAACCCATATCACCATAACACTATGTCACCCAGAACCATTGGATGTTCAAAAGGTAAGACCATTGGTTGTTTACATAAGTAAACACCTTGGATGAACTACCAATGAAGTCCTTGTTTTTTGATCTAGATAGAGTCACCATATAACCCTAGACATCCCCTGATTAACAACACAAAAATTTCCATTGATAGTAGGGTAAAATCCAAAATCGACTGTTCATTTAAAACAAGCCATCCATTATCAACAAGTAAGCTCCTTAAGTTGATCATGTAAAGGAAACCATATAAATCACATTATTAGGACAAATATATTACATTAGCCATCATTACACTTTATTGGAGGAAGAAATATTAGATCTTGACCATTAGGTCAAGTTCATATGTTAAAACCATCAATTACAGTATAGGTCCAACCATTACATTAAGTGACCCAAGAAACCATTGGTCTAAGGCTTAATCGATGCTACAACTATATTATTAAATCAACATAGGTTTTGGATACCTGATCCACCATCATTAGTGATCGTTAAGTCACCACAAGTTGTTAGATCAGCACTATATTCATTAATCAACATCAAATATTGAGCGAATGTCATCATTGATTGATAACATCAGTAGGGTACTTAATGGTTGATCATTAAACTTCTAATTGATCCAAAACCTGACCTAAGGGGGTGACCATAGGTTGTCACCATAATATGAAACCTTTGATCCCGACCATCAATTATCATGAAGACAACACCATAGGGTTGTTGCAATGGTACCATCATTGGGTCATAGGTTTATAGAAGAAATCAACTTTAAACCCTAAAATTGACCATTGGTTGATAGGTGCTTAGCACCATAGGTTGTCAAACCAACCTGATCCAAGTCATATTATACCTTAGGAATAATGTACGCATGATAAAAGTTTCATATAGAACTGAAATCATAATAGGGAACATTATAAAAATCGAAATCCAAGTCAAGCATAGCTTTTTAAGTGCATGGATCATCATTTTCAAGCAAGAATATGAGCTAGCAAGCTTATGGTAAGCAGTAAATGGGGAGAAAGTTATAAAACTTGACTCTAAGTAGAAGTTAAACTCCCAAACATAAAAAAACATGAGAAGGTAGGGTAGGAAATCCAAGCATAAGTTGTGAACTCGTCCATCTAGTGTCTTTCTTCATCAAATGAGCAAACCCTAAACATAACGAGCAAGAAAGATGACCTTGGAAATTTCTACCATGGAACAGCAAGGTTTCAACCTGGAGGAAGGTATAAGGAAGGAGAAGAGAAAGATAAATAGATAAGTAAGGAAGAAAACAACTTGCCTTGGTCAAAATCTCTGGAAGATGACCTTGGAAACCCTAGGTAGGGCTAGATGGAGCTCTAGGAGACCTTCTTCTCCAAAAAGAGGTTGTCTTCCACCTTAGAGCACTTGGTTCTGCATAAAAATTGAGTGTAGTCTTTGCGACAGGTTATAGGAAAGAGAAAGCAAGCAAAGTTTTGTACTTGGGCAAGGAAGAGGTAAATATAGCCCATGGATAAGGATGGAAGCAAGCATGAGGTGTAAAAGTAGCTTTCCCATGTGTCTATGGCCTTAAACTATTAAGAATATACAAGCACACACACAAGAAGCTCCCCCACCATCAATATATACCTTCTTAGCTTTTCTTTGTCGAATTTTCAAGTCAATCAAATAATTCATTAGTTGATAGCTACTAAAGGTAGCTCATCCGTGAAGGGGTAAACCCTAAAATACCCTTGGAGAAAACACCTTCAAACCAATGTTTAAATAGGTTCCACATGGCTCAAAAAGATCCATAATGATGAGAGAATATCTAAGGAACAAAATTCAAGTGATAAATTGCAAGGAAAATCTCTCAATCAGGTAAATTGTAGAAAAGTCCAAAATGTGCATAAAATTGCATAACTTGCTCAAACAGTGTCCAAATTGGACCAAATTTGAAACTTAAGCTTATCTTATGATTTGAAAACATATAAAAAAGTTTTACTAGGGTTATAAGAATTAAATTATGATAAGTAAACTTATTCAACTAATTAAGCAAGTTTAGGGGCCTTACAACTAGAAACCCCTAACAGGGATTTCACCCCTGAAATTGAAGGTAAACAAAGATGGGTACTTCCTTTGCATATCATCCTATTACCTTCACATGGTTACTTGCATATCATTGTAATGTCACATCATTCATACATATCTCATCTTGGGTCAGCACAAAACCCCCCGCATATTAAGACATTTGCAAATATTGAACCTAGAAACTTGTTGTGCCACCTGTACAAATCTAATAGTAACTTTCAACTTTAAATTAGTAACTTTCAACTTTAAATTCTAGATATCATCTTGAAATTATATATATTGTATAAACACATTACTCAAAAGTATTACTGGTTGGCTCTTATCAAACATAGAACATTATGTATCTCTTATCATATGTAACTTTACAAGGTTTCATCTCTATGATCCTTTAATGGTTGTTGTATTTAACGACTCAATAAACCACGTAGGCATCCCCTAATTTTCAAGAATTATGAGGAATATGTTTTTAGAGGATTCTCCAATCATGTCAATGGTGGACTGGCCATCTATTTGGTTGAAT
This sequence comes from Alisma plantago-aquatica, assembly GCA_963693085.1. Taxonomy (NCBI): domain Eukaryota; kingdom Viridiplantae; phylum Streptophyta; class Magnoliopsida; order Alismatales; family Alismataceae; genus Alisma; species Alisma plantago-aquatica. The sequence goes on from OY856410.1 coordinate 314,157,849, forward strand.
AATCATACACTTGTATGTAAATGTTAACAAATATATCTTCCTAATTCACCTTGTTAGGAGTGGAGCAACGACATTTTCTTCATCTTAAAAGGATTAACACAACCCACTTAGCAAATGTACCATAACTCTAAGAGGGTACACTAGTTAACCCCCAACTCAGTCTTGTTTAAATTGTCACATATAAGTACAACTACTTCACAATTCTTAAGGTTTAGTAAAGATGTTGACCATGTTATTGTCCATCTCTAAAATACCTTGAGATGTTATCATTCAAAGCTTTCTACAACTTGTATAACATGAATGGAACACTCTTTTCCTCCTATTCATAAATTCTATTTGTACATCAGTTAGTCTAAAGGACATAACCCTAAACTCATCATGGTCATGTGAATTATGTCATCCAGTATAACTCTTATGCATTTATATTTGATCATAGGTTTATCTTAAGGGAGCACAGTATCACATATCTATTGACCAGCAAACCATCTATCCTTGATAGTGGTCTTTCCCAGCTATCACTGAACCATACACAACATTATAGAATCACTTTTGTTTTTCTTTCCAAACAACATTTAGAGGGTCATCATCAACTCTCTCTCCCTCTCTAAGGGAGAGGAATACTTGGAATGTTCATTTAATAAACATCTCCAACCTTCACATAATTCCCATATTGTTGATACATCTTGGATACCAGGATTCATTACCTTGGCATCCACCTCATGTGCTATAAGTAAGTCACATCATTATCTTATCCATTTTTACCAACATAATAAATATCAAGAAATATAAGAGGAGTCTTCCTAATTATGGGAAGGCATAAAAGCAAACTCATCACAAACTTTATGATCTTGGAACCATAGTCCAAGCAACCTTATGCTATAATAATCTATCCACCCTCATGTTTGCAGTGAATCCACACGTACCAAGTGGTAATAATCCAGTTGAAAGATGTGCCCTAGAAAGGAAAGACACAAAGGGAAACACACTTCCCATACCACAGCAACATTGTTTAAGGGTCACTAGCAAAAAGGTAACCAATTCTATTTTCATTATGCAGGTTACAACTTCTTATGTATCATTTTACCTTTTTAATTTTGTGTTCCTTGCCATTAGCATAGGAATCATCATGATTAACATATCTCATTACTCCTTCCTTGATGACTATTTATCACACTTGGGTATTTTCTCTTATTTTATTATGTTTTTCAACCAATTATCAACAGGTAAATCATCATATTCCACATTTTCTTAATTAAACATGGATCATCTGCCTTAATTTCTTTCACATGCTATGCTGATTTACATTATCACTTTCTTACATACATAGGCTAGCCTGAGATTAACTCAGGTTCCACCTTATTCCTTTGTCATTGTTCCCATTTATCTTCTCATTTTGTACTTGTTATAGGGGTTCTTTCCATGTTATGTGGATTTCATACCTTGATTCACTTTATAAGCATAGACTTAACTATCTTTTACTTTATTATCTTCTTGAATCACATCTTCAAGAACTTCTCTTTTTCTGATTTGTATTCATATTTAGATTTCATGGTGTTGTATCTTTCTATTATAGTTACCAAACATTCAAGTTTTGATAGATTACGATGCAATTCTCATCTTCATTAAGGTAGGATTGAGATATCCATACCATGATTTCTTATTCATTATGCTCTTTAGTTTGTCTCAAAATGACTACTTGATTAGAGTAATCAGAAAGATAACAATCAAAGAGTTCCATACTTACCTTTCTTCAATAATTGAATACCTGGCTAGGGCATCCAAGTGCTGAGATTAGGTAGTATGCACTATATTTTTCATGTCATGTTCCTTACTTAAACATCATCCTAGTCCTAATTCCTAGTGTCCCTATAGACTCACTAAACCTAAAGCTCTGATACCAACTTGTGAGAACCCATTACACTAAATGAGATTACTCAAAACATAAAACACAATCAATCACCAATTAACCACATACCCAAAAATATGGGTAAATTAAAACCGATTTCAACACCAACACCTGCTTAGAAACATTTGCATAAGAGACCAATATATTTCTTTTATCCATACTATGACAAGAATTTGATACAAATTGGTCTATCACCTTAGCCACACCATATATACACAGGATAACAATATTTCTATATGCCACACAAACAAGCATTAACATGCTAACAAAATTATGATTCGTTTGAAACACCATATACAAACTTTTCCTATCCAGACCTGAGAGTACAGGGATGACTCTAGGACACACTTGACATCTAATCAACTTTCTCACAGATTCATTATTATAGCTCCTCTTTGCTGCCATAGGTTTGTTTTTGACACTTCCGATTACCTAAAAAAATGTGGAAAACCACAAGGGTGACACCCATGTCCCAGCAAGAGATATAACCTCCAACAACACTTATTGTTCACAACATTTTAAGTAATTAAATAGTTTAAGCATTTTAATCAGATATACAAAATAGGCTCAATAGCAGGGATGATTGACATAATACATAAAGGAGCAAATAATAATTATCATCATTAGCCAGACTATCACCCTTTATCTTGTTGACAATATAAGCAATTCAGTAGCATATGTATATCTAGCATCATGAATAAGCCTAGTAACATAGAATCTTTATCATTATGAATAAGTCTAGCCATATAAGAATAGCTAACAACATTAGCATGTCAAATAGGTTGAACATATTAACATCATAAGAAGAGTTAACAACATAAGCACAAATATCTGCATAAGCATGATTAGCAGTATATGCATCTCTAGTAAAGGCATGGCTAGCATGCTAAACCTAACTATCAACATGAGATATCTAGCATCATGATTATAATCAACAGTAGAAGTATAGTTATCAACATAAGCATGGCTACTATATGTACACATCTACAATCTTAATCATATCCACAACATAAGTATATAATCATCTCTTAATTGCATAAAGAATCATCTTTGTAAAGATAACAAAAAAGGGTTATCATCCAATGTGAAACGTCATGTATAACCCTAAACAAATATGCTACATGACTATATTACATCTTTTGTTACACCCTGTGCAATTTCAATCGTACCATTCAAAGTCCACCCGACCCCTGTGAAGGGCTATTCGGTTCCATACAAGATCTAGGAGTGCCAGGATCCCAAGATCTCTTCCCATCGGTCCATATGAGTAAAAAGGCAGTTACATATCAGTCAAAGTTGCCACCACAGTGACATATAGTCATGTAACTAGCCCACCTTAGTATAGGTCACGACGCTAGCATCTAGGGTATTCAAACCCAATCAGTGAAGTACAACCGCAGTTGTCCTCTAATCACATCATGTTATAATCGACGAGACGCGACTGCAGCCGTTCTCAATCACATTAGATGTATGAGGCATGACCATAGCCATCCTCCACAATTTGCATTGTGGATGACAAGGATATATCCTCAACCTACCACCCCCGAATACTCAACATTATGCGCTCTAAGTTTCCCTTAGGAATACTCATTTCACCATCCAACAAGTTTTAACACTGAAGATGGCTCTACGGCATAGGGCACTACATGATTAGAGTTGCACTTGATTAATTATGCCAATTGGGTGAATTAAGGCTACATCAAACAAGTGGACATACAAACCCTAATTCACTTATAGCAAGAATATAAATATCACAACTTTTAAAAGATATAAACATGTGAAACATAATTTCTCATCCCATCATCACATGGTACTATTCACTTGCCATTCATGAGACCACACTAGACATCATACTATCACAAGATATAAATCCTTTTCACAATATCATAGGGTATCAACCCTAATCAACATAAGAGGATTACAACTCATCCAGGGCTCTACCATGCCCAAACGTCATTAAGACCATCATAATATCACAGGATATAAATCCTTTTCACAATATCACATGTTATCAACCCTTATCAACACAAGAGGATTACACCTCATTCAGGACTCAACCATGCCCAAAGGTCATTAAGACCATCATACTATTCCCTGCAAGATCATCATTATATTTGCATGCCTTATAACAAGGCTCAACAACATCACTTACATATAATACACCAGATCAACACAATATTGCATTAATGAGCCATGAGATATTCCTAAACAATCATAGCAGGGTTATATTAACATTAATAATAATCCTTTATTACATCAACATGCAAGGAATCTAGATATGATTAACCCTCATCATACTAATAATGCACATGTTTAGCATAAGGAAGTATCAACCATGTGGCAATGATAACCACCAATTAACATATTAAGGTTATGATCATATTAAGGAGGTTATTTCACCATCATTGCATCATATAAGAATGTTAAACATGAATACTCATCTTTATCTATTTGCATTAGAGTTAGGTTCAACAAGATAAATTATATTATTGTTACTAATTAGAACTTATACCCAAATCCTTGCTCACGGCATCCCCATTGGATCATGGATGGATAAGGTGAAGCATCATCATCACATTACATACTATTCTCAAGTATGAATCCACACATAAATTAAGGTGTAACCACCGGTTTATAGCATACTAGGGTTTCAACAAAAATAAGAGAGTACTCCACGATTGTATTAGTCATTCAAGGACTATTGATACCCAATTACCATCATTTAGTTATATTAAAGCTAGGTATAACAAGCTATAACTCATTAGGGTTACATATCAACACAATATGGTTAATATCCCTTATATTCATATTAGTGAATAGGTAAGACTACCTTATTAAGGGTAATCCTCCATTTGTTCCATCATCTTTCAACCCATATCACCATAACACTATGTCACCCAGAACCATTGGATGTTCAAAAGGTAAGACCATTGGTTGTTAAGTAAACACCTTGGATGAACCACCAATGAAGTCCTTGATTTGTGCTCTAGAAAGAGTCACCATCTAACGCTAGACATCCCTTGATGAAAAACACAAAAAGTTCCATTGAGAGTAGGGTAAAACCCAAAATCGACTATTCATTTAAAACAAGCCATCCATTGTCAACAAGTAAGCTCCTTAAGTTGATCATATAAAGGAAACCATATAAATCACATTATTAGGACCAACATATGACATTAGCCATCATTCCACTTTATTGGAGGAATAAACATTATATATTGACCATTGGGTCAAGTTCATATGTTAAAACCATCAATTACAGTATAGGTCCAACCATTGCATCAAGTGACCCAAGAATACATTGGTCTAAGGCTTAATTGATGCTACAACTATATCATTAACTCACCATAGGTTTTGGAGACCTAATCTACCATTATTAGTGACCATTAAGTCACCATAGGTTGTTAGATCAGCACTATATTCATTAATCAACATCAATCATTAAGCTAATGTCATCATTGATTGATAACATTAGTAGGGTTCTTAATGGTTGATCATTAAACTTCTAATTGATCCAAAACCTGACCTAAGGGGGTGACCATAGGTTGTCACCATCATCTAACACCTTTGATCCCGACCATCAATTGTCATGAAGACAACATTATAGGATTATTGCAATGGTATCATCATTGGGTCATGGGTTTATAGAAGAAATCAACTTTAAACCCTAAAATTGACCATTGGTAGATAGGTGCTTAGCACCCTAGGTTGTCAAACCAACCTGATCCAAGTCATATTATACCTTAGGAATAACTTACACATGATCACAGGTTCATCTAGAACTGAAATCAAAATAGGGAACATAATAAAAATCAAAATCCAAGTCAAGCATAGCTTTTTAAGTGCATGGATCATCATTTTCAAGCAAGAACATGATCTAGCAAGCTTATCGTAAGAAATAAACATGAAGCAAGTTATAAAACTTGCCTCTAAGTAGAAGGCAAATTCTAAAACAGAAGTAAACACGAGCAATTAGGGTAGAAAATCCAAGCATAAGTTGTGAACTCGTCCATCTAGCACCTTTCTTTCAATAAATGAGCAAGCCCTAAGCATAAGGAGCAAGAAAGGTAGGGGTTTAGAGCTTTAGAGCAATTTCTACCATGGAACAGTAAGGTTCCGACCTGGAGGAAGGTCTAAGGAAGGAGAAGAGCAAGAGAAATGGAGAAGGAAGGAAAAAAACAACTTTCCTTGGTCAAAATCCCTAGAAGATGACCTTAGAAACCCTTGGTAGGGCTAGATGGACCTCTAGGATACCTTCTTTTACAAAAAGAGGTTGCCTTCTACCTTAGAGCACTTGATTCTGCAGAAAAATAGAGTGGAATCGTTGCTACAGGTTAGAGGAAAATGAAAGCAAGAAACGTTTCATAATTGGGCAAGGAAGAGGTAAATATATCCCATGGATAAGGATGGAAGAAAGCATGATGTGTAAAAGTAGCTTCCCCAAGTGTCTATGGCCTTAAACTATTAAGAATATACAAGCACACACACAAGAAGCTTCCCCATGTGTCTATGGCCTTAAACTATTAAGAATATACAAGAACACACACAAGAAGCTCCCCCACCATCCATATAGACCTTCTTAGATTTCCTTTGTCGAATTTCCAAGCCAATCAAATAATTCATTAGTTGATAGCTACTAAAGGTAGCTCATCCGTGAAGGGGTAAACCCTAAAATACCCTTGGAGAAAACACCTTCAAACCATGGTTTAAATAAGCACCAAATTGCTCAAAAAGCTCAAGAATGATGAGAGAATATACAAGGAACATAATTCAAGTGATAAATTGTTAAGAAAACCTCTCAATTGGGTAAATTGTAGAAAAGTCCAAAATGTGCATAAATTACATAACTTGCTCAAACTTTGTCCAAATTTGATCAAATTTGAAACTTAAGCTTATCTTATGATTTCAAAGCATATCAAAAGGTTATATTAGGGTTATAAGAATTCAATTATGATAATTAAGCTTATTCAACTCATTAAGCAAGTTTAGGGGCCTTACAGATCTCTACTTCAGGACCTAAGAAGAAGTAAGCTAGAAACTATACGGAGCAAGAGTTGCTACCATTACAATTACAATATGACATTCATGGGCATATAATAGAATTAGTGAATTTCTATTATAAATTTTCCATCAATGAAATCATCATACATCTTGTATGGATAAGAATGTAATGGACTAATATTTCATTTTAAAGATATGATCTTTGATGGAAATGGCTATGTCTCACTAACTATACTTGATAGTTGAAGAGACAAATGTGTATGACACATATAATGAATGGAATAAATAACTCAAACTTGAATGCATGTAGCGATGTCATCTAGAGTGCATAAATGGGAATTGCATTACTGGAATCCATATGATGGATATCTAGATTCTTTTGGTTATTGAACCAATAGAGACATGCTAATCTCATTCATTGAGAAATATGACAAAGTTTCTTCACTAGATGTAGTGGGAGAATGATTATTATATTAAGGACTATACATATTGATGTATATAAACCTTTTAGAATAAATGCTAAAGGTTATCAGTAGTACTTAAATATATTTACGGATGACCTCAGTAGATATGGTAGTTTTTATTTAATAAAATACAAACATGAATCTCTTGAAGTGTCCAAGGAGATTATAATGAAGTATATAACAAACTCGGTATAAGTATTAAATTTCGACATGATCGATATGGAAATACTATGAACCAAGAGTTTGAAAACCTTCTAGAAGATCATGATAATGTATCATGATGGGCTCCATCTTAAACACAATGATAGTGTATCATGAGAAGTGTATCAGAAAGAAGGAATCACACCTTGATAAGTCAGAGTGTGATTACTAGCTAAATTTCAATTTCCTATTGGGCACATGCTTAACACTGGGAATAAATAAAATCACAAAATGTTGTGGAATATCAAAGTTCCTTAAGTAACACATAGAACTCATGGTTCTAGTAGAACATTCCTAGAGCTTGAATCATATATGATATCTTATGGAAAAGAAGGTGGTGAGTTGATCATACGATGAGTCAACATTCTACTTAGAAGCTAATGAGAACCAAAAACCGAGATATGGCTTGAATCCATGAAATACAAGACAGACTCCATGTACATCAACAAAGTATGACTCTGGTTGATCCACCTGAAGGTTTAAAACCCATAGGGTACTTTTGGGTCTTCCAGAAGAAGACTGACGTGTAGGGTAAGTTGGTTGAAAAAAGAGTTTCTAATAAGTTCAAGGTGTTGAACATGGTGAAATCTTTTCAGCAGTTACCATAGATAAATCCATCTAGATAATGCTTGCCATTGCAGCTTAATATGACTATGACATTTGACATATGGATGTTAAAACCTCATTCCTTAAATGGGATATTATGTAGGATGTGTAACACAGCCTAAAGGTTTTGTAAATTCAAAATGCAAATAAAGTCTATAAAGCTGCATAGATCAATCTTTTGGATTGAAGCAAGCACCTCAGAATTGGATCTTCAATTTGACAAGATAGTCAAAGAGTTTGACTTGAGTTAGAATGAAGATGTAATGTGTGATTACAAGAATTTAGTGGGAGCATATATATATTCCACATATTGATGGGGAGTATCATCCTTATACTACAAAATCTGGCAACGAAGTGCATTCTAAAAGGTTTTTAAGGAAGCATCCTATGTGATAGAGGTCAAGATCTATAGATATAGATCAAGAGGGATTCTTGTCCTAGGAAAGAGAACATACTTGGGCTAGATCTTGAATGAGTTTAGCATGGTGAGAGAGAACTTGTCCATGTTCCATGGAGTTAGTCTCTCAGGAGCCAAGTGTCCCAATTCTTATGAAGAGTAAGGAACACATGGATAGATGCCATATGCATTCAGAATTGGATCTATGACGTATGAACTCATCTTGTTATCTTTTATGTATTGGACATGATAAGAAAATATGAACTTATTATCTTGTATGTATTAGACATGACAAGAATATACAAACTCATCATCTTGTATGTATTGGACATGACAAGAAGATATGAAATCATCATCTTGTATGACAAGATGGTAAAAATATATAGTTATCTCATATGTATTGGACATGATGAATGGATATATGTTGAAATCCAGTAAGAGTTATTGGAATACCATGAAGGACGTCTTTATGTACTTGTGAATTTCTAAAAGGATTAGTTCTTTAGTTATGGTAATAAGGAAGAGTTGGGTGTAAAGAGTTACACCGATGCAAGCTTTCGAAATGACAAAATTGTGTTTGACCTTGGAATAAGATTTGTTAGTTGGAAATGTTCCAACATAAAACAACTGATTAATTCTACAATAAGATGTCGAGTACCTTAGTGTTACGAACATTATAAAGGATAATGTATGCATCTAGAAGTTCATATGAATGAACTTACAGGAGGTTTTGACCATTGGTGTCTCAGTAGTAATATTGTGACAATAATGGAGCTATTGGTTAGGCAAAGAAATTTCAGATAGCATTCTACGGCACTTCCATCTCATACGAGTTGTTGTACAACAAGGGGATGTGAAACATGCAATATACCTACTTGAAGCAAATGTTACTTACCCGCTATAAAAGCACTTGTGTAGTAGAAACATGATGGACATGTTAAGATCATTTGGAATATGATTCGTGGGTGATTGGCTCTAAGTGCAAGTGAGAGTATGCTGGTATTGTATGCTCAAAGAGCCAATCATATGATGATTACAATGAGGCATATGATACTTGATTCGATAATGATAAAGGTAATTCTGTCTATTATGTTTGTCTCACTCATGATATTATGACACATACATGATAGATGTCTAAAGAATGATGTGCCTCGATGGCATATGTCTTCAGGTTAAGGACATGAACAATGAGACCATATGTATGTTAAGAGTACATACATTCTTGTTATGTCCCTAGTCAGATATAACTGTGGAAGCAAAATAGACAACAGTAATACATAAGACTAGAGTGTGTGTTGACTGATGACGGAGTCTCATTAGTCATGATATATGATATCAAGTCAAGCACACAAATATATGTTAGAGAACAGTATATCAGATAGACCCACCCTAAGAGTGATACATGGATACCATGTAATGGTAGTCACAATCACCTCTCATAGTGACAGTGGTGATTGTGGTTCTTAAACTTGAAATCACTACACTCATCACATGTGATTGGGTACACTTTGACATCATCAAACGCAGTCTTGAAACATGGGTTGTTATAACGGTGATGATTGGGTGACTTTGACACATGGGGACTTGACTGTGAGTGATAGATATGAGATTTGTCCCTCCTACAAGGAGTATGATATCCATGTCCCTTGATAAGTGAGACTGAGAATTGTATGGCCATACTCATATGATTCAATATATATGATATGGGAATTCACATGCATCTCAGAGTGTCTATTCTAGGTCAAGGAACATTGATTGAATGTTGAAGAGGATGACATTCCATGCATCGAGTTCAATCTGGATGTCAGTGATAAAGGAACTATATGATCACGGTAACACTAATCATAGTTTGCAGGTTGAATTTGTTCTCCAACTTCCTAAGTTACTTGGGTAGCAATGATGAGTTACTAGATTCCACTCATTGCTTGTGATGTCATAAGTTAGTTATGGACATTCACTGCCAACATAAATTGGAACTTGTAGGGTTACACACATAGGATACCCATGGAAGAGGAGATTTTCCATGAATGATGTTTAGATTGAGACTAAAGGTGTTTAGGACTCAATTACACATACAATTGGCTGACTGGACTCGAAACTATCAAGTTCAAGTATTGAACTAACTGGTTAGAGTGTCAGGTCAATTGAAGACTGCATTGGCAATGCCAGGACTGCCAACCAACCGGTTCACCCTTATGAGCCGATCGGCTGGTATGAGCCAAATGACCGGTTCATTTGGTGAATCGGGCATCTCATAGTCCTACCAACTGAGGAAATTGGGATTTTCCCGGTTGGAGGAAAACTCTCATGTTTCACTTATTCAATTCGATTGGAATAAGGATTAATCTTTTCATTAATTGGAAATGATTAAGGAAAATCAATTGTAGGCAAGTCTGGGAAGTGAAATGATCAGTTCATCGGGTGAACCGATCGGCTCACACTCCCAACTGACCAGTTCACTTGTGAACTAACTGGTTCACCTACTGCAGTACAAACTATTCATGGAATTTTAGATCCTTCTACTCCCGAACAGACTAGAAACCCTGACCCTGCCCTCCACTATAAATAGAGGGGTACTAGGGGTGAACACACAACTCAGAACATCAGTTTCTCTACAAAGTTGTTGTCCTATCTAGTTTTGGTAACTGAGAGAGCCCGAGCAAGTGCTACTTGACTAGGGAGGCACATCGAAGGAAAGACAACTACAAAAAAGTAGTTTGAGTTTGGGAGAGCAGGTTGGTGCTAGTACACCAACAGGAGGGTCGTCTCCTTACTATCAGTTCTTCTAGAATGGCAGGAATTCCAGGTGGTCCATGTGGACTATCTGTAGAGGTGGGAGATGTTTGCTACTCAGGAGAACACATCGGTCGTAGTTAGTGGTGGAGGCCAGAGTCTACAGAAAAGACCAGGAGCTACACAAACACTGTCCAAGACATGGCATTGAAGATTGTACATGGATGTGAGGTATTGTCGTTGGGCAAGCCCCTGAACCAGGTATATCTCACTAAAACCATCCTTCCCATTACATAGTCATTGATACAATCTCCTATTATGGGTTAATGGCCAGTAAAAATTTTGTTTACGCTGCCTACTTTGAGGCCACAAAACCCAATAGTTTTCCGCATTTTGACCCTACTTATCCTATTGCTTCTCCATCATCTATATATACTAGAGTAGCGGCCATAGCACGGAGGTTATCATTCATTACAACCCCCTTAGCATTCACTACTATAGAAACAACGTTCAACGTCGCTTTTTGAGGTGTCGGTTATTTAACAAAACTGACGCTGATAAACATTACACGTCAGCTATTGAGGAAAACCTACGTCTATATTTGAAGACCAGCCAAACATGGGTATCGCTTTTTATTCAGCGTCGGCTGAAGAAAAGAAATCGATGCCTAAAATAGCCCACAAAATCCAATTTTTTCGAGCAAAAAAAATTGCCCCCAAAGTGTAACATACAGCGTTGATGTTTTATCTAATAACTGATGCCTAAAGAAGATAAAAATTGCGCGCAATTTTTACCATATGGGCATCAGTTTTCGTGGGACAACTGACGCTGATAAGGGTTCGTGTGCCCTCCCCGCCAAAAATTTTAGAGTAAAGGATTGTCCAATTGACATCCGTTGTTATTTTCAGTCGATGTTTATTCTGTTTAGGCGTCAGTTTTTAAGATAACCGACGCCTATTATTAACTCAATAGCCCCCGTGAGAAGTAGACTCTTCCCCTTTCTTCTATTTCATCGTGAAAACAGACTCTCCTCCTGACGAAGATGTCACTATGCCTGCTTCCTGCTACGTCTGTCGTCGTCGCCGCCGCCTACTACTTCTCTACTCTTCGTCGTCGCCGCCTACTATTGTTGCTGCTTCTCTACTCACCGCTGCCTCCACCTCCTTCTCCTGTTGCTTCTCTTCTCAGTGTCACTGCTCCTCACACCACCGTCACCACCGACATGGATGAAGCTCGTCTCCACGCTACTAGCTGCTCGACAGGTAGGCCCTCCTCTTCTTCCTCCATGCCCCTCTTCTTCTTCCTTCTTCATCCTTACCAACAGCAAGCACGGCCGTGTGGGCTGGGGTCTTGGCTGTGTTGGCTGACCACGGTCGTGCTTCCCAGCACGGCCATGCTCAGCCAACACAACCACGGTCGTGGCCAGCCCACACGGTTGTGCTTGATGTTGATACTAGCACGGTCGTGGTCAGCCAACACAGCCACGGCCGTGGCCAGCCCACACGATCGTGCTTGATGTTGGTAAGCAGGGAGAAGGAAGAAAAGAGGGTATATATTCAAATGAAATCAATTATGAATTTATGATGAAATCAATTATGTACAAATTAATTATGTTCATTTATATGATGAAATCAATTATGTTCAAATCAATTATGTTCAATTATATGATGAAAATCAATTATGTTCAAATCTTGTGATGAAATCAATTATGATGAAATCAATTGTGATGAAACCCTAACATCTACATGAATCCCTATTGCATGATGAAACCCTAACATCTACATACTCTATATGATACCTAAAATTGTGATGAAATCTTAACATAAATTGTGATGAAACTCTAACATCTACATATCTATCCAAGATGATGAACATGCATGGACACTCGAAATGTTGATTTCATGTTATAGAATATGATACCTAGATTAAATGATGTTACATGAAACCTAGGATATGAATGATGAAACTAGGATTGTAGGTATTGGAATGACAACATACATGTATTTGTTGGCCTAGAAACCCATCCAAGATTTACTCATTAGGAGTAAATCTTGGATAGTCCCCGGTTTGGGATTGTTCTTGAACACCTAATCTCACTTAGGATGTAAGTGTATAATGTGTATTGGGTTATCAATAAAATTTTGGTAGCATTTCCCCATTTGTTCTCTAAGTACATATGTACTTGGAGAACAGTGGGGAAATGTTGCCGAAATTTTCTTGAAAACCCAATACACATTATACACTTACTAGTGAGATTAGGTGTTCAAGGATGGGATATGTGGTACATGTACATTTATTATATATAAGAATGACATCACATGTATTTGTTAACCCTAGACCCTAATCTTGTCCTAATATATACTTGTTTTCTCTTTGATCATAGAATGGATAGATCATGGATGTCCATTCGCAATCGTTGCACCCCAGAGTTTATATCTGGTCTTGATCAGTTTATTAGATTTGTCGAGGAACATAGGAAACAACCTGGAGATATGTTCTACTGTCCATGTAGGCATTGCGGTAACAACTTGAAAGTCAGCACTAGTGACGAAATCAAAAGTCTTGTCATGTGCAATGGGATTGTATAAAGCTATACAGAATGGTACTGGCATGGAGAGATTTCAAACCCGAAACTAGTGGATGTCGATAGCAGTGCTTGGGTGGAAGAAGAAATTGTCTCCAATGACGTAGATGTGAACGAACCAGTTCCAGTAGACATCATTGATGTGATGTTGGATAGTTGTGGGGTAGAGCACACCAATCCACCTCCCATCTTTAGAAACATTATGCATGATGTTGAGATATCGTTATACATAGGTTATACTAAGTTTACAAAGATTAGCACTTTGTTGAGATTGTATAAGTTGAAAGCTAACAATAGAGGGAGCGACAAAAGCTTCACTTCATTGTTGATTTTGTTGAAAGAAATGCTTCCTGAAGGAAATGAGCTGCCAATATCAACATACCAGGTAAAAAAATTGTTGTGCCCAATTGGAATGGAGGCCAAGAAGATACACACATGCCTAAATGATTGTGTATTATTTCAAAAGGACTATGTGGATTTGAAAGCTTGTCCAAAATGTGGTGCGTCAAGGTATAAATTGACGACTTCGGGGGAGTCCAAAATTGGTTCTCCTATCAAGGTGATGTGGTATCTACCTATAATATCACATTTTCAACGCTTGTTTGCAAATCTGATAGATGCAAAGAATTTGAGGTGGCATGCAGATGTTAAGAAAAATAATGATGGGATCTGAGATGACCCGACACTAAATCATACCATCACAGTGTAATTAATTGCAGAATTAAACATAAGCAGCAGATTACTGAAAATCACTAAAGTTTAAAACCATTTACATAGAGATCCAAAAACAAGAAAACTCTTTTGTCAAGAACCAAAGTATTTTATTTACATCTTGGTTCATAATAGCATATTATGTACCGTCTCTTCTCGAGGATTACAAGCATCAACTGCCTTGTTAAAACTATACACAGACAGCATAAGAACCTTGAGGCATCAAGCCAAAATCTCATAACGATTCATTAAAGGTACTAACTACTAACTTTGAGGACCTGAGAGTATAGAGACAACACATAGGACTCTCTATACAAAACATGACAGCCAGTGCCTCCACTTGGAATATCATTGATGTCCATGTTGCTGCTACTTCTCTCCCCTTGCTATAGGGTTTCTACTTCTTCTGTGTCTACCTAAAAAGTTGGATCCTACGGGGGTGAGACAATTAAAATGGTCCCAACGAGAGATATAACTCTCTACCAGAAATATTATTATTGAAGTTTAATAGAATAAAACTGAGCAGAGGAATCATATATGTTCAACAACAGATAAATCAATGTCTAAACAGATTAGAGAAATATTCTTATTCAAAGCATTTCAGCTATAACTTGATAAAGCAGCATGTTACTTATCCAAAAAGGAATTGAAGAACATGTATAATATTTATTCATCTAGGATATGCTAAGCAAGGTAACATCAACCCTTGATTCTCGTATTTCAACCTTAAGAAATTACGCTACACGAATGATTACATTTTACAATCATACTTAAGCCTTGAGGAGATGAGGTGTACCGCTCATACTCCAACCAACCATTGTGAAGTCGAAATCAGTACCATACATAGATCAAGGAAGAGTCGGATTCCCATGACCTCATCCTCCTCAGTCAGTGTGAGGAAAAAATGCAGGACATCTTGTGTCTCTTCTAAATAGCTTTCCAGGGTATACTAGCAACTTTGCTATAGAGTTACAGTGGCGAATGTACTCTCTTTGCAATTGAGAGATTTCATGTTTATCTCACATCGATTCGGCATTAACATTATAGAGAGATTTGTGATACAACCATCCCAATATTGGGGGATTAGTGATACATCCATCCCAGCATATATAGTGAAGGACTGAGAGATTTAATGATTATTTCACATCAATTCCTCCATTAGGGCGTAAGGATATCCGCGTCCATAACCCCCTCATAATCAATAGTATGCCCTCCAGGAGATCTCATAGGAAAACCTGTTTCACCATCACCAACTACTGACGATGATGGATCTATGGCCAGGGCTCTACATGATAAGATTTCACTTGATTAATTAAGTACTTTACCATATTCTTTTAGCATCAATCAGGTTTTCAAACATAAATCATTATAACAAAATGCTACAAATAATGAGTAATACTTCTATCAAGTACTTTTCAAAGCTTTATAAAACATTGGGATCTCAATCCTTTGTCACATCAGGGGCATTCTCATCCCTTAACATCTCATCATCATGATTATGGAATATGGGTATCCAAACCCTCGGTTCATTAAAGAACACTTGTTACCACTTATCAGGTAACTAATACCTTCAGGTCATCTGACCAAGGTAAATATGATACTTGCTACATAAGCATCTCACATGGCTCTTAAAGCCCATTTAATTTCTTGTTACCTCTCACTAGGAAACAAAGCATATTATGGCTCACAAGACCCATAAAACAATTTCAATAATAAAACATCATAGCTCATACATGGCTATGTCCAACATATCATAATACCTGCATGATTAGTACACATGATAACAATTGTATCAATTACATATCAGCACTATGCAATGTAATGGTAGCATCACTATTCACTCCTTAGGGTTAGGGTTTCCCAAATTCATGTCAATTAGGGATGCTCATCCCATTACCCAAAATTGGAATTATGGTTTATCATCATATTGCCCAAGATTAGGGTTTCATACATTATAACCCAAAATTAGAGTTTCACATACCTTCATCCTATATTAGGGTTTCATATGACATCACCCTAGATTATGGTTTCACACATCATTATCTTGAATTAAGGTTCCTTATAACTTTTTCTAAAATTAGGGTTTCATTGTAACTTTACCTGAAATTAGGATTTCATGAAGCATCCTCTTAAATTAGGGTTTTTCATTATAATACTCTGAATTGGAATTTCTCATATCATCACCCTAGATTAGGGTTACACCATTACCCTAGATTGGGGTTTCACCTAGAATTGCCCTAAATTAGGGTTAAGGCTCATCAACCTTTTCAATTAGGGTTTCATGATCTCTTTGTCAAGGATCATACCCTAATTACATATTTTATTCATGTTGAAAGTATTGAGGCTTAGCCACTACATGATTATTATACATGTATGAATTCCTCTCACTCTCATCCTCTCTAGGATGTTGATTACTTTAAACTTGATTTGATTAGTTCAACCCTTCATTCAAGTACATATATTTAGGGTTAGCATAGTATGTTGAGAAATTGCTTCCATAAGCATCCAAGGTTAACCACTCAAAAGGTACTAATCACTTAAGTACCTTAAAGGTACAACCTTTCTAATTATTATTATTAACAATCATAGGGTTAATTGATATTTCATAGCTTTGAGACTATTAGGTCTCCAAACGGTTTTGATACTTTTGAACCTTCAAACGATTTTGACCTCCTTGACCTTCAAACGGTTTTGAAACCGTTTGCCTTCCAAATGGTTTTGAAATCGTTTGGGCATCTAGGGTTGAGACTGTTTGCTCTTAAACGATTTTGAAACCGTTTAGTGCTTTCAACCTTTGAGAACATTTGATCAAATTATCATTGAAACTGAATGAACAACCCATCATTGAAACCGAATGAACATCAAACGGTTTGAGACCGTTTGCCCTCCAAACGGTCTGAAGACCATTTGATCCCAAACGGTCTCAAGATCGTTTGGTCCAAACTACCTTGAAACCAAATGGATCAATTAGAGTTTCTTAAACAATCGATTTAGGGTTTTCACTCATTGAATCATTCAATATTAAGACCATTGAAAGTAGTTCAACTTGCAACCCTTGATCTCCATCCATCCATGACTCCTCTTGACCTCAAACAGTTTTGAGATCGTTCGATCTCAAACAGTTTTGAGACTGTTTGCCCTCAAACGGTCTTGAGACCATTTGATCCATTCAACATAGAAATCGACTCAATAAATTTAGGGTTTCAACCAATCAATCTGATTAGGGTTTGTAATCAATGGATCATCCATTATTGAATCTATTATAATTAAATCAATTGGAACCATTGGATATTCATCCAACTACATCAGCAATTGACCTCAAATGGTCTTGAGACTGTTTGACCTCAATCGGTCTTGAGACCGTTTGACCTTAAACACTCTTGAGACCGTTTGATCACCAAAAGGTCTTGAGACCATTTGGTCATCAACATTGCAAACTGTTTGCTCATGATATTAATTGAGGGGTGTACTAAGATGACATCATCATCTTCAAGCTACAAACCTTCAAAATTTGCTTTGACTCTTATGGTGATTTCATCAAGTAATGGTGTGACAAAGTGGTTTATGGCTTATTTCCGAGGACGGAATTTTTTAGGTGTGTAGGATGTGATGGAGTGGACTTTTGGGATCCTAAAATGTTCAATGACACAAGTGAAGTCATGCACATTGAGTTGTTTTGAGAATCCTAAGTGTTTTAGTAAAGTTGGAGTGTTGATTGAGGTTGTATTATGATTAAGATCCTTAACTTTATGCCTTTTTGAGGTATTTAATTGCATGATCAAAAAAATTAGTTTTGTCACCAAATTTGAGTGGAATGTATCTCGAGAGGTAGGAAAGCTATGGTTAAAATCTGATGAAGTTTGAGTGCTCCTAGAGAGAAACATTGAGGTTTGAAAATGATGTGATAATGTATATAATCATGTGTGATAGGCAAAGGTTCAATTATAGTCAGTTAGGCCTTGATCGATATCTTAGTTTCTCGCAGATCTTGTGTTGGGTAAGTAGCATGGACATTTCTTGTACTTTGGCATGTGATTGGATGATGAAGTATTGAGTAGAGATGTCATGGATTAGTAGTGAGTGGCCTGACCCAACCAATCAATAGGATGATCTGATCGATCAGCCTCCTCCACACCAAGTCTAGTAGTGGACGTGGGTAGAGCCACAAGTTGCCCACGATCCCCATGTTGAGGAGAAAGGGGCAACATGTGAGGGTAAGCAATCAGTTGTGTGTGAGGGTGTTGGCTTGGCCTAATCTATGATCAAAGCGGGAGACTAGAGCAGTTCATTTGAGGCACTTTTGTGCCCACGACAACCTCACACAAGTCGGCGTCGAGTAGGAGATGCAGTAGCAGCAGTAGCTTGGAGAAAGGAAGCAACATCGGCAGGAGTTGTTGTCTGCAGAGGTGCTAACATGGAGGGGCCTCGGTTTGCTCATAGAATGTCGGAAGCCACGACAGCGCCCAGAAGCAGAGAGACGGGGGCGTCGAGCGAAGAGTACTGCCAAGATGTAAGCTACTTGCTTCCATGATGATGACGTTCACACAGAGCGATCCTAGGAGGTGGCACCCAGGGCGGGGTTGAGAACCCACGCACATGATCCTGGCCGAGAAAGGAAAGAGGAGAGAAGATCGGCGATGGCACGAGGACTGACAAAACAGTGTTGACTTCGTCAAGGAGAATGATGCACGCTTTGAGTTTAAGCATAACGGTGCTTAGACTACATGATCCGTGAACCATGGAGGATAGGGCGGTTGACGAGCCCTTTTAGCTGGAAATCCTTAGGCACGAACCACTGGCGCTCGTTAAGGAGATCAAGAGGACGCCGATGAGAAGAAGGCATGGCACCATCTTACCGGAGAAGATGTTGGCCGAGAGAGATGGAGATCTAGCGGAGGAGAAACGAGGTTGGTGGAGTGTGTGTAAATCTAGTGGATCTTCTGGAGGTGCTGTAAAGCGAGGAGAAGAGAGGTTTCTATCCCTCACTGGTGCCCTGGAACACGGTGGCGCCCAGGCGTTGCGTTTGGCAGAGAAACCGCTTCTCGCACAGTAGCCTAGAACGCAAGGGAGAAGGAGCCACGAACCAGATCATAGCATGAACCGGACAATCAGCCAGGAACCAACTAGCCCAAACAAGGAGTCAATTTCATAGTGGACACATGGCGAAAGATGAGTGGCCAACAAAGGTAAATACTTTTGAATATCCATAATTGCATAGATCTTGGGTAATTCATAGAAATTAGCCCGCTTATCAGAAAAATACAAGTAAGGTATCGAAATTCTTAGAAAAATGCATAGAACAATATGGAAGCATAATATCAGCCTTATGATGCTTTAATATCAATGATATCATGTAATATGTGTAATGCTTGTTTAATGGATAATAAATACCAAACGATGGACTAAAATTTGATAAAATGTCAGTAAATGCATATTCACGTTTATAATCCTATAAGGTCATATATTATGATGTTGATGCACAAAATCATGTAATTTGCTTTATATGGCTAATTAGGGCTAATAACCCTAATTAATGTGTAATAATTACAGTTATGCTCACAAAATCCTGGAAATTACAAAGTAAACTCATATAAGTATCTGGAACCTCATATTAAAATATGAGATTGGGATGATACACATAATCCATGTTATACGATGATGTTTGGTCTTAATGTGATATAAACCATAATATGATTAATACATGTAACATAGGGTTAACATGTGAACGTAATCATATGTAACCAAGTAATCAAATTATGTATCCTAATATGGAATATAAGATCAGTAACCTAATTATAAGAAGATAAGACAAGTAATGATGTAATATCTTAATGAGCTAAGCTAAACCCTAATGAACACGACTAGGGTTAATATGATGAGAACCTGATGATAGTATATGATCTTGTCTCGATCAGGTTTAACAAATATTTAGATGACATCAAGAATATGTGATGATTAAGTTTCTCTTTATCAAGGTACGCCATTACCTCTTACTTGGCTTATTATACATTATGCTTGTGTTATATGGTAGTAAAGACTTGGCATATGGTATTGATTGAAATGATTGTCTTGTATGATATGTTGCTTGAATTTCCATACGTATTGCTATGAACACATCAAACATAATATATCTGTTCCATTATATGAAAGCACCAACTCTATGGCAATGTGCTTAGAAGTGACCGAACTCTTTGGTAGTGGTCATGTTGTACATATGGAAGCACCAACTCTTTGGTAGTGTGCTTGGACCCAACTCTTTGGTAGTGGTCACATTGTACATATGATCCAACTCTTTGGTAGTGATCATAAAGGCCTTAATGCATTCAAATCTTAGGTTGTAAATGCATGGATGATATAATGGAAATTATGCTTAAAATATGTGTTATCTTTTGTTAATGAACATCTTTGTGCAAGTATACACTTTTCTTATATTCTTCTATTACAGCCAAGTATTAATTTTATCTTATTGCCAAGATATGATAAGAGGTATATAAAAGACATGTAGGCGTACTCAGTACAATATTCTTGAATATTGTACTGATGTGTACCACATGTAATCTTTGTTTAGGTTGTGGCTATGTGATCATGAAGATCCAAGATAGTTGAGAGTCGTGTGGCGAGCTGATGTGCAGGTGGACCTATTGTCTTAAGATCCTATAGTTTAGTGGTAGTACATGTATATGTATAGTTTGTTGTTCAATATGTAATATAAAATGTTGTAACAATTCATGTTGTAACTATATGTTGAATGGTGAACATTTGTTGCGATTTGTTTATTGTTCATGTGCATGTGCTATTGATTGTTTCCTTCTGACTCCCTTGATTTTCTTCTTCTTAGCCTAGTGTGTGGTGTTTAAATTGGGATTCTCACTGAGGTGAGGTTTCAATTTGGACGTCACACATCAGATTAAGTTTCAGAAAATTCGGGGACGTCACAAATAGAAAAGAAATTCGGGAACGAAAAAGGAATCAATGTATGATGAAGAAATGAAGTCAATAATAATATTTAATGGTTCAAGTTATATAACCCACCTTCAAAGTTGAATACAAGATTCAGGCTTCACGTCCTCAATGGTGAATGAAGCTTTCTCAACTGTCTAAGGTCCGTTCTCAAGTCTTTGAGTGAAAAGATTGGCTAAAGTTGAAGATTGAATGGAGAAAAGAAGAAAATAAGCATTGAATTTCGATTTCCACCATGAAATCAAGGTTGAAGATGATTAAGGAGCTTACCTACAGGTTGAGGCACGTCCTCCTATTGCTCCTAAGCTCCCTTGTGCACGCCAAAGTAAGAAAAGAAAGAAGAGTCGAAAAAGAGTCTTTCGTGTGGGTGAAAAATGGGATATATGTAAGGGAATTCAAGAGAGAGAAAGTGTTATAAAAATCCTTCAATTCCTTAAATTGGTGCAACTTATCCCCCTCACTTCCTTGGATACGAAGCCATCATCCTTCCCTTCAAATTCCTCTTCTTTATCTATGAATTAAAAGAAAACAAATTAAGCACCTTAATCAATATAATAATAATATCCAAAAATGAGTGGATATTACTTTTTCTTTAACTAATGTGAGTGGGCTCTCCACTCACTTTAGATATTTCGATGTCATTGCAAGGCACAAGGACGTCCACACTTAAAAAAATTCAACTATCACACTTTTGGTTGAAGGGCACTTCCATTAATATATTTATTTTTGCATTAAATTGAATTAGGGTTTCAATTATGCTTGAATCTTGATTATTTTAATGTCAAGATTCTCTCTCTTCGAAAGATATTCAAATGAGATACCCCTCTGATTTTCTTGTATATAATTGAACCAAGAAATATTAGGAACTCTCAGGAAGTGGTATTTTGTATATTAAACCCTAGGTTTTGGGTAAATTGCACATTACACCAAAACTAGGTTTTAATGTACAAACATTGCTCAATAAGCTCTTTCTTGGTGCTTAGGCTTTCACAAGCCATACCTCTACATCATTAACATTCTTATGATGCTATAAAACTTGAGGAACATTTTATCATGTAACATTTGCAAGTTAACCCCTCAACTTGGGTAATTTGCACTTTAGTCTAAAACAGGCAAAACATTGTTTTCAACATTATTCAAAAAGGTCTAAAATTGAAATATAAGTTCCTCTTCAGCCTTAATTACTTTTCAAAAGATAAGAGCAAACGTATAATTATCTTTCTTAAACAAAACATCTAGGGTTAAAGCATAACCCAGGTCAAGGATGTTACAGGATCCTACGACACGTGTCTGATTCCCCACAGTAGAAGAAGATTGATCTATTATACCCCAAATTTGGTGAAGAAGATAGGAATCTAAGACTTGGGCTTTGTACAGATGGGATGAATCCATACGGGACGTTGAGAAGCCAACATAGCACTTGGCTAATCATGCTTGTTATATACAATCTTCCTCCATGTATTTGTATGAAAAATAAGTATGTTATGTTGTCGTTGTTGATATAGGGCCCTAAACAACCTGGAAATGATATCGATGTTTATCTTAAACCTCTGATTGATGACTTAAAGAAACTCTAGGGTGAAGGTGTGATTACCTATGATGCTTCATGAATAGAGACATTTTATTTGCACGCTATGTTGTTTTGCACTATTAATGACTTTCCAGCATATGTGAATTTTTCTGGATATAGTGTCAAAGGAGCTAAAGTGTGTCCTATATGTGAAGAGAACACTAATTCAATAAGACTAAAACATGGCGGCAAGACTGTATATCTTGGTCATCGAAGGTTTCTTTCAAAATTTCATATGTATCGTAGGAAGCGCAAAGCATTCAATGGATGGAATGAGGAACAGAGTGCACCTCTACCTATACCAGGGGATGTTGTTTATGAAAGAGTAAAAGACATTGTCAATGAATTTGGTAAGAGATCACAATGTACTATGGCCACACAGAGTGACAATTCTTCATTCAAGAAGAATTCAATATTTTGGGATCTTCCTTATTGGAGTTCTTTGACAGTCAGGCATTGTATCGATGTTATGTACGTTGAGAAAAATGTTTGTGATAGCGTCATTGGTACTCTATTGAATATACCAGGTAAGACTAAAGATGGGATAAAATCCAGATTGGACCTACGTGAAATGGGAGTAAGGTTAGAATTAACATAATTACATGAAATGGGTAATAAAATAACATACTTACCTCTCGCTTGTTACATGTTGTCTAGAAAGGAGAAGAAAGCTTTTTGTGAATGCTTGGAAAATGTTAAGGTGCCACAGGGTTACTCATCCAACATCCGTAGATTGGTATTAATGAAAGATATAAAGTTGATAGGTCTTAAATCTAATGATTGTCACACTCTAATGCAACAAATATTTCCCATGGCAATTCGATCTATATTGCCGAAGCATGTAAGGTTTGCAATCACCAGACTTTGTTTCTTTTTCAACAGTCTGTGCAGCAAAGTTATTGACCCTGATACTCTCAATAATTTGCAAAGATAAGTGGTTGTTACCCTATGCCATCTTGAGATGTATTTCCCTCCTTTTTTCTTTGATATCATGGTACATCTTGTTGTCCACTTGAATAGGGAAGTGAAAATTTTGGGACCAGTTTTCTTGCATTGGATGTATCCCTTTGAATGATACATGAGCATTTTTAAAGGTGATGTTCGAAACCGTTATCAGCTTGAAGGGAGTATTATTGAGGGTTATGTGGCGAGAGAGGTCATGGATTTTTGCAATGACTTTCTGAGTGGTAATGACACTCCCGTTAATGACAAGAATATTGAGGAGGGCAAAGGAATTTTGGGATCACAGGTGAAAGTAATCAGTCGTGAGCAGTTGGAATAAGGTCACTTGTATATTTTACACAACATGGACGAAGTGAGTGTTTATATCGAGGAAGGTACCAATTTCATCAAGAGACAACATCCTCAAGCCAGTTCAATGTGGTTTGCTAGAGGGCATAACAAGACTTTTACTAAGTGGTTTGAAGATAAAGTTTTACATCAACTATCTCAAACACCAGATGATATTACAGATGCTGTCAAATGCCTCGCCTTTAAACCAAAATCGAATGTTATGTCTTATGAAGGGTTTGACATTAATGGGTTCACATATTACACAAAGCGCCAAGATGATAAGAGTGTCGTCTAAAATAGTGGGGTCACCCTTCAAGCGTCGACTATGTATTTTACAAGTGCAAATGATAAGAGTCCACGTGAAGCTAAACTATCATATTACGGTGTCATTGAAGACATATGGGAGTTTGACTACATAGATTTTAGAATTCTGCTCTTCAAATGTAATTGGGTTGATAACACCAAAGAAGTTATAGTGGATGAATTGGGTTCCACTTTAGTGAACTTTGAAAAGATTGGCAAGAAGGGTGAACCATTCATATTGGCATCATAGGTGAAACAAGTATTTTATATCGATGATCCTACAAATGATAAATGGTCGGTTGTTCTTCATGGTAAAAAACAGTTCATTGAAGATCCTATAGATGAAGAAGAGTACTATGATAAGTATGATGATTCTAGTCCATTCTCAGTTGGGTTTCCAACTCCACAAAATATGAAGCTAATGATGACTTATATGTGCACGGAGATCACAATGAAGGATTGTTAATTGATAAAAGATCGCAATTTTAGAGGCATGCATGTTTATATTTTTTTATATGTTTCATTTTTATATGTGAACTATATAAAATGCTAAATGTTTGCTTTTTTAATATCAATATCATTTTCAGATATAATGTTTCATTATCTTCTAGTTAATAAAAATGCTAAATGTTTGCCTTTTTATGACATTTTCAAATGGCTGACCATGGGTATGATGTTCATGATGAGGATGATGTCAATGATGAGCATGGAAAGGATACCAATGTAAGTTTTCTATATTTCTATAGAAATTCATTATCTTCCAGTTATGTCATATATCCTATATTTCTATATTGGGCTAATTTAGTGTGTTTATTTTGTCAAATTTTAGGTTGATGATGCACATGTACCCTCTGAAGCACTAGAGGCACTTGAAGCACATCACCAAAACTCAACAAGAAAAGGGGCATCACTCAAATGAAGAAGTTAATAGAACTAAGTGGCAGTGGATCCAGATTGGTTGTGGAGTTTGATAATGCAGGAAATGCAATTGGAGTGAACTGCAATAATTTTTGTAAACTATCTTGGGGTTATCACTCGAAGCCATCGTGGTGTTAAGTATGATAATTGACATAAAGCTCCTCAGGCGAAGAAGGACTTGATATGGAAGGATTTATGTGTGAGTTATTATTATTTGCAATTCTATTTTGTAGATTACAAATTCTTTTATTTGCAATTCTATTTTTGGATACTAGTTAATAGCAATTCTATTTTACAGAATCTTTTTGCATTGGATGATAAACTGCATCGTAAAAGCATGAAGCAACACACTGGAAAGATGCTAAGGAACTATAGGACAAATATCAACACAGAATACATAAAATATGGTGATAAGAAGAAGAAGTCAGCCCTTGAACAGTGGAATTTCCTAGACAAAGCAGATTGGGACACGTTTGTTGCTTCAAGACAAACTGAAGATTTCAAGGTATTAAACGTCACTCCCAATTTAATTAATATACGTTGTATTCACCTATTCAAGATTAACCTTTAGTGTTACTAACCAAATCAATGTGCATACTAACTAGGCTATCAGTGAGGCACAAAGACAAAGGCGTGCATTGAATGTGCATGACCACACAATGGGTCCAAAGGGCTATGCAGGCATTCGCCAAAGACTACAGGTAGAGTCTACTGCTACTCAGGAGTCCTCTACTACATGTACACCCATGCCTCGACATGATTTATGGATAGCTGGGAGGAAAAACAAGAAGGGTGAAATAATGAAGCCCGTAACTGCTGAGGCGGCTGCGAAAATGGTAAAATACAACTCTTAGATAAATCGTTCGAATATTGATTATTTGTGGTGTTTACTTACCAATTTCTGTTGATAGTGATTAGCGAGAGCTGCACGAGCGGAGGAAACATGGCACGCTCATCTAGTGCACAAGGGATGAATTGACAGTTGCTCTGGGTAACCCAGAGCATCCTGGACGTGTTAGGGGTGCAGGCACTGGTGTGGGCATCAAAGCGTTCTTTGGGCCATCCCAGTGCAAACTTGTCCCAAGAGTGGGACTTTCACAAGAAGAGGTAACCTATTCTTTTTTTAGAATGTTACTACAAAAGGGAATTCAATGATAAGAAGCTAATGTTTCTTTTATCCATGTATAGGATAATAAGAGAGTCGAGGGTATAGTTGCTAAGAAGGTCAAGGAAGAAATGTTGCGGTGGTAGGCATCTCAGGCTTCCAATCAGCCTATAACAGCTCACTCTTCTCCTAATGCACATGCTGAGAGTAATCATGTAGACCCACCACCTAGCACATTTGTTGTAAGTATTTTTTATGACATAGTAGCTAGTCTTTTCAAGATGATATGTATATATGTATACATTCTTTACATAAATTTGTAGGCGTTGAAGCCATTCTTGTAGCGATCGATAAACAAATCATTATTGATTAAGCAAAATTAAACATTAGCAGTGGATTGCTGAAAATCACTAAAAATTAAAACCATTTACAAAGAGATCCAAACATAGGAAAACTCTTTCATCAAGAACCAATGTATAACATTTACATCCTGGTTCATAAGTACATAACTTGTACCATCTCTTCTCAAGGATTACAAACATCAACTACCATATTAACATTATATACAGACAACATAAGAACCTCGAGGCATCAAGCCAAAATCTTAGATCAATTTATTAAAAGCACTAACTATTAACTACGAGGACCTGAGAGTACAGAGACGACACATAAGACTACTATTTATATGACTTGATAGACAATATCTCCACCTGAGATCTCACTGATGTCCCTGTTGATATTGTCCTTTCTCTGTTGTGGGGATTCTATTTCTTTGTCCGCGTCCACCTAAAAATGTTAGATCCCACGGGGGTGATACAATTGAAAATTGCCCCAGCGAGAGATATAACTCTTCACCAAAACATTATTATTGTGGTTTATTAAATAAAACTGAGTAGAAGGATTTTATATATATTTAACAGTAGATAATTCACTGTATGAACAGAGTGAAGTAATCTCCTTTCCTAAGGAGAACATTGAATCTACCCATGGTAGAGTCATAATTCATCCATCTACTTGCAACAAATGTAAAGAGTTATAAATAACATCTATCAACTAGAGATGCATAAAAGAAATGTAAAATCAGCCAGTAAATTTCTGTATTCAATCCTTAAGCAAACATGTTATACGGATGACTATATTTTACAATCACACTTATGCCCTGAGGAGATGAGGTATACCGCTCATACTCCAACCGACCATTGCAAAGTTGAAATTGGGACCATAAAAGGTCAATGGAAGAGTCAGCTTCCAAGACCTCCCTCATCTCAGTCAGTGCGAGATCACATGCAGGACATCTTGTGTCTCTGCTATATAGCTTTCCAGGGTATACTGGAAACTTTTCTATAGAGTTACAGTGGTGGTTGTACTCTCTTCGCAATCGAGAGACTTCATGTTTACCTCCATCGATCTCACATTAAGTATTATTGGGAGATGTGTACTGCATCTATACCAATCATTAGGAGATTCATGATACATCCATCCCAGTACAAACAATGAAGGACTGAGAGGTTTAATGTTTACCTTCCATCAATTCCCTCATTAGGACATAAGGATATGTTCGCCCATCAACCCCCGCATATTCAAAAATATGTGAACTCCAGGTTATGTCGCGGAGCAACCTGTTTCACCATCACCAAATTACTGACGATGATGGATCTATGGTCACAACTCTACATGATATGATTTCTCTTGATTAATTAAGTACATTAGTATATTCTTTTAGCATCGGTCAAGTTCTCAAATAGGAATTATTATGACAATTGCTACAAAGAAACATGTACTATTATCATCAATTACTTCTCAGTCTTTATAAGACATTGGAATCTCAGTCCCTCATTTTTTTACTTGAAAGTTCAAATTTCTCAACAACATCATTATCATACTTATCAAATCTGGTTATTCATACCCTCAGTTAATCATGAATCATTGTAACCAACTATTAGGTAACTTATTACCTCTAGGTCCTCAGACCGAGGTATACATGATACTTGTTACACAAGCATCTCACATGGCTCACAAGGCCATAAGGTGTCTTGTCACCTTTCACTGGTCAACAGCTTGATCATATGGCTCACAAGGCCAATCAACATCTATATCAAATAATCATAATAGCTCATATTTGGCTATGCTTATCATATAATGATACATGTATGGTTGATACACATGATAACAGCCATAAAAATCACTTATCACATCATGTGATACAATAGTAACACCACCATTCCTTTATTAGGATTAGGGTTTACTATCAAATAGGATTTTCCATTCCATTTCTCAATTTAGGGTTAGGATTTCCCATTTCACATTAGTTAGGGTTTCATGTTCACATTATTAGTCCAACCCTAATATATTGCTCCACACCTCTAGGAGAATTCATAGACATCTCAAGTAACTACTTAAACTTATTTCTTTCATCATATATCATTAATGATTATCAATACAAGGTATGAGATCATTTCTCATCCTTTCCATGGTATGATTATATCATACTCATTAGTTTGGGTTATCCTTTTCTCAAGGTATATATCCCATGCTTAACAAAATACATCAAACTCATTACATCTTATTGTAACAGTTTACATAACACTCTCCATGTGTTTCTTATTCAAAAATATTGGATTAGAGGTTCATCAAGGTATATCTACCATGAATTGCTAAATGTAATAACTATCATGTCTTGATGTATCCCTTCTCTCATCACTTCTATCTTGCCTGGGTTTATCAACTTATTTGGTATTAAGGTATTTCCTTCTTGATGATTTTAACCACTAACATATCACCTTTACCATGTAGTGCATAGGTCACACATTAGAATAATCCAACTATCTTTAATGATATGGACTTATCTAGTGATAAGGACATTGCTTACTATAAGGTTGCCTATAATCAGCCACTTGAAATATTTCACCTTTATATGGTATTTCCTTCTATTTCATCATTAGGGTTTTCTTATACCATTACCTAGAAAGTAGGGTTATGGTTTATTGTCATTTTGCCCAGGATTAGGGTTTATGTATTATAACTTCAATTCAGGGTTCCACATACCTTCACCCTTATTAGGTTATCTCATCACAACATTACATTATGGCTTCACATGGCATCATCCTCAGTTACGATTTTCACATGGAATCACCCCTAGATTCGGTTTTCTCATGAAGCTTTTCTTTAATTTAGGGTTTTTCATTATATTTCCCTGAATTGGGATCTCCCATATAATTACCCTAGATTAGGGTTACACCATTTCCCTAAATTAGGGTTTCATGTGGCATTGCCCTAAATTAGGGTTAGGGCTCAACAACCTTCTTGATTAGGGTTTCATGATCTCTTTATTAAGGACCATACCCTAACTACATAATTATTCATGTTGAAGGTATTAGGGCTTGACTTTTTCATGATTATTATAAATGTATGAATTCCTTTCTCTTTCATCCTCTCTAGAATGATGACTATGTCAAATCTAGTTAGATTAGGTCAACCAACCCTTCAATGAAGTACATTCAATTAGGATAGACATAGTATATTGAAGTATTGTTTATTTAAGCTTCAATGATTAATTCACCTAAGGTTATCAATCACTTGGTACCTTAAAGGTACAACCCTAGTGATTATCTTTGAGATAAATCAATAGCAATTATAGGGACAATTGATCCTTCATCACAATAAGTTTTCAATTGATATGATCACATTGAATCACTAAATGTTCTTGACCCTTTACTCTCTAAATGGTCTGAAACAGTTTAGGCAACAAGTGTGTTGAAATCAATTGGACTTGGGTCTCCAAACGGTCTGAGACCGTTTGGAACCAAAGGGTCTTGAGACCGTTTGGACCCAAATGGTCTCATTTGGTCCAAACCCTCTCAAAATCGAATGGACCAAAAAGGTCTTTCAACACTTAAACAATTCAAGGTTTCAATCAATGAACCGACTATCAATTGAATCCTTGATTCATTCATCAATTGAACTATTGAATCATCCTTCAATTAGACCATCAATTAGGGTTTTGAACCCAACTGAACTATGATTTATAATCAAGAAACCTTCAATTAGGGTTTTAAAATTGAGGAACCTTCAATGATCAACATTGTAGAGCCGATTCAATTGAAATCAGTGAATCATCATCAAATTATGATATGACCTGACCTTAAACGTTCTTGATGTCGTTTGGATGACCTCCAAACGGTCTTGAGACCGTTTTCCCCTTCCATCATTAATTTTTTTTAATTCCATTAGGATTTAGATCATTAGATTGATCACCAATTGAACAATTGAGCTTATTTCATCATCATCAAGCTACGATCCTTCATATTTTGCTGTAATTTTCATGGTGGATCTATTGATTTGATCAAGTGAATTTCAAGAAGAACAAATGATCAACAATTAATAAGGAATTGAATGTAATAACAATAGTAAGGGTTCAAGTTATAAAACCTGCCTCCAATTGATCTTCAAAGCTCACGTCAACAATGGTAGATGAAACTCCTTTCACTAACCCAAGGGTCATCCTCAAGCTTTGAGTGAAAAGGAATGGTTAGTATTGAAGGTGGGATCGAGATAAGAAGAAATCATGCATTGATTTTCGATTTCCACCATGGAATTAAGGTGAAAGGAAGTCAAGAAGCTTACCAACAAGTTGGGGGTCTTCGTCCTGATTCTCCAAAGCTCCCTTGGTCGTTTTGCAAGTAAAGAGAAGAAGTGGATTCGAAAAAGCCTTTGATTTGAGTTGTAAAAGGTGTTTTTATAAGAAAATCAATGAGAGAGAAAATGCCTTATTAAAATCTTTTAATTCCAAAATTAGTGCCACATCTTCCCCCTAAATTCCTTGCATGCAAAGATATCTTCCTCACCTCCGAATTCCTCTCCATTATACATGAATTAAAGGAAAAGAAATTAAGCACCTTAATCATATAATAGTAATATCCATAAGTTAGTGGATATTTCTTTTTCTTTTCTTAATGTGAGTGGGTTCTCCACTCACGTAGATATTTCTATTTCCCTTGCAAGACACAAGAACGTCCAAACTTGTTGATTTTCAACCAACACAATTTTGTTTGAAGGGCAATCCAATTAATATAATTATTTTTGCATTAAATTGAATTAGGGTTCCAATTATGCTTAAATCTTGATTATTTTAATATCAAGATTCTCTCTCCTTCAAAGTGATACAAATGAGATGCCCCTCTCATTTTGTTTGCTCTACATGATGAGAAGAAACATTAGGGACTTTATTGAAGTGGAAATTTCCATATTGAACCCTAGGTTTTGGGTAAATTGTATATTATACCAAAACTAGGTTTTAATGCACAAACATTGCTTTATTAGCTCTTTCTTGGTACTCAGGCTTGCACAAGCCATACCTCTACATCATTTTCATTCCCATGATGCCAAAATATTTTAGGAACATTTATAATGTAACATTGTCAAGTTAACCCCTCATATTAGGTAAATTGCACATTAGTCCAAAATAAGCAAACATTCCTTTAATATTATTCAAACAGAACGAAAATTGAAACATAAGTTCCTCATGAGCCTTAATTACTTTTCACAAGATAAAATTAAGGTTCTAATTAACTTGATTAAGCAAAACTCCCAGGGTTAAGTCATAACCCAGGTCAAGGATGTTACAAATTATAAACCCCTAACAAGGATTTCATCCCCGAAATCCCAAATAAAGGAAGACAAATATTATTCATTCATCATGCTATCTAGTCTCCACATAACATTTCATTGTTATGGAGACACCATAAAGCTTTGATCAACACAAAGTTATTCCACACAAGTTTATCATAGAATGGTTCACACGGAATACATACTCCACTGTCCTTTTTATTATTAACTGTGGAATTAATTATGTGTCAGGTAACACTTTTTCTTAATTTACAGTTTCATGTAACATATTCTTGTTTTTGAGGAGTCTCCCATGCTCCTTATTTAATTCAACATTTCTCTTTCAAGATCACTTTTAAATTTTGTCACTCACTTGGGACTATAAGTCTTTTCATACCTCGGTTGTGCCTTCTAATCTACTAACATAATACTAGGATTCCTTGTTACTTGTACCAACTATCTCGTTAGTTGTACATTTTCTCATCATAAAGAGAAGTTACTTATCAATTAAGAATTTATTTTAAAGATATCTTTAATTGTTATCTATATGCAAAGCATAAACCCCTAACATATGATGTTCATATTATTTTATGTATAATTAAATTGATTTCATGGTTGACCATTCCAGGTAGCCAACATAAACCATTTGATATTTTTTATATACCAGAATCTCTTACCTTGGTATATATCGCATGTGTTGAAATCACATCACATATTTATCTTCCTTTCATCTTGAGATATTACTTGTTACATATATCTTCACCTTGGAACCAAAGTCCTAGATAAACTGATACTTTTCTAAGTATCCATCACATGAACATTTTTATCTTATGCACAACAAGTATCTTAAGACTTACTTGATTGCCATGTCCCCGAAAGGAAAGAAAGCAAGGGGTCATATTCTTTTTATTATTTCATGAGTTTTCAACTATTCATGAATCATTTACTCTTTGTCTCATCCTAGGTTTCTTGCCCTCTGCACAGGAATTTTTAAGGATGATCACATGACATTATTCCTTTCTTTGTTATTATCTAACATGTTCATGAGCATATTATGATCTCATCACATTTCCCATTTCCTCATTATGGGAAAAGATCTTTATTATACACACAAACTTTATCGAACATGGATCACTTCCCTTGTTCTCATTCTTATCTTATGAGGAGTATACTTTTTACTTCCTCATACACACATACTGATTTGGGATTATTTCATATTTCTCTTTCTTATTCTTAGGATATGACACATTTTTCCATTCCATATTTCTAATTTCATGATACTCATTAGATTGTCTCAAAATGACTACTTGATCAGAGCAATCAAAAAGATAACACTCTAAGAGTTTCCGTACTCACTTTATCATCAATAGTTATATACCTGGCCAGGGTATATAAATACTGAGATTAAGTAGTATGCCCTTTGTATACTATCATATTCCTTCCTTTTCATATTATCACAATCATAAGATTTAACATTCTTGGATTTTATCCAGGCATCTCTTCTATACCTCATTCTTTTTTTATTGAGGTAAGATCAAAATAAAACATCTATAATGTTTACTATGCAAAATATAAGTCATTATAGGACTATTCAAGGAAATCTCAATCAATTACTTTCTCAATTTTAACTCAGGAAATCATAAAATGACATATTGGAATGACATTATTTTGTCTTACCTGTCAGGATTCGTGGATAGTTCACTGCCTTAGGTTGATTCTGCCTCAGGGGTTGATTCGCCATAACATTGCTGACTGAGCAATTTCATGCCAGATGTCCTACCTGTCTACATTGGTAGCAAATTTTGGGCTTTAGGTGTGGTCTAGAAGGTTCTTTACCATTTCCAAGTACCCATTGCCTTGGTGCACTAGGCTCTAGTTGTACTGGTGGTACCAAAAACTTCTTCCTTTTGGAACTACTAGGCCTCTGTTCCTAAGTTTGGATAGGCCTTTTCTCAATCATCACGTTATTTTTCTTCTTTGGGCAATACCTTCTAATATGTCCAGGTTTCTTACACTTGTGACAAACCCTGATTTCAGGTTGTATCCTATTCCTTCCATTACTATTTATTGATTCAACAGGCTGAGGTTGAGCACAAATTCGGTCTAAATCCAAAACGTCATCATTGGGGGCTGGTAATCTAGGTTGTATTGCCAATGCTTGATCCACTAAATATATCATAGTTGCCCTAATTTTCCCAACCGTGATACTTAAAGAAGGATTTCTTATCATAGTTGGATCATCTTTAGGGTTCTCAGGCAGTTGTTCCTCTCTTTCCTGCTCACATGCACCTCTTCCTGGTGCAGCATTGCTACTTTCTACAACATATTCTTCATGTGACTAAGCCATCTTCAAGCTTTACTTCTTTCTCCTATGAGCAGAAGTCACTATCAGATAGACTGGTAGACACTTAGAATAGACTCTACTACCTTAGTCCTATGTCTTTGTAGAATCAGCAAACCTAGAGCTCTGATATCAAACTTGTAGTGACCGATAAACAAATCGTTACTGATTAAGCAGAATAAAACATTAGCAGTGGATTGTTGAAAATCACTAAAAATTAAAACCATTTACAAAGAGATCCAAACATAGGAAAACTCTTTCATTAAGAACCAATGTATAACATTTACATCCTGGTTCATAATTACATAACTTGTACCATCTCTTCTCGAGGATTACAAACATCAACTTCCATATTAACATTATATACAAACAGCATAAGAACCTCGAGGCATCAAGCCAAAATCTCAGATCAATTCATTAAAAGCACTAACTACTAACTCTGAGGACCTGAGAATACAGAGACGACACATAGGACTACTATTTATATGACTTGACAGACAGTATCTCCACTTGAGATCTCACTGTTGTCCCTGCTAATACTATCCTTTCTCTACTGTGGGGATTCTGTTTCCTTGTCCGCATCCACCTAAAAAATGTTGGATCCCACAGGGGTGAAACAATTGAAAATTGCCCCAGCGAGAGATATAACTCTTTGACAAAACACTATTATTGTAGTTTATTAAATAAAATTGAGTAGAAGGATTATATATATATTTAACAGCAGATAATTCACTATATGAACAGAGTTAAGTAATCTCCTTTCCTAAGGAGAACATTGCATCTACCCATGGTAGAGTCGTAATTCATCCATCTACTTGCAACGAATGTAAAGAGATATAAATAACATCTATCAACTAGAGATGCATAAAAGAAATATAACATCAGCCAATAAATTTCCATATTCAATCCTTAAGCAAACCTGCTATATGGGTGATTACATTTTACAATCACACTTATGCCCTGAGGAGATGAGGTATACCGCTCGTACTCCAACTGACCATTGCGAAGTCGAAATCGGTACCATACAAGGTTAATGGAAGAGCCGACTTCCAAGACCTCCCACATCTCGGTCAGTGTGAGATCACATGTAGGACATCTTGTGTCTCTTCTATATAGCTTTCCAGGGTATACTGGCAACTTCATTATAGAGTTACAGTGGCGACTGTACTCTCTTTGCAATCGAGAGATTTCATGTTTACCTCCATCGATCGGCCATTAAGTATTATTGGGAGATGTGTATTGCATCTATCTTAATCATCAAGAGATTCATGATACATCCATCCTGGTACAAACAATGAAGGATTGAGAGGTTTAATGTTTACCTTCCATCAATTCCCTCATTAGGACGTAAGGATATGTTCGCCCATCAACCCCCGCATATTCAAAAATATGAAAACTTTAGGATATGCCGCAGAGCAACCAGTTTCACCATCACCAAATTACTGACGATGATGGATCTATGGTCAGGGCTCTACATGATATGATTTCGCTTGATTAATTAAGTACATTAGTATATTCTTTTAGCATAAGTCAAGTTCTCAAACAGGAATGATTATGACAATTTCTACAAAGAAACATGTACTATTATCATCAATTACTTCTCAGTCTTTATAAGACATCGGAATCTCAGTCCCTCATTTCTTTACTTGAAAGTTCACATTTCTCAACAACATCATTATCATACTTATCAAATCTGGGTATTCATACCCTCAGTTCATCACTAATCATTGTTACCAACTATTAGGTAACTTATTACCTCTAGGTCCTCAGACCGAGGTATACATGATACTTGTTACACAAGCATCTCACATGGCTCACAAGGCCATAAGGTGTCTTGTCACCCTTCACTGGTCAACAACTTGATCATATGGCTCACAAGGCCAATCAACATCTATATCAAATAATCATCATAGCTCATATTTGGTTATGCTTATCATATCAGGATACCTGTATGGTTGATACACATGATAACAACCATAAAAATCACGTATCACATCATGTGATACAATAGTAATTCCACCAATCCTTTATTAGGATTAGGGTTTAATATCAAATATGATTTTCGATTCCATTGCTCAATTTAGGGTTAGGATTTCCCATTTCACATTAGTTAGGGTTTCATGTTCACATTATTAGTCCAACCCTAATATATTTCTCCACACCTCTAGGAGCATTCATAGACATCTCAAGTATTCACTTAAACTTATTTCTTTCATCATATATCATTAATGATTATCAATACAAGGTATGAGATCATTTCTCATCCTTTCCATGGTATGATTATGTCATACTCATTAGTTTGCCTTATCCTTTTCTCAAGGTATATAGCCCATGCTTATCAAAATACATCAAACTCATTACATCTTATTGTAACAGTTTACATAACACTCTCCATGTGTTTCTTATCTAAAAAATATTGGATTAGAGGTTCATCAAGGTATATCTACCCTGAATTGCTAAATGTAATAACTATCATGTCTTGATGTATCCCTTCTCTCATCACTTCTATCTTGCCTGGGTTTATGGTATTAAGGTATTTCCTTCTTAATACTTTTAACCACTAACCTATCACCTATATCATGTAGCGCATAGGTCACACATTAGAATTATCCAACTATCTTTAATGATATGGACTTATCTAGTGATAAGGAAATTGCTTACTATAAGGTTGCCTATAATCAGCCACTTTTAATATTTCACCTTTATATGGTATTTCCTTCTATTTCATCATTAGGGTTTTCTTATACCATTACCTAGAAAGTAGGGTTATGGTTTATTGTCATGTTGCCCATGATTAGGGCTTATGTATTATAACTTCAATTTAGGGTTCCACATACCTTCACCCTTATTAGGCTATCTCATCACAACATTACATTATGGCTTGACATGGCATCATCCTCAGTTAGGATTTTCTCATGGAATCACCCTCAATTAGGGTTCCTCATGGAATCACCCCTTGATTCGGTTTTCTCATGAAGCATTTCTTTAATTTAGGGTTTTTCATTATATTTCCCCGAATTGGGATCTCCCATATAATTACCCTATATTAGGGTTACACCATTTCCCTAAATTAGGGTTTCATCTGACATTGCCGTAAATTAGGATTAGGGCTCAACAACCTTCTTGATTAGGGTTTCATGATCTCTTTATTAAGGATCATACCCTAACTACATAATTATTCATGTTGAAGGTATTAGGGCTTGACTTTTTCATGATTATTATAAATGTATGAATTCCTTTCTCTTTCATCCTCTCTAGAATGTTGACTATGTCAAATCTGGTTAGATTAGGTCAACCAACCCTTCAATGAAGTACATTCAATTAGGATAGACAATATATTGAAGTATTGCTTATTTAAGCTTCAAGGATTAACTCACCTAAGATTATCAATCACTTGGTACCTTAAAGGTAAAACCCTAGTGATTATCTTTGAGATAAATCAGTAACAATTATAGGGTCAATTGAACTTCATCACAATAAGTTTCCAATTGATATGATCACATTGAATTACAAACATTCTTGACCCTTTACTCTCTAAATGGTTTGAAACCATTTAGGCAAGAAGTGTGTTGAAACCAATTGGACTTGGGTCTCCAAACGGTTTGAGACCGTTTGGACCCAAAGGGTCTTGAGACCGTTTGGACCCAAATGGTCTTGAGATCGTTTGGACCCAAACGGTCTTGAGATCGTCTGGATCCAAACAGTCTTAAGACCATTTGGACCCAAACGGTCTTGAGACCATTTGGACTCAAACGGTCTTAAGACCATTTGGTCCAAACCCTCTCAAAACTGAATGGGCCAAAAAGGTCTTTCAACACTTAAACAATTCAAGGTTTCAATCAATGAACCAACTATCAATTGAATCCTTGATTCATTCATCAATTGAACTATTGAATCATCCTCCAATTAGATCATCAATTAGGTTTTGAACCCAATTGAACTAGGATTTATAATCAAGAAACCTTCAATTCGGGTTTTGAAATTGAGGAACCTTCAATGATTAACATTGTGGAGCCGATTCAATTGATATCAGTGAATCATCATCAAATTATGATATGACCTGACCTTAAACGGTCTAGAGGTCTTTTGGATGACCTCCAAATGGTCTTGAGACCGTTTTCCCCATCCATCATTAAAATTTTGTGAAATTCAATTAGGATTTAGATCATTAGATTGATCACCAATTGAACTATTGATTGCATTATAATTTGCTATCTCTAGACCTTCAATTATTCAACCATACTCAACCCTAGACCTCCAAATGGTCTTGATACCGTTTGGATGATCTTCAAATGGTCTTTAGACCGTTTGGGTTAATCAACCCAAGATTTTAAATCAACCAATTGAAATTTCAGCACTTAACCCGATTAGGGTTTGATAATTGATTAACCTTCAACTGATGAACCATTTGGAACTAATCAATTGAATTTAATAGGCCATCAACAATCAACATCAGCCTATGATCTCCAAATGGTCAACAATTGCAAATGGTCAACCACTCCAAACGGTTTGAAACCATTTGGTTTATAACGGTTTGTTGAAACCGTTTAACCAATTTCAATGAAACTGATTAGTTTCCAACTTTTGAAACCGTTTTCCTAGGATATTTTTGAGGTGTGTGCTTAGGATGATGTCATCATCATCAATCTACGATCCTTCATATTTTTCTGTAATTTTCATGGTGATTCTATTGATTTGATCAAGTGATATTCAAGAAGAACAAATGATCAACAATTAGTAAGGAATTGAATGTTATAACAATAGTAAGGGTTCAAGTTATAAAACCTTCCTCCAATTGAGCTTAAAAGCTCCAAGCTCACGTAAACAGTGGTGAATGAAACTTCTTTACTATCCCAAGGCTCGTCCTCAAGCTTTGAGTGAAAAGGAATTGTTAGAATTGAAGATGGGATCGAGATAAGAAGAAATCATGCATTGATTTTCGATTTCCACCATGGAATTAAGGTGAAAGGAAGTCAAGAAGCTTATCAACAGGTTGGGGGTCGTCCTCCTGATACTCCAAAGCTCCCTTGGTCGTTTTTCAAGCAAAGAGAAGAAGTGGATTCGAAAAAGCCTTTGATTTGAGTTGTAAAAGGTGTTTTTATAAGAAAATCAATGAGAGAGAAAATGCCTTATAAAAATATTTTAATTCCAAAATTAGTGCCACCTCTACCCCCTTTATTCCTTACATGAAAATATATATTCCTCACCTGAGAATTCCTCTCCATTATCCGTGAATTAAAGGAAAAGAAATTAAGCACCTTAATCATATAATAATAATATCCATAAATTAGTGGATATTTCTTTTTCTTTTCTTAATGTGAGTGGGTTCTCCACTCTCGTAGATATTTCCATTGCCTTTGCAAGGCACAAAGATGTCCACACTTGTTGATTTTCAACCAACACAATTTTGTTTGAAGGGCAATCCAATTAATATATTTTTTTGCATTAAATTGAATTAGGGTTCCAATTATGCTTAAATCTTGATTATTTTAATATCAAGATTCTCTCTCCTTCAAAGAGATACAAATGAGATGCCCCTATCATTTTCTTTGATCTATATGATGCCAAGAAAGTTTAGGGACCTTATTGAAGTGGAACCCTAGGTTTTGGGTAAATTGCATGTTATACCAAAACCAAGTTTTAATGCACAAACATTGCTTTATCAGCTCTTTCTTGGTACTTAGGCTTTCACAAGTCATACCTCTGCATCATTTTCATTCTCATGATGCCAAAATACTTGAGGAACATTTACCAAGTAACATTTGCAAGTTAGCCCCTCATATTGGGTAAATTGCACTTTAGTCCAAAATAAGCAAACATTGCTTCAATATTATTCAAATGGAACCAAAATTGAAACATAAGTTTCTCATGAGCCTTAATTGCTTTTCACAAGATAAAATTAAGGATCTAATTAACTTGCTTAAGAAAAATTCCCAGGGTTAAGGCATAACCTAGGTTAGGGATGTTACAAATTATAAACCCCTAACAAGGATTTCATCCTCGAAATCCCAGATAAAGTAAGACAAATATTATTCATTCATCATGCTATCTAGTATCCACATAACATTTCATTGTTATGGAGACACGATAAAGCTTTTATCAATACAAAGTTATTCCACACAAGTTTATCATAGAATGGTTCACACGAAATACATACTCCACTGTCCTTTTTATTAATAACCTTGGAATTAATTTTGTGTCAGGTAACACTTTTTCTTAATTTATAGTTTCATGTGACAGATTCTTGTTTCTGAGGAGTCTCCCATGCTCCTTATTTAATTCAACATTTCTCTTTCATGATCACTTTTATATTCTGTCACTCACTTAGGACTATAAATCTTTTCATACCTCGGTTGTGCCTTCTAATCTGTTGACATAATACTAGGATTCCTTATTACTTGTACCAACTATCTTGTTAGTTGTACATTTTCTCATCATAAAGAGAAGTTACTTATCAATTAAGAATTTATTTTAAAGATATCTTTAATTGTTATGTTTATGCAAAGCATAAACCCCTAACATATGATGTTCATATTTATTTTATGTATAAATAAACTAATTTCATGGTCGACCATTCTAGGTAGACAACATAAACCATTTGATATTTTTCAGATACCAGAATCTCTTACCTTGGTATCTATCGCATGTGTTGAAATCACATCACATATTTATCTTCCTTTCATCTTGAGATATTACTTGTTACATATATCTTTACCTTGGAACCAAAGTCCAAGATAAACTGATACTTTTCTAAGTATCCATCACATGAACATTTTTATCTTATGCACACTAAGTATCTTAAGACTTGCTTGATTGCCATGTCCCCGAAAGGAAAGAAAGCAAGGGATCATATTCTTTTTATTATTTCATGAGTTTTCAACTATTCATGAATCATTATTCTTTGTCTTATCCTAGGTTCCTTGCCCTCTGCACAGGAATTTTTAAGGATGATCACATGACATTATTCCTTTCTTTGTTATTATCTAACATGTTCATGAGCATATTATGATCTCATCACATTTCCCATTTCCTCATTATGGGAAAAGATCTTTATTATACACACAAACTTTATCAAACAGGGATCACCTCCCTTGTTCTCATTCTTATCTTATGAGGAGTATACTTTTTACTTCCTCATACACACATACTGATTTGGGATTATTTCAGATTTCTCTTTCTTATTCTTAGGATATGACACATTTTCCATTCCATATTTCTAAATTTTCATGATACTCATTAGATTGTCTCAAAATGACTACTTGATCAGAGAAATAAAAAAGATAACACTCTAAGAGTTCCATACTCACTTTATCATCAATAGTTATATACCTGGCCAGGGTATATATATACTGAGATTAAGTAGTATGCACTTTGTATACTATCATATTCCTTCCTTTTCATATTATCACAAGCATAAGATTTAACATTCTTGGATTTTATCCAGGCATCTCTTCTATACCTCATTATTTTTTTATTAAGGTAAGAGCAAAATAAAACATCTATAATGTTTACTATGCAAAATGTAAGTCCTTATAGGACTATTCAAGGAAAGCTCAATAATTTACTTTCTCAATTTTAACTCAGGAAATCATAAAATGACATATTGGAATGACATTATTTTGTCTAACCTGTCATAATTCGTGGATAGTTCACTACCTTAGGTTGATTCTGCCTTAGGGGTTGATTCACCATAACATTGTTGGCTGAGCAATTTCTTGCCAGATGTCCTACCTGTCTACATTGATAGCAAATTTTGGGCTTCAGATGTGTCTAGAAGGTTCCTTACCCTTTCCAAGTAGCCATTTCCTTGGTGCACTAGGC
The DNA here is from genome assembly GCA_963693085.1 of Alisma plantago-aquatica. Classification (NCBI taxonomy): domain Eukaryota; kingdom Viridiplantae; phylum Streptophyta; class Magnoliopsida; order Alismatales; family Alismataceae; genus Alisma; species Alisma plantago-aquatica. The sequence continues at coordinate 314,200,367 of OY856410.1, forward strand.
TCTAGTTGTACTGGTGGTACCAAAAACTTCTTCCTTTTAGAACTACTAGGCCTCTGTTCCTGAGTTTGGATAGGCCTTTTCTCAATCATCATCTTGTTTTTCTTCTTTGGGTAATACCTTCTGATGTGTCCAGGTTTCCTACACTTGTGACAGACCCTGATTTCAAGTTGTATCCTATTCCTTCCATTACCATTTATTGATTCAACAGGCTGAGGTTGAGCACAAATTTGGTCTAAATCCAAAACTTCATCATTGGGGGCTGGTAATCTAGGTTGTATTGCCAATGCTTGATCCACTAAATACATCATAGTTGCCCTAATTTTCCCAACCGTGATACTTAAATAAGGATTTCTTATCATAGTTGGATCAGATTGAGGGTTCTCAGGCAGTTGTTCCTCTCTTGCCTGCTCCCATTCACCTCTTCCTGGTGCAGCATTGCTGCTTTCTACAGCATATTCTTCATGTGACTCAGCCATCTTCAAGCTTTACTTCTTTCTCCTATGAGCAGAAGTCACTATCAGATAGACTGGTAGACACTAAGAATAGACTCTACTACCTTAGTCCTATGTCTTTGTAGACTCAGCAAACCTAGAGCTATGATACCAAACTTGTAGCGACCGATAAACAAATCGTTATTGATTAAGCAGAATTAAACATTAGCAGCGGATTACTGAAAATCACTAAAAATTAAAACCATATACAAAGAGATCCAAACATAGGAAAACTCTTTCATCAAGAACCAATGTATAACATTTACATCCTGGTTCATAAGTACATAACTTGTGCCATCTCTTCTCGAGGATTACAAACATCAACTGCCATATTAACATTATATATAGACAACATAAGAACCTCGAGGCATCAAGACAAAATCTCAGATCGATTCATTAAAAGCACTAACAACTAACTCCAAGGACCTAAAAGTACAGAGACGACACATAGGACTACTATTTATGTGACTTGACAGACAATATCTCCACCTGAGATCTCACTGTTGTCCCTACTGATACTGTCCTTTCTCTACTGTGGGGATTCTGTTTCCTTTTTCGCATCCACCTAAAAAATGTTGGATCCCACAGGGGTGAGACAATTGAAAATTACCCCAGCAAGAGATATAACTCTTCGCCAAAACATTATTATTGCAGTTTATTAAATAAAACTGAGCAGAAGAATTTATATATATTTAACATCAGATAATTCACTATATGAACAGAGTGAAGTAATCTCCTTTCCTAAGGAGAACATTGCATCTACCCATGGTAGAGTCATAATTCATCCATCTACTTGCAATGAATGTAAAGAGATATAAATAACATTTATCAACTAGAGATGCATAAAAGAAATGTAACATCAGCCAATAAATTTCCGTATTCAATCCTTAAGCAAACATGCTATATGGCTGATTACATTTTACAATCACACTTATGCCCTGAGGAGATGAGGTATACCGCTCATACTCCAACTGACCATTGTGAAGTCAGAATAAGTACCATGCAAGGTCAATGAAAGAGTCGGCTTCCAAGACCTCCCACATCTCGGTCAGTGCGAGATCACATGCAAGACATCTAGTGTCTATCCTATATATCTTTCCAGGGTATACTGGCAACTTCACTATAGAGTTACAGTGGCGGCTGTACTCTCTTCGTAATCGAGAGATTTCATGTTTACCTCCATCGATCCGCCATTAAGTATTATTGGGAGATGTGTACTGCATCTATCCCAATCCTCGGGAGATTCGTGATACATCCATCTCGGTACAAACACTGAAGGGTTGAGAGGTTTAATGTTTACCTTCAATCAATTTCCTCATTAGGACGTAAAGATATGTTCCCCCATCAACCCCCACAAATTCAAAAATATGCGAACTCCAGGTTATGCTGCGGAGCAACCTATTTCACCATCACCAAATTACTGACAATGATGGATCTATGATCAGGGCTCTACATGATATGATTTCTCTTGATTAATTAAGTACATTAGTATATTCTTTTAGCATCAGTCAAGTTCTCAAATAGGAATTATTATGACAATTGCTACATAGAAACATGTACTATTATCATCAATTACTTCTCAGTCTTTATAAGACATTGGAATCTCAGTCCCTCATTTTTTTACTTGAAAGTTCAAATTTCTCAACAACATCATTATCATACTTATCAAATCTGGGTATTCATACCCTCAGTTCATCACGAATCATTGTAACCAACTATTAGGTAACTTATTACCTCTAGGTCCTCAGACCAAGGTATACATGATACTTGTTACACAAGCATCTCACATGGCTCACAAGGCCATAAGGTGTCTTGTCACCTTTCACTGGTCAACAGCTTGATCATATGGCTCACAAGGCCAATCAACATCTATATCAAATAATCATCATAGCTCATATTTGGGTATGCTTATCATATAATGATACCTGTATGGTTGATACACATGATAACAGCCATAAAAATCACTTATCACATCATGTGATACAATAGTAACACCACCATTCCTTTATTAGGATTAGGGTTTACTATCAAATAGGATTTTCCATTCCATTTCTCAATTTAGGGTTAGGATTTCCCATTTCACATTAGTTAGGGTTTCATGTTCACATTATTAGTCCAACCCTAATATATTGCTCCACACCTCTAGGATCATTCATAGACATCTCAAGTATTCACGTAAACTTATTTCTTTCATCATATACCATTAATGATTATCAATTCAAGGTATGAGATCATTTCTCATCCTTTCGATGGTATGATTATATCATACTCATTAGTTTAGCTTATTTTTTTCTCAAGGTATATAGCCCATGCTTATCAAAATACATCAAACTCATTACATCTTATAGTAACAATTTACATAACACTCTCCATGTGTTTCTTATCCAAAAAATATTGGATTAGAGGTTCATCAAGGTATATCTACCCTGAATTTCTAAATGTAATAACTATCATGTCTTGATATATCCCTTCTCTCATCACTTCTATATTGCCTGGGTTTATCAACTTATTTGGTATTACGGTATTTCCTTCTTAATACTTTTAACCACTAACCTATCACCTTTATCGTGTAGTGCATGGGTCACACATTAGACTTATCCAACTATCTTTAATGATATGGACTTATCTAGTGATAAGGACATTGCTTACTGTAAGGTTGCCTATAATTAGCCACTTGAAATATTTCACCTTTATACGGTATTTCCTTCTATTTCATCATTAGGGTTTTCTTATACCATTACCTAGAAATTAGGGTTATGGTTTATTGTCATCTTGCCCAGGATTAGGGCTTATGTATTATAACTTCAATTTAGGGTTCCACATACCTTCACCCTTATTAGGCTATCTCATCACAACATTACATTATGGCTTCACATGCCATCATCCTCAGTTAGGATTTTCTCATGGAATCACCCTCAATTAGGGTTCCTCATGGAATCACCCCTTGATTCGGTTTTCTCATGAAGCATTTGTTTAATTTAGGGTTTTTCATTATATTTCCCCGAATTGGGATCTCCCATATAATTACCCTAGATTAGGGTTACACCATTTCCTAAATTAGGGTTTCATCTGACATTGCTCTAAATTAGGGTTAGGGCTCAACAACCTTCTTGATTAGGGTTTCATGATCTCTTTATTAAGGATCATATCCTCACTACATAATTATTCATGTTGAAGGTATTAGGGCTTGACTTTTTCATGATTATTATAAATGTATGAATTCCTTTCTCTTTCATCCTCTCTAGAATGTTGATTATGTCAAATCTAGTTAGATTAGGTCAGCCAACCCTTCAATGATGTACATTCAATTAGGATAGACATAGTATATTGAAGTATTGCTTATTTAAGCTTCAAGGATTAATTCACCTAAGGTTATCAATCACTTGGTACCTTAAAGGTACAAACAATAATTATCTTTGAGATAAATCAGTAACAATTATAGGGTCAATTGATCCTTCATCACAATAAGTTTTCAATTGATATGATCACATTGAATCATTAAACGTTCTTGACCCTTTACTCTCTAAATGGTTTGAAATCGTTTAGGAAAGAAGTGTGTTGAAACCGATTGGACTTGGGTCTCCAAACGGTCTTGAGATCATTTGGACTCAAACGGTCTTAAGACCGTCTGGTCCAAACCCTCTCAAAACCGAATGGACCAAAAAGGTCTTTCAACACTTAAATAATTCAAGGTTTCAATCAATGAATCAACTATCAATTGAATCCTTGATTCATTTATCAATTGAACTATTGAATCATCCTTCAATTAAAAAATCAATTAGGGTTTTGAACCCAATTGAACTAGGATTTATAATCAAGAAACCCTCAATTAGGGTTTTGAAATCGAGGAGCCTTCAATGATTAACATTGTGGAGCCGATTCAAGTGAAATCAGTGATTCATCATCAAATTATGATATGACCTGACCTTAAACGGTCTTGAGGTCATTTGGATGACCTCCAAACGGTCTTGAGACCGTTTTCCTCATCCATCATTAAAATTTTGTGAAATTCAATTAGGATTTAGATCATTAGATTGATCACCAATTGAACTATTGATTGCATTACAATTTTCTATCTCTGGACCTTCAATTACTCAACCATACTCAACCCTAGACCTCCAACCGGTCTTGGTTAACCTCCAAATGGTCTTGAGACCGTTTGGGTTAATCAACCAAAGATCTTAAATCAACCAATTGAAATTTTAGCACTTAACCCGATTAGGGTTTGATAATTGATTAACCTTCAACTGATGAACCCTTTGGAACTAATCAATTGAATTTAATAGTTCATAAACCATAAACATCAGCCTATGAGCTCCAAATGGTCAACCATTGCAAATGGTCAACCACTCCAAACGGTTTGAAACCGTTTGGTTTCTAACGGTTTGTTGAAACTGTTTACCCATTTCAATGAAACTGATTGGTTTCCAACTTTTGAAACTGTTTGCCTAGGATATTTTTGAGGTGTGTTCTTAGGATTATGTCATCATCATCAAGCTATGATCCTTAATATTTTTTTGTAATTTTCATGGTGGTTCTATTGATTTGATCAAGTGAATTTCAAGAAGAACAAATGATCAACAATTAATAAGGAATTGAATGCAATAATAATAGTAATTGTTCAAGTTATAAAACCTGCCTCCAATTGAGATTAAAAGCTCCAAGCTCATGTCAACAATGGTGGATGAAACTATTTTCACTATACCAAGGTTGATCCTCAAGCTTTGAGTGAAAAGGAATGCTTAGAATTGAAGATGGGGTCGAGATAAGAAGAAATCATGCATTGATTTTCGATTTCCACCATGGAATTAAGGTGAAAGGAAGTCAAGAAGCTTACCAACATGTTGGGGGTCGTCCTACTGATCCTCCAAATATCCCTTGGTCGTTTTGCAAGTAAAGATAAGAAGTGGATTCGAAAAAGCCTTTGATTTGAGTTGTAAAAGGTGTTTTTATAAGAAAATCAATGAGAGAGAAAAATGTCTTATAAAAATCTTTTAATTCAAAAATTAGTGCCACCTCTTACCCCTCAATTCCTTGCATGCAAAGATATCTTCCTCAACTCCTAATTACTCTCCATTATCCACGAATTAAAGGAAAAGAAATTAAGCACCTTAATCATATAATAGTAATATCCATAAGTTAGTGGATATTTCTTTTTCTCTTCTTAATATGAGTGGGTTCTCCACTCACGTAGATATTTCTATTGCCTTTGCAAGACACAAGGACGTCCACACTTGTTGATTTTCAACCAACAAAATTTTGGTTGAAGGGAAATCCAATTAATATATTTTTTTGCATTAAATTGAATTAGTGTTCCAATTATGCTTAAATCTTGATTATTTTAATATCAAGATTCTCTCTCCTTCAAAGTGATACAAATGAGATGCCCCTCTCATTTTTTTTTCTCTAAATGATGCCAAGAAACATTAGGGACCTTATTGAAGTGTAAATTTGCATATTGAACCCTAGGTTTTGGGTAAATTGCATATTATACCAAAACTAGGTTTTAATGCACAAACATTGCTTTATCAGCTCTTTCTTAGTATTCAGGCTTTCACTAGCCATACCTATGCATCATTTTCATTCTCATGATACCAAAATACTTGAGGAACATTTATCAAGGAACATTTGCAAGTTAACCCCTCATATTGGGTAAATTGCACTTTAGTCCAAAATAAGCAAACATTGCTTTAATATTATTCAAACGGAACCAAAATGAAACATAAGTTCCTCATGAGCCTTAATTACTTTTTACAATATAAAATTAAGGATATAATTAACTTGCTAAAGAAAAACTCCCAGGATTAAGGCATAACCCAGGTCAGGGATGTTATAATGCCGCTTAAAAATTGAAGATTACATTGTTGCAGAGGCGCAGGCTTACCCATCCCTTCCTGGGGCAACGATTCATGGGACTCTAATACCACAGGGTTACATTTGTGTGAGCCCAATATGTATATTCCCCGATTGGAGGGAAGTTGCATTGCCATATGCCCACCCGGATATTGATACACTTGTTGAGGCAGAAGGCGGGGTGATATTGTGGCCCAAAGCGGATGTCGTCTACACTACTAAAATTGTAAGATAAATTTACATTACGTTAAATTTTTAATGTTTATATATGAGGTCAATTGATCTGAAATCATATATACAGGTTAAAAAGAAGACACCCAGAGCATCTAGGCCTCCACCTCCAATTCTTGCATTACCAAGTTGGGTTCCAACTGACCTAAAATTCCTGTTAGGTCATGCTTGTAAGGGAATGGCACTATGGCTACGCACACATAATATACATTTCCCTATAGTTGTTTCTTTAGAAGCGGATTATGCAGGTCAATCATACGAAAGCTCTCATTTATACAAGATAGTATTGAGTTGTTTATCTATGATTGGCCGAATACATCAATAATGGAGGCATGGATAAGGTGAGATCTTGTTTATACATATATATACCTTGTGTAGGATCCGGTGATCTGGTTTCTTATATATTAGTACATATGTAATACATGTTTTGTAGCTACTTAGTCGAAATTCAATGTAAACAATTTGGATTTGAACATGTGGGATTTTTGGTTCCATCATTGATTAGTCTGGTAGCTAAAGACCCTGATAGCGTTCAACAATATTGTTGTGATTCTTTTACAATTTTCGGTCAAAAAAAGAAGATGATAATAATAGCTCCATTCAATGTGAAGTAAGTTTACTTTGCTTATAATTTGGACTTAAGAAAATTACATTTTTATTGTGGATTTTGAGTTATTAATTTTTTGCTTTTTTTACCTCTAGCGCTAAGCATTGGGAGTTTCTAGTTATTCTCCTTGGGGCATTCACTGCCTATTATCTAGATCCTACAGGGAGTACATTGAATCCAAAAATTGGACACGTAATGAGAATGGCATTATTCTGGTGAGAGATATTTCATTTTTATATACGTTAACATCTGTTATTACATTACTATTTAATTATGCAATTTATTATGTTACATTAATATGTAGGGGTTTAGATGTGTTCAAAAAGGTTGGAGGGAAGGTTCCCAGTAAAAAGAACCAGCCAATAATTTGGGCGAATGTGAAAGTAAGTTCCCGACTCCAATTTATATGTTATTTATGTGAATTGTGCTTATTTGTATTTTTAATATTTTGTATCCATTTTATAGTGTGCTACAAAAGACAACAGATGGGCATGTGCATACTATGTGATGCAGTTTATGGACATGATTATCAAACATGCAGATGAAATCAATGCCATACCTAAGGTATTATATATAGTCTCATTAGATAGTATGAAATATATCAATCTTATTTATATATTATTACTTATATATACAACATTCTCTTTGTAGGTGTTTAAAATTGACCCCCACTACAGGTAAAGCCTTAAAAGATGTGCATGCTCCATATACGATGGAAGTATTAAATGACGTAAGAGAAGAATGGGAAAGAGCCATACAAGCAGTGGGGAGTGTAAGATATGATTGGGATGTTGATAGCGATGATGAATGATATTTTATAAATGAATGTTTATACATGTATTTCTACATGTCTGAATGTTTCTACATGTATTTGAATGTTTCTACATGTGTGAATGTGAAAATTGAATTGATGTATGAATGTATCTACGTATGTTTGAATGTGTGAAAAGAATATGTGTTGATTTTGTAGGTTTGTGGCCTATTTGTTGGTTGATATCAATGGATGTCGTAAACCTACAGTTCAGAACTGAACTGTAGGTAACATCCTGCTGACCAGCCACAATAGGCCTACAAACTGATACGAAAAAAAATTAAACCATAGGCGTCAGTTATTTGCCTAAAACTGACAACAAAGGCTTCCATCGTCGGTTAATAGCAAAAAACCACCACCTAATGTTGTCAGACAGCCCAGACAGCGCGGTTGTGCTGGCCAGCACGGCCGTGGCGGCAGGTGATATGGCGTCGATCATTAGTAGAAAATTGACGTTGTGCTGGCTAGCACGGCTGTGGCGGCAGGTTATACGGCGTCGATTATTAGTAGAAAATCGACGCCGATAGTGTCCTAGATGGCGCCCTTTTTGTGGTGCGGATGATTATAGTGTTGGTTCAGTTACATATAACGGACATCGATGGGGGCCCTGCTGGCGTGTTTTCGGTGGTGCGACCAAAAGGGTTCGACTTTTAGCGGCGCCCACATATGCGTCGCTTGGAAACCGTCGCTAAAAGGGATTAAATAACTAACACCAAAGGACAGATATGTAGTAGTGATTCAAGAGATCTCACCTACCTTCATCCAACCCCTACTCTATTTCGACCTTCCACTATCTCAAAATCCTAGCTTTCTGGGGTTTCCACCACAAAACCCCATACTTCCATGCCATTCATGAAGGTAACCCTAAACATAGTCGGTGGGGCTTAAAGTAGAATTGCCCAAGTTGGGCTTAACAACAACATCAATTGGAGTTGAAGAGAAAGATGGCACGAGAGAGTTCAAAAGGTAGTGTTAGCACCACAATGTCAAAGGGAGTTATATATGGAGATAAGGGTTAACTTAAGGTTCCCCAATTCTCCCCCTTGTCGGATTGAGTGCACTACTACAGAAATGGCTTATAAAGTCACTTTTCAAGGTGTCAGTTGTATTAAAAAACCGACACCTAAACTCTACAGTGTCGGTTGATAACATAAACCGACATCCAATCTATGAAGGTCGACCAGACATGGGTACCGCTTTCATTAAGTGTCGGTTAATTAATAAACAACTGACACCTAAACTCAACAGCCAAAACCAAAATTCCAGCGAAAAAAATTGGCTCCAATATTTTACATATGGCGTCGGTTCGTAACTAAATAACCGACGACTAAAGGGTATTCGCGAGACAGGAATAGTTGTCGGTTGTCTTTTACTCAAAAACTGACAACTATAATGTAGTATAGGTGTCGGTTTTTGGAAAAGAACCGACACTGTTGGTTTAGTTGTCGGGTTTTTTAAATAACCGACACTAATTGTCAACTTAATAGCTCACCAACGCGACCAATTCTTCCCCTTTCCTTGTTTCATTCCCGATTTCCCGATTAGGTCCGGCGATTTCTTGCTCCCTGCCGCCGCCGCCGTGCTCCGTTGTCGCCGCTCCTTCCACGCCGCATCCTCCACGCCGTCGCCGCTGTTCTCACCGGTCATCTGTGCTCCGTGCTCGTTGGCACTCCTCTTCTCATCGTCGTCGCCGCCCTCCCGCCGGTAGCAGCTAGCTCTCCTATCCTCACCGCCCTCTCTGCCGGTAGCAGCTAGCTCTCCTAGCCTCGCCGCCCTCTCCGCCACTCCTCTCCTCACCACCGGCAGCTGCTAGGTCTTGCTCCGGCCGTTGCTCCTCTTCCCTCAAGGTGCCCGCCCTGCCTTCTTCCTTCTTCCTATGCTCCGGCGACTGCTGCTGGGCATTTTTATTTATTTATTTACTTCCTATGAGAATCAGTTTTAATTAGGGCTCATACACATATTGATGTACATAAACCTATTAGAATAAATGCTAAAAGGTGTGATTTTAGGGTTTAGGTACTGATTTTGTGCTTCTATTGAGATGAATCCTCTATTGTCTATACAATACATGTTCTATGATAAGCCTTAGTTAATTTAATATGCATACTTTGTATGTAAGACATAGTAATCGGGTACTGCTGTATATCCAAGTAAATTACATGTAACGAATCATGACATAGATTTTAGAATGCATACTTTGGTTAAATTACTGTTGTAATTTTTTATCAAGTGATGATATGTAAATGTAGCAATAAGTTAGTAGGGTATCAATGATAAGTTTGTTGTAATGTGATGCAAAATAGTTATTGCATCATGCATATATACTTAATACTTTTTTGTTTTATAATTGTATAGGGTGTTTTATGTGTGGCAAGTCTATTGTTTAATAGTTTAGCTATAATCATTGTTTAATAGTTTAGCTATATTCTTGGTGAGAATCTTAATCACCCTTCTTTCTTAATGATGAACTGTAATGCACACATGTGACATGCTTGGAATGTAAATGATGAACTTTTCCCTAAATTGCCAATCATGCTTTTAAAGACATCAATAATCACCCTAACTTGAAGATTAGGATTTATTATATATAATAATGACATCACATGTATTTGTTAACCCTAGACCCTAATATTGTCCTAATATATACTTTTTCTTTTCTAAGTTTCAAGACAATTCATCATTACAAGTGATTACATAAATGTTCTAAGGTCGTTTACATAGAAAACCCAAAATGCACACTTGTAGCCATTTTGACTTGAACTTGACCCATTCTAGGGTTTGGATTTTAGATCCTTTTCATGTACCTTATGCCTGTAAACATTCTAGGGTTTGATTTGAACTTGACCCATTCTAGGGTTTGATTTGATTAAGCCCTAACATTGACGAAACCCTAACATGTACATATCTATTATTGTGTTTGTTGGCCTAGAAACTCGTCCAAGATTTACTCATTAGGAGTAAATCTTGGATAGTCCCCGGTTTGAGACTGTCATTGAACACCTAATCTCACTTAGGATGTAAGTGTATAATGTGTATTGGGTTTTCAAGAAAATTTCGGTAGCATTTCCTCGTTTGTTCTCTAAGTACATATGTACTTAGAGAACAGTGGGGAAATGCTGCCGAAATTTTTTTGAAAACCCAATACACATTATACACTTACTAGTGAGATTAGGTGTTCAAGGATGGGATAGGTGGTACACATTTATTATATATAAGAATGACATCACATGTGTTTGTTGGTCTATAAAGTGAACAATCTTGGATAGTATACCCTAATATTATCCTAATATATACTTGTTTTCTCTTTGATCATAGAATGGATAGATCATGGATGTCCATTCGCAATCGCTGCACCCCAAAGTTTATTTCTGGTCTTGACCAGTTCATTAGATTTGTCGAGGAACATAGGAAACAACCTGGAGATAGGTTCTACTGTCCATGTAGGCATTGCGGTAACAACTTGAAAGTCAACACTGGTGACGAAATCAAAACTCATGTCATGTGCAACGGGATTATACAAGGCTATACAGAATGGCAATGGCATGGAGAGATTTCAAACCCGAAACCAGTGGATGTCGATAGCAGTGCTTGCATGGAAGAAGAAATTGCCTACGATGACGTAGATGTGAATGAACAAGTTCCAGTAGACATCGTTGATGCGATGATGGATAGTTGTGGGGTTGAGCACACCGATCCACCTCCCATTTTTAGAAACATTGTGCATGATGCTGAGATGCCATTATACACTGGTTGTACTAAGTTTACAAAGCTTAGCACTGTGTTGTGATTGTATAAGTTGAAAGCTAACAATAGATGGAGCGACAAAAGATTCACGGCATTGCTGTCTTTGTTGAAAGAAATGCTTCCTGAAGGAAACGAGCTGCCAATCTCAACATACCAGGTAAAGAAATTGTTGTGCCCAATGGGAATGGATGCCAAGAAGATACACGCATGCCCAAATGATTGTGTATTATTTCAAAAGGACTATGCAGATTTGAAAGATTGTCCAAAATGTGGTGCATCACGGTATGAATTGACGACTTTGGGGAGTCCAAAACTGGTTCTCCTGCCAAGGTGATGTGGTATCTACCTATAATATCACGGTTTCAACGCTTGTTTGCCAATCCGATAGATGTGAAGAATTTGAGGTGGCATGTAGATGTTAAGAAAAATAATGATGGGATCCTACGACATGCGTCTGATTCCCCACAGTGGAAGAAGATTGATGTATTGTACCCTGAATTTGGTGAAGAAGTCAGGAATCTAAGACTTGGGCTTTGTACATACGGGATGAATCTGTACGGGACATTGAGAAGCCAACATAGCACTTGGCTAGTCATGCTTGTTATATACAATCTTCCTCCCTGGCTGTGTATGAAAAATAAGTACGTAATGTTGTCGTTGTTGATATCAGGCCCTAAACAACCTAGAAATGACATCGATGTTTATCTTGAACCTCTGATTGATGACTTAAAGAAACTCTGGGGTGGAGGTGTGATGACCTATGATGCTTCACGAAGAGAGACATTTTGTTTGCATGCTATGTTGTTTTGTACTATTGATGACTTTCCAGCATATGGGAATTTGTCTGGATATAGTGTCAAAGGAGCTAAAGCGTGTCCTATATGTGAAGAGAACACTGATTCAACAAGACTAAAACATGGCGGTAAGAATGTATATCTCGGTCATCGAAGGTTTCTTCCAAAATTCCATCCGTATCGTAGGAAGCGCAAAGCATTCAATGGATTGAATGAGGAACGGAGTGCACCTAAACCTATACCAGGGGAGGTTGTTTATGAAAGAGTAAAAGACTTTGTCAATGAATTTGGTAAGAGATCACAATGTACTACACGGAGTGACAATTCTTCATTCAAGAAGAAGTCAATATTTTGGGATCTTCCTTATTGGAGTTCTTTTACAGTCAGACATTGTATCGATGTAATGCACGTTGAGAAAAATGTATGTGATAGCATCATTGGTACTCTGTTAAATATACCAGGCAAGACTAAAGATGGGATAAAATCCAGACTGGACCTACGTGAAATGGGAATAAGGTCAGAATTAACATAATTACGTGAAATGGGTAATAAAAGAACATACTTACCTCCCGCTTGTTACACGTTGTCTAGAAAGGAGAAGAAAGCTTTTTGTGAATGCTTGGTAAATGTTAAGGTGCCACATGGTTACTCATCCAACATCCGTAGATTGGTATCAATGAAAGATCTGAAGTTGATAGGTCTTAAATCTCATGATTGTCACACTTTAATGCAACAAATATTGCCCGTGGCAATTCGATTTATATTGCCGAAGCATGTAAGGTTTGCAATCACCAGACTTCGTTTCTTTTTCAACAGTCTCTGCGGAAAAGTTATTGACCCTGAGACTCTCGATAATTTGCAAGGAGAAGTGGTTGTTACCCTATGTCAGCTTGAGATGTATTTCCCTCCTTCGTTCTTTGATATCATGGTACATCTTGTTGTCCACTTGACTAGGGAAGTGAAAATTTTGGGACCGGTTTTCTTGCATTGGATGTATCCCTTTGAACGATACATGAGCATTTTTAAAGGTGATGTTCGAAACTGTTATCGGCCTGAAGGGAGTATTATTGAAGGTTATGTGGCGAGAGAGGTTATGGATTTCTGCAATGACTTTCTCAGTGGTAATGACACTCCTGATAATGACAAGAATATTGACGAGCTATTTGGCAAAGGAATTTTGGGATCACGTGTGAAAGTAATCAGCCGCGAGCAGTTGGAACAAGGTCATTTGTATATTTTACACAACATGGATGAAGTGAACGTTTATATCGAGGAACGTACCAATTTCATCAAAAGACAATATCCTCGCGCCAATATAATGTGGCTTGCTAGAGAGCATAACAAGACTTTTATTAAGTGGTTTGAAGATAAAGTCTTACATCAACTATCTCAAACACCAGATGATATTACTGAAACTATCAAATGCCTCGCCTTTAAACCAAAGTTGACTGTTATGTCTTACGAAGGGTATGACATTAATGGATTCACATATTACACAAAGCGCCAAGATGATAAGAGTGTCATCCAAAATAGTGGGGTCACCCTTCAAGCATCGACTATGTTTTTTTCAAGTGCAAAGGATAAGAGTCCACGTGAAGCTAAAATGTCATATTACGGTGTCATTGAAGAGATATGGGAATTTGACTACATAGATTTCAGAATTCCTCTCTTCAAATGTAATTGGGTTGATAACACCAAAGGAGTTATAGTGGATGAATTGGGTTTCACTTTAGTGAACTTTGAAAAGATTGGCGAGAAGGCTGAACCATTCATATTGGCATCACAGGCGAAACAAGTATTTTATATCGATGTTCCTGCAAATGATAAATGGTCGGTTGTTCTTCATGGTAAAAGACAGTTCATTGAAGATCCTATAGATGAAGAACAGTACTATGATAAGTATGATGAATCCAGTCCATTCTCAGTTGGGTTGCCAACACCAACAAATATTGAAGCTAATGATGACTTGTATGTGCGCGGAGATCACAATGAAGGATTGTTAATTGATAAAAAATCACAATATTAGAGGTTTCTTTTGTTTTATACGTTTTTATTTTTCTGAATATGTGAACTTTTGAATTACAAAAATACTGAAAATTTAATGTGAATTACTTTATAATGTGAGCTTTAAAATTTGAATGTGAATTACTTTATAATGTGAATTACTTTACAATGTGAACTTTACAATTTGAATGTGAATTTGCAGATGGCTGACCATTCTGATGACTGTGCTGATGATTACCGTGAGGGTGAGGACATCAATGCGCCGCCTCACAATGTAAGTTTTAAAAAAATATCATATATTTATATCTATATGTCCATTTATAGTCATATCTTGTAAATGTGTTTATTTTGTCAAATTTTAGGTTGATGATGCACAGATACCACCTGAAGAACTTGATGCACTTGATCAGCAACACCAAAACGTTGACAAGAGAAGGGGCATCACTATGATGAAGAAGTTAATTGTGCAAATGGGCAATGGACCCAAACTTGTTGTGGATTTTGATAATGCAGGAAATGCATGTGGTGTGAATCGTAATTCATTTGTTTCATATCTTGGGTTTGTTACTCGTAGCCATTGCGGTTGTCTCTTAGATTCTTGGCATAACATTTCTAAGGAGAAGAAAGACACAATATGGAGGGATTTATGCGTGAGTTATTATTAATTTGCAATTCTATTTTGTAGATTACTAAATTTTTGGATACTAGTTAATAGCAATTCTATTTTGCAGAGTATATTTGAATTGGATGAAAAGCTGCATCGTAAATACATGATGCAACGCTGTGGGAGAGTCCTAAGGAACTATAGGACAAATCTCACACGAGAATACATAAAAGAAGCTAACAAGAGGAAGAAGACATCCACTAAACAGTGGAACTTCCTGGACAAAGAAGAATGGGAGGCGTTCGTCGCTTCAAGAAAAACTGATGAACTCAAGGTATTAGGCGTCAGTCTCAATCTCATTATTAATATATGTTGTATTCACCTATTCAAGAATAACATTTAGTGTTACTAACCAAATCATTAATGTGCATACTAACTAGGCCCTCAGTGATGCACAAAGATCAAGGCATGCGATGAATGTGCACGACCACACAATGGGTCCAAGAGGATATGCAGGCGTTTGCCAAAGACTACAGTCTCAGGCTACTGCTCAGTCTGCTGCTACTCAGGAGTCATCTACCATAGGTAGTACACCTTTGCCTCGCCATGATGTCTGGATAGCTGGGAGGCAAAATAAGAAGGGAGAAATAATGAAGGCCGCAACTGCCGAGGCGGCTGTAAAAATGGTAAAATACAACTCTTACAGCAATCATTCAAATATTGATTATTTGTGTTGTTTACTTAATTACAAATTTTTTTTTGGCGATTAGTGGGAGCTGCACGAGCTAAGGAAACAAGGCAAGTTCATCCCTGAGGGAACAAGGGATGAATTGACAGTTGCTCTGGGTAACCCAAAGCATCCTGGACGTGTTAGGGTTGCAGGCGCAGGTGTGGGCATCAAAGCTTTTTTTGGGCCATCTCAGCGCAAACATGTCCAAAAAGTGGGACTTTCACAAGAAGAGGTAACATATTCTTTCTTGATAATGTTACTGTAAAAGAGAATTCAATAATCAGAAGCTAACATTTATTTTATCCATGTATAGGTCGATAAGATATTTGAGAGGAAACTCCAAGAAGTAATGAAAACTTGGCAGTCATCTCAGATTGCACCTCAGTAGATAGTACCTATAGCTCCTACTGTAGGCTCTACTCCTACTGCAGAGGTTGGGAGTAATCCTGTAGAATCACCACCTAGCACATCCGCTGTAAGTATTTTTATGACATAGTAACTAGTTTTTTTAATTCAAGATGATATGTATATATGAAATTGTAGTCGTTTCAAAAAAAGATGATATGTATATATGTATATAACATTCTTTACACAAAAATTTGTAGGGGTTGAAGCGATGTCGTCTAAAAAGTAATGAATATGTCGTTGCAGAGGCGTCGGCTTACCCATCCCTACCCGGGGATCAGTTTCATGGGTCTCCATTACCAGTTGGTTGGCTTCGTGTGAGCCCGGTACATATAATGCAAGGATGGGCGGATCTTCAATTGCCATATGCCCACCCAGATTGTGAAACGCTTGGTGAGGCAGAAGGTAGAGTGATATTGTGGTGAAAAGAGGATGTCGTATTTACTGGAACTGTATGATAAATTTACATTATGTTATATTGTTAGTGTGTGTATATGATGTCAGTTGATCTAAAATTACATATATATATATATATATATATATATATATATATATATATACAGGTTAAAAAGAAGACACCCACAGCATCTAGGCCTCCACTTCCATCTCCTACATTACCTAGTTGGGTTCCACAGGACCTACCTGTCCCGTTAGGTCCTAACTGTAGGAGTATGGAAATATGGTTAGGTGAACATGATATAAACTTCCCTATAACTGTTTCTTCCGATTCAGATTCTACAGGTCAGGCATACGAAACCAAACTATTTATACAAGATATTTTGGAGTTGTTTAGATATGCTTGGCTAAATACATCTGTGATAGAGCTATGGATAAGGTGAGATCTTCTTTATACATCCATATACCTTGTGTATGATCTGGTGATCTAGTTTCTTATTTATTAATGCATGTGTAATTAATACATATTTTGCAGCTACTTAGACAACATATGTGCATATTTTGGATTCGAACATGTAGGGTTTTTGATTCCATCTTTGATTAGTCTAGTAGCTAAAGACCCTACGTCAGTTCAAAAATACTACTATGAGGCTTTTACAAAAATTTTTGTAAATAAGAAGACAGTGATAATGGCTCCATTCAATATAAAGTAAGTTTACTTCGCTTATTATAATTTGGACTTAAGAAAATTACATTTTTATTGTGGATATTTGAGTTATTAATTTTTAACTTTTTTACCTCTAGTGGTAAGCATTGGGAGTTACTGGTTATTCTCCCCGAGACGTTCACTGTCTATTATCTAGATCCTAAGGGGAGTAAATTGAATACAAGATTTGGACACACAATGAAAATGGCATTATTCTGGTGAGAAATATTTCATTTTCATATCCGTTAACATATGTTATTACATTACTATTTAATTGCAATGTTCTGTGTTACATTAACATGTAGGGGTTTTGATGAGTTCAAAAAGGCTGGAGGAAAGGTCCCCACAAAAACAAACCAGCCAATAATTTGAAAGAACGTACAAGTAAGTTCCCGACTGTAATATATGTATATATTATTTATGTGAACAATGCTTAATTAGTTGTATTTTTTAATATTTTGTATGTTTGAATTTATAGTGTGCTACACAAGACAACGGATGGACATGTGGATACTATGTCATGCAATATATGCACATGATTATCAAACATGTCGCACTGGATATTGAGTGTTTTGCTACGGTATTATATAGTCTCATTAGATAATATGAACGAAATATATCAATCTTATTTATAGCTCATTAATTATATATATACATCACTCTTTGCAGGTGTTTAAAACTGACCCCACTACAGGAAAGGACTTACCAGATGTACATGCTCCCTATACGATGGGAGAATTAAATGAAGTAAGAGAAGAATGGGCAACAACCATACAAATAGTGGGGGTTTTAAAATATAATTGGGATGATGATAGCGAATAATGACTAAACAATGATATTTTGTAAATGAATTTCTTAATTATAATATATGTGTGAATGTTTCTACATGTCTGCATGTTTTTACATGTGTCTGAGTGAAAATGAATGAAAGAGTTGGTTGCTATATGAATGTTTCTACATGTGTGAATGTGAAATGAATGGAACTACAGATTGCAAGCTACATGAATGTTTCTAAATGTGTGATATAAAATGGAATTGCAGGTTGCATTACTAAATGCATGTGTGAATATATATATTTTTGTTGTTAATTTTGCAGGTTTGTGGCATGTTGTTGGCTGATATCAATGGATGTCGTAAAACTTGCAGTTCATAACTGAACTGCAGGTTTCTCATCCTGGGACCAGCCACTGCAGGTCTGTAGACTGACAAAAAACAAAAACAAAACAATAGGCGTCGGTTGTTTGTATAAAACCGACACACAAAGTTATAGTGTCGATTTTATAGAAATAACTGGCGCCTATTTCCTGTGGCGTGAAGATATATGGTGTCGGTTTCTTACTACAAACTGACACTGATAGTGCCCAAGCTGGCGCCAATAACATGCGTCGGTATTTGTATAAAACCGACACATAAAGTTATAGTGTCAGTTTTTTAGAAATAACTGACGCCTGTTGTTTTGGCACGAAGACGTATTTCGTCAGTTTTTGAATTATAACCGACACTGATAGTGCCCAAGCTGGCGCCCTTTCTGTGGCGCGTAGGGTTTGGGCATCGGTTTCTTATCTAATAACTGACACCTATAGTCCCCTGATGGCTCGTTTTCAGTCGCGTACGAAGAGTTTGGGTGTCGGTTCTGGAACCGACGCGTAATGGGTGACATTTTAGTGTCGCCCACATAGGTGTCGCTTAGAAACTGACACTAAAGGCCTTAAATAACTGACACTAAAGGTAGGTTCTGTAGTAGTGGTGTGAGAGATGGTGGATCATTTGAATATCACATGCAATGAATAAAAAGGTCAAACAAAGGCATATATGGGTTATCTTGGTGAGAGAGTGATTGGGAGGGAGGAAATTTCTATTTGTAGCTTGAGGAGGTGGGAAATAACTAGGGATCACATTCATTCCCCTCACAATTTTTGGGGTGTAGAAGATGATGAAAAGTCCTTTAGATCGAGCCCTAATCCGTGAAAACTTGATCCAAGGGCTCCCATTGGCTAGCCTCAAAACAAATAGATGAGTTACATGGTCAAGTGAAGGTGGTAAAGAATAAGCATATGATTTTTTTATTCAAAACTTCACAAAACCATATATATTATCGGTAGTCTAAAAATCTTGAAATATGTAGCCAAGATCTATTATAACTTACTCTTGCTATATATAAAGTTTGAACTCATTAGGATACAATTTGATCAGGATTTGAGGAGTATTATAATCACTTTAATTAATGCTAGGACCTAATCAAATGCATATCAATATTTTTACTTTCGAGCTCTATGTAACATCCCTGACCTGGATTATGCTTAAACTTAGATGTTTTTCTTAATGAAGTTGATTATATGATCTATATTATCTCTCTAAAAGTAATTAAGGCTCAAGAGGAACTTATATTTCAATTTTAGTCCTTTTTGAATAATGTTGAAACAATATTTTGTTAGTTTTGGACTAAAGTGCAAATTACCCAAGTTGAGGGGTTAACTTACAAATTGTACATGATAAAATGTTCCTCATGTGTTGAAGAATCATGGGAATGAGTATGATGCAGTAGTATGTCTTCTACAAGCCTGAATAACAAGAAAGAGCATGTTGAGCAATGTTTGTGCATTAAAACCTAGTTTTGGTGTAATGTGCAATTTACCCAAAATCTAGGGTTCAATATGAAAAATACCACTTCAAGAGGATTATTCATGATTTTTTTCATCAGGTAGAGAAATAATTCGAGAGGGGCACCTCATTTGAATCATTTTAAAGGAGAGAGAATCTTGATATTAAAATAATCAAGATTTAAGCATAATTGAAACCCTAATTTAATTTAATGCAAAAATAATTACATTAATTGGATTGCCCTTCAACCAAAACTATAATGGTTGAGTTTGGTTATGTGTGGACATCCTTGTGCCTTGCAAAGGCAAAGAAAATATCTACGTGAGTGGAGAACCCACTCACATTAAGAAAAGAAAAAGAAATATCCACTCACTTATGGATATTATTATAATATGATTTAAGGTGCTTAGTTTGTTTTCCTTTAAATCGTGGATAATTGAGAGGAATAATAGGAAAATAGGATAGCCGCATCCCTAAGGAAAAGAAGGGGGCATATGACAAGAAAGTTGAGGAGATAATCCCTACTTTCTCTCTCTTAAATGAATTTTCAATAAAATTCATATATAAGCTCCTTTATCTTTGAGGTGAAGGGATAATTTCGAATCCACTTTCACTTCTTGCTTGCAAAAACGACCAAGGGATCTTGGAGCAACAAGAGGACGACCCCCAACCTGTTGGTAAGCTTCTTGACCTTCTTTCACCTTGAATTCATGGTGGAAATCACAAAACAATGCATGATTTCTTCTCTATTTCACTCCATCTTCAATCCTAGCCAATCTTTTCACTCCAAAGCTTGAGGACGAGCCTTGGGAGAGTTGCAAAATCTTCTTCCACCATTTTTGATGTGAAGCTCCAAGCTTTGAAGCTCAATTGGAGGTGGGTTATATAACTTGAACCTTTGAACTTTGTTATTGATTCCCGTATCTTCATCACTTGTTGATTCTTTCTTTGTTTCTGAAATTTTATTTGGTTGATTGATGCAATCACCATGAAAATCACAGCAAGCTTTGTGGGTTTATAGATTGATGATGATGACATCATCATAAGCACTGATGAGTGCATACTCATCATGGAATTCAATTACCTTTTTGGAACAAATTTAACTCTTTTTCACACCTTTCCATCCTAATATGAATCATAATGTACAAAACTACTTGGCTGATTCAATAATCAAGGTTTTGACTAAATATCATTCATTTAATGCAGGTAAATCAAGCAGTTCCACGCATGTGGTCCTAAGACCGTTTGATTCCATGCGGTCCCAAGACCGTTTGGATCCATGCGGTCTCAAGACCGTTTGGGTCCATGCGGTCTCAAGGCCGTTTGGGTCCATGCGGTCCCAATATCGTTTGCTGGAACACACGAAGAACGAATAACAAAGATCGTTTGCCAAAGAAAACCATGCGAGCTGTAAACCGTTTGGTTCCATGCGGTCTCAAGACCATTTGGGTCCATGCAGTCTCAAGACCGTTTCGGTCCATGCGGTCTCAAGATCGTTTGGATCCATGCGGTCTCCAAGACTGTTTTCCGTGAAGCGCGAAGACCGATCAAAGAACAAAAGTCGCACGTTCACGCCGAGACCAAGACCGACCTCAAGATTGATTGACGCAAACCGTTTGGCACCAAAATGGTCTCCAAACCGTTTGGCACCAAATGGTCTCCAAACTGTTTGGCACCAAACAGTCTCCAGACCATTTGGAGAGCCTATTTCCAGCAACTTATCCAAACCGTTTGGGATCATATCTGAGCCTATAAACAGACCCCCAAGGTCCTCATTTGGAGGGGGGGATCTAGACGCCGATAGTATGCTAGAGCACCACTCCGATCAAGTTCCACTCCACCTACTTCCCGTGTTGCAACCAAGGAGGCCGAGGGGAGAAGGAAGACAGATCAAGAGGTGCATCTTCTTCACCGGGCTACGACTACCTTCTGCACCGATCTCATGGCGGATCTCTCTTTCTCTCTCATCCTTCTTGTATCTCGCATCATGAGCGAGTAGTCCCTTTTCGATGGGGTGCGGGGACTAGCCCTGCTGCCCATGCAAACCATGTTCTTTTGTTAAACTTTCCATGGCAATGTATATAACTCTTCATTTTGTCGTTAATCGTTAAGCTCGTAGGTTGGTTATGTGCTTGTTTTCATCTTTGTGCTCCCTATGTTGTGAGAACTTCTATGCATAGGTTCGAACATCGTTTAGCAAGTTAGACTCCTTGACGAGAACTTCCGATAGGATTCCTTGAGGTCGTAAGTGTATGATCCACGAGGGGACGAGCCATCTAGCCTTTGGTGCTGCTTCTGTGCGCCTGACGCCCATATGGGGGATTCACAGACTTAGTTGGATTTTGTATCTTCTTGTTAATCTTTGACGTTTGCTTTTACTTTAAACGTCTACGTTCTTATCGGTTGACGCGGTTGACTCCTTGATGAGAACTTCTGATAGGATTCCTTGAGGTCGTAAGTGTATGATCCATGAGGGGACGAGCCATCTAGCCTTCGGTGACGCTTCTTTGCACCTGACGCCCGTATGGGGGGTTCACAACCTTAGTTGGATTTTGTATCTTCAGATCCGTAAGACAAGTGATCTGGATGGTGACGAGACATCTGATGCCTATGGTGATGCTTATCGAACCTGACGCCCGTATGGGGGTTCTGCAGCAGCTCTACTTGGAGTGTTGTATCTTGCTTGGATTGTTTGCAATGGAGTATGTTTGTGTGTGTAGCGGTGGTCAAACCTGGTACCACCCCAGTAATTTCATATCATTGATCTAAACCCATCTTTAATTCCTTTTTTTACTTTCTTGCAATTATTTTAAACAACCCCATATCAACCAATCGTTCTAAATATTAGTTTTACTTGAGCTAGATCCAGCTGACAAGGATTCTTAAAAATGTTGTCCTTTGGGTTCGATCCTCAACTATACTGCGATAAGACCCGTCCGCTTGCGGGTGGTATTATTGCACTTGGTTTTGGTAAAAACTCGGGGATTTCAGCCCCGGGTGAATTTGTTAGTGCATTCAATACACATGTCAAATTCTGGCGCCGTTGATGGGGACAACGAAATCAGTCAGTCTAATCTAGTTCTTTTAAGACTAATCTAGGATTTTGCTTTTCTTTTGAAACAATCGCTTATCTACTTGAATTTGACTCTACTTTGTGGATCTCATTTTCAAAATCTTTCTAATTTTCAGGTGCTACCCGACGCATAGTGTATGCACCGTTCGGACAGTCCCGAACTTACCGCGAGCTTTGATCCCGAAATAGATAGAACCTTCCATCGTCAGATCAGAGAGAATCAAGCGATGATGGCACAAGAAGAAGAGGTAGCCCGAAGAGTGGCTCAAGCCATCAATGCGTAGAGATAGAGGCTCATGCAAGAAGCCTGAGTTGTGGTTCAACAGGAGATCTTAGCAGCACAAGCAGCAAAACTACAGAAAGATCTTAGAGAGTTCTCGATCTCGAAAGCTGTGAATGTTTATCATCTAGTACATCCTCCTCCCATCGATGCTGCCAATTTTGAGATTAGAGCACATTGGATCACATTGCTTCAAAACAACCCTTTCTATGGCAAACAAGCGGAGGATAGCCAAGGGCATCTTTTGAGATTCATCGACCTATGTGCTATGAAAAAGCAAAATGGAGTCTCCGATGATGCCATTCAACTCCATCTCTTCAAGTATTCCCTTGCTGATAGAGCCATCAGTTGGAACAATTCTCTACAAAGTGAAGTACCCATCACCACCTGGGAGCAACTCCAAAATGCGTTTATGGAAAAGTGCTATTCCCCATCTCTTACATATGAAATCAAGGGTCGAATAACGGATTTCACTCAAGTCCCTAGAGAAACCCTCATTGAAGCGTGGGATAGGTACAAAGAGCTCCTGCTCAAATGCCCACACCACAGAATTCCTAAGAATCAACTCATAGAAATCTTCTATAGGGGTGTGGAGGATGATGTCAAGATGTTTCTAGATTCCTCGTCTGGAGGAAACTTAATGCGTTAAAGTTATGACAGCGCAT
This sequence comes from Alisma plantago-aquatica, assembly GCA_963693085.1. Taxonomy (NCBI): domain Eukaryota; kingdom Viridiplantae; phylum Streptophyta; class Magnoliopsida; order Alismatales; family Alismataceae; genus Alisma; species Alisma plantago-aquatica. Next base: position 314,224,362 of record OY856410.1, read on the forward strand.
GGAGAGTCGTCACCCTGGGAGCGGAAAATCAAGCCAATTGGGGCAGATCTGTAGGTAAAGGAGTCTTGAAGGTAGCTATGGCTGAAGCTATTCCAGAGTACAAGTCTATCGCTGAAACTTTGAAGGTCTTAGTTGCCAAGCAAGATCATATACAATCATCCCTAGCCGCTATTGGAAGAGGATATTCACCCACTAGGCAACCGGAACAGGTCAAGTCCACTTCTCTATTCTGTGAAGCATGCAAAAGCACCAATCATTCCACTCTATCATGCAATGTTCTCTATGATGTCGTTCTAAGCAATGCATGTGGACAAGGAGATAATTTCCAGATGGAGAATCTTAATGCTATCAACACCATCCCTGGGCAGAACTATTACAATCCGAATCAAAATAGGAATCACCCAGGTTTTCAATATGGAAACCCTTCAGGAGCTATAAATTCGCATCAATTTGGTCCCAACAATCAATCAAGAGGCCCACCTGGATTCCAGTATAATCAACAACAGAACTTTGGGAATCAAGGAAACTTCAAGGGAAACTTCCAGAATAGGAACTACAATAACTATCAAAACAATTCTCAATATCAGAACTTGAATCAACAGCAAGGACAAGTAGGATCCATCCCTTATGATGACAAGCTATCAGCTATTGAAAAGATGTTGCAAACTCAACAAACTATGATAGCTAACCAACAGGCTCAGTAGAAAGCCATTGAAACTCAACTAGCTCAACTTGCAGCTAGTATAAAGCCACCAGTTGGAGTCTTTTCCGACCAACCTGAGAACAATCCCAAACATCCTGAACAGTTGAAGGCAGTCACCACAAGGTTAGGAAAAGACTATTCAGATCCTCCAGTAAAGACAATTGTGGTTATTACTAACGAAGATGAACCTGTGGTTGTCCAAGACTCAACAATACCAGATTCACAACCAAAGGAAGATAAGACAGACAAGGGAAGTCCAGAGAAATCTGCTGATGAAGAAGCTGAAACACCAGAACAAGATATTCCTATATATAAGCCTCGTATGCCCTTCCCATCCCGCCTAAGGCAAACCAAGCTTGATACGAGATTCATCAAGTTCAAAGAGGCTATGAAGAAACTCCATGTTGATATACCCTTCTTAGACGCTCTTGCTGAGATACCAGCCTGGACTAAGTATCTAAAGTCGCTCCTCACCAGGAAGTACATAACTGAAGAGTATGAAACGGTATAACTGGCTACAACTACATCAGATATCATATTGAGCAAGATGCCAAAGAAACAAAAAGATCCCGGATCCTTTGGAATCTCATGTCACATCAGTGATTCATCATGCAAGAAAGGATTGGCAGATCTCGGCGCAAGCATCTCTATTATGCCATTCAGCCTGTGCGAAAGATTGGGGTTCGCAGAATTACTTCCCACTGCTATGACTATTCAACTCGCAGACAATTCGATCAAAAGGCCATTAGGAATCCTCAAAGATATCCCGGTCAAGGTAGGCAAGGACACGTATGTTCCATGCGACTTCGTCATTATGGATATATAAGAAGACACCAGATATACTCTCATCTTCGGTCGCCCATTCCTCGCCACTGCAAGAGCCTTTATTGATGTTGAAGCCGGTACATTACTGCTAAGATTAGGCAAGGAGACCCTAGAATTCAAAGTTTTCGAAAGTATGAGAAGACCAAGTATACATGAAGAAGTCTATCTCATTGATTGCGTTGAGCAAATGTCACAACTAACCCAAGAGTATCACGAATCGTACGATCCCTCGGAAACTTCTCTATCAGACCTATCGATTGATAAACCAATCGACAAACAAGTAAAGGATTACACTGAATCCCTCGATCCTGCTGAAGAAGATACTGAAGCAACTTACGAAGAACTCAAGGCTACCAAAACTACAGATGAAACAAACAAAAAACCAGAGGCTCCCGAAATGAAGCCCCTCCCTGAAGGACTGAAGTACATGTTTTTAGACAATCTCAAAGTTTGTCCTGTTATTATAAATTCTGATTTAACAACTGAACAAGAAGAGAAACTTCTGGAGGAATAAAGGGGAAGAAAGAAAGCCATCGCCTATAAAATGAGTGACCTCGCAGGGGTCAGTCAAGCTCTGTGTATGCATAAGATCCCTATGATGGAAGATCACAAGCCGACCATCGAGCATCAACGGAAGTTGAATCCCAATATGAAGGAAGTCATCCGTCACGAGATAATTAAACTTCTCACAGCTGGACTAATCTATCCGATATCGGATTCACCATGGGTAAGCCTAGTACATGTTGTTCCGAAGAAAGGTGGAACGACTGTTATACGAAATGAAAACAACGAACTCATCCCCACTCGAACAGTCACGGGGTGGAGGATGTGTATAGATTATAGAAAATTAAACAAAGTGACTCGAAAAGATCATTTTCCTATGCCCTTCCTCAATCAAGTTTTATAAAGGTTGGATCACCAAGAATATTTCTGTTATCTTGATGGTTACTCTGGATTCTATCAGATTCCCATACATCCAGATGATCAAGAAAAAATGACTTTCACATGTCCATTCGGAACATACACATTTAAAAGAATGTCGTTTGGTCTCTGTAATGCACCCACAACTTTTCAACGTTGCATGTCTGCAATTTTTTAGGGTCTTACTGAAACTATTATGGAGGTCTTCATGGATGATTTTTTTGTATATGGAGACTCATTTGATTCATGTCTAAAGCACCTCTCCCTGGTCCTCAAATGTTGTGAAGAAGCACATCTTGTGCTAAATTGGGAAAAATTCCACTTCATGGTAACAGAAGGCATCGTCCTAGGCTATAGGGTTAGCAATAGAGGAATTGAAGTAGATAAGGCCAAGATTGAAGTGGTCTCTAAATTGGCTATTCCCACAAATGTAAAAGAAGTTTGTGCCTTCCTTGGTCATGCCGGATTCTATAGAAGATTCATAAAGGATTTTTCCAAGATAACTAAGCCGATGACAAACCTGCTACTAAAGGATACCGATTTCAATTTTAATGAAGAATATGTCAGAAGCTTCAACACGCTGAAGAAGGCCCTTAAAACAACCCCCATCATTAGAGCTCCTGACTGGGACCATCCTTTTGAAATTATGTGTGATGCCAGTGATTACGCGGTGGGAGCTGTTTTAGGGAAGTATATAGAAAAGAAATATTATGTGATCTATTATGCATCAAAAACCCTCGACGAAGCCCAGAGGAATTATGCAACTACCGAGAAGGAACGTCTAGCAGTCATATATGCCTTCGACAAGTTCAGGTCATACCTTATCGGTTTGAAAGTCATTGTCTACACAGACCATGCTGCTATTCGTTACCTTCTGGCTAAGAAAGATGCAAAACCAAGGCTGATAAGATGGATCCTCTTACTACAAGAATTTGATTTAGATATAAGAGATAAAAAAAGGGACGGAAAATGTTGTAGCAGATCACCTTAGTCGCATCCACACTCTGGACGTTGAGAAAATTCTAATCAATGACTCCCTACCAGATGATCAACTAATGAGAGTCTCGGAAGTTGTACCATGGTATTCTGATTTTGTAAATTACCTTGCTGCTGGAGTAATCCATCCCCAATGCACAGGAAATGCACTGAAGAAGTTCATGCATGATGTGAAGCATTATCACTGGGATGAACCATATCTTTTTAAACTTTGTGCTGATGGTTTATATAGACGTTGTATCACCGAAGAAGAAGCTCAATCTATTCTGGAACAATGTCACTCAGGACCTGTGGGTGGCATATGAGCTCTAAAAAGACTGCTCTAAAGGTTCTGTAGTGCGGATTTTTCTGGCCAACCTTATCCAAAGATTCCTATGATTTTGTCCCGTCTTGTGATAAATGTCAAAGATCTGGCAATATAACGAAGAGAGACGAGATGCCATTGAATCTATGGCAAGAAGTTGAGATATTCAATGTCTGGGGAGTGGACTATATGGGCCCATTCCCATCTTCTAATGGATTCTCATACATTCTAGTGGCGGTGGACTACGTCTCAAAATGAGTTGAAGCTATACCAACCATTACTAGTGATTCAAAACATGTCATCAAATTATTCAAAGATGTTATCTTTCCCCAATTCGGAGTGCCACGAACTGTGATATCTGACGGAGGCTGCCACTTCACTAAAAGAAGCTTTGAAGCTTTACTGAGAAAATATGGTGTCTCACATAAGGTAGCTTCACCTTACCATCCACAAACAAGTGGACAGGTAGAGGTCTCTAACCGTCAACTAAAGGCTATTCTTGAGAAAACCGTTGGACGTAATCGAAAGGACTGGTCAACAAAAATCAACGACGCCGTATGGGCCTATCGTACGGCTTACAAAACTCCTCTCGAATCTACTCCTTTTCGATTAATATATGGAAAGGCTTGCCACCTTCCGGTCGAACTGGAACACAAGGCATGATGGGAAATTAAAGAATTAAATTTTGATATGAAAGAAGCGGGCCAAGCCAGGATTCTGCAACTCCACGAGTTGGAAGAACTTAGAATGACAACCTATGAGAATGCACGAATCTACAAAGAACGTACACAACTTTGGCACGATGGACATCTGAAAAGAAAGGACATACAAGTGGGAGACCAAGTTCTGGTATTCAACTCAAGATTAAGGTTATTCCCAGGAAAACTCCGTTCCTGCTGGTTTGGACCCTTCATCGTCAAAAGCATCTCACCACATGGTGTTTTCTCTCTATGGAGTGACAAGACAGGCGAATTCATAGCAAATGGCCACCGCTTGAAGAATTATTTTACCTTGATCAACATAGGCACTGACACAATGCTGGAACTGGCCAATCCAAAAGACCCACCATGAATCTGAAGGACTAAGTCGAGCCATCGACGTAAAACAAAGGAACTTGTCGGGAGGCAACCCGATCAATAAATCTATTTTACTTTTCTTTTCCAATTTTTTTTACTTTCTAGTTAGCTTTTCCTTAAATAAAACTCGCCTTTCGAGATGCTATTAGCTAATTGCCCTTTTTCATGCAAAATTTCATATATGAAATCAGAGTTGTGTTGATCGGAACACAATCTCACTCGGCGGTCATAGCTGGTGTAACCTTTCCCCTCCATCTTGGATTTAGGGTTTGCTCGGTATGAGCAAATCTCTAAGTTCAGGGTGGAGGGTGGGTGGTACGTACCTCACTTTCCACATACATCCTCTTTTCAGACTCAAGTTTTCTCTATAATAAAAATTTTCAAAATTTTCAAATTTTTTGAACAAATACTTGATGCATTTTTGACACTTGTTGATAAAATGTAACTAACCAATTTGCTATGCATCTTCAATCATAATATCCTCCTTATTCGAAGTAAATCCTCAAGAGGACTGATTTTTGAAACATGCCTTTTGCCTGAAATCATCCTGGGAAGCTTATGATTCCTAACATCATAATACTTTTTACAAGAAGGATAAGTATCTGTTAAACTGATAGGGATCAAACACATTGTGCTTCCTAACTTACTAGTGGAATAATGGCTCGGAATCCCCACCGGATCCTCATCAAGTCATTATCTGAGCAGAGTATGACAAAGAGAACAACCCAGTATATTGAATTGCAAATCAAGTTGTATTCTGATCTGAACTCGCTTCTACACTTCTTCTATCATCTCCGTACCCCTCCATCCATCAAAAAGAAACAAAATAGCCAAATATGTGCCAAATCCTAAGTTCGGGGTGGCACGCCACTTCCCCCTTATCCGCTTCTTCCATACCCCTCGCAATAAATAGGGGCGTACCACCAAAAATGCAATCTCGAGTCGAATAGAGGAGAGATTTGCAAACAAAAGATGCCAAAGTGCACACAAAAAGAAATGCAATCTCGAGTTGAATAGAGGAGAGATTTGCACAAAAAATATGCAATAAATGAAATTGCAAAACAAATAAAAATCTCGAGTCGAATAGAGGAGAGATTTACTTCTTCTTTCCATACCACCTTTCACTCCTTTTTCTACCTAAGGGCACAATGAATGCCTCCACCATCCCAAAAAACACCCGTGTCAGATCGGATGCACACTTGTCGATTCCGCGGGTATCTCTGAACTCTTACAAAACTCTTTGACATGCTTGTTGTTGGAAAAGGTGAGGAGGAAGTGATGTTGGAAAACGAACTCAGGAACGAAGCTATGGTAAGACGTGTTTAGTGGTCCCATGAGGTTGAGGTACTGATTCATATTGAGCAGAAAGAAACATTTGTGATGTGAAGATGAAACAATCACACGAATAGAGAGTATTCATTTGGTAATTGTTTCAAATTTTATATTACTCGAGGATGAGAAACGTTTAAGTTTGGGGTGTTTTGATGAGTGCATACTCATCATGGAATTCAATTACCTTTTTGGAACAAATTTAACTCTTTTTCACACCTTTCCATCCTAATATGAATCATAATGTACAAAACTACTTGGCTGATTCAATTATCAAGGTTTTGACTAAATATCATTCATTTAATGCAGGTAAATCAAGCGGTTCCATGCATGCGGTCCTAAGATTGTTTGAGTCCATGCGGTCCCAAGACCGTTTGATCCATGCGGTCTCAAGACCGTTTGGGTCCATGCGGTCTCAAGACCGTTTGGGTCCATGCGGTCCCAAGATTGTTTGTTGGAACACACGAAGAACGAATGACAAAGATCGTTTGCCAAAGAAAACCATGTGAGCTGTAAACCATTTGGTTCCATGCGGTCTCAAGACCGTTTGGGTCCATGCGGTCTCAAGACCGTTTGGGTCCATGTGGTCTCAAGACCGTTTGGGTCCATGCGGTCTCAAGACCGTTTGGATCCATGCGGTCTCCAAGACCGTTTGCCGCAAAGCGCGAAGACTGATCGAAGAACAAAAGTCACGCATTTGCGCCGAGACCGAGATCGACCTCAAGATCGATTGACGCAAACCATTTGGCACCAAAATGGTCTCCAAACCGTTTAGCACAAAACGGTCTCCAGACCGTTTGGAGAGCCTATTTCTAGTAACTTATCCAAACCGTTTGGGATCAGATCTGAGCCTATAAATAGATCCCCAGGGTCCTCATTTGGAGGGGGGATCCGAACGCCAATAGGCTGCCAGAGCACCACTCCGATCAAGTTCCACTCCACCTAATGCCTGTGTTTCAACCAAGGAGGCCGAGGAGAGAAGGAAGACGGAGCAAGAGGCGCATCTTCTTCATCGGGCTACGACTACCTTCTGGACCGAGCTCATGGCGGATCTCTCTTTCTCTCTCATCCTTTTTGTATCTCGCATCATGAGCGAGTAGTCCCTTTTCACTGGGGTGCGGGGACTAGCCCTGCTACCCATGCAAACCATGTTCTTTTGTTAAACTTTCCATGGCAATGTATATAACTCTTCATTATGTCATTAATCGTTAAGCTCGTAGGTTGGTTATGTGCTTGTTTTCATCTTTGTGCTCCCTATGTTGCGAGAACTTCTATGCATAGGTTCGTACGTCGTTTAGCAAGTTAGACTCCTTGACAAGAACTTCCGATAGGATTCCTTGAGGTCATAAGTGTATGATCCGCGATGGGACGAGCCATCTAGCCTTTAGTGACGCTTATGTGCGCCTGACGCCCGTATGGGGGGTTCACAACCTTAGTTGGATTTTGTATATTCTTGTTAATCGTCGATGTTTGCTTGTATTTTAATTGTCTACGTGCTTATCAGTTAACGCGGTTGACTCCTTGACGAGAACTTCTAATAGGATTCCTTGAGGTCGTAAGTGTATGATCCGCGAGGGGATGAGCCATCTAGCCTTCGATGATGCTTCTGTGCGCCTGACGCCCGTATCGAGGGTTCACAACCTTAGTTGGATTTTGTATCTTCAGAGCCATAAGACAAGTGATTCGGATGGTGACGAGACATCTGATGCCTATGGTGATGCTTACGGGAACCTGATGCCCGTATGGGGGGTTCTACAACAGCTCTACTTGGAGTGTTGTATCTTGCCTAGATTGTTTGCAATGGAGTATGTTTGTGTGTGTAGCGGTGGTCAAACCCGGTACCACCCCATCGATTTCATATCATTGATATAAACCCATCTTTAATTCCGTTTTTTACTTTCTTGCAATTAGTTTAAACAACCCCATATCAACCAATCGTTCTAAATATTAGTTTTACTTGAGCTAGATCCAGCTGACAAGGATTCTTAAAAATGTTGTCCTTTGGGTTCGATCCTCAACTATACTGCGATAAGACCCGTCCGCTTGCGGGTGGTATTATTGCACTTGGTTTTAGTAAAAACTCGAGGATTTAAGCCCCGGGTGAATTTGTTAGTGCATTCAATACACACGTCAAGCACACACCTCCACAAATATCTATTGTAAACATTTTCAACAATATAGTCCAATCAGTTTCACCAAACCGTTTGGTGACCAAACGGTTTGCAAACCGTTTGGAGATTTGGGTTCCAAACCATTTGGAGTGGTTGACCAAATGGAGAGGGTTGACCATTTGAGGGTGATTTCTGATGTGTTGAATAATGATCTAATAGATTTAATTTATGAGTTTCTAAAGGTTCCATGATTGGATGATCTACCAATTACAAACCCTAATCAGGTTGAGTGTTGAATCCTTAAGTGAATTGAATAGATTTTGGGTTGACTAGCCCAAACGGTCTTAAGACTGTTTGGAGGTCACCCAAATGGTCTCAAGACCGTTTGGAGGTCAACCAAGACCGTTTGGAAGTCTGTAGTGAAGTATGATTGGATGGTTGAAGATCCAATGATATTATGTTGAAATACAATCAATAGCTAAAGTGATGGTTGATTCAATGATGCAAACCCTAGTTGATTTTCACAAATTTCAATAAAGGTTTGAGTCAAACGGTCTCAAGACCATTTGAAGGGCATTGAAACAACCTCAATACCATTTGAGGTCAGGTCACGTTATGGTTTGATGGTGATCCAACAATTTCAATTGAATTAGTTCCACAATGCCAATCATTGATGGTTCTTCGATTTCAATACCCTAATTGATGGTTCCTTGACTATAAACCCTAGTTCAATTGGGTTCAAAACCCTAATTGAAGATCCAATTGAAGGGTGATTCAATGATTCAATTGAAGAACAAATCAATAGTTCAATTGATAGTGGGTTTAATGATTGAAACCCTGAATTGATAAGTGTTGAAAGACCTTGTTGGTCCATTCGGTTTTGAGAGGGTTTGGACCAAATGGTCTTAAGGCCGTTTGAGTCCAAACGGTCTCAAGACCGTTTGGGTCCAAACGATCTCAAGACCGTTGAGACAAAACGGTCTCAAACCGTTTGGAGACCCAAGTGGTTTCAAGTAAGAAATGTCCATACAGTTTTATTATGGTTTTGTGAAACGATATCAAACCATTCAATGTCTGAGTGACCAAGACCGTTTGGGGTCTAAGTGACCAAGAATATTTGAGGTTCAATTGGTCAAACCATTTGAACACCTATGGTGACTAAAGGCCAATTAAATAATTGATTATTAATGATGTAAATCAAAGGTGATTACAATGGTTGTACCTTTGAGGTATTAGGGTAATTAGTACCTTATTGAGTGGTTAACTCTTGATGCTTATGAAAGCAATAATTTGATATGTTGTGAAAACCCTTCCTTCAAGTTGTTTGGACCTAATCTAATTAATATTGAAGTAATTGACATCCTAGAGAGGATGAGAGAAGAGGAATCCCTACATGAGTGACAATCATATAATGGCTAAACCTCAACACTTTCAACATGAACATAATAAGTAATTAGGGTATGATCCTTTGTAAAGAGATCATGAAATCTTAATTGAGAAGGTTGATGAAACCCTAATCAAGGATGTGACATGAGAAACCCTGATTAAAGGTGATGTCAAGTGAAAACCTAATTTCAGGTAATGCTCTGTGAAACCCTAATGTAGGGTAATGTTACGTGAAACCCTGATATATGAGGATGCTATGAGAAACTCTAAAGTAGAGTAATGTTATGTGAAACCCATATTTACGGGAGATGTTATGTGAACCTTAATTTATAAACATGGAAAATCCTATTCCTAATAATGGAATAGTGATTAATATATTGACAAGTGTAACATATAAAGAGGTTGATAGTGGGTATCCTTATATCAATAGTTCCTAACTCAAAGATGAGTCCATATCATTAGCAATGGTTGTATTTTCTAAATACAGTGATTTGTGATCAATACATTACATGATAAATGTGATGAACTAGTGTATAAAGTATTAGGATGGGAAATACCCTAATACAAGCTAAGTGGATGAACTCAAGTAAGGCAATGATGATGAGGAAGTGATACATCAAAATATGATAGATATCACATCCAACACCTCATGTGTGATATACCTTAATGTATTTTTAATCCAATATATTTGGATGGATGACACATGAAGTGTGTCATGTCAGTTGTTACATTCAGATGTAATGCACTTTGATAAGTGTAGGCTAACGTGCCTTATGAAAAGGTTAATCCAAATCAATAGACTGTGATGCAATCATATTCTGGTAAAGATGAGAGAGAAACTCATATTTTGTGTTGATAATACATTTAATGATGGATGATGAGAATAAATAAGTATGATTGAATACTTATGTTACCAATGATGGTTCCTAGCTGTGTGGATCAATGAAATGGGACTTGATCATTAATAATATGATCTTGAGAATCTAAATGGCTATTTATGGAAACCCCTAATGGAGGGTGATGATATGCAAGAGAAATCCTAACACTAAAAAGGGAATAATGGTATTACTTTGTGTGCATGGTGCTGATATTAAAGCATTATAACTGTTATCATGAAGTACTAATCATGCAGGTATGTTGCGATGATAAGCATAGCTAGGTATGAGCTATGATGCTCTTATATTGATAATGGTTTCTAGGCCTTAGAAGCCTTCATATGCTTTGTTGCTTAGTGAGAGGTACTCTGAAATTAATGAGCCTTGTGTGCTATATGATGTTTTAATTATTGAAAATGTTTATGGGCTTCATAAGCCATAATATGCCTTATTGCCTACTAAGAGCTAACAAGAGATGAATTAATCTTTGTGTGCTATGTGTAATGCTTGTGTAGTAAGAATTATGCTTACCTTGGTCAAATGACCTGAAGGTATTAAGTTACCTGTTATGTGGTAACAAGTATTCTATGATGAATTAAGAGTCTGAATACCCATATTCTATAATCATGATGATGAATTTGTTAAGAAATGGGAATGTGTTTGATGAGATGAGGGATTAAGATCCCAATACTTTGTTAGAAGAGTATGGCTATAGGCCATGACTCCACAAAACAATTCCAGGCATTAGTTGTGTGTTCTAAGCCTGAAGAGAGTATATGTTGTGGCTATAACTCTATAATGCAGATGTCAATTTACTCTGGCAAGTTAATTGCAGCCGGACACATGATGTGCAAAATATAATCAGCTATGTAGTGTATTTGCATAAAGTTGAAATGTGAGGAACATTAGTTGATATTGTACTACTGCTTGTGTAGCGGATAAATGTTATACATGTTTTTCACATTCCTTATAGGATAAGTGATATGATGCTCTATCAGGTTACAGCTGTAATGTTTTATATAAGAATAATGTTCTAATCTGATAAACAATGAATTAACTGTTGTTAAGCAATTATGATTCCTCTATTCAGACTTATCTTATTAATCTACAATAACAATGCTTCTGGCAGAGAGTTATATCTCTCGCTGGGGCAATTTCACAATTGTCTCACCCCCGTGGGAACCACATTTTTAGGTAGACGCAGATGAAGAGGCAGGAATCCTTCAATAGGTGGAGGACAACATCAGTAGCAGCAGGAACAGTAGTGAATTCTCAGGTGGAGACAGTGGTTGATATGTCTTGTATAGATGTATATAGAGTCCTATGTGTCGTGTAACATACTGAATTCTAAAATTTTGTCTTTTGACCCTCTTTCCCATCTTTTCCTTTCATTTCTATCCTTATTGACCTTTCTATTTAATTAGTGGAATTTATAGTGGTTTAGTGAACATTTATTCACTAATTATACCAATGGAAAGGTTTATGCACAAATACCTCAGTGAAAGCTTAATTACCATAATTAAGTGCACTAAACCTTAATCTAGCTTTTTGATGTGATTTGAAAACAGAAATATGCCACATAACTCATTTTAGTGGTAATGTGAAGATAAGAAACTTAATTGGATGAACAATTTAGATAATGGTTCGTTAATGGGCCATATGACATATCTCATAAAAATAAGTCTCAAAAGAGTAAACAAACTTCAAATTCGAAATCTACATATCAAAATTAGCCTACATGTCCAATTTCATCTAATTTGGACAACCTTGAAACATTAGGATAAGTTTAGGAGAGAGAAAATGATGGATAAGACAAGGAAGATCTTAGCTTTTGGCTTGGACTCGGTTGATGGAGATGTTACTTGGAGACAAGAGTGTAGTAGTCTAGACTTCCCTCTATCTAGATCTTGATTGTGTGTCATGATGTAAACTCTAATGGGAGAATTTGATGTATTTTTGTAAACCTTTTATGAAATTGAATACAGTCAGTTATTTTTTATTCCGCTGCTTTCTAATGGTGTTTTGTTTACCATAATTTTTAGTAAAGGGGTGATTTCACTCTCCTTACAACATGGTATCAGAGCCCATGGTAGTCGGAATCTGACTATTTCAGTTTTGTCTCCCTAATTAGAATCCTTGCCTTACATAGTTCCTTTTGGTGATATGGTTTCCCTAGAGTTGATCTATAAATGATGAAAGATTGATTTAGGACCCTATAGTTCCACATTAGTATCATGATGAATAAAACTCTAAAATACTCATAACTAAAATATGCATAACTTAATGTTGTTTAGGTTTGCCTTTAGGCAACTATTAGGGCATGAAGTTGAAGCAAAGGTGTCTAGAAAGGATCATGTTCTGGGGGCTGACAATATTTTCCTCCGTGCCACTTGCTTGGTTTACGAGGACTCCCAGATCCATATGATATCGGCCTGGCCTAAGCTAAAATGGATTGTCCAAAATAGTTTGCTTTTAGGCAATAGTGACCTTAGACATCTATGTTGTATATCTTTGGGAACCCTAAGTTTTAGGTGTATGGTGACTTGTTTGAGGATGGATACCAAGATAGTCTCCTTATGACCCTTGGGGCCACATGCTTGTATAGTTTATCCCTAGAACCTAGACTTTGAAGTTTGGGGTTAAGTGAGCTATCAGAGTGCACAGTGGAAGTGTGATGAATCTTGTACATGGTTTAGTTAGACTCATCCTTTAACCCTAGTGTATTTTGGCTTGATAGGTCAAACTTTTAAGGGGTGGAGTATAGTTAGTTTGATGATGTTGGGTGGTTAGATTTTAATGACAAAATCCTCTGTAGGGGGATGGAGCCCTATGACATCTTGAAATCTATCTACACTATCTTTAGAAACCCTAACCCCATACTTAGGAGGTTGTTGTGCTTGAATCCTTAGTGGGGTCCAAACAAGTTATAGTTATAGCCTAATGTGCTTGTTTATATATTAATGAACAGATAATGATCATCTGAGGAATAATTTATATGTTCAAACCCTAATGAATACCTAATGCACATAATATGAGTAACTCACATATTAATTCTAACTGATATGCATGGTGTTGCCCATTTCATAAACCAATAAACACTAATGACATGACAAGTAAGATAAATGTAACCTAATCTTGGACTTAATACATGCTAAGTAAAATATAGTGATCATATTAACCTGAACCTTAAGTTGTAATAATCTAAGCCTTAACATATACATCCTTATTGCCTTTCATGATACCTTAATGACATTAGGTGTCATTATCAATTAACATACTTTGATACACATAAATGATATATATAATCATCTAATCACATATTAATCAAGTCATCAATATGAAATGCATGGTATGTTACCGTGTTATCTAATACACACACTATTGGTCACTTAATGTAAATCAATTTGTAATATGCCTCACCTTGATCATTAAAATACATAGAGTGGCTTCAATATGAATATGAAGTACATAAATGTGAAAATCAATAATATAAATAAATATGAGAAAATGATTAATGATGACATTAATGTGAGAAATAAATATAATGTGGTAATGAGATAACATTTAATATAAATATATGTAATTGATGTGACATAATTTGTGTTGAATGAAGATTTAAAGACAAATTGAATATTTCATGCCAAATAATTCGTTATAACTTAATGTGGTGATAGTATAAGGATAATGAAGTCGAAGTTCAAAATATTAAGGATATGATCAAGTATATTGAGGGAATTGAGTAACCCATAATTTTGCTAAATTCTTAGTAAGATAAATGATATATATATATATATACACTGTTTCATGGATGATAATGAAATATAACTTCCTTGGTAATAAAGTGATTATGACATGCCATAATTAAAATAATGGTGATAATGTGATATCATAATGAATATAATGTTAATGAGCCAAAAATGTAAATAATGCTAAATCTTATAAAAAGAATATCTAACCAATGGAACCTAGGTGATCCTTGAGAACCTGACCTATGTTGAGATGCTTGTGGAGTATATGTTGATGAGTTGTTTGGTGGAAGTTAATGTTGGAGAAATAACCTGAATTTTTGTGATGAGATGTTACACACTCACCCTTCCCTTCTTACTTGTGATTTCGGGGACGAAATCCTCTTTAAGGGGTGGAGTGTTGTAACATACCGAATTCTGAAATTTTGTCTTTTGACCCTCTTTCCCATCTTTTCCTTTCATTTTTGTCCTTATTGGCCTTTCTATTTAATTAGTGGATTTATAGCGATATAGTGAGCATTTATTCACTAATTATACCAATGGAAAGGTTTATGCACAAATACCTCAGTGAAAACTTAATTATCATAATTAAGTGCACTAAACCTTAATCTAACTTTTTGATGTGATTTGAAAACATAAAATATGCCACATAACTCATTTTAGTGGTAATGTGAAGATAACACACTTAATTGGATGAACAATTTAGATAATGGGCCGTTAATGGGCCATATGACATATCTCATAAAAAGAAGTCTCAAAAGAGTAAAAAAACTTCAAATTCGAAATCTACATATCAAAATTAGCCTACATGTCAAATTTCATCTAATTTGAACAACCGTGAAATATTAGGATAAGTTTAGGAGAGAGAATGAGTAAAAAGCATAAGTAATGAATAATGTGATTATATAACTTCAAAATATGGAAATAATGGAAAATAAATATTTTTACACATCAAAGATAACTTGTGTATGAAGTTTGGTCCAATTTGGATGTTGTTTGTGCATGTTATGCAATTTTAGGTACATTTTGGACTTTTATGCAATTTACCCAATTGGGAGGTTTTCTTTGCAAATTATCTCATGAATTTTAATCCTTAGATATTCCCTTACCATTAACAAGATTTGAAACCATTGGAGAACCTAGTTTCACCTTGGTTTGATGGTATTTCTTTCCAAGGGCAATATAGGGATTACCCTCTTTCTAAAGATGTTTATCCTTAAAAGCTATCAACCAATGAGGTTATTTCTTTCTTGAAAAACGGTGGGGATGGCCTAGAATAATCTATAGGCTCTTAGAACCGACTTTTGATATGCATGAAGCCTCTATGAGCTATCCTCTTGCATGACCATCAATCCCTAGGCTAAAGACACATGGAAAGTCCCTTAAGACTCCTCATGCTTCACCTCTTTCTATATATAGCCATGTATACCCCTTCCCAACTCACAATTCGAAAACTCTTGCTCTCTTTTTCTTTCCTCTAGCTTAGATAATAGTTCCTTCTGTATTTTTCCATGAATTTGCTGTCCCAAGGTAATAGAGGAGCCTACCTTGGTGAAGAAGGCTCTTAGGGCTTCCACATTTCTCTATTAGGGTTTCTAAAGCTCCTCCTTGGTAATTTCGACCAAAAATAGTAATTTTCCTCCCTTCCTTCCCTATTTTCATACTTTTAGTCTTCCTTACACCCTATTATAGGTCGTAACCATGGAATTCCATGGTGAAATCCCACCTAGAACCCTAAAACACCTCTATGCTCTTTTGCTAGGGTTTATCACCTCTAAGTTGAGAAGGTGATCTTTGCTCAAGAAAGGATCTTAGTTTGGAGCAAACATACCTTATAATCTCGGGATAATTTCTTTTTGGACCTTCTTACATTTCTAGAGGCAAGTTTTGTTAACTCCCTTCTCATATATTGCTTAGTACATGCTTAAAACTCATGCATCTATGTTTAAAATTGATGATTTCCATCTCTATTTACCATGTTCATCTAGGGTTTTGGTTTCTTACCGGTTTACCTTCTCTAAAAGATCTAGTTTTGATAACTATTAATCTAAAACCATGATATTAGGTCGAATGGTGTTTTCCCTCCCTCCCTCTCTCTTTTCTTATCTCGTTTGGTTTGATGATGTGTCAGTTTCTGATTGGCCGAATTTCAATCATTTATTAATTTTTGATTCCTTTGTCCAAAAACTAAAGTAAAATACGTCCTATACTCATAAAAACATTTTATTTTCAATAATAATATTTCCAAGTATTGGTTTTGAGTTTTGTCGATAGTGGTTTTCTAGAAAATGATTTAATCACTTAAAAATCACCAAAAATACACTCTAATCATTGTAACGCCAAAATATGAAAAATTATATGTTTTCTTAATCAGAAGAACCTAACTAAGTATATGGTGATGTTTTCATAGTCTAAATTGAGGTTTTGCTATAAAAAGTAAAAATATGGGGTTTCTCTACCTTAATACGTATATGATATTCTAATACATGTATACGAATTGAAAATAGGAAAAATTGATCATGGACTCAATCGAGTGATGAAAGTGGGTAATATGAATCATAATGAAAGGTATGTGCTATGTATGTGCAATCCCTCTTTATGTATGTTCATTTACACCTTAAGTTGGGAATAATTGTGCCTTAACCTATTTTTATATAACGAGGCTTTATTAAACCTAGATGTCATATACTCTTGAATCTTTTGCTATACTTGCCTCATAAATCAGTTTTGGAACATTATTTTTGGGTCTTGGTACCCCACTACCATGCTTATCGATTCATATGATTATTCTTGCCATGACTACTTTTTCTAGCATGTGGATTTATGTTCTATTTAACTTAAAGTAGCAGTACTTATGTACAACCATCCACATAGGACATGTAAATAATCACCCTGGGGAATGTCTTATTCTCCCCATAATATTATAGGTGATTGGGAATGTCTTATTCTCCCCTCACCTAGGTTAGAGGTTCGGTAGGTGCCTCAACCCTACTTAGTTGGGTAAACATAACTATCTTACATGCAAATCCTTTTTATTATATTTGTTAATGGCAAGCTTCTTTGATATATAGCCTCATACTCTTGTTATCTTCATCATATGATAAACACTTGCCTGTTTTTATTTGCTTTACTTATCTTGATATCCTAGACTAGTTTTGTGACACATACTTTTCTTCCCTTTCCCTTTTTGCTGGGTGCCTTCCCAACCACCCAGGTGTTGAGCAAGGTGATGGATAAGACAAGGAAGATCTTAGCTTTTGGCTTGGACTCGGTTGATGGAGATGTTACTTGGAAACAAGAGTGTAGTAGTCTAGACTTCCCTCTATCTAGATCTTGATTGTGTGTCTTGATGTAAACTCTAATGGGAGAATTTGATGTATTTTTGTAAACCTTTTATGAAATTGAATACAGTCAGTTATTTTTTATTCTGCTGCTTTCTAATGGTGTTTTGTTTACCATAATTTTTAGTAAAGGGGTGATTTCACTCTCCTTACATGTCGTCTCTGTACTCTTAGGTCCTCGGAGTAGTAGTTAAAGTTTTCGAGATTTTGGCTTAGTGCCTCAAAATTTCATGATGCTTGTGTTTAGTTTAACAGAGCAATTGATGCATGTAATCCTTAGAAAAAGATGATACAAGGTATGTACTTGTGAACCAGTATGTAATTAAGTTACTCCGATTCTTTATGAAAGAGTTTTCCTATGTGTGGACCTCTTTGTAAAATGGTTTTAATTTTTAGTGATTTTTGATAATCTGCTGCTTAGTGATCACTTTTGCTTAGTTAATAACGTTTTATTCGAACGATGCGTCACACTCTAAGTTTTTAGTCGGAGAGTAACACATGATGGATAATCATTGAATTGATGAATTGAGTTCTCAATGAGAACAATGTATACAAGGAACATATAGAGGTAAATTGAGTAATTAAATCAACAAAATTGGAAAATTCCACTTCAATACAAATGTACCCTATGTTTCTAGCATAATGTAATGTTAGACAATAAGGTTTTCAAATAGTAAATGATACTACAATGATAGTATTGAATATGGTGAACCTTATTATATATATGACTTGGTAGAAACCCTAGAAATAGCTAGGATAGAGAAATATATGATAATGATGCTAGGTGAAAACTTAATCATTCTAATTGCCATTGGACATTTGTATTTGAATAATTCCAATCCAATATTTACAAGTTTCTTTTGCAAATGGTTCAATCTAGTGACCTATCAAGGTAGCCATGGAAATAAAGCCACAAGAGAATTTGAAAATGATTAGTTGGTCCAGTAATCCTCCAAGTTAGTCGAATGCTCTATCCTTAGAAAAATCCTAGGTAAGCTATGGTAGTGTCCTTAGAGGTTCCTGCTAGAAACCCCAATGGTGTTGAAACCCTAAATAAGGTCAAATTTCCTCCAAATAGGTTCATCTATTAATGAAAAGTTTGATATCATACTTATGATATTGTTCATAAACATTTAGCATGTTTAAAGACCAAAACAATCATAGAATCATAATTATATAAGAATCAATGTTCCATCACTTGAACCCTATATAATTACATCCAAGCATGTATCTTCATAATATTTGAATAAAACATCATTAAACACCAAGCATGAACAAACGACATTCTAAAAGTTGTAAAATATAATCAGGGTTTAATATGAAATAAAGTGTCATAATGAACTCCTAACATAACCAAAGAATTGTTGATTAAGCTATGTAGTCACATATTAACCCTAACGCCTCTAGCTGAACCTTTCCAACTTGCATATAGAAAATAAAAGTGCATGAAAGGCAATCAATCAAACACAAACATATAGAGCATATTCACCACAAATATGACAAAAAAATGCATGAATCCATGATTTTCTGTAAATTATCCATATGATGAGTGGTATATGCTTGTGGAATCTAACCAATGTTATTTATAAAAAAATATGATAAATTTCAATGAAATCACACACTAAGTACATCACTACACGAGTTAGAAATTTTGTTAGCTAAACATACAAAGACCAAATATCAACATTTAAGGAAACTATTGCAAGTTCAATCTTCGACCATGTAAATGTAATAATGAAAAATAAGCAGACAGTATGAACATGGAATAGTCTAAACACACGAAAGGGTAGAAAGGGAATACCGAGAATATAAAATTAAGAAAAAGACACTATACTTTTCAACATCTTATTTGCATTCTTATATCTTTTTAGCCCTAGTTATTACAATCCAGATTTAGTATTTATAGACGGTCTACCTCTTTAGTTATGATTTCATCTATTTTCAACTCTTTTCATAACAAGTCATTGAAGTACAAGTTTGAACTTCTGATTTTGTTTGAATTAATAATATCATCATGTGACTAGGACATCACATTTCATAGTATGGCATCCTACAAGATTGCATAGACTCTTCTTTTAGTCTTATAAACTCTTTTCACTCGTGTTTCTTTATTATAGAATGACGTGGAAGAAGACAATGAATGAACATGTTCTTACATCCTCATCAGCTTGTCCCCCAAACCAAATGGTTATCTTCTTATTACTTTTTCTTTTTATGCCCTCCTTTCTTTGTTGTTAACCTCCGATAAATCCATCACATTACCAATAACATGGCCACACTTCCCCTCCATCACCTGCCTTTCCAACCATAGCCCTTTTTCTCCCTCGCATTTTTTCTGTCGCCTACCTGCTGAAATGTCGCGAGTGCAGCAATTAGTTCTGTTACCGGAATGGTGTAGGATGTATCTCAACTCCGAAGAGGGCAAAATAATCAATAAACTGATAGAAATAATGCACTTTATAAGCCTATCCAACGGGTTCGAAGTGCCAATATAGCATGCAAGTGCAATTAATTTCGAAAAGCGTCGGTATTTTCACAATTCGGAACTGATGATGGACGGATTAGTAATTGTACCTTTTTGGAAAATGTAAAGAAAGGACGCCAATAGTCCAGGTTAGGCGTCCCTTTCTCTCTCTCTAGAAATCTACGGGCCTCCCCCGCTTCACGCGCTCTCTCTCTCTCTCTCCCCTCCGGTTGGTAGCGATGGCCCTTCCGCCGCACCAACTCCACCTCCACCTTCAGCCGCCGCCGTCTCAGCAGCAACCACAGCAGCAGCAGCCGCAGAACCATTCCATTCCCTTCGGGTATGCAATTGCACTCTTCTTCTTCTTATTCTTTCCGGTAGAGAAGCAACATGTCAATTCTTTTTGCGTCTCTCAATCCTTCAGAAATCGCTTACCGTTTGCGTGTGAAATTGACAAACAGGAACTTTATGACTTCTGACGCTCAGATCGGGGCTCCACTAGCGTTCTTCGACTCTTCCGGCTATGCGGATCAAACTCAGGCTCAGTATCCGCCTTCCTGTAAGCTTCTGTCCGTTTCTTGTGCTTACATTTCTATAGGTAATTTAGGGCTTTTGCCTCTCCTGTGCTCATGTGCCCATATTCCTTTGAAATGAGGTAGTTGTTCACGTCATGGGCCTTGCTCCGGCTCCAGGGGACGTTGGATCGGATGGATGGGTGGAGCCGACGAGGAAAAGGCTGAAAGAACAGGAACTGCTAGAGAACTCCCAGATCTCCTCTATTGACTTCATGCAGACGCGGTCCGTGTCCACAGGCCTTGGCCTTTCACTGGACGACAGGCGCCTTGCCGGCTCATCTTCTGCGGAGTCCCCTCTATCTTCCCTTATTGGAGACGAGATCCACCGCGAGTTGCAGAGGCAGGAAGCTGAGATGGACCGCTTCATCAAAGTTCAGGTCTTTCTCTAGACTCCTTCCCTCCTTTATTTTGTTTTGTTTCAATTTTAAAGTAAAGGTAGGCTTCCCCCTTTAATTCGAACATGAACATGGTGTTTGGAGGCTTCGTGGTGTGACTCTTCTGGATCTTAGCTGAAGGGGTGCTATTTCCGTCCTTTAGTCAGTTAAATTGAATGTATTCATTTTTTTTTTTTGGGTTAAACAGGTAGTTTACCTTTCATAGCTGGACAGCATGTAGTTTTGTTTGGTGAAACGCTGCCTTTTTTTGTCGCGTGGATATCTTACTTGATTTGCCTGTGCTTGATGCAAGCTTGAAATAAAGTCTACAGAAAATGTTGGATGTTTACTTGTTCTAGCTGTTTTAGGCGTGTATTTTACCTCTCCTGTAGTGTTAATCATAGTGGCCGTTCAATACAGTTTGGATATAAGTAGTATAATCCTCTTCTGATCGAAAGCATTGGAACCTAATATACCTATCTTCATAGAACTACATGGGGTACATAAAAATTTGTATCTAAAAGGGAGCAGAGTCGCTTATTGTCTTATTTTGGAATGACACTTTCCTGCTATGCATGATATAGAGTTCATAGAGAAGTCTAAAGCCAGTTTCTTGGAATCCACCTTAGACAAAACCAGTGATTGTAGTTGAGCTTGTATTGCCAAAGAAAGCATTTATGTTGTTATAGAAGCTTCAATTGATGATAAACATGTGGTCTGGTGTTTCCAGTTCTAACAGAATCTCTGCCATGTAATTAATAACATATTACTTTGAGCTTCTGCAAGTTTTCTTTGTGGCTGAAGCGTTATTATCAAACTCAAATCATTCATAATCAATCTTTTTTGTTGAAGAAGTAACATTAAACTGAAAGCTTTCATAATTGATCTTTTGTCAACCTTAATGGACTTTTTGTGCACTGCTTTCAGAGTGAAAGGTTGAGACAAGCTGTTTTAGAGAAAGTGCAAGCAAAACAACTTCAGGCCCTTACTGCTGTTGAAGAGCACGTCCTCAGGAAACTTCGAGAAACAGAGGCCGAGGTCGAGACTATGAACAAGAAAAATTCAGAACTCGAGGACCATGTGAAGCAATTGAGTGTGGAAGCAGATGCATGGCAGAACCATGCTCGATACAATGAGAATCTGATCGCAAATCTCCGATTCAACCTCCAGCAGCTCTTCGCCCAAGGAAGGGAAAGCAAAGAAGGATGCGGTGAAAGCGAAGTTGATGACACTGCATCCTGCTGCAATGGCAACCCCAATGATTTCCGTCTACCACTGAAGGCGGCGAACACGATAGTAGCGAAGGAGTCAACAATATGCAAAGCTTGCCGTGTCAACGAGGTGAGCATGCTTTTGCTTCCTTGCAGGCATCTGTGTTTGTGTAAAGATTGCGAGAGCAAGCTCAGCATGTGTCCTCTGTGCAAGTCGTCGAAGTTTATTGGAATGGAGGTTTATATGTAAAAATTGAGCCTCCCTCAGTGTTGACGCTATATCATTTCACAGAGACTTGACCCTACACGGATTAGTGGTAATTCCTGATTGCTATGTATGTGCATTCTTATGCATTGAGTCTTAGGTGCTAGTAAAATGTTAACGTCATAACGTGTTTAGTATGTGTGGTCTTCTGAGGACTCCTCTGTTGTAGCTTATACCCACGTGACCTCTGCTTCCTGTTCTTAAGAAATTCTATTATGAAGCATCTAACAAGAAATTATGGCCTTTGCCATAAAGTCTCGGTTTTCACCTTGTCGGTGCATGCTCATGTTTTCATGTATGCCGAATGAACATTGAAGCTCCAAGAAGTGGCTATTATGTATCCATATATTTACGAAATTCGCAATGCTCCCAGTTTTGTCCGCACAATATTTAGGTTGTCATAAATTTCAGTGGCACCATCTCTAATTTCTTTTGCGGATGGTTTATTGGCTATGGCGAAGGCAAAATATGATCATTAAGTGGGTACCCATAATACAACTTTGGTAAAGTAGAGTATATTTTTTAAACAATACCCATGTGCCGGTTACTTACTGACCTACTATTTTGGGCTCGTCATCACCTGGATAAGCTACAAGGATTCGTCCTTTTCATTCAGATTTCTTGTATCGAATCTAAATATTTCTTTACTAGCTTTCCCAGATAAGGAAGATTGCCCAAATAACCGTGCAATATTGAGATGTGCAACGGGGAGTAATCAAGGATGATTTCTGATGTTTGAACCTCGGTCACTTCATCAATGCCCTTCAGCTGGATCAGCAGGCGATAAGTCATCTTCGCCCTCTTGTTTACTCATTTACCCATTAGTTGTAATGTATGTGTTATTTAGCTAATCTACAGCTATACAATTGTCTAGAGCATGTTATGTAGTTTATTAGATATCATCTTGGGGATGTTATAAGAGAACACCATCCATTCACTGAAAATGATATCCACAATCAGGCTCTTTCTTGTAGTTATGATGGAAGCGACAATGTTGGTGATCACCTCTTAACACTACCGATTGAATATGCATTCTCTGCCTCCATGCGGTTGCATGGGGACAGTATCCACACATATGCTAGGAATGATTGTAAAAAATATCCATCATATGCTAGGAATGATTAAAAAAAAAAACTGACATGTACAATTATGCATACTAAAGACAGTTTTTTTTTTGGTTGCCAAATGTCGCAATAAAAGAAAGTACAAAAAATGGCTCACTTGGAGCTCTCAATTCCGTGGAGCAGCCACCCCATCTTACCTATTCGAAGTTTGAGAAAGACCCGTACTCATATTTGTAATATAACATTCTATCTCAAGAGTCCTCTTCTTTTGCAAAACACCGACTCTGGTGCAATGAGTAATAAAATGTGTCTCTTTTCTGGGTGTGTTTGGATGTGTCAAAATTAGTTTATACTTCTTATACAAAAGTATGCACAAATTAAGCTGCCAGGGTGTACGTCTTCCCCTTTTAAAAGAAGCGAGTTCCAGCCAAGCACACCATGACACTACACAGGCCTTAAACTCGTTGTTCTCAATTCTGTACAACAAAACGACACAGTCGAGCATTTTTAACGTGAACGGGGAAGTATTGTCCGGGCGCTCGTGCAAAGACAACGGATGACAGTTGGACCTAGGGCTAGGGACCAGCACTTCATCTAGCTGACAGTGCTGGGTACAGAACAAACCGATGCCATCGAAAAAACGATTCTTTAGAGGTTGGCACTCTCAGGCACTTAGCCCATGTTTGGTTCGGGACTGGCTTTATGCAAGCCTGCCTGGCTTGGACGGGTTTATGCCTGCTGGAGTCTGATTCTGTTTGGCAAACCAGTCTGATTCTGTTTGGCAAACCAGTCTCATTCTGGGGGACTGGATTCGTTTCAGACTCGTTTCAAGCTGATTCTGTTTGGCTGTGCAGGCTGGGTTTAGTCTGATTCTGTTTGGCAACTGTAGGCAGGATTAGCTGAATCTGTCCTATTCTCGCAGAACTATTCTCGCAGAACTGTTGTTATAAATGTGGCCTTGTGACGCCGTTTTTAACAGAAGTTTTTTAAAAAAAAGTAAGTTAAAAATAACTTAATTGTTATCTATATCACTTTGGTTTAAGAACTCTCATTTTGTTGTTGAGATGTGAGTCAGGCGTGTTACCCTTTTGTGGGGTGTTTATGTGGGTGTTTTGGTTGTTTCATTGAGGTTGAATATGCCTAACATGCTATGTTTAATACCCCAAGATATGAGGTAACCCCGTCAGACCAAGAAACACGTTCGAAAAATAGCCAAACATGAACATCATTTGTAAAGTAAAACAGATTCAGCTACATTCGATAAATATAAATTGTCTTAGTGGGCAGGCACCCATAACAAGCCTGTAATGCTATATAAACAAAATAAAGATAATACACAAAACAAAAAACTAATAATTGTTTGTTGATGCAACAGATTCAACATCAGTTTTTTCATCACTAGCCGAGTCTGAAGTAGATGATATATAACCCTCTGGTCTCGGGTAAATATACCTAAGCAATTCAGAGTTGTCCCCATCACCACGAATCCACAAATAAAAGCTTGTAGGGCGAGTGTCGTCCTTGGATTTTGGTTGTAGGGTCACGGTCCATTCTGGTTTGGCTTTTAGTCTGTCCAACATTTCAGCCCAACCTTCATCCATGATTAAATATTTACCTTTCTTATTCCATATTCTTTCTTCAGGTGTAGACCACCTGATCTGTACATCAAAGTTGATTCTGCCTACCCCCACCATAGCATAGCCAGGAGTTATCTTAAATGGCTCGCACATCCAGGTTAGGGGAAGGGAGACACGTCTCATAAACTCCCTGTTTGAGAGATCATACTCCTTTACAAGGAAACGAGATCCCATGTTACCTGTAATAAACAAGAAGAACAAGAACATGTAATAAACGAGATCCCATGTTACCTGTAATAAACAAGAAGAACAAGAACATGTAATAAACGAGATCCCATGTTACCACACAAAATGAGGAGGCGTCGAATGACTAAGCATATTAGTTAATATGTAAGTTCCAAACAACAGAGCATGGCATATCCGTTTTCAAAAAACAATCAACAACACTTAACACGGGAACTTGCAAACAACAAAAATAAAATGGAAAACCGATGACGCGAATGAAATGTATGGCCGCCATTCGACGTTACGGCGTCGTCGGGGGTGGAGTGTCCAACAGAAGCCTACATTGTTCCTCCAGTTCTTCTACGTAGCGTTCTAGATACTCATGCTCATACTTTTTGTTGGTGTAAACATCATGGTGGTTGTGATGAATTTCAACAAAATCTTTCAAGTTCATTGTCTGACCCCACAATGACTTGCACTCGAGCGTGAGTAACGCAATCTCAGCTTTCAGAGAATCAATTGTAGGACTGAGATCGATTGCCCAGCGAAAGTATCTGCATCGATCTTTTCCCTAAAAAATATTATGAAGTTTACGTAAATGACAATGAATGTGTAACGTACACAGTGGCTACATAATATGTGTGTACAAGCGCACCTCGCGAGAAGGACATATGTAATACATTTCACCTGGTCTTTCACTGAGAATTCCAAAGTCATACAACCCTGCATCGTCAGTGTTAAGTCGCAAGCCTGCCTCTAACCCACAGTCACACCGCACAACTTCAGTTGTATTAATAGACATCTACACCATGCATTTGAATCAGTCAAACGATTTATGGTAATGAAGTTAGATTGAAAATCAAAACAATAACATACAAGACAAACCCCATTGTTTGTTAAATCTATTACAGATAAACTTATGTTATGAATATTGGACAGACATCAATGATGTTATACATCTATGATGTATTGTAACCGTCCTCATTGGAAGTGTTGTCGTCGCTAGTTATGTGAAGACGTTGGCGAAGATATCGGGACCGCGATCGTAGATCTGTAATTTCTACTTGTAGCCTATCAGTGTCTGCTCTGCTGGAACAGACAAAGGCACACTGGGAAGACCATAGTTGACGTTCACTGCGTGCATATGCAAGTTGTGAAAGCATTGCAGCCCTAACGGCAGTTAGTGTGGCAATTGTGGGTACAACCCATTGCACGTGCAACCTCATATGACATCTATTTTGATTTTGAACCCTACCGCACGTAAAATATGGCATGTGTGGGTTCTTGTCTTCAAAACGTCCGTTTTGTGCATCCTTGGCATCCATATATACGCGTACAGTGGATTCAAGGCCGCATTGACAACGAGGCATTCCGTTCTCCATTTGAAGACAACCTATATTGACACAATGTGACGATTCTGATCAGGTTCGAAATAAACAATTCGGGAATCAATCTATTACCGATACTCTACTAACGAGTTTCCCAAATGAGATTAGCAATGGATTCACGTAACACTTCGCCCTCCCTTGAATCGTCCTGAGTTGAACCTTGACCTGAACTCGGGGGAACGGCGGCTGGGGGAATGGCAGACGATGAATTCTCATCTGGGAGTTCATCCATTATGGTGTCGCCGTCATTTTTCCGTCTGATGAAATTGTGTAGGATACAACAAGCAAGTACGATGCGACACTGCGAATGAATAGGATATGTCGGCCCCTTCTTAAGGTATGCAAACCGTCTCTTCAGCACCCCAAATGCTCTTTCTATAATATTACGTAGTTGAGCATGTCTGTGGTTGAACATCTCTTTCTTGCTGGTGTAGGCATGTCTGTTTCCTCGGTACTCAGCAATATGGTATGCTGTGTTGCGATAGGGTGCAACAAATTCACGACTGTTGGCATACCCTGCATCTACCAGGTAAAACTTCCCCGGCGGAACTGTAAACCCGCAATGGGTCCTTGCCGATTGCAGGACCCTTTGGTCGGCAGCCGAACCCTCCCACCCAGTGAGGACATATGTAAACTCCATGGAGAAGTCTACTACAGCCATGACATTGAGAGAGACATTCCCTTTTCTGTCACGGTATCGATTTTGTTTGTCTCTGCTGACCAAGACAGGGATGTGTGTTCCGTCAATAGCCCATATGGCATTCTATAAACCAAAATAATGTTGTAAACATACAGAAAGTTTGAAAATTAATTAAATTTATTAGGGGGTTAACTATTACCTTGAAGTATGGGTAGAACCTTGCGTTATGTAAAATGCGAGTATGTGTTGTTGTGCATGTAGTTGCGGTTTGCATGACAATGTAGTCATGGGTCAACGCACAAACAACGTCCAAGACTTCGTTGAACTTTCTGCTAATGGTCTCACCGGAGTGAATGTAGTCCTCTGCCAAAGCACGATTTGTGTGTCCATGGCCAACCATCTGCAGGAAATAGCATACGGCCTCAACTGAGGTGACGCCTCTAGTACCTCGCAACAAGCCACGACTCTCAAGCTTGTCGACAAAGGTCATTATAGTTTGTGGACGCATCCGGTATAGGTCATAAGCCATTTGTTCGTGACCGGTCAATATTTCTAAGACCTTTATGTGGCCACTCCTGATGCTAACTGACCTAGGGATACGAGGTGGTGTGGAGGCATCAACGTCTACTGCGTCCATGATTGAGTATGCAATAGAGTCGACAATTAAATCACCAACGTGAATCACTGGCCACAACAAGGTATCTAATAAAATGTTGTTGAGCATGTCTTGTGTTTGCGGTTGGTCATTGCCAGACATGATGCCTACATGTACAATGAAAACAACTACATAATGGTTACTAACAACATAAGACAATCCAATTAACGTGCGAAAAATAAATGATTACAACACTCAATCAAATGAAATTGTACGGATATGTAATGTGTGTGCGGAAAGTAAATTATTACAACAGTCAATGAAATATAAATGTTTGGACGGAAAATAATTAACATCAAATGCATACGAAATAACCCATGCAATTATGTTCCCGATGGGCCAGCATCACTGGATGAAGGAAACCACATCGGTGGCACGCCTGGGAATTTGGGTGGCGGGATAAATGGTGGCTGAGACGATGTGCCTGGGAAGTTGGGTGAAGAGGAAGATGACATAAATGCTGGGTGAGACGACGTGCTGTTGAAGTTGTGTGAAGGGAATGGTGGCACAAATGATTGTTGAGATGACGTGCTGTTGAAGTTGGGTGAAGGGAATGGCTGCGGAGACGGGAAATAATATGAAGGCATGGGAGGTACAGATGTGGCAAAACCGAATTGTGACCTTTCACAAAGGTCGTTTAACCACAACGTTATCTTCGCAGGGGTGTTTTTGAGGCTAAGGTAGATGTTGCGGTTGGTAGAGTCCTTGATGGCGTTCACAAGTGTAGTAAAAACAGCGGTGGGGGCATCGGGGAAATTGGCATTAAAATGTTCTAAAATGTTTGACAACTCTTCTTTTTCATAGGCTTTGGTCATCATGGATGTCCCTAACTCGTGAACCTTTGTGTAAACCTGTGTGAACTCATCCAGAACTTCATTGGAAAGACTACATCGCTCTTGCAGAGTTGATTGGCGTCTCCTGCGCGTATGGGTAGAAGGACTCCTGCCCCCAACTGACGGGTTATCCGTTCGCATAGGCCGCGCACTTTCACCCTCACTTTGCCCGGTAGTTGCGGGTATGCTACGCTCGTCTGTTGCCGAGTGTGTGTACATGGGTGTATTAGGCGCGCCTAGGTCGACACTTACATCATCCTCAGACGCAACATCTGCGGGAATCTGAGTGTCCGCCGAAGACATTGCATGGTGTCCTCTAGCAATGTTCCTCCCCGCCATTAGCTCTATGTCGTAGTAGTGGGGAAACGGGCGCCTAAGCAACCTAGTCAGGTCTCTGTCTGCCTACGCTTTTAAAAAATGTGTATTAAGATAATCATGTTTACATGTACAGTTACAATTTGTTAGGATAAAAGTTATGTATAGTGTGCGTACCGCAATGGCCTCTTTCCACTCAGGGGTGTCCGGTACAATGGGCTTGTGCCTTTCTTCATCCCATCCAACGCCACTCTTGTTGGTCAAACCCTTCAAATGGACGTAGTCCTTTTTAAGGTTCTTCCAGCGACATCTTATTTGGTCTAACTTCAACACGGCGCCAACCCTATTATTGACATCAGAAGTTATTTCCCTCCAAGAGTCCCTAGTAAAATTACCATCAATACACCTGCCTAGGTCATATTGTCTACGCAATGCTGTCACCACAGCGGCATCATACTCTCTTGTCCATACCATACGGTTGTTAGGGTCGACGGGAGGCATACTCGTGTAGTTGCTGTAATATTTGATGACATAATCAGTGTAAATGTTTAAATCTGCTGTTGTTTTAGTTAAACAAGTTTTAAATCTGCTGTTGTTTTAAACCCTATTAACCTAACCATGACTGCTCCCGCATGCCAAATAAAACATAGTACCTGCTAATGGTGAGCTAATGTACGCAAAAATTAGGTTCAACCATGGTATATATTGGAGGATTAATAATGGTTACTCTAAATACAACATAGAGAGGAAAGTAAAACCAATGAAAGCTGAAATCCATAGCTGAAATCAATGAATGATCTTTCCCAGAATACCAATTTATATATCCAATTTCCAGATTTATGAAATCCATAGCTGCTACTATTATGATATCATAATAGTATCACAAAAAACATAACATCAAAATACAGAACATTAAAACAGAACAAATAACAGAACATTCATAAATATGGCAAACTAATATGTCCAGGCATCACTGTGTAGATGCAGGGATTCACCTAACCTAGACCTCACACTGATTTAGTTAAACAAGTTTTAAATCTGCTGTTGTTTTAAACCCTATTAACCTAACCATGACTGCTCCCGCATGCCAAATAAAACATAGTACCTGCTAATGGTGAGCTAATGTAGGCAAAAATTAGGTTCAACCATGGTATATATTGGAGGATTAATAATGGTTACTCTAAATACAACATAGAGAGGAAAGTAAAACCAATGAAAGCTGAAATCCATAGCTAAAATCAATGAATGATCTTTCCCAGAATACCAATTTATATATCCAATTTCCAGATTTATGAAATCCATAGCTGCTACTATTATGATATCATAATAGTATCACAAAAAACATAACATCAAAATACAGAACATTAAAATAGAACAAATTACAGAACATTCATAAATATGGCAAACAGATATGTCCAGGCATCACTGTGTAGATGCAGGGATTCACCTAACCTAGACCTCACACTGATTTAGTTAAACAAGTTTTAAATCTGCTGTTGTTTTAAACCCTATTAACCTAACCATGACTGCTCCCACATGCCAAATAAATCATAGTACCTGCTAATGGTGAGCTAATGTACGCAAAAATTAGGTTCAACCATGGTATATATTGGAGGATTAATAATGGTTACTCTAAATACAACATAGAGAGGAAAGTAAAACCAATGAAAGCTGAAATCCATAGCTGAAATCAATGAATGATCTTTCCCAGAATACCAATTTATATATCCAATTTCCAGATTTATGAAATCCATAGCTGCTACTATTATGATATCATAATAGTATCACAAAAAACATAACATCAAAATACAGAACATTAAAACAGAACAAATAACAGAACATTCATAAATATGGCAAACTAATATGTCCAGGCATCACTGTGTAGATGCAGGGATTCACCTAACCTAGACCTCACATTGATTTAGTTAAACAAGTTTTAAATCTGCTGTTGTTTTAAACCCTATTAACCTAACCATGACTGCTCCCGCATGCCAAATAAAACATAGTACCTGCTAATGGTGAGCTAATGTAGGCAAAAATTAGGTTCAACCATGGTATATATTGGAGGATTAATAATGGTTACTCTAAATACAACATAGAGAGGAAAGTAAAACCAATGAAAGCTGAAATCCATAGCTGAAATCAATGAATGATCTTTCCCAGAATACCAATTTATATATCCAATTTCCAGATTTATGAAATCCATAGCTGCTACTATTATGATATCATAATAGTATCACAAAAAACATAACATCAAAATACAGAACATTAAAACAGAACAAATTACAGAACATTCATAAATATGGCAAACAGATATGTCCAGGCATCACTGTGTAGATGCAGGGATTCACCTAACCTAGACCTCACACTGATTTAGTTAAACAAGTTTTAAATATGCTGTTGTTTTAAACCCTATTAACCTAACCATGACTGCTCCCGCATTCCAAATAAAACATGGTACCTGCTAATGGTGAGCTAATGTAGGAAAAAATTAGGTTCAACCATGGTATATATTGGAGGATTAATAATGGTTACTCTAAATACAACATAGAGAGGAAAGTAAAACCAATGAAAGCTGAAATTCATAGCTGAAATCAATGAATGATCTTTCCCAGAATACCAATTTATATATCCAATTTCCAGATTTATGAAATCCATAGCTGCTACTATTATGATATCATAATAGTATCACAAAAAACATAACATCAAAATACAGAACATTAAAATAGAACAAATTACAGAACATTCATAAATATGGCAAACAGATATGTCCAGGCATCACTGTGTAGATGCAGGGATTCACCTAACCTAGACCTCACACTATTTAGTTAAACAAGTTTTAAATCTGCTGTTGTTTTAAACCCTATTAACCTAACCATGACTGCTCCCGCATTCCAAATAAAACATAGTACCTGCTAATGGTGAGCTAATGTAGGCAAAAATTAGGTTCAACCATGGTATATATTAGAGGATTAATAATGGTTACTCTAAATACAACATAGAGAGGAAAGTAAAACCAATGAAAGCTGAAATCCATAGCTGAAATCAATGAATGATCTTTCCCAGAATACCAATTTATATATCCAATTTCCAGATTTATGAAATCCATAGCTGCTACTATTATGATATCATAATAGTATCACAAAAAACATAACATCAAAATACAGAACATTAAAACAGAACAAATTACAGAACATTCATAAATATGGCAAACAGATATGTCCAGGCATCACTGTGTAGATGCAGGGATTCACCTAACCTAGACCTCACACTGATTTAGTTAAACAAGTTTTAAATCTGCTGTTGTTTCCCCTATT
The DNA here is from genome assembly GCA_963693085.1 of Alisma plantago-aquatica. Lineage (NCBI taxonomy): Eukaryota > Viridiplantae > Streptophyta > Magnoliopsida > Alismatales > Alismataceae > Alisma > Alisma plantago-aquatica. The sequence continues at coordinate 314,256,878 of OY856410.1, forward strand.
AACCTAACCACTACCATATGATAGATTCATATCTTGGAGGGAAATTATGTTCTGTAAATTAAAACATACTATAATGTCACACCTGCATGTTAAAACTATTTAGTATATTTGCATGAATTTTGAATACATGTTATAACTCAAACCACTTGCATAATAGAGGTCATCTCCATGAGGAGTCAAATGTTGCTAAGATTGATCTTTTTTATGATTAATTGGTGGTTTACTTGAACAAAAATAATTTAACAAAGAAGATATAAAACATAGACTAATGTGTTTAATTAAATGACAGTAAAACATAATGAGCTGTGGGTTTCACCTAACCACATATCTCATGATAAAATACCACAAAATAAACAAAATATTCATTTGTATAGTGAAATAACTTTTCCAGGCATCAGTGTGTAGATGCAGTGATTCACCTAACCTAGACCTCACACTGATTTAGTTAAACAAGTTTTAAATCTCCTGTTGTTTTAAACCCTATTAACCTAACCATGACTGCTCCCGCATGCCAATTAGGTTCAACCATGGTATATATTGGAGGATTTATATACCAATTTCTATATCCAATTTCCAGATTTATGAAATCCATAGCTGCTACTATTATGATATCATAATAGTATCACAAAAAACATAACAACAAAATACAGAACATTAAAACAGAACAAATAACAGAACATTCATAAATATGGCAAACAGATATGTCCAACACATTAACGACGCCCAATAATGTTAGAAAAACAATTACAAAGTCACAGAAACCAGAAAAACAATTACAAAGTCACAGAAACCAGAAACCAGCAGAGGATGAATCGGCCATTACTACCCAAGAAAATCAAGCATGGTAGTGGCTTTTATTTTCTTTACTACTATAACTTACCACACAAACACACATAATAGCGGTAAATTGATGCATTTCTAGATAAAAGTAGTAGTAAGAAGTAGAATAAATCAGTGTCATACACAACAACTGTTTGCAGGTATTGTCGGTTCATTTGCCACTTAATCGATACACATGCCTGATTGTTGTACTTCTGCCCTAATCGACCTCACAAATAAAGCACCATCTACCCTAATTTGTGACCAACCTGAGCAGAAGGGGGTGAGAACGACGACAGAGTGCGGAAGCGTAGGTCTGGGCAGGGCCGCCGGAGCCGCCGGACCACGATTGAGGAGCACAATTCAGCAACAAAGGACGACCACCAGCTTCTGTGAACAGCTCCTCCAAAAGGCGTATGTGGAAGTGAACAACCTCGCAGCAGAAGGAGAGGAATAAGAAGGCACACGGACGATTGCTAGGGTTTCTTGTTGCCTTGGACGAGCTAGGGTTTCTTCTGTGCGTCGACAAGACAATTCAATGTCAAAGCATGTAGTACAAAAGAGCAGGGCAGGGCATGGGTACCTTGCTTTCGAGGGAGCTAGCCGCCCAGGTAGACCGGAGTTGGCAGGCGGCAGCATTGATGCTCCACGCTTCTCCACGGGTCGACCGGTGCCTTCCATCTGCAACCTCGAGCAGCACTCCATCTGCGACCTCGAGCAGCTTTCGCTTTTACTTCTCACGGACAAACAGTAGTGAAGATGCGCAGTGAAGATGCGCCGAGAGAAGATGGGCGACAGATCAGGGAGAAGGTTGGCGAGAGGGAGAGGGAGGGTTGCGGGGTTGTGAGGGATCAGGGAGGGTTGTCGGGCCAAACCGGATTGGAAATCCCAATCCTGCCTCGATGGGGATTGACTTAAACCAGATATTGGGATTCCGTTATCCCAAAACGGGGCTCAAATTGGTACGCTAGCCAAACAGGTTTCTTGACCAAGCCGGACCGGATTGGGCCGCCGTGGAGCAAAACGAAAAGCCCTAATCCCGGTCCAAGCCGTTTCCAAACAGGCGCTCAGCAAAACGACAAGCCCTAATCCCGGTCCAGGCCGTTTGGAAACGGCCTGGACCGGGATTAGGGCTTGTCGTTTTGCTCCACGGCGGCTCAATCCGGTCCGGCTTGGTCAAGAAACCTGTTTGGCTAGCATACCAATTTGAGCCCCGTTTTGGGATAACGGAATCCCAATATCTGGTTTAAGTCAATCCCCATCGAGGCAGGATTGGGATTTCCAATCCGGTTTGGCCCGACAACCCTCCCTGATCCCTCGCAACCCCACAACCCTCCCTCTCCCTCTCGCCAACCTTCTCCCTGATCTGTCACCCATCTTCTCTCGGCGCATCTTCACTGCGCATCTTCACTACTGTTTGTCCGTGAGAAGTAAAAGCGAAAGCTGCTCGAGGTCGCAGATGGAGTGCTGCTCGAGGTCGCAGATGGAAGGCATCGGTCGACCCGTGGAGAAGCGTGGAGCATCAATGCCGCCGCCTACCAATGCCAGTCTACCTGGGCGGCTAGCTCCCTCGAAAGCAAGGTACCCATGCCCTACCCTACTCTTTTGTACTACCTGCTTTGACATTGAATTGTCTTGTCGACGCACAGAAGAAACCCTAGCTCGTCTAAGGCAACAAGAAACCCTAGCAATCGTCCGTGTGCCTTCTTATTCCTCTCCTTCTGCTGCGAGGTTGTTCACTTCCACATACGCCTTTTGGAGGAGCTGTTCACAGAAGCTGGTGGTCGTCCTTTGTTGCTGAATTGTGCTCCTCAATCGTGGTCCGGCGGCTCCGGCGGCCCTGCCCAGACCTACGCTTCCGCACTCTGTCGTCGTTCTCACCCCCTTTTGCTCAGGTTGGTCACAAATTAGGGTAGACGGTGCTTTATTTGTGAGGTCGATTAGGGTAGAAGTACAACAATCAGGCATGTGTATCGATTAAGTGGCAAATGAACCGACAATACCTGCAAACAGTCGTTGTGTATGACACTGATTTATTCTACTTCTTACTACTACTTTTATCTAGAAATGCATTAATTTACCGCTATTATGTGTGTTTGTGTGGTAAGTTATAGTAGTAAAGCAAATAAAAACCACTACCATGCTTGATTTTCTTGGGTAGTAATGGCCGATTCATCCTCTGCTGGTTTCTGGTTTCTGTGACTTTGTAATGGCCGATTCATCCTCTGTTGGTTTCTGGTTTCTGTGACTTTGTAATTTTTTTTCTGGTTTCTGTGACTTTGTAATTGTTTTTCTAACATTATTGGGCGTCGTTAATATGTTGGACATATCTGTTTGCCATATTTATGAATGTTCTGTTATTTGTTCTGTTTTAATGTTCTGTATTTTGCTGTTATGTTTTTTGTGATACTATTATGATATCATAATAGTAGCAGCTATGGATTTCATAAATCAGGAAATTGGATATAGAAATTGGATATAGAAATTGGAATATAAATCCTCCAATATATACCATGGTTGAACCTAATTGGCATACGGGAGCAGTCATGGTTAGGTTAATAGGGTTTAAAACAACAGGAGATTTAAAACTTGTTTAACTAAATCAGTGTGAGGTCTAGGTTAGGTGAATCACTGCATCTACACAGTGATGCCTGGAAAAGTTATTTCACTATACAAATGAATATTTTGTTTATTTTGTGGTATTTTACCATGAGATATGTGATTAGGTGAAACCCACAGCTCATTATGTTTTACTGTCATTTAATTAAACACATTAGTCTATGTTTTATATCTTCTTTGTTAAATTATTTTCGTTCATGTAAACCACCAATTTATCATAAAAAAGATCAATCTTAGAAACATTTGACTCCTCATGGAGATGACCTCTATTATGCAAGTGGTTTGAGTTATAACATGTATTCAAAATTCATGCAAATATACTAAATAGTTTTAACATGAAGGTGTGACATTATAGTATGTTTTAATTTACAGAACATAATTTCCCTCCAAGATACGAATCTATCATATGGTAGTGGTTAGGTTAATAGGGGAAACAACAACAGATTTAAAACTTGTTTAACTAAATCAGTGTGAGGTCTAGGTTAGGTGAATCCCTGCATCTACACAGTGATGCCTGGACATATCTGTTTGCCATATTTATGAATGTTCTGTAATTTGTTCTGTTTTAATGTTCTGTATTTTGATGTTATGTTTTTTGTGATACTATTATGATATCATAATAGTAGCAGCTATGGATTTCATAAATCTGGAAATTGGATATATAAATTGGTATTCTGGGAAAGATCATTCATTGATTTCAGCTATGGATTTCAGCTTTCATTGGTTTTACTTTCCTCTCTATGTTGTATTTAGAGTAACCATTATTAATCCTCCAATATATACCACGGTTGAACCTAATTTTTGCCTACATTAGCTGACCATTAGCAGGTACTATGTTTTATTTGGAATGCGGGAGCAGTCATGGTTAGGTTAATAGGGTTTAAAACAACAGCAGATTTAAAACTTGTTTAACTAAATCAGTGTGAGGTCTAGGTTAGGTGAATCCCTACATCTACACAGTGATGCCTGGACATATCTGTTTGCCATATTTATGAATGTTCTGTAATTTGTTCTATTTTAATGTTCTGTATTTTGATGTTATGTTTTTTGTGATACTATTATGATATCATAATAGTAGCAGCTATGGATTTCATAAATCTGGAAATTGGATATATAAATTGGTATTATGAGAAAGATCATTCATTGATTTTAGCTATGGATTTCAGCTTTCATTGGTTTTACTTTCCTCTCTATGTTGTATTTAGAGTAACCATTATTAATCCTCCAATATATACCATGGTTGAACCTAATTTTTGCCTACATTAGCTCACCATTAGCAGGTACCATGTTTTATTTGGAATGCGGGAGCAGTCATGGTTAGGTTAATAGGGTTTAAAACAACAGCAAATTTAAAACTTGTTTAACTAAATCAGTGTGAGGTCTAGGTTAGGTGAATCCCTGCATCTACACAGTGATGCCTGGACATATCTGTTTGCCATATTTATGAATGTTCTGTAATTTGTTCTGTTTTAATGTTCTGTATTTTGATGTTATGTTTTTTGTGATACTATTATGATATCATAATAGTAGCAGCTATGGATTTCATAAATCTGGAAATTGGATATATAAATTGGTATTCTGGGAAAGATCATTCATTGATTTCAGCTATGGATTTCAACTTTCATTGGTTTTACTTTCCTCTCTATGTTGTATTTAGAGTAACCATTATTAATCCTCCAATATATACCATGGTTGAACCTAATTTTTGCCTACATTAGCTCACCATTAACAGGTACTATGTTTTATTTGGCATGTGGGAGCAGTCATGGTTAGGTTAATAGGGTTTCAAACAACAGCAGATTTAAAACTTGTTTAACTAAATCAGTGTGAGGTCTAGGTTAGGTGAATCCCTGCATCTACACAGTGATGCCTGGACATATCTGTTTGCCATATTTATGAATGTTCTGTTATTTGTTCTGTTTTAATGTTCTGTATTTTGATGTTATGTTTTTTGTGATACTATTATGATATCATAATAGTAGCAGCTATGGATTTCATAAATATGGAAATTGGATATATAAATTGGTATTCTGGGAAAGATCATTCATTGATTTCAACTATGGATTTCAGCTTTCATTGGTTTTACTTTCCTCTCTATGTTGTATTTAGAGTAACCATTATTAATCCTCCAATATATACCATGGTTGAACCTAATTTTTGTGTACATTAGCTCACCATTAGCAGGTACTATGTTTTATTTGGCATGCGGGACCAGTCATGGTTAGGTTAATAGGGTTTAAAACAACAGCAGATTTAAAACTTGTTTAACTAAAACAACAACAGATTTAAACATTTACACTGATTATGTCATCAAATATTGGAGCAACTACACGAGCATGCCTCCCGTCGACCCTAACAACCGTATGGTATGGACAAGAGAGTATGTTGCCGCTGTGGTGACAGCATTGCGTAGACAATATGACCTAGGCAGGTGTATTGATGGTAATTTTACTAGGGACTCTTGGAGGGAAATAACTTCTGATGTCAATAATAGGGTTGGCGCCGTGTTGAAGTTAGACCAAATAAGATGTCGCTGGAAGAACCTTAAAAAGGACTACATCCATTTGAAGGGTTTGACCAACAAGAGTGGCGTTGGATGGGATGAAGAAAGGCACAAGCCCATTGTACCAGACACCCCTGAGTGGAAAGAGGCCATTACGGTACGCACACTATACATAACTTTTATCCTAACAAATTGTAACTGTACATGTAAACATGATTATCTTAATACACATTTTTTTTAAAGCGTAGGCAGACAGAGACCTGACTAGGTTGCTTAGGCGCCCATTTCCCCACTACTACGACATAGAGCTAATGGCGGGGAGGAACATTGCTAGAGGACACCATGCAATGTCTTTGGCGGACACTCAGATTCCCGCAGATGTTGCATCTGAGGATGATGTAAGTGTCGACCTAGGCGCGCCTGATACACCCATGTACACACACTCGGCAACAGACGAGCGTAGCGTACCCGCAACTATCGGGAAAAGTGAGGGTGAAAGCGCGCGGCCTGTGCGAACGGATAACCCGTCAGTTGGGGGCAGGAGTCCTTCTACCCATACGCGCAGGAGATGCCAATCAACTCCGCAAGAGCGATGTAGTCTTTCCAATGAAGTTATGGCTGAGTTCACACATGTTTACACAAAGGTTCACGAGTTAGGGACATCCATGATGACCAAAGCCTATGAAAAAGAAGAGTTGTCAAACATTTTAGAACATTTTAATGCCAATTTCCCCGATGCCCCCACCACTGTTTTTACTACACTTGTGAACGCCATCAAGACTCTACCAACCGCAACATCTACCTTAGCCTCAAAAACACCCCTGCGAAGATAACGTTGTGGTTAAACGACCTTTGTGAAAGGTCACAATTCGGTTTTGCCACATCTGTACCTCCCATGCCTTCATATTATTTCCCGTCTCCGCAGCCATTCCCTTCACCCAACTTCAACAACACGTCATCTCAACAATCATTTGTGCCACCATTCCCTTCACACAACTTCAACAGCACGTCGTCTCACCTACCATTTATGTCGTCTTCCTCTTCACCCAACTTCCCAGGCACATCGTCTCAGCCACCATTTATCCCGCCACCCAACTTCCCAGGCGTGCCACCGATGTGGTTTCCTTCATCCAGTGATGCTGGCCCATCGGGAACATAATTGCACGAGTTATTTCGTATGCATTTGATGTTAATTATTTTCCGTCCAAACATTTATATTTCGTTGACTGTTGTAATAATTTACTTTCCACACACACATTACATATCCGTACAATTTCATTTGATTGAGTGTTGTAATAATTTATTTTTCACACGTTAATTGGATTGTCTTATGTTGTTAGTAACCATTATGTAGTTGTTTTCATTGTACATGTAGGCATCATGTCTGGAAATGACCAACCGCAAAAACAAGACATGCTCAACAACATTTTATTAGATACCTTGTTGTGGCCAGTGATTCACGTTGGTGATTTAATTGCCGACTCTATTGCATACTCAATCATGGACGCAGTAGACGTTGATGCCTCCACACCACCTCGTATCCCTAGTCAGTTAGCATCAGGAGTGGCCACATAAAGGTCTTAGAAATATTGACCGGTCACGAAAAAAGGGCTTATGACCTATACCGGATGCGTCCACAAACTATAATGACCTTTGTCGACAAGCTTGAGAGTCGTGGCTTGTTGCGAGGTACTAGAGGCGTCACCTCAGTTGAGGCCGTATGCTATTTCCTGCAGATGGTTGGCCATGGACACACAAATCGTGCTTTGGTGGAGGACTACATTCACTCCGGTGAGACCATTAGCAGAAAGTTCAACGAAGTCTTGGACGCTGTTTGTGCGTTGACCCATGACTACATTGTCATGCAAACCGCAACTACATGCACAACAAAACATACTCGCATTTTACATAACGCAAGGTTCTACCCATACTTCAAGGTAATAGTTAACCCCCTAATAAATTTAATTAATTTTCAAACATTATGTATGTTTACAACATTATTTTGTTTTATAGAATGCCATAGGGGCTATTGATGGAACACACATCCCTGTCTTGTTCAGCAGAGACAAACAAAAACGATACCGTGACAGAAAAGGGAATGTCTCTCTCAATGTCATGGCTGTAGTAGACTTCTCCATGGAGTTTACATATGTCCTCACTGGGTGGGAGGGGTCGGCTGCCAACCAAAGGGTCCTGCAATCGGCAAGGACCCATTGTGGGTTTACAGTTCCGCCGGGGAAGTTTTACCTGGTAGATGCAGGGTATGCCAATAGTCGTGAATTTGTTGCACCCTATCGCAACACAGCATACCATATTGCTGAGTACCGAGGAAACAGACATGCCTACACCAGCAAGAAAGAGATGTTCAACCACAGACATGCTCAACTACGTAATATTGTAGAAAGAGCATTTGGGGTGCTGAAGAGACGGTTTGCATACCTTAAGAAGGGGCCGACATATCCTATTCATTCGCAGTGTCGCATCATACTTGCTTGTTGTATCCTACACAATTTCATCCGACGGCAAAATGACGGTGACACCATAATGGATGAACTCCCAGATGAGAATTCATCGTCTGCCATTCCTCTAGCCGCCGTTCCCCTGAGTTCAGGTCAAGGTTCAACTCAGGCCGATTCAAGGGAGGGCAAAGTGTTACGTGAATCCATTGCTAATCTCATTTGGGAAACTCGTTAGTAGAGTATCTGTAATAGATTGATTCCCGAATTGTTTATTTCGAACCTGATCAGAATCGTCACATTGTGTCAATATAGGTTGTCTTCAAATGGAGAACGGAATGCCTCGTTGTGAATGCGGCCTTGAATCCACTGTACACGTATATATGGATGCCAAGGATGCACAAAACGGATGTTTTGAAGACAAGAACCCACACATGCCATATTTTACGTGCGGTAGGGTTCAAAATCAAAATAGATGTCATATGAGGTTGCCCGCGCAACGGGTTGTACCCACAATTGCCACACTAACCGCCATTAGGGATGCAATGCTTTCACAACTTGCATATGCATGCAGTGAACGTCAACTATGGTATTCCCAGTGTGCCTTTGTCTGTTCCAGCAGAGCAGACACTGATAGGCTACAAGTAGAAATTACAGATCTACGATCGCGGTCCCGATATCTTTGCCAACGTCTTCACATAACTAGCGACGACAACACTTCCAATGAGGACGGTTACAATACATCATAGATGTATAACATCATTGATGTCTGTCCAACATTCATAACATAAGTTTATCTGTAATAGATTTAACAAACAATGGGGTCTGTCTTGTATGTTATTGTTTTGATTTTCAATCTAACTTCATTACCATAAATCGTTTGACTGATTCAAATGCATGGTGTAGATGTCTATTAATACAACTGAAGTTGTGCGGTGTGACTGTGGGTTAGTGGCAGGCTTGTGACTTTACACTGACGATGCAGGGTTGTATGACTTTGGAATTCTCAGTGAAAGACCAGGTGAAATGTATTACATATGTCCTTCTCGCGAGGTGCGCTTGTACACACATATTATGTAGCCACTGTGTACGTTACACATTCATTGTCATTTACGTAAACTTCATAATATTTTTTAGGGAAAAGATTGATGCAGATACTTTCGCTGGGCAATCGATCTCAGTCCTACAATTGATTCTCTGAAAGTTGAGATTGCGTTACTCACGCTCGAGTGCAAGTCATTGTGGGGTCAGACAATGAACTTGAAAGATTTTGTTGAAATTCATCACAACCACCATGATGTTTACACCAACAAAAAGTATGAGCATGAGTATCTAGAACGCTACGTAGAAGAACTGGAGGAACAATGTAGGCTTCTGTTGGACACTCCTTCACCCCCGACGACGTCGTAACGTCGAATGGCGGCCATACATTTCATTCACGTCATCGGTTTTCCATTTTATTTTTGTTGTTTGCAAGTTCTCGTGTTAAGTGTTGTTGATTGTTTTTTGAAAACGGATATGCCATGCTCTATTGTTTGGAACTTACATATTAACTAATATGCTTAGTCATTCGACGCCTCCTCATTTTGTGTGGTAACATGGGATCTCGTTTATTACATGTTCTTGTTCTTCTTGTTTATTATAGGTAACATGGGATCTCGTTTATTACATGTTCTTGTTCTTCTTGTTTATTACAGGTAACATGGGATCTCGTTTCCTTGTAAAGGAGTATGATCTCTCAAACAGGGAGTTTATGAGACGCGTCTCCCTTCCCCTAACCTGGATGTGCGAGCCATTTAAGATAACTCCTAGCTATGCTATGGTGGGGGTAGGCAGAATCAACTTTGATGTACAGACCAGGTGGTCTACACCTGAAGAAAGAATATGGAATAAGAAAGGTAAATATTTAATCATGGATGAAGGTTGGGCTGAAATGTTGGACAGACTAAAAGCCAAACCAGAATGGACCGTGACCCTACAACCAAAACCCAAGGACGACACTCGCCCTACAAGCTTTTATTTGTGGATTCATGGTGATGGGGACAACTCTGAATTGCTTAGGTATATTTACCCGAGACCAGAGGGTTATATATCATCTACTTCAGACTCGGCTAGTGATGAAAAAACTGATGTTGAATCTGTTGCATCAACAAACAATTATTGGTTTTTTGTTTTGTGTATTATCTTTATTTTGTTTATATAGCATTACAGGCTTGTTATGGGTGCCTGCCCACTAAGACAATTTATATTTATCGAATGTAGCTGAATCTGTTTTACTTTACAAATGATGTTCATGTTTGGCTATTTTTCCAACGTGTTTCTTGGTCTGACGGGGTTACCTCATATCTTGGGGTATTAAACATAGCATGTTAGGCATATTCAACCTCAATGAAACAACCAAAACACCCACATAAACACCCCACAAAAGGGTAACACGCCTGACTCACATCTCAACAACAAAATGAGAGTTCTTAAACCAAAGTGATATAGATAACAATTAAGTTATTTTTAACTTACTTTTTTTTTAAACTTCTGTTAAAAACGGCGTCACAAGGCCACATTTGTAACAACAGTTCTGCGAGAATAGGACAGATTCAGCTAATCCTGCCTACAGTTGCCAAACAGAATCAGACTAAACCCAGCCTGCACAGCCAAATAGAATCAGCTTGAAACGAGTCTGAAACGAGTCCAGCCCCCCAGAATGAGACTGGTTTGCCAAACATAATCAGACTGGTTTGCCAAATAGAATCAGACTCCAGCAGGCCTAAACCCATCCAAGCCAGGCAGGCTTGCATAAAGCCAGTCCCGAACCAAACAGGGGCTGAGGCAAAGCACGAGAGAGCAACTAAGGCAGTATTTGATATTCCGCTAATATTTTTGCATCAATTGTGCCTTGGGTTACGCCAACAACTTGATAATCTACCAGTGTCCTGTCCTATTTTGATGGTCGGTGGCTAGCGTTTGATGTAAGCGGGGTGCTGTGGTCCTTAATGTTACTTGTAACAGTCTGATTATAGTATCCTTAGGTAGAATTTCCAGCGATAATGCAATAAATGTCATAGTCAATGTGGTATCACAGAGCAGTATCAGTAGTCATATGAAATTTAACAGAAATACAAAATCAAATTACAACAAATTAGAACAATGTGGAATTAGACAAGCAGGAGGTTATGGTTGAAGGTGACAAATTTTATCACTCCTTGAGAACAAATTCTTTCAGCGCAGTAAGGCATGGGTAGACAATGAGATGTTTATCACGGACAAGGGATGTGGAAGAGAAGACCTCCGATATCTATCTTGTTTAAGTGTGTTGTCAAATAGCAGGCACGATCACACTACATATGAGATCATACCTTAGCATTCCAGTGATCTCAATTCGATTGTCTTCTCCTAGAGACAATATAGGTCAAGTGGTCATTTAAATGTATTATCTCCTTCTTGAGCTTATTCAACTTAGGTGCTAGTTATCCAATCTGACAACTTTCTGCTACAAACTATGCAAATACCTAGCCATTTAAATCTGTTTTGCCTCAAAGACTCCTAGTCTTAATCCTAATACTACATGGTGTGGTAGTTCTAATTTGGGTCTTGCCTTGGTTTGAGTCCAACCCATATTCCTACTTGGATTTGGATTTGGATTTGGATTTGGATTAGTATTTCTATTTGGAGTTGAAGATGGCTCTCTCTACATACAACTTGGGTTCCTACTGTGTTCCGGACTCCTGTTAGGATCGTGTATTCCTAGTTGAATCCTTATGGCATGAAGCCTAAACAGGGCATTTGAGCATTGAGTTTTTTTGTACTAAAAATACCAATGTACAAAATTTTATAGAAGAAAGTTCTCTCTCTTCTTTGGGTGTAACTTTCTCAAGGTTTTTGGTTTCTCTCTTTGAGAGTATCTCTCCTTTAAATATAACTTCTTGTAATAGTGAAATTTTGTACTCCTCTGGGATAGGTTGTCTAGATCGAATGACGTAAATACTTTGTTCATTGTTTGTGCATCTTGTTATTCTTCTTCTCGTTGCATATGTGTTTCTCGTTGTTCTTTACTCTGTGTCGAGTCAACAAATTGGTATCAGATCCTGGTGTTCAACAATAATAACAAGCAAGTACGACATTGAGAAGTTTGGTCATACAATCGACTTCAAGTTGTAGCAGATCAAGATGTGAGGCCTACTGGTGCAACAAGACATCACTAAAGCACTACTAAGAGTAGAGAATATGCCAACTTCCTTGAATGTCAAGCAGAAGCAAGAGATGGATGAGAAATCCCTAACTTCCATCCAGTTGTCATTTTCATGGACGGTTCTTGGTGAAGTCGCTAAAGAGAAGATTAATGCAGACTTGTGTCGAAAACTTGAATCTCTCTACACGACAAAGACTCTCCAAACAAAAGTTCATAATAAATAATGTCTATATATATTGTGCATAGTTGACAGTACATCTATACATGATCATATTGATCAGTTCAACTCCATCATTATGGATTTAAAAAATATTGACATCAAAGTGGAAGATGAAAATAAATTCTTGATTCTTTTATGCTCTCTTCCCCCTTCTTACAAGCAATTCTGTGAGACTATTGTCCACGACAAAGACTCCATCAAGCTAGAAAAAGTAATGCCTTCTCTCATGTCTGAATCCTTGATGGACAAGGAATTTATTGTTTCTTCTAATTGTAGCCAAGCAAAGGCTCTCCATGTAAAGGGTTTACTAAAAGAAAAAGTCAATAATGAAGAGTATTGTCGATGTATTCTAGACATAATAACAATAAGTCACACAAATACTACAAAAAGAAGGGTCATACAATTGAAGAATGCTTCAAGTTGCAGAATAAGCAAATGGATGAAAATAAAGGTCTTCAAGAACAACCCGGTGGTGCCAACATTGCACAAAAAGACAAAGATTTTGTTCTCATGAAATCCTCTACTTCAAGATACCAAAATTTATGGATTCTTAACTCTGGTTTTTCCTTTCACATGTGTCCTAGAAGGGATTAGTTATCCACATATAGTGAAATTAAAGGAGGACTTGTTATTATGGCAGAAGATTCTACCTGCAAGAATATTTGAATTGGATCTATCTGCATCAAGATGTTTGATGGTGTGATTATAAACATATCCAATTTCCATCACGTTCAAGGTCATAGTAAAAATCTCAACTCTCTATGCACACTTGCAAAAAAAGGTTTTCCTCATGCTACAAAAGATGGAATCATGTCTATTTTCAAAGATGAAACAATTGTTATCAAGGGTCAAAGACAGATTGGAAATATATATTCACTTATTGGTGAAACTATCATTGGGACAAATATCATTTCTTTTTCTTCATTCACTTCTAATCTGGACATCACCAAGCTCTAGCATATGAGACATGGACACATGAGCAAGAAAGGTCTTGCTATTGAAAGCAAGAGAGGAATCTTAAAGGGTAGTACTACTACTGTGAAGTTAGATTTTTGTGAAAATTGTGTAACGAGAAAGCAAAAGAAAGTTAGCTTATCTACAATAGTTCATACCATAAAGGGTATTTTTGACTATATTCATTTTGATATTTTGGGTCCCTCTCAAGTTTTGTTCAAGGGTGGTGCTAGATACATGATCACTTTTGTTGATGACTTTTCAAGGAAATTCTGGGTCTTTTTCTTGAAGCATAGGTCCAAAGCTTTTGAACACTTTAAGAAGTGGAAGACTTTGATTAAAAAAAATAATAGAAAGTGGGTCAAGACATTGAAGACTGATAATCGCTTAGAGTTTTTCTCATCTAAGTTCACAAAATTTTGCCAATTTGAAAGCACTACCAGACATTGCATTGTTAGATATACACCACAATAGAATGGTTCTGCAAAGTGTATGAATAGAACACTCTTGGAGCGAGCGAGATGCATGCTTATTCATGCTGGACTTGGGAGAGTTTTTTGGGCTGAAACTATTTCTACAACACCCTATATTGTTAACCATTCTCCATATACTCTGCTCAGTTTCAAAACTCCCAAAGAGGTTTGATTTAGTCATCCTATAAATGTTTTCATGCTTATATCTACTCTAAAGATGGTAAGCTTGACCCTAGGGCCAAGACATGCATTTTTTGGGTTATGTTGATGGTGTAAAAGGATACAAAGTCTAGTGTCATGACCCTAAGTCTTCAAAATTATTGATTGAAAGGATTTTTACCTTTGATAAGTCTGCTATGTTCTCAAAGAAGAGGATTATTTTCTATGTGGATTGCTGCCATGAATGAAGAGATGGAATATCTACATAAAAATAAATTTTGAGATCTTTTCAATTCTTATATTGATAATAACATCAACAACAAAGATAATCTGACTGATATGATAACAAAGCTACTACTAGTTTCCAAGTTCAGGACTTTCTTAGACTTAGTTAGCCTTCATAACTGGAAATGACGCCCTTAGGGGCTGGAGGAGAAGAAGATTGCTATTTTCATGTAAAATGCTGACTTTGAGTCAAGTTGAAGATTTGTTATGCCTCAAAGACTCATAGTTCTAATCCAAATCCTACATGGTGTGGCAATACTAATTTGGGTCTTGCCTTGATTTGAATCCAAACCATGTTCCTACTTGGATTTGGATTAGTATTCCTATTTGGAGTTGGAGATGACTCCCTCTACATGCAACTTGGGTTTCTATTATGTTATGGACTCCTATTAGGATTGTGTATTTGTAGTTGAAGCCTTATGTTATGAAGCCTATAAACAGGGCCTTTAGGCATTGAGTTTGTCTTGTGTTGAAAAGTACCAATGTACAAAGTTGTAACGAAGAGAATTATCTCTCTTCTTTGGGTGTAACCTTATCAAGGTTTTTGGGATCTCTCTTTGTGAGAGTATCTCTCATTTATAATCTTCTTGCAATAGTGAAATTTTCCTCTCCTCTTATGGAGTAGGTCGTTTAGACCTAACCATATAAATTTCATGTTCATGGTTTGTGCAGATTGCTATTCTTCTTGTTGTTGTGTACATGTTGCTTGTTTTTTGTTTTGCTGTGCCGACTCAACAAAATCCAACTGGAAACAATGTCACTAGTTGTTTTTTGATAGACTAATGCAGACACCCTTGTTCAACAAAGTGGATATGGTGACTTAGAATTCCACTCAATATTAGAATTCTAAAAAGATATATTAAATCAGAAGACAAAAAGTAAAACAAATTAGACCTTGTAGTTTTGAAAAAGCACACACATGGATCAAGATATGGAAAATTAAGAAAGGTATTAAATTAGTAACTAAAAAGGGCATAATATATCTTACAACCTATTTGCACTATACAAAAAAACTCTTTATAAACATCACACCCATCATAGAAAAGTATGTTCCATGTGCCGCAAGAAGTGGGTTAGGCTAACTATATTTTGGCCTAGCTTGGTGGTCTATGCGACAAATCATGATTGCCAAGTTTATCTTAAAGTTAAATTCAAAAATGGATCTTAGCCCTTTCAACTAAAAGTATTTGAACTATTGAATTTAATTTATGACACCATGAAACGCCAAGAAAATCTTCATATGTGGAAATTATTGAAGATACCAAATGTTTTTGTTGGTGTGAAAATGGGAAGTGGGACAGTGAATATTCAGAAAAAAGAGTCATTACCATGTTTAAAAGAACAAGCACTCACTAAAGAACTCAAATAAACTAGTGCAAGAGGGATGATCCACCACCCGAAAGTGAAGTAAAGCACCATGATACACGTGGTCATGCAAGGTGTTAGACACCCCAAATGGGCTCAGAAAACTCATGTTGAATACTCAGAAGAAAGAAAAAGACCAACTTCACACGTAAAATTGGAGATTTTGTATAAGTGCATGTGCATAAGAAATTGTCAGAAATGGGTTAGAATTTCCACTGAGGAGTGAAGATGAATAACACCAGGCATTACTTACCTTCATTGTTTCCCATAGGTCCATAACCTAAGGGCCTAACCTAGAGTTTCTAGGGTAGGAGGTGGAAGTGGTGAGTTTAGCTACTAGGGGGTTTAGGTTTGCGAACCTTTTTTGAACCCTTCTTAATGATGATTGAGGGTTTGTTTGTATGGAGAAATGGAATGGATTTTGGTGGAACTAGATTTAAGGTTAGGCTCCTACACAACTTCTTTGTCCAAGAAAAGCATTCCATGATGGGGTGTCTAAGAGTAAGACATATCCCATATGAATTGAAACTTTATTGTCTTGGGCTTTTCTTTTTGATTTTATGAGTATGATCACGATCATGTGGAATATTAGGATCATGTAATGCCTGACCCCACAATCTCAAGCTCTAGTAGATTTTTGAGAATGTTGACTATCCCCACAAACCAACACTAGCCCCAGCTTCATGCTTTGTTGATGTCACCTATCAACTGAGAGAGGCAGAATTGAAAAGGCTCATATGCCTAATACCATAGCGAGTCCAATAAAAATAATCTTACTTAATGGAGTTGAGGTCAAATACCAATGAAAAGTTGTTACTTGCAAAAATGAAGAGGAAATCATTACAAAGTTTAATGATGATCATCGAGCAAGTTGCCTCAACAAAATTCCTAAGGTTATGCTTCTGGAATCCACATATTGCAATTCCCTAAGCACAAGTGGGTATCAACTCCAGATGAACTAGAAAATGAAGCCAAGAAATCTACATGTAGCTATTCATCAACACAGAAAACAAGATATTAGAGACCATGATAAATACAAGAGATGTAACTCTATATTTTGTAAACAACTGATCAGTTGTATCCCTCGAGTGATCCAAATCCTTCTAGAACAAAAGAGCCTTAAGACAAGTGAGTTTCAAGCTAGTCCCAAGATTTACCAAAGTTTTTATGTGGGTAACTTCCCTAAAGTATGATGGGCATCCTCTTTGGAGCCATATCCTGAAAATTGTAGCTCGACCCCATGAAAACAAAGTCCAAGAAGTGTAGCTAATTCACTTGGTAATAGGGTCATCTCACTAAAACCAAAATGAAAGGTGTTTGTCTTGAGACAAGACATTTGTACTATGATATTTTCATCATATGATCACTAAGTTAAGAGACTCCATCCATTCCCATAAGCCATTCATATCTAACATCACATGTTCCACATCCATCAGAACACTAAAATACTGACACATTTTGCCCCACTATTTGCGAATATAGATGAATTTGAAAATACCCTACACAAAGAATGATGAGAATAAGAAGCTTGTCACGTATTGGTAAGAGTTTATTTCACAATTTACCTTATCCTACTATATCATCAACTTATGATGATTATCCAACTGTAAGAATCCCTCAATGTGAGCAAAAGGTACATATCATACTTGTTCACTAAAAAAAAGCAACTTTGAGAAAAGAATGGGAATCAATTAGAGATGTGATATGGGTTCCCTTGAAACTATTTCTTACCCTTGAGTCTCACTCATGTCCACCATAGGAACTTGCATTGGCATTACTAGTTGTTATTGAAGCTGGCATCAAAATGTCGCCCTTTTTGTTTGCACCTGAGCAGTGGCCCTCTCTTTATCTACATGACTAAGGTGATCAAGAAAAAAATATATTATATAAAAAACAAAATGAGGTGAATTTAACTAGGAATATGTAGATGTCCCTCAGGCCTATCGGAGAAGTAAAAATTGATACAAGGACGACGTAAATACAAAGGCACACACATCCTTTAGGCATGCTTGTAAGAAAACATGAGATGGGACCGACGTAGATAGGGATGAGTGTACAATGCTTAGGACTGTTGGAGAAGCAAATTGAATATGAGGCCAACGTAAATAGCCATAGGCATACATTCCTGAATCCTTTTGGAGAAGAAAATAACGAGACAAGGCTAACATAAATGGGAACGAACAAACATTCCTTAGGTCGTTTGTCTAGTGGAAACATGTAAAGGCTACTAAAGATAGGAAAGTACGTACAATCTTTAAAGCCTACTAAGGATCATAGGTTGAGATGTGGATAAAGTGAAAAAAAAGAATAAGAAAATGTAGAAGTTATTTTAACTACTAGCATTTAGAAAATCCAAAAATTAGATAAATCAATAAGCATATCTACTAAAAGATATTTAATGAAAATCCCTTATAGATATAAAGTGTAAAAGGGATTCGAAGTCAAGAAGAAAGAGAACATACCTGCATTCTCAAACAAAACAAGGATCAAATTTCTCTATAAAAGTTTTTAGCTGTGACTAAGCAGAAGCTTGAAGTTTCTTCAACTAAACATAATAGAGATCCAACACACTCTAGAGACTCCCAAACACCACGTGGGCATCCTTCTAGGCTTCTAGCTTGCACAAGCTCTTAAAATGCTTTGAAACTTAAGTGGGTTGTTTTTCTATTTCAAGAAAAGGGGAAGCATATTCTACAGGCTATGGTGGTTCTCATATGTGCGCCCCACATGATGAGCCATGTAGGCAGTTCCTTGATCCCTCCCTAAAATCCTAGTGCTTCTACAAAGAGGCGGAGAGGGTCAGGAATACACCCAACTTGGGTTTGGTTCCCTTTAAAGATCAACAAACTAGACACATGCTTTGCATTCTGCCTAGCTATCCTTGTCGATCCCTTATACCTTTTTGAAATGATAAATCCAATGAAAATCTTATTTTATAAGTAATTCACTTCAAGTCTTTCTCAATCACAATTTTCATTGAATCAACAAGGGCTTGCAACAAGAAAGCAAGAGCCTGGGAAAGGCTATGTTGTTTTCTGTGATGCTTCCAAGAAAGGTTTAGGTTGCGTGTTGATGCAGGAGGATCATGTGGTTTCTTTTGCCTCGCGACAACTCAAGAAGCATGAGGAGAACTATCCGACTCATGATTTGGAGTTAGCGGCAGTGGTTCATGCGTTAAAGATTTGGAGACACTATCTGTATGGGGAAGTGTGTCAGATCTTTACGGATCATAAGAATCTGAAGTATATCTTTACACAGTAAGAGTTGAACATGCGACATCGACGATGGATCCTTTTTATACTGTTGGGGTGGGTTTAGGTCTAGATCAAGATTTGAAAATGGCCATGGTTGCCAAAGTGAGAGGGGAGAGCAAGAGTTCATTTTGGTGGCACAACAAAGTGATAAACCTGATCAAAATAGGGTTTGATCTGTTCAAAATCACGGGAGGAGCATTTTGGCTCGCACAGAATTTTAATTCATGGACACAGGCGGGAGATCTTATTCTGGATCTTCATTTACTCCTCCCCGCTGATTTTGGGAGGTAGACGATGGATCCATGGCTGTTAGATCAGGCTGGGATCCATGAGAGGCAGATCCAAGGGTTGGGATCACCCCTGGATCCTTGCCTTGGATTGCTGACATGGAAAAAGGTCAAATAAAAGACAAAAATAATGGTTTTCCATACATTAATGTTACAAACGTCCAAATGAGATGAGTTTTGGAACATAGCTTCAAAATAATGTGAAGAACATTTAGAAAAAGTTTGAGAACAGAAAGAAGAATTTTTATGGATCAATTTGCTTCTTTAGACAAAGTGACGATTGAATCCAATTTGAGGAGTTATAATGTGTATAAAGTCCACATTGATCACCATATTTCAAATTTGAGTATCAATATTGATTTGAAACCAAGAAAAATGATTTGGGACCATGAGTGAGTATAATGCGGGAAAAATAGTAATTACTTCATTATGATGCTAAAATCCACTTTGTCACATCCTTCCCTCCTTAAAAAGGAAAATTTTCCCTATAATTCAAAAACACCCTCAAAATTAGAATTTTCCATATCTAGATAATATCCTTAATTACTAGAACATCCTCAAATATATAATCAAAATCATGTCCTCAAAGTTCAAGTAGTACAATCATCATAATTGGAATTCGATGTTCCATATCATAACAAGTTGGTACCCGCATCATTTTATCATCAAGCAATTGATCATCAAGGTCAATGCACATATTGTTCAAAGTCATCATATGAGTGACAAATATGGAAAGCATGTATTCATCATAAATTAGGAGAGATCATATTTTAGGTCAAACAAATAGAGTTCTTGAATCAAGTGTACAAAGTGACTTTCAATCCCAATATCTCAAGGTCCTAGCCTCTTGATTGGCCTAGGTGGGGATATGCATCCATGATTTGATATTTGATATTTCAAAAATTTCAAGACAACATCATATTTTCAATATTATGATTTTTGAGATCAAAATCAATGTAAGGTCCGACCCTAGTCCTAATGAGAGCTAAACCCTAACTCATAAGTCTAGAGAGTCAAAATAGTCATCATTTCAAAATTTAAAAATTTGGGATTATGAAAGTCACTATTTATATATCAAGGGTGGTCTTGAGATCCATATCATGTTTCAAGATTTTGTACGTCAATATCAAGAGTTGAAGTTTAGACATCAAGATGATATGTAAAAATATTCCAAAGCTAGGGTTTTGAATTCCTATTTATACCTTGGGGGAGATCACTCATCTATACTCAATTTCGAGCAACAATATTCAAGCAGTATTCGAGCAACATATCAAGATTTCATTATCATGCCATCCAAGGTTGATGAGTCACTGCTACAGAACCTACCTTTAGTGTCAGTTATTTAAGGCCTTTAGTGTCGGTTTCTGAGCGACGCCTATGTGGGCAACACTAAAAGGTCACCCATTACGCGTCGGTTCCAGAACTGACACCCAAACTCTTCGCGCGCGACCGAAAACGCGCCATCAGGGGACTATAGGCGTCAGTTATTAGATAAGAAACCGACGCCCAAACCCTTCGCGCCACAGAAAGGGCGCCATCTTGGGCGCTATCAGTGTCGGTTATAAGCCAAAAACCGACGAAATATGTCTTTGCGCCAAAAGAATATGTGTCGGTTACATTTAAATAACCGACACTGTAATGTTATGTGTCGGTTGTTTACAATTACCGACACCTATTATTGGCGCCAGCTTGGGCACTATCAGTGTCGGTTTGTAGTAAGAAACCGACACCATATATGTTCGCGCCACAGGAAATAGGCGCCAATTATATCTAAAAAACTGACATTACACCATTGTGTGTCGGTTTTTTACAAATAACTGACGCCTATTGTTTTTTTTTGTCAGTTTGCAGACCTGCTGTGGCTGGTCGCAGGATGAGAAACCTGCAATTCAGTTAACTGAACTGCAGGTTTTACGACATCCATTGATATCAGCCAACAACAGGCCACAAACCTGCAAATTTAACAACAAAAATATTCACACATGCATTTAGCATTACAACCTGCAGATCCATTTTATTTTCACACATTTAGAAACATTCATGTAGCTAGCAATCTGTAGTTCCATTCATTCACATTCACACATGTAGAAACATTCATATAGTAACCAACACTTTCATTCATTTTCACTCAGACACATGTAGAAACATCTAGACATGTAGAAACATTCACACATATTATAATTCAGAAATTCATTTACAAAATCCCCACTATTTGTATGGTTGTTGCCCATTCTTCTCTTACTTCATTTAATTCTCCCATCGTATAGGGAGCATGTACATCTGGTAAGTCCGTTCCTATAGTGGGGTCAGCTTTAAACACCTGTAAAGAGAATGATGTATATATATAATTAATGAGCTATAAATAAGATTGATATATTTCATATTATCTAATGAGACTATATAATACCTGAGCAATACAATCGATGTCCATACAACATGACAGACTAACACATATATAGTACATAACAACAGCAGCGTCGAATTTACATACAACACTAGCTTAGTACATATATAGTGGGACTTATTAGGTGACGATCCCACCTGGTAAAACAGGTTACCGACAACTACATGTTACGACTGGGAGGTCGTAATTCAGCAATAGTATGCATTAGCAGGAGGACAAACAGATCACCATATGTTTGTCCTCATATGGTGATCTGTTTGTCCTCCTGCTAATGCATACGTTGCTGAATCACGACCTCCCAGTCGTAACATGTAGTCAGTAACCTATTTTAGCAGGTGGTATCATCACCTTAGTCCCACTATATATGTACTAAGTTAGTGTTGTATGTAAATTCGGCGCTGCTGTTGTTATGCACTATATATGTGTTAGTCTATCATGTTGTTATATGAATCTGAACCACTTGTGTGTGCTGCACTTTTTGTATTGTATCTGTATCCTGCTTCTCTTCATTGGGGCTTCTTCCTGCATATCCTGCATAGCTATGTCATGTCCGTCCTGCATAGCCTTCTTCCTATATTTATTTTTCAAAGAGAATACAAACAAAAATTATTAGTGTAGAGTTAGTGAAATACTGATCAATGTCTAGAATTGGAATAGATCAAGAACCTACTCTCAGCATCGCGTATGTAATCTCGGGTGAGATTGGTCCTATAGTTCTTTAGCACCCTCCCACAATGTTTAGCATTTGTATTAACTAGAAGATAATGAAACATCAAATCAGAAAATGATATTGATATTAAAAAAGTAAACATTTAGCTTCAATAAAAAAATATAAACATGCATGCCTCTAAAATTGTGATCTTTTATCAATTAACAATCCTTCATTGTGATCTCCGTGCACATATAAGTCATCATTAGCTTCAATATTTTCTAGAGTTGGCAACCCAACTGAGAATGGACTGGAGTCATCATATTTATCATACTACTCTTCTTCATCTATAGGATCTTCAATGAACTGTCTCTTACCATGAAGAACAACCGACCATTTATCATTTGCAGGATCATCGATATAAAATACTTGTTTTGCCTGTGATGCCAATATGAATGGTTCAGCCTTCTCGCCAATCTTTTCAAAGTTCACTAAAGTGAAACCCAATTCATCCACTATAACTCCTTTGGTGTTATCAACCCAATTACATTTGAAGAGCAGAGTTCTGAAATCTATGTAGTCAAATTCCCATATCTCTTCAATGACACCGTAATATGACATTTTAGCTTCACGTGGACTCTTATCCTTTGCACTTGCAAAAAACATAGTCGATGCTTGAAGGGTGACCCCACTGTTTTGGACGACACTCTTATCATCTTGGCGCTTTGTGTAATATGTGAATCCATTAATGTCATACCCTTCATAAGACATAACAGTCAACTTTGGTTTAAAGGCGAGGCATTTGATAGTTTCAGTAATATCATCTGGTGTTTGAGATAGTTGATGTAAGACTTTATCTTCAAACCACTTAATAAAAGTCTTGTTATGCTCTCTAGCAAGCCACATTGTATTGGCTCGCGGATATTGTCTTTTGATGAAATTGGTATGTTCCTCGATATAAACGTTCACTTCGTCCATGTTGTGTAAAATATACAAATGACCTTGTTCCAACTGCTCACGGCTGATTACTTTCACACGTGATCCCAAAATTCCTTTGCCAAATAGCTCGCCAATATTCTTGTCATTATCAGGAGTGTCATTACCACTGAGAAAGTCATTGCAGAAATCCATAACCTCTCTCGCCACATAACCTTCAATAATACTCCCTTCAGGCCGATAACGGTTTCGAACATCACCTTTAAAAATGCTCATGTATCGTTCAAAGGGATACATCCAATGCAAGAAAACCGGGCCCAAGATTTTCACTTCCCTAGTCAAGTGGAGAACAAGATGTACCATGATATCAAAGAATGAAGGAGGGAAATACATCTCAAGCTGACATAGGGTACCAACCACTTCTCTTTGCAAATTATCGAGAGTCTCAGGGTCAATAACTTTGCTGTAGAGACTGTTGAAAAAGAAACAAAGTCTGGTGATTGCAAACCTTACATGCTTCGGCAATATAGATCGAATTTCCACGGGCAATATTTGTTGCATTAGAATGTGACAATCATGATATTTAAGTCCTATCAACTTTAGATCTTTCATTGATACCAATCTACGAATGTTGGATGAGTAACCATGTGGCACATTAACATTTATCAAGCATTCACAAAAAGCTTTCTTCTCTTTTCTAGACAACGTGTAACATGCGGGAGGTAAGTATGTTCTTTTACTACCCATTTCACGTACTTCTGTTAATTCTGACCTTATTCCCATTTCACGTAGGTCCAGTCTGGATTTTATCCCATCTTTAGTCTTACCTGGTATATTTAACAGAGTACCAATGATGCTATCACAGACATTTTTCTCAACGTGCATTACATCGATACAATGTCTGACTGTCAAAGAACTCCAATAAGGAAGATCCAAAAATATTGACTTCTTCTTGAATGAAGAATTGTCACTCCGTGTAGTACATTGTGATCTCTTACCAAATTCATTGACAAAGTCTTTTATTCTTTCATAAACAACCTCCCCTGGTATAGGTTTAGGTGCATTGCGTTCCTCATTCAATCCATTGAATGCTTTGTGCTTCCTACGATACAAATGGAATTTTGGAAGAAACCTTCGATGACCGAGATATACATTCTTACCGCCATGTTTTAGTCTTGTTGAATCAATGTTCTCTTCACATATAGGACACACTTTAGCTCCTTTGACACTATATCCAGACAAATTCCCATATGCTGGAAAGTCATTAATAGTGCAAAACAACATAGCATGCAAACGAAATGTCTCTCTTCGTGAAGCATCATAGGTCATCACACCTTCACCCCAGAGTTTCTTTAAGTCATCAATCAGAGGTTCAAGATAAATATCGATGTCATTTCTAGGTTGTTTAGGGCCCGATATCAACAACGACAACATTACATACTTATTTTTCATACACAACCATGGAGGAAGATTGTATATAACAAGCATGACTGGCCAAGTGCTATGTTGGCTGCTCAATGTCTCGTACGGATTCATCCCGTCTGTACAAAGCCCAAGTCTTAGATTCCTGACTTCTTCACCAAATTCAGGGTACAATACATCAATCTTCTTCCACTGTGGGGAATCAGACGCATGTCGTAGGATCCCATCATTATTTTTCTTAACATCTGCATGCCACCTAAAATTCTTCGCATCTATCGGATTGGAAAACAAGCGTTGAAACCGTGATATTATAGGTAGATACCACATCACCTTGGCAGGAGAACCAGTTTTGGACTCCCCCGAAGTCGTCAATTTATACCGTGACGCACCACATTTTGGACAATCTTTCAAATCTGCATAGTCCTTTTGAAATAATACACAATCATTAGGGCATGCGTGTATCTTCTTGGCATCCATTCCCATTGGGCACAACAATTTCTTTACCTGGTATGTTGAGATTGGCAGCTCGTTTCCCTCAGGAAGCATTTCTTTCAACAAAGACAACAATGACGTGAAGCTTTTGTCGCTCCATATATTGTTAGCTTTCAACTTATACAATCTCAACACATTGTTAAGCTTCGTAAACTTAGTACAACCTGTGTATAACGACATCTCAGCATCATGCAAAATGTTTCTAAAAATGGGAGGTGGATCGGTGTGCTCTACCCCACAACTATCCAGTATCGCATCAACGATGTCTACTGGAACTGGTTCATTCACATCTACGTCATTGTAGGCAATTTCTTCTTCCACACAAGCACTGCTATCGACATCCACTGGTTTCGGGTTTGAAATCTCTCCATACCAGTTCCATTATGTATAGCCTTGTATAATCCCGTTGCACATGACATGAGTTTTGATTTCGTCACCAGTGTTGACTTTCAAGTTGTTACTACAATGTCTACATGGACAGTAGAACCTATCTCCAGGTTGTTTCCTATGTTCCTCGACAAATTTAATGAACTGGTGAAGACCAGAAATAAACTCTGGGGTGCAGCGATTGCGAATGGACATCCATGATCTATCCATTCTATGATCAAAGAGAAAACAAGTATATATTAGGACAAGATTAGGGTCTAGGGTTAACAAATACATGTGATGTCATTATTATATATAATAAATGTGTACCACCTATCCATTCTTGAACACCTAATCTCACTAGTAAGTGTATAATGTGTATTGGGTTTTCAAGAAAATTTCGGAAGCATTTCCCCGCTGTTCTCCAAGTACATATGTACTTAGAGAACAAACGGGAAAATGCTGCTAAAATTTTCTTAAAAACCCAATACACATTATACACTTACATCCTAAGTGAGATTAGGTATTCAAGAACAGTCCCAAACCGGGGACTATCCAAGATTTACTCCTAATGAGTAAATCTTGGACGGGTTTCTAGGCCAACAAATAATGTATTGTCATTCTTATACCTAAAATCCTAGTTCTTCAAGTTAAGGTGATTATTGATGTCTTTAAAAGCATGATTGGCAATTCAGGGAAAAGTTCATCATTTACATTCCAAGCATGTCACATGTGTGCATTACAGTTCATCATTAAGCAAGATATAAGCAAGTATGTCATATTAAAATAGACTAAACAATATGAGAAAATAGTAGTGTAATCATGCAAATGGGAACATTCATGGGAACACACACTTTAGTTATAAGCATTCATGTAGCAACTTACATCCACACACAGGGGTGTACCCCTAAACAATAACTAAACAAAGGGGTTGGTGTACCGCTAAACATGCGCATAATTAAAAAAACTATTAATACAGACAAGTCAAGATAGATAGACAACTAAATACTACACCAACATGGTCCCGCATCAATAACTTCTTTTTGATGATGAAGTTGTGTCACGAAGCTCCTCACTGTATTTAGACAAATCTGAACTGACAGGGTCCTCAGATTCAGATTCCTCATAGATGATATCCGACGCCGTGCGCTCATACCGCAGTAGATGATCTGGGGTCTCGCAGTTGTTGTTGGTTATCCAAACTTTGATGGAATTATGGCCAACTGGATGGAGAAAAAGCCCGTTGCAACGGACCACATGCATCTCTCCAATCCAATCACGCCAACTGGATTTTGATACAAGATTTCCCGCCAAATCATACTCAACCTCGATAACATGTGAATAATTGCCAAAAGTTATGGTCACTTTATCAGGCATGCAGTGTCTTCCTTTTAGAAAACGCCAATGTTTGGGTATGACCAATTGTTTTAAGGAACGATCATCTAGGATGATGTCCAATTGTTCTTCAATAGGGAACGTTAACATTGACATAGAGGCCCAGTTCATAGTGACTGTTATGGGTGGACAGAGACTGCACAATATTAGTATTAACAAAGTGTAAGTACATATAACGATGTTATATATTTTCAGAAAAAGTTGTATAACATCAGTTAACCTTTTATTGCTTGTCATAGCCAACTTTATTGTGGTAGACATGATAGCTTGAAAAGAAGTCTACAAATGTACTTAGAGAACAAACAAGGAAATGCTCCTAATGAGTAAATCTTGGACGGGTTTCTAGGTGCTTACTAAAATAGAACCATTATATGGAACTAATCCTACATTATACACATACTTTTCCTGAGTAACATAATGTGCACTTCATGGAATTATTAAGATATGAATATATATAAGTTGTTTCTACCTACTTTGATGGGATTTTATAACATTCGAGTCTTCCATTTATAACATTAAGATCTGAATATATATAAGAATCCCATTTGATATACACGATTGAGAATCTTTCACGATACTAGGAAAATACACTAACTAGATATTCATTTAGGTGTTAGACATCAATATGTGTATGAGCCCTAATTAAAACTGATTCTCATAGGAAGTAAATAAATTAAAAAAAATGCCCAACAGTAGGGCGGCACCTTGAGGGAAGACGAGCAGAGGAAGAAGAAGAAGGCAGGGCGGGCACCTTGAGGGAAGAGGAGCAGCGGCCGGAGCAAGTCCTAGCAGCTTCCAGCGGCGAAGAGAGGAGCGGCGGAGAGGGCGGTGAGGCTAGGAGACCTAGCTGCTACCGGCGACGGCGGAGAGGGAGCCGGCGCGCGGAGAGGGAGGCCGGCAGGCGGAGAGGGAGGCCGGCGGGCGGGCGGGAACCGACTGCTTCTCGCTTGACGACGACGAGCGGCGAGCACGGAGGAAGGAGCGGCGGCGACGAAGCACGACGGCGGAGCACAAATGGCAGGGAGCGGCGGCGGAGGCAGGGAGCAAGAAATCGCCGGAGCTAGGGAAATCGGGAACGAAATAGGGAAATGGGAAGAATCGTTCGGGCAGGGTGAGCTATTAAGTTGAAAATACGTGTCGGTTATTTAAAAAACCGACAACTAAACCAACAGTGTCAGTTTGTTTACAAAAACCGACACCTATACTATATTATAGTCGTCGGTTTTTGATTAAACGACAACCGAAAACTATTCCTATCTCACGAATACCCTTTAGTCGTCGGTTATTTAGTTACGAACCGACGCAATATGTAAAATATTGGAGCTAATTTTTTCGCTGGAATTTTGGGTTTGGCGGTTGAGTTTAGGTGTCGGTTGTTTATTAATTAACCAAAACTTAATAAAAGCGGTACCCGTGTCTGGTCGACCTTCATGAGTTGGATGTCGGTTTCTTTTAAAAACCGACACAGTAGGGTTTATGTGTCAGTTTTTGTATACAACCGACACCTTGAAAAATGACTTTATAAGCAATTTCTGTAGTAGTGAGTGAGCTAGATCTAGGTCTATCTAGGAAGTCAACCATAATATATAGTCAATATTATCATATATCCAGGTCATTATCAAGATCGAGTATCAATCATGGGTTTAACCTATTAGGCTTAGGTCAACCAGTCCAAATTGGGTGAAAAGGGATACCTTTCCAAACTCTAAATATTCAACAAGATGAAACTTTAGAGGTAATCAAAATAGGGATGTGACCTAGGTTAGGGGAGTCATGATTCAACTACCAGCATAATCTAGCACATTACTAACATTAGTCATTATCCACTGAGCTTATTCAAATAGGGAGAGTATCAATGATCTAATCATATATATCAAGGTCATAAGATCAAAATTCATGATAATAGGGCAATAATGTCAAGATTTTACAAAGTCAAGTTAATATTTGCATTCCTTTCCTTTCATGATCAGGGTAGTGATATAATTTGGAAATTGAGGATTTGAATTCGGCATTCAAGGAATTAGAGCATAATAGTGCAAAATCTAGGCCAATAATCATTGTATCAAAATTGAGATTGCAACAAGCATCAATAGTCATTAGGAAAATTGCTTTTTGAATCATAGTCTTACATCATGATTTTGAGAGTCCTAATACTTAATACTGGATGGCGTAGTCATGATGTGTATAAAAAATAGGGTAAGAATTTGCTTAACTATATTTTGAGGTTTAGTCAACAATAGGGTAACACAGAATAAATCAAATAGGGATCTTATCAATGATAAGATAAAAGTCCTTCTTATATCACTAGATCAGGAATATTATCATTCACCTCAAACATATGGAGCATATAGTCAAGTTTTGATTAAATTGAGTTTGCATGATATTAGGGTCATACAAGAGTGTTTGCTTTCAAAATTCATTGATCAAAATCGATTTTTCAAATTAAGGTCAGATCATGGTACCAACTTTCAAAATTTTCTATTGATATTCATTTTTCCCACGCATAAGCTACCCAAAATCGAGACATTATGTGGAAAAAGGTCACAAGAGAAGGACCACATGAGGAGATGATAAGACTATCTAATATTCATCTACATGGGTGGCTTAGGATAGTCCTTAAAGAAGAGATGAGATGCTAGAAGACTATCTAGGATTTCACAAGAGAACCTTTAGGTTTAGCTCTGATTAATTAAGGCCAGGTAGAGCGGGGGATCTTAGCCACCGTGAAGACGGATAGATGAAATTATGCCAGGATCCCGAGCCTAGACACCTAAATTTTCACCATTACGGAATTTATGGTTTCTTAGGTGTAAGAGACTTGAGAAATTATGTACATAAAGTACATGGTAGTGTGTAATCTCTAATACCAACTATCACGGAACCATTCTTACCCCAATCCGAATCCCACTGCCTAGACAGTGGTAAAGGGATTGAAGCACCTGTCCCTGAGTGGCCTGATAGGATCTAACACACTGGCATATACAATAAGAAATAATAACTCAAAAACTAGGAAATTTAAATAACAGCTAACCCAATATAGGAGGTATTGTAGATCAATCTTTTTCATCAGAGTATATGAGTGCAGAAGTGATATAGTCAAAGTTCCAATGTTTTTCCTAAAATCAAGAAAATCAAGACACAAGGTCAATGCAATTGCACGGTACGCTATATAAAAACAAGTAAAATGGTTTATAACAAAATTAGTGTACTTGGCAGGACTTACATTTCAAATTATAATGAGAAATTTGCAAAAACCAAAAGTTATTTGACAAGTTTTTCAATCGATTCGATTTTTATTATGAGTTCCCATTATGCTGTAATCAATAAGCATGCATATATATTTTGTGTGACTCTATTACCCCAACACGATGGGGAGATCACCAGGATCCTTCTCATCATAGGAGATATGAGGTCAATGTACAAGTCCACCTCTGAATGAGGGGTTGCTAGCACTCAATATCAACATTATCAACATTATCAACATCATCATCATCATTATGTTGATTAATATCATTAAGCTTATACATAAATCTACAACATGTGCCACCAAATTGATGCCTACGACAAAAAATGATTATTTTTTGGTCTCAAAACTTTATCCCTCATCATTAGTGGGTTCACCTACCATGATACATACCTCCCCTCATCATTGGTGGGTTCACATACCCTGATACATACCTCATATTGAGAGTGGAAAGCTATTGACCCTCCATTTTTTATTCTGTTTGATTGCATTTCCAAACATGATACATGCTAATTGAAAATGAATAAAAGGATCAAGTAAGGATATACAAATAAACTTTGAAATTAGACATATATAGTGACAAATTATGGTTGTGACCATAGTCCAAAATATCTGGACAAAATGTGCTAAAGGTTAACTTGGGATGAGAGGAAACAATATGAACACATTAAATAATAAAGTAACGTCCTAATGGACATCAAATGTGTAAAGATGATTCAACAAAATACCCAGTAAATCCAACTAACCACAAGAAATTGTACTAGATCTGTGATCAAATATTTGAATAAAATGTGATGATCATTGTGATTAATAGGCATCAAATGAAATAGTTAAAATATTTTTTTGCAAAAATTCATACAATATATTCCCACAATTGGGAAGGTTGTCGACCAAAATAGACAACCAATTGATGACTGATCCTCTATGGACTACCTTGATTGGACATTGTCACAGAGACACCACCCCAAAATAGTTGCATGCATTTGTCATCCAAGATTAATGCTTCTACTCCAAACTTGTATAATGTACCTTTACATGACCCTTGATCATAATCAAACTCACATGCATCCACAAACTGAACACAACCCTCATGGATATTGAAGTCAAGTGGGGAATGTATCCATTTTTAGGGTTGGAACCCAACACAAGTTGGTATATGATCTAACTAGTTCAACCCATGTTGAGACACTAAATACTAAGCCTGCTCTAGGCATGCACTCCTTTTTACTAGATTTGACCAATCAATGAAACACCAATAAAGTGCACCAATGAGACCCTAAAATGTAGTGCACATATTAAGAAACACCCCCTTCCCACTTTGACTTATTAGAAATACTAGTCAAAATACACCTGAAAGCCTCTAGAAGCAGGAGCTCTACATAGGAAAGTGGACCCTTTCCCTACATTGACTGATCAATGAAACACCAATCAAACACACTCATAATCATCTAGAAGGTATGGTGTCCACTTCATGTGCACCCATGCCAAATTTGGAGAGTATCCACATAAATTGTAACCTTTGATACACCCAATCACCATATATATACCCCCATTGGCCATTTATTGAGGTTTGCTAGAGTTGAGGAGGGTGATAAAGACTATAAGATGAGACTGTCAAGTTCCCATTTTCAGTAATTAATCCCCAAGTAGAGAGGTTAGCCTTTGGAATCCAACAAGGCATCTTTCTTGCTCAAGTAGAAAACTATCTACCCTCCCAAAACACTTAAATCTTCCCTGCCCAACCACTAAGTTCAATAAAAGGAGATGAAATATCCATTCCCACTTCCTAAGATATTCAAGCAAGGTAATCGGGGCGTAAGAGTAGTGTAGATATCAACCCCTTTTTGCAACCCCCCAATGACATGATGACACAAACGACCAAGGTTGATCATCATATATTTTTATTTTGTTACATCTATTACCTATTTAATAGGTTGCTTTCTTGTTGTTTTGTAACATTATGTACATATGGGCCCATTCATAAAACAAAATCTAATGAAACTCATCATGATTTGTGATATTGAAGTGGTTTCGTGAGGTTCCTAACAACTTCTCACGTGTAACATGATGCACTATGTGATTTGTGGTTGACTCTTTCCTTACCCACTCACTTACCAAAGTATTTTCATAGTTTTCCTCACTTTCATTAGAAATGTGGTGGCACCTCTAGGTTCATATTTTCCGAACATCCATTGATGTCCACCCAATCGTTTTGTGTCATTGAAGCATGTCGAAACTATGATACGATTATGAATTGAAGACTTAATGTTCTGTTTTTATGTTTTGATGAGCTTTATCATGCAACCCTAGATAGTCTAGCACCATATACAATACTTACGACTTGTTTTCTTATCCTACATTGGGCTAGTGGAATTGCATTCATGCATAGAAGTAAGTTTTTCTAAGTTGAATAATATAAGTGAGATATGGTTTGGAACCAACATGGGTCTCCAACTCTTTACAAATGAGGACCTCTAGTATGAGACGTGACACAGTGAACTTCAGAGTGGGTGAACACTAGTGGGAGATATTTATAAGGATAAACTCCAAAATATGATAAATGTGAAATATGAGATGTGTGAAATATGCCATGTGTGATGATGAGTCTCAAGATAAACTACTTTTGAGTTATGAGTTGAGTCACCTAGTGTATGGTTCTTATGATTAATTTGAACCCTAATTTTCCTATGAAATAGCTTAACCCTAGAGAGAGAGAGCATTTGTATATGTGTGAAACTCCATTTGGATGAGGGGGAGTAAACAAGACTTGGTTTCCATAATGAGCCTTTTACTTAGGTTGGTGGTTCCAAATGAAGGAATTTTGGTGGTTATACCCAAAATTCAGAGTTATATGAATGTTTATGATATGGATATAAATCATGTGGTTAGAATGTCATGCTTGAATTAGATAGGTTTTAGATGTAATATCTAGTTCTTCTGGAGCTAATTTTTAGTTACAAGTGAGATGATTATGAAACCCTAGTTGATATTAATGGTTCCTCAGAAAATGTATGATGTAGGAATAAACCTCACTTGAGACAAGAGTATGATATATGTCTAATATGCACTCGTATAAGATTAAAATAATGTGATGCCATACATACAAGTTTCAAGTTGAAATTTGATTTTTATTTGAGAAAATATTTATATCATAATTTACTTGATCATAATGTATATGTGATTAATCTCAAATGTAAGGAAAGATAATGAAAACATGATAATAATTAGTGATAACTCTAATAACTTGGATGTATACGCTTAGATAGTTCTTAAACCATGGATATAGTTTTATTATTATAAAAACTTTAGTAATATGATACATGTGGCACCTTGGAAAAGTGTCCTAACTGAAGTAGAAGTGATACCCCCAAAATCACCCCGAGAATGAGTTGACTCCAATTTTTTAGAACAAAATTCCCTGTAAGGTGTGGAGAATGGCATGTCTTGACTTTTGGGTTTAATTATACAAAAATGACTTTGGATGTTAAATGGTAAATTATAAAATTATTATTTAGGTATCTCTTTTATAACTTTCAATTTATGGTTTGTTAAGTAATGAAATTTTGGAAATACCACTTATAATAATGTTTTAACCCTTTTAGTCA
Organism: Alisma plantago-aquatica; assembly: GCA_963693085.1. Classification (NCBI taxonomy): domain Eukaryota; kingdom Viridiplantae; phylum Streptophyta; class Magnoliopsida; order Alismatales; family Alismataceae; genus Alisma; species Alisma plantago-aquatica. Next base: position 314,290,971 of record OY856410.1, read on the forward strand.
ATAAATTGCAAAATAACGAGACATGGTGTCTTTTGGAATACTTGGAAATGACTTTAGGAAACTATAAAGTAATATGGTTTTATATGAGGATTTACTTTTAGAATTTAAATGCTGAGTGAGTTCATGGTGTTTTGTTGTCCATGCTATAATTTTTAGATTAATGGAATAAATTATGAGGTTTTTAAAATATATGGTATCGATCATGCATGTTATTCCAGGTTCATTGGTGAGTCACAATAATAAGTTTTGAGGAAAATGCCTTTGAAACATGCTTTGATACATGAATTAATTACATAGGGGAACATAATATTTCTAGTTTGAAATTTGGTCAAGGCAGAGGTTACATAAGAAGGAACCATTTTTACAAAAGAAAATAAGTAGTTATATTTGAAGTAGTGGTTTTTGAAAAATAGTTTTTAAATATGGAGGATTTTTCCAGGATGTATTTCAATTGAGAAGTGTTTAATTGATTAGATTTGAATACAATGATTGATTTAAATTTTTTAATCATGAAAAGAATGAAAGAAGGCCCTAAGCATGGACCATATACACCTCTTTAGATTTTGACTACGGATTTGGCACTTAGATTAATATTTACGCTCATACTTTTACCTTCAACCTCTTGCATTTAATGGGGTCTGATAAAGAAAGTCATTTTGAATATAAATCCTTGATTACACCCATTATACATGGTTAAAGTACACTGAGAATAGGTGGTTTCACTTTGTAATCATCTTGGCTTTATATTTTTCTCAAGGTCTTGGACATCAATACCATATAGTAGGAGATCTAACACTTCCATGAAATTGTTTCTCCACTACTCTTGTAGTGAGAAGAGATTGCTATTTAGGTTGGAGGGAAAAAGGATGAAGGAGTTTAAGGTGGAAAATCTTCCTAATTGTCTTGCATATCCAAAAGAAGGGAAGATGAAGTTAGTTTGTAATTGTTTGAATCCTCCAACTAACCTCTCATGGACATGAAGGGATGTGATGATGACCACCTTCCTGACATTGTCACTACTTACAAAGGAACAATTTGCTTTGGGAAAGGTTCACAAGTCTTCTAAAGGTCAAAAGGATGAGTGAGTGCATGGGAATCTAAGCTCTCCTTTCTCCACATACAACTTTGGCAGTTTATTCAGAGCATGACCAAGTTAGGAGTTGTGACATGTCCTTGCTTCTTAGCCTCCTCTCAACACCATATAGGCAAGGCAAGTCCTATAAGGTCATGATTAGATACAATATTATCATCAAGTCTCACTAGAGACACTACTCATGGTGGAACACACATTAGGATTACCCAGAACCACAACATCATGAGACCTACACAGAGACTAGGTGGGCATTAGATCTCTACTTTTATAGAACTTATCACATATCCACTTAAGAGGCAACCTTGGGCTTAGTTGTATGATCTCCTTTATCTAAGTTGCTTGGATGCAAATGGATTTCCCACCTACTAATGTCAAGGTAATTTTTAGTCACAAATCAAGGGAATTAGTGTTATCTTACTAAAGCCTTAAGAATTTCTAGGATAGCCAAAATAATACAAAACTTATATACATTTAACTATGAACCTTTATATTGGGGATTTGACGTTGTGTAGTCTAATAAGTATAAGATAAGGTGAATATATGGCTTAGTCATGCATAATGTTGCTAAATAATTTACTTGAAATTTATTATTGATATGAACTATTTTGACCCTAGGATCGATGATTATCAATTGGTCAAAACGAGGATATAATTAAATATACAAGTTTACAATATTGGATCCAAGAAACCCTAAAGCTAATGAAAATCTCAATTTGACATGTAATATGAACTATGGGCTAATGGCTTGGGTTGGGATAGGATATATCCAAAAAACCCATGAATGAGGTCATAGTGACTTTGAATATGAATATAATGCATGTATGCCTTTGACTTAGGGACGACCTGTATGTGTCTTCAATATCTACTATTTTTATTCAAAATCAACAAAAAGGTGTGCATTATCCTTGAAATGAACAAATTGGTGATATTGTTGATAATGAAATTTATGTATCTATTGATAATTTCTTGGCAATTTACTTTGGATGAGATCTTGTTCCCTATAGACTAAATGTTTGGAATTTGATATACATACATACATACATACATACATACATACATAAATAAATACATACAATACATACATACAAACAGTAGATACAATACGCCCGTCCTCTAGGGTTTCTGTCCGGGCGACCCCGGAGATCGCGACCCCCTAGGGCATGGCGCCCACGTTGGCGGCCACTCCGGTCATCAACGTCCACCTTCACCCACCACACACCCTATCCACCACCCCGCAGACCACCCGAACACCATCCAACACGGAGAAGGAGAAAGGCAAGGGGCCTGCTGTTCCCATCCCTAACCCGATGGCCGGCGGCGCATTGAATCCGGAGACTGCGGGACCTGGAGCATCAAGTTCTAATCATGGAGGTCGGATGCAATGGAATCAGGTTTTGAAGGAGCTGCCACAACACCAGCCTTCGACGGAATCCTTTCCTCTCCCTCGTCGACTGGACGGTGCAGTACACGTAGATCTGGAGGTGGATGAGTTTGAAAAAATGAAGAACATATGGGAGTATGCCGTCATGGCCTACGTCGTCGGGAAAAGACCTTACTATCCACACTTCATGGCCTGGATCAAGCGCACCTGGGTGCCAAAGGGGGACTTTGACATGATCTCGAAGGAGTCGGGGGTGTTTCTGATCCGGTTTGCAACGGCGGCGGACAAGCATCATGTCCTCAGTCTTGGACCACGCTGGTTCGATGGCCAACTGGTCGTGGCGAAGGAATACAGGTTCGGGGACGAACTGAAGAAGGACGCTTTCTCTACGATCCCTGCGTGGGTTACCTTGGGCTCTATTGGGAGGTCTTGGACTCGCCGTGCGGCTGGTACTATCGCTGCGGGGGCGGGAAGAGTCCTGCATATTGATGATAGATCGCTGGTGACTGATGAGGCCAGAGTCCTGATAGAACTGAACGCCGAGGACAACCTGGTGGAGGAAGTGTGGCTAAACATTCGTGGGAGGGATGCCATCCCGGTTCGCATCATCTACGATCACAAACCGCCGCGATGCTCCTGCTGTCGAGCTTTTGGCCATCCAGACGGTGCTTGCAAGGAGGACCAAGGACATCCTAGACAGACGAACAAGGCTACTAAGAAACAATGGGCTGTGAGACCCAAGGAGCAAGGAGGGGCTGTGGCTAGCATGCCTGCGACAGATCTAGTTGATGCTACTGCTTCTGCAACAGCGATGGGCGGCACTGGAGTCCCGGCAGTAGATGTTGCGGTGGAGGGGAACCCATCGGGCGGCAAGGAGCCGGCTGTGATGGTGTCTGATGGCCCTCCGAGACGTCAGAGGTTGGTGCACCTATTGATGGCGGCACTAACAGTATGGAGAAAGATTCTGTAGACATTAGAGAAGAAGGGGAGTTCACCCCTGTGTCCAGGAGATCGGGGCAGGGTGGGATCCCTAAGACACAAGGTGTCGGGTCTATCCTTGAAGCAAAAAATAGGTTTGATGCTCTCGGCGAGTCAGACGCAGAAGAGCCGGAACAGATTGAACCCAAGAAGAAGAAGGAAGGCAATAAGAAGAAGGAGCAGCCCAGGCGAACTCGGGCAAACAAAAATATTTAATATGTCTTTTGCAATGTGGAACATCAAAGGGGGCTGCGACAAGAGCAAAAAGAAGGAAATCTGTGATTGGATTGGGACTAGTGGTTGTTCTGTGGTAGCATTGGTGGAAACAAAAATCAAAGAACAAAACAAACAAAGCATCGGATACCTTTTTCCACAAGGATGGGAGCACGTGTCCAACATTCAATGTTCAGATCTGGCTCGAGTATGTGTTGGGTGGAAACCCAATGCATGGCAAATGACAGTAAAAAAGATGACTGACCAACACATCACTCTGGACTGTATAAATGCAGCAGGGCTACACATGTCTTTTACGGCCGTCTATGCTCATAATGATGCAAAAAGCAGGGAGTTTCTGTGGAGTGATCTCAAGTGGCTGGCTACACAGATTACATCACCTTGGATGGTGATAGGTGACTTCAACAATATCAGGCTACAAGGGGAAAAAACTGGTGGCAGACTTGCACTACGAGCTGTGATTGATTCATTCAACGAGGCTATTGATAAAGCTGAGCTGACGGAGCTTCCTATGACAGGAGGTGATCTCTTTACTTGGAATAATGAACAGGGACCTGAAGGCAGGATAGCTAGCAAGTTGGATAGAGCACTGGTTAACGAAGAATGGATGAGAATGTTTCCCAATGTACATGTGAAAGCTGAAGGAGCTGAACTTAGTGACCATGCCCCCATACTTGTTCACATCATAGAGAAGAAACAAAAGAGAAGACCATTTAGATTTCTGAATTTCTGGACTGAATGGAAAGGATTTGATGATATTCTGAAAGAGACATGGAACACTTATATCTATGGGAACCCAATGTTTGTCTTTGCAAAAAAGCTATCACTGCTGAAAGCTGCTTTAAAGGAGTGGGCAAAGGAGAAGGTAAACATCCCAAATCTGATGCTGGAAACAAAAAGAGAATGTAAGGAAATTAGAAAACTCTTGTTGGTGGACCCGCTTAATGAGGAGTTGATAACTAAAGACCGGGAATTAAAAATGATGCTTGCTGACCTGAAGAAAGCTGAGGAGAAATTTTATTGGCAAAGGAGCAGAGAGAGATGGCTGAAAGATGGTGATAGGAACACAAGGCTTTACCACATGGCTGTGAGGAAAAGAGAAGCCACGAATATTATATGTGAGCTGATTGATAAAGATGGACAGGTGGTTAACAAACAAGAAGACATTGAAGAACAGGCCATCCAATTCTACACAGATCTCTACAACAAGAAGTTTGAAGACTTGGAAGAGGAGGAAAACATGGATTGGAAATTTAAACTGTCCAGCACCCACAACAACATCCTCACAAGGGAAGTCACTGAACATGAAGTTAAAGACGCACTATGGAGCATAGGCTGCAACAAATCTCCAGGGTCAGATGGTTTCAATGCTTTCTTCTACAGATCAGCCTGGGACATCATTAAAGAAGATCTGCTGAGGTACGTGAAGTGGTTCCTTGATGGTGGCAATATGGTGAGGCAAGTCAACCATGCTTTCTTGGTCCTTATTCCTAAAAAGAAGGTGACGGCTTCTCTGACTGACTTTAGACCTATAGCCTGTTGTTCCATTCAATACAAAATTATTGCAAAAATCCTAGCGTCCAGGTTGAAGATGGTACTCCCTTTTCTGATTTCTGAAAACCAAGGTGCGTTCATCCCCGGTAGAAGCATCTCTGATTGTGCATTACTTGCGGATGAGTTCCTTTCGGATTACAATGTGATGCGTGGAAGCAGAAAGGCATGCTTAAAGTTAGATATCTCAAAGGCCTATGACAGCGTCAGATGGGAAAAGCTTTGGTGGATCATGCAGCATATGGGGTTCTCTGATAGATGGATACACTGGATGAAGCAATGTGTTGAAACTACTAGCTTTTCTGTACTCGTGAACGGTACCTCAGCGGGGATGTTTAAAGGTAGCAATGGGATAAGGCAAGGCGATCCTATTTCTCCACTCCTCTTTACTATAGTCATGGAATATTTCACTAGAAAGTTGCAAGCTGCGGAAGAGTCAAAGTTAATCAAAGCATACACGGTCCATGGGATGAAGGTAATGAGCCACCTTATCTTTGCGGATGATGTCCTTCTTTTTGTAGAAGCTAAAGTTGACATGCTAAAGGAACTGAAGAATCTACTGGGGGACTTTGGGGAAAGGACAGGGCTGCGGATTAATGCTAGTAAAACCCAACTTTACCTCTCAAAGAATTGTCATCAGATGGGAGATAGACTACAAGATATCTTGGGTGTGGAACTTGGCAAATTTCCAACAAAATACCTTGGTTTTCCCCTGGCGGGCAGCAACCTACGGGTCAAGGACTTTGCTGATTGCATTGACAAATTAGATGAGATGATTGCCAGATGGCCTACACAGAAAACGTCCATGGCGGGACGTGCTACCCTTGTTAGAGAAGCCATTGAAGGTCTCATTATTTTCTGGGTACAGCAAGGTGAAATTCCGGGAGCCGTGCTAGATAGAATGGAGATGAAGATTTCAAATTTTATTTGGGCCGGGGAGTACCACCCGATGAGATATGCTAGACTGGCTTTACCAAAAGAGGAAGGGGGTTTGCAGCTCAAAACTCCAGGAGACATCGCAAAGTGGGGAACTCTTAAGAGAATCATTATGTACCAATCTAAAAGCTCCATTTGGGGAAGATGGATGAGAGAAAGATATCCACAGGGCCTGGATTTCCAGCCACGAACTAGAGAAGGCATCTCACGCACCATCCACATGATGAGAGGAATGTGGCCACACGTAAAGAAGTTCTTCATACAAAAGGAGGAGGGGCAATGGCACTTGATAAATCAAAAAGTCGATCTATGGGAAATCACTAGGACAAGGGCGGGGAGAGATGACACCATGGCACGAATCTGGTTTGGTAAGCACATACCAAAATGGTCTATATGTGTTTTCAAAATTCTACATCGCGCCCTTGCTACCTTGGATAGAGTACATGAATGGAACAACAATATTTCGGCTACATGTCTCCTATGCAAGACGAAGGAGGAATCCCATGGTCACCTGTTTGCTAGTTGTGATTTCACAAAAAGCATATGGGGGATAATCTGCAAAGAATTCCATTTGGAAATTGACCTGGATGAAGACACCAGAAAGATGGTAAGAAGATGCGCCAACGAGGAGAGAAAGCTGCTTCTGTTCACGGCCATGTGCTTCCACATATGGAATGAAAGAAACACTCGTAGACACGATGGTAGAGAGTGTAGTGTGAACTCCATTACTGTAAAAATATGTAAAAAGGTAAAAAAGAGATTAGAGATAGTCTAGATGAGTGTTTGGTTACACGTAGTCACTTGTGTAGTTGAGGCGTGAGTTGTAAGAGTTTGATGTATGGCGTTGGGCCTACATGTACATGTGTTCCCCCTATATTTTTAGGTGGGAAGTCGGAATATATTTACCTGATTCCGATAAATACATACATACATACATACATACATACATACATACATACATACATACATACATACATACATTCATACATACATACACATATAGAGAGAGATACACCCACCCCCTCCGTCTCCTAGGGTTTCCTGGCGATCAGCCAGGCGACCGGAGAGGACCGGCGGCCATGGCGGCCACCTCTACCCCGGCCACCCCCACCGACCCCACTGCCACACCCCCAACCCTACCCCACCCACCACCAACCCTAGCAACGGAGAGGGTTCAAGCTCTTCGGCGAAACCATTGAAAAGTAAGAACCCTTGGACGCAGGTTGTCAAGAGGACCCCTGCGCAAGAGAAGGAGTGTGCGGCCTTTGCTTTTCCTAAACCGACTAAGCGGGATGGTAAGGTCGTCGTCAATCTGGAAGCCGAAGAGTACGGTCGCCTGAAGGATGTCTGGGAGTACTCTGTATCCATCTACGTGATGGGTAAACGTCCCTTTTACCCACACCTAATGGCATGGATCGTGAGGGTCTGGAAGCCGAGGGGGGACTTCGACGTCGTCTCCAAAGAACAAGGATTCTTCATCATCCGTTTCTCTAACGAGATGGATAAAAAAGCCTGCTTGAACAGCGGACCAAGATGGTTCGATGGGCATCTGGTGATTGCTAAACATTATCAATATGATGACATGTTGGTGAAGGATGGTTTTTCATCTCTTCCAATCTGGATCCGCATCCCCTCGAAGGGCAAAACCTGGACAACCAAAGTTGCAGGGACAATCGCCTCCGGAGTTGGGAAGGTGCTCCACGTGGAAACAAGATCTATCGAAACCGCTGGCACTGACGAGGCCAGGGTTTTGGTGGATGTCGATGCTTCTGAAGACCTACCTGATAAAATATGGGTGGACGTTCCAGGGAAGAAGGATGATATCTCTTTTGATATCAAATATGAATACCTGCCAAAGAAGTGCCCTGCTTGCTGCGTATTTGGACACGACAAAGATGAGTGCCCCATTGACAAACCTCCCACCAAGTCTGTTGATGAAGATGGTTTTGAGAAACCAAAGAAAACATGGAAACCGAAGCAGGTTTCCAAACCTACTGAATCTGTGACGACCTCAAAAGATAAAGAAGGGGGAGCCAAACCGAATCCCACAAACTCAGAACACCCAAAGGACATGGAGGAAGGTGAAATACCGGACTCCAATCCTTTTGGTGTCCCGAGTGAATCTGATAAAGAGGTTGAGGAGATTGTAAAAGGAGAGAAAACAAAAAACCCTGATAAGAGCCGTAAAGGCAAGGAGAAGGAGAAGGCTCCCCTGCGGAGCACAAGATCAAAGAAATAAGTATCTATGTCCATCTTGGTATGGAATGTGAAAGGTGTTTGCAATCCTGCCAAGAGAAGAGAGGTGAGGAACTGGATCAAATCAAGCAAGGTCTCTCTCGCTGCCATCATTGAAACTAAAATTCGAAGATGCAACAAAACCTGTATCAATTCTATCTTTCCTAATGGTTGGTCGTCCACTTCCAATCATGAGGAGGTTGAACTAGGAAAAATTTGTCTAGGATGGAACCCGAATGTCTGGGACATTCATGTTGATAGAAAATCGGAACAAATGATAAATTCCATTTGTACAAATAAAGGTGGATTGTCCATCTGGTTCTCTGCCATTTACGCCTTCAATCTGCATTCACAACGACAGGAACTTTGGAGGGATTTGTTGGCACTCAATAAAAGAATTGATCTCCCATGGATATTGATGGGTGACTTCAACAATGTTAGATTACAAGAAGAGAAACGAGGTGGTCGAATCATTCCGGAAACTGTGATAAAGTCCTTTAATCATATGATCAATTCTGCTGACCTTTGTGAGCTTCCCATGAATGGAGCTGAGCTTTTTACTTGGAATAATGAAGGCAAGAATGTGGATAAAAAGATTGCGAGCAAACTGGATCGTGCTCTTGTCAACAGCCTCTGGCTGCAGACCCTTCCCCAAGCCCGCATCAGAGCAGGAGGTGCGGACATTAGTGATCACGCCCCTCTCGTCATGCAGGTCCTGGATAAAAAACACAAACCCAGACCCTTCCGATTTGTCAATTTCTGGACAAGCTGGAAAGGGTTTGAGGACCTCCTCAACACTTCTTGGAACAAACCCGATTGAAGGCAATCCTATGTTTGTTTTTGCTAGGAAGCTCATGCAACTGAAGCACATGATTAAAGTTTGGTCGAGGGAACAGGTTAATATTCCAAAGCTTCTAAAGGAAACGAAGAACAAACTCATCTTTGTCAAGGACAACCTAATGACTGACCCGCTCAACGTTTCTCTGATAGCCAAGGAGGAAGAACTAAACAAGATGCTCAAAGACCTCAAAGCAGCTGAAGAAAGCTTCACGTGGCAGCGTAGTAGGCAAAAGTGGATTGTTGATGGTGATAAGAACACCAAATTATACCACAATGCCATCTGCAAACGAGAAGCCCTGAACTGCATTTTTGAGCTCATTAGCGAGGAGGGTACTGTCATCAACGATCAAGAAACGCTTGCTGCTCAAGCTAACGACTTCTACAAAAAACTATACAACAAATCTAGTACTGAATATCATAATCCTGTTGACGAGCACCTAACCTAGAGGTACAAACTCACTTCTACTCACAATAATATCTTATGTAGACAGGTTACTGAAGATGAAATTAAAAGCGCCCTAAGGAGCATAGGAGTGCACAAGTCCCCTGGCCCGGACGGCTTCAACTCTCATTTCTATCATTTTGCTTGGGACACCATCAAGCAGGACCTGTGCCGAAGCATCACATGGTTCATGGAAGGTGGCTGTATGCTGCGTCAAATCAACCATTCCTTCCTGGTGCTCATTTCGAAGAAGAAGACGACGACCTCTCTATCTGACTTCAGACCGATCGCCTGTTGTAATGTCCAATACAAGATCATAGCTAAAATCCTAGCTGAAAGACTGAAGCTTGTTCTACCCCACATCATCTCTGACAACCAAGGTGCTTTCATCGAGGGGAGAAGTATCTCAGATTGTGCTTTGCTTGCTAGCGAATTCCTTCTTGAGTTCAATGTGAAAAGAGGTTATAAAAAACTCTGTATGAAGCTCGACGTCTCAAAGGCCTTTGACAGTGTACTTCGGCCTAAGTTATGGTGGATCATGGAAAACATGGGCTTCTCTCCTAAATGGATCTCTCTTATGAAGCAGTGTGTCTGTACTTCCAGTTTTTCTGTACTGGTAAACGGCACACCGGATGGGATTTTTCAAGGCTCAAACGGATTGAGGCAAGGGGACCCTCTTTCCCCCTTGCTCTTCACGATTATTATGGAATATTTCTCCAGACTCATGCACAAAGCTGAAGAGATGAAGAACATAGCCAGCTACTCCATTCATGGCACTAAAGCTTTTAGCCACCTCATCTTCGCGGACGATGTCCTAGTCTTCTTGGAAGCTAAGCCTAAATACATCAGCAACCTTAGACTTCTTCTGAAACATTTTGGTAATCAAACTGGTCTTCATATCAACAAGGATAAAACGCAGCAGTTCACTTCTTCAAACTGCACTCAACTCAATGCCTCTATTACGGAGATCTCAGGTATTACAATCAGTCCCCTTCCAACCAAGTATCTTGACTTCCCCTTAGCTGGTGGCAAGCTGCAAGTTAAAGATTTCACTGGTTGTACTGATAGACTGGAGGAAATGATAGCCAAATGGCCTATCACAAAAACCTCTATGGCTGGCCGAGCTACCTTGATTTCTTCTGCAGTAGAAGGTCTTCTGCAATTCTGGGCGATGCAAGGGGAGGTGCCTACAGCTGTCTTAGACCGGATTGAGATGACACTGTCAAATTTTCTTTGGGTAGGAAAGACTCATCCAATGAAATACTCGAGACTCGCCTTCCCCAAAGAAGAAGGGGGACTCGGCCTCAAGCTTCCCAGCACCATTGCAGATTGGGGCACAACCAGAAGGATCATCAATTTCCTTGCCAAGAAGTCTGTTTGGAGCAAATGGATGTGGAAAAGTTATCCAAATGGTCTTGATTATGAGCCCAACACTAGAGAAGGCTACTCTAGAATCATAAACAGAATGACAACTATCTGGAAGAGCATCAAGCATGCTTTCTCGCCACACAGGGATGGCCACTACACTCTCAAGGACTCTATCAACATATGGGACTTGGTTAGACCTCATTCCATGGATTACAATGGTACTAGATTCCTTTGGACGAGGTATGAAGTTCCAAAATGGTCCTTCTGCCTTTATAGAGCTGCCAATAACTCTCTACCCACGTTAGATAAAGTCCATGAATGGTATCTGGATTCACCAACTATTTGTTATCTCTGTGAGGAACAAGATGAAACTAAGTGTCACCTCTTTCAGAATTGCACCTTCACTTTAAGCATCTGGAGGAAGGTGTGCGAGGAGCTTCACTTCAAACCCTGCAACCTGGCTGATACAAAAGATATGATCTCAAGATTAGGGAGGAACTCTGGTACCCAAAAGAAGAAAATTCTCCTTCTTCTTGCTGCCACATACTACCACACTTGGAAGGAAAGAAATCAAAGAAGACATAGTGATAGAAAAAGAGATATACAAAGCATTGTAAAGAAAATTTGTAAAGCTGTCTTAGGTAGACTACATTGTTAGGTAGTCTCTTCCCTTTTTGAGTGAGTAATGTAGTGTGTGGACTGCATTGTATTGTGACTCTCTTTTCATTTTGACAAGAGAGAAATTTCGGAATAAAATTACCAAATTCTGATACATACATACATACATACATACATACATACATACATACATACATACATACATACATACATACATACATACATACATACATACATACATACATACACATACACAATGCGACAACCCTAGGGTTGGTGCTCTGGAGACGAGCGACGCAACCAGGGCGATCAAAAGGTTGAAGGCGGGGACCTTCCCCTCCTCGACTTCTCATGGAACCTCCCCCCAAGAAGGCCTGGTCACAGGTCCTTGGCGGCGCGGAATCCTACAAACAACATGACTATGCTGGAGCGGAGATCGTTGATGGGAAGCGTTTTGTTACCATTGATGAAGATACGTATGTAAGGATGGAAAAGAACTGGGCACATGCCGCGATGGTGTACGTCATGGGTAAGAGGCCATACTATTATCATCTATTGGCCTGGATCAAGAGGATTTGGAAACCAAAAGGAGGTTTTGATCTCTACTCTAAACCAAATAAGTTTTTCCTGCTACACTTCAACAATAGAAAGACAAACAGACTGCCATTAACATGGGGCCGCGTTGGTTTGACAAGCAACTGGTGGTCGTCAAAGACTTCAAGGTTGGAGATGATCTGAAGGACCAGTTCAGCACTTTCCAGGTTTGGATTACCATGCCTAGTCTGGGTCAGAACTGGTCAGAGAAAGTAGTCGGTATTGTTGCCAGCGGTGTGGGGAAACTTCTTCGGATAGATCTCAGATCGCTCTCTCAAGAGTCTCTTGGTGAAGCTCGGGCTCTTGTCGAGATTGAGGCAGAAGAGGAACCACCCAAGAAGATCTGGGTTAACATGCCCAAAAGGGAGGCTATGCCGGTGGATATCAATTATGAACACATACCGGACAGATGCAGTGATTGCAAAAGCTTCGGTCATGGAGATAAAGATTGCCCACTCAAACCTAGAGTTGAGGAACCGATAAAGGAGAAGACTCAGGAACATGTCTGGAAGAAGGTCGAGAGAAGGAAGAATAAATCTAAGGAGACGACTTCTGAAGAGGAACCCGTCAAGGAGAAGGGTGCGAGTTCTGCTGAGAAAGAAACCGAGAAGGTTGTCAATGTTGATGATGAAGAAGAGGTCCCAGAGACTACTGTTGAGGTTCCTGATAACCAGGAGAAAAACCCTAATAAGGAGGTGCCGACTCCAACTGAGAAACCTGTCAGAACGGAGGAGGTGATGGAGAGTGCAAGTACAACGTCTCCTGATAAGCACCCAACTAGTCAAGGAAGACAAACTCAGAAAGGGAAGGGAAATCGAAGAACAAGGATGCACGAAGTGCAGAAGCTGGAGGAAATGAGTCACGAAAGACTTGATCTTCTGGGCAAGTCAATTAATGACTTTCTTCATGGAGAACGTCCGTGGTTCGGGGAAGCCACAGAAGAAGAAGGACGTAAGAGCAGCAATTAGGAAGGTACAAGCATCAATAGCGATTCTGGTTGAGACAAAAATTAAACAATCTATGAAGGAATCTATGAAGAAGCTATTCCCAAATAGCTGGAAATTCTACTGTAATCATCAATATGATGATAACGGCAGAATTGTGTTAGGCTGGGATTCAAGATCCTGGGATCTTACTGTTATTGATGAAGATGATCAACAAATCACTGTGAAAGCTTGCAATAAAGGAGGTCTCTGCATCGTGTTACAACAATCTATGCGAGAAATCTTATGCACCAACACACTGATCTCTGGAGTAAACTTACGGATATTTCCAACCAAATCCATGAACCTTGGATTGCGATTGGAGATTTTAATAATATCCATAAACGAGAAGAAAAGGCAGGGGGAAGGGATGTTCCTACTCAAGTACTGAGCACCTTCAACTGTGCCATTGACAATGCTGGTCTCATTGAATTACCTCTGGTTGGTGGTGAAGTTTTCACTTGGAGCAACAAACTGGCTAAGTCCAAGCGTATCTCCTACAAACTAGACAGAGCTCTGGTAAATGAAGATTGGTTGACAAAGTTCCCTGGTTCAAAGGCTAAACTTTTAACATCCAAGTTCTCTGATCATTCTGCAATCAATGTAGGCCTTAGAGAGATTCGAAGGAAGTCTAGACCCTTTCGTTTCTTAAACTACTAGCAAAACTGGACTGGTTTCAATGAGCTTATCCAGGAAGTATGGAGCAAGAAGGTGGATGACAACCCACTTTTCAGCTTCAACCAAAAATTAAAGAATCTGAAGAAGGAGCTTAAAATATGGGCACAGAAACATGTTAATATGCAAAATCTGCTCCAAAAAGAACATTATGAAATGGATGATATCGCCACTGCTTTGAGGAAGACTCCGCTGGATGAACAACTGATTGAAGCATAGAAGTGTACATATGATCGTATCAAAACTCTCGAGAAGGCTGAGGAATTATACTTCTGGCAGCGTAGTAGAATGGACTTGATTTCCAATGGGGACCGGAACACCCGTCTCTACCAGTCAACTGTTAAGAGGAGGGATGCACTTCACACAATTGCTGAAATATACAGTAGTGATGGAGTCTTTCTTACAGATGAGGAAGCTATTGCAAAAGAAACCACCAATTTCTTTGAACAACTCTATAACCAAGAACAAAGCTCTGGATATTTCGACAATGCTGGGTGGTCTAAGCTGGTCACTGATGAAGATAATGAAATACTCTGCAAGATTCTGGATATTGATGAAGTTAAACAGGCTGTCTGGTCCATTGGCGCATCCAAAAGTCCTGGACCAAATGGTTTCAATGCCTTTTTCTATCGTGAGAATTGAACAATTATCAAAGACGATCTTTTGCAAGATGTGCAATGGTTCTATAATGGCGGAAACATGGTCAGGCAGATTAACCATGTGTTTCTTGCTTTAATTCCGAAGAAAGAAATCATCTCATCTCCTGCGGATTTCAGGCCTATAGCCTGTTGCTCTATGCTTTACAAGATAATCACGAAGATTATTACAATCCGTCTGTCTTCTATCATGCCTAAGATAATTTCCCCTAACAAAGGATGTTTTATCAAAGGAAGAAGCATCCATGATTGTGCTCTATTGGCGGATGAGTTTACCCTTAACTATAATGTAGCGAGAAGTTCTCCTTCTGCATGTGCTAAATTAGATATTACAAAAGCTTATGACTCCATTCGATGGTCCTATCTTTGGAAATACTTGGAGGCGCTAGGGTTTAGTACAGAGTGGATACAATTGGTACAACAATGTGTGTCGACTCAGTCTTTCTCAGTGCTTATCAATGGTGCTTCTGAAGGGTTCTTTAAAAATGCAAATGGATTATGGCAGGGAGACCCACTGTCTCCTCTGCTGTTTACCATTGCCATGGAAGGACTCACGAAGAAAATTGACAATGCTGTCAGCTTGAAGAAGATTCGTACATACACAATTAGGAATACTCCTGTGATGTCTCATCTTCTTTTCACGGACGATGTCCTGATCTTTTGTGAAGCTAGGAACAGAAGTCTTGTGAATCTGAAAGCTATTCTTGAGGATTTCGGTAATGAATCAGGCATGAAACTTAACACCATGAAATCAAGTATCTTCTTCTCTAAATCTGTAGCCGGGAAGCAAGAACTTGCTGATCTTTTGGGCGTTCAACTGGGCTCACTCCCCACCTCTTACTTGGGGTTCCCATTAACAGGTGGTAATCTCAGACGACGTCACTCTAACCCGTGCCTTGACAGACTCAAGGATATGATCACGAAATGGCCTGGAACCATGCTTTCTTTTTCGGGCAGACTTGTTTTGATTAAAAGTTGCGCCATGGGGCTTATCCAATATTGGATGGCACAAGGGGAGGTTACCAAATCTACAATGCGTAGAATGGAGATCTTGATGGGCGACTTCCTTTGGGGTTTGTCCATCCATCCGACCTCATGGGAGAGGATTGCATTTCCTGAAGATGAGGGAGGCCTTGGCTTGAAGAAGCTGGAAAACCTAGCTGACTTCCATATGATGAAAAGAACAAAGATCCTCTTGCAAGGTGAATCAGTCTGGGCCAAGTGGATGATCAAAAGATATGGTTTGAACGACTTCAGTCAACCAAATCATAGATGGGGTTTCTCTACCCATTGGCGGAGAATCACTGAACGTTGGCCTTTGTTTCTGAATACATCAAATGACAACATGTGGGACATATGTAGACATAAACAAGAGAAGGATAAGGCAGCTAAAAATCTTTGGAATTGTAAATACAATCCGAGATGGAGCTTTACTGCTTACAGAACACACAAGAATCTGCTTCCTACAATGGAAAAGGTTCTGAAATGGAATCCTAATGCGGATGGCAAGTGTTGTCTTTGTAATTCAGACTTGGAAACTGCTGATCATCTTACATCAGGTTGTAAATGGTGATGATACCTCTGGGGCAGAGCTGCATTGAAGTGTGGAATCAAATCCTCAAGTATGCAAGAATGCCTTCTGAACCTGCACAACATTAGTAATGAAGACAAGGTGATCATCCTTTGGGATGTTACTCTTCGTATCCATGTTATCTGGATTGAAAGAAATTCTAGGAAACATGGAGGAAAACCTAGAGATGAGCTAGAGGTGTTCAGTAGGATTGAGAAAGAACTTCAGATGCATTATAAAACGTATAAGTTGAATAATGTATCTTAGTTCTTGATTCAAAATTGGTGTTTTTGTAAGTACTAAAAGTACTAGTTTTCATAACTTTTGTTAGGGTCTAATCTAGACCTTTTCTTTTGTAACCTACACGTATGGGTGTAGCTTGTAATTTTGTCCCTCTTTGAGGGTCGGGAATATATTTACCAAAG
Organism: Alisma plantago-aquatica; assembly: GCA_963693085.1. Taxonomy (NCBI): domain Eukaryota; kingdom Viridiplantae; phylum Streptophyta; class Magnoliopsida; order Alismatales; family Alismataceae; genus Alisma; species Alisma plantago-aquatica. The sequence goes on from OY856410.1 coordinate 314,307,550, forward strand.
ATTTCCGATACATACATACATATAGCCAGTAAGGGAGTAGCTTGGTTGGCAAATCCCACTGGTCCCCAATGAAGGGACCCGTGTTCAAAACCACACGGAGAAGCATCTCTTGATTTATCACCCTCCCGGGCGTCCGACCTCTGCCACGGGTCATGGGAGAGGGGGAGAGAAATCTTTCTTTCTTAATCCCATAAATACACACACACGCATGCACACACACACACACACACACACACATATATATATATATATATATATATATATATATATATATTTCAAGTATCCAAACATTAATGAAATATCCATTATACATGTGTTGAAACAATTGATCATCCCTCCAAGTGAGATTGATGTGGAAACTTATAATAATAAGGAACCCTCCTTCCAACTAAGGTTGATATGGAAACTTATGGCAAAAAGTTATCCTCTCTCCAAGTTAGGTTGATGTGGAAACTTATGATACAAAGGCACCCCCCTCCAAGTGAGGTTTATGTGGAAGTCTTACAGCAAGAAGTGACCCTCCCACCATGTGAGGTTGATGTGGAAACTTACTAATACGAATGAGAAATGTATAATGAAAATGTGTTAAAAAATACATATTGTCACATAAAGAAGTTTTGGGATCATTTTATTAATTTTATTCATATACGTCTACCAACAAATGTGATTTTCCACTAAACTCAAATCTTTATGTGTTCTTTTATGGAATACCATTGCATTTGCAATGATGATGTATTGATTTTGTGATTTTAGGTTTAGATATGCCTCAAATGCAAGGATGGTGACATGAATGTTGTCGGTATTTGTCAAATGGAAGCTATTCTAGATGTTGTATATGGTGATTTACATGCTCAATTTCAAGTTATCTTCAATACATAGTCCTTAGAAATAAAATCATGTAATTGTTATACATGTGTGTGCATTGAATATTGTTATATTTGTGTGATTGCTTGATTTGGATGCGATATTAGTCTTCCATTGTGTGCATTACTGATGCCCTAGGTAGTGTTCTTGGGTTCCTATGCTGGAATTTGGGGATGTACTTTTCACTAATCGAGTAACTTGTGTGATAATGATTGACTGGCATGATTTGTAATTTTATTAATATGTTTAAAATTATGTGAAATCAAAAGTATCATGGTATGTTGGATTTATTAATCATTATACAAGAGTGTCTTATTAGATTCATGCATCACTCAATATGTGTGTCATAGACTCAATAGGTCTGAAACGCTTCCTCTAAATACTATGCAACCTTGAATGACATACAACTAGATTTATGTAACTGATGGGACACTCATTGCTCATGTCTTCATATGTTCTTATTTGAACATGTTTAGGAATTCTGATTTTATGCATAATTGTTAGGTCAATGATTATCATGTATATGGAAACATAATATTATTATTGGATCTATATCTAAAAGTGATTGATTTTGAAACTTGGGAAAACCAAATATGAAGTGTCAATAATTTTCCTCTCAAGATAGTGTGTGAGGTATGGTTGGTGATACACCCAAGATAGGGAGTGAAGTCTTGAGACTAATTGATAGGGACTTTTAGGTAATTGTTGTTGTCATTTTCTTGCATTTAACATTTTTTTTGTTAGATGATGACTGGACTCATGATTATATTAAACCATTCCAAATTGTTGGGACTTTTTCTTACCTTGTTACTCATTAGGGTTCTAGATTATGCTTACCTTTGTAAGACTTGAGGCTTCACTTATCACAGTGACAGTTGAAGTCCATTCTTACTACAATAAGGATTGAATATAGATGAAAACTTCAATATGTCTTGAGTTGATGTGCTTACCTATGTAAGGTTGGACAACAAAAAGTGTCTGATGTTGAATTTGACAAAAAAATAGGGTGATTGGATTAGTATTCTATATATATTATAAATATTTAATGACTCTCTTGAGGTCTTTGAAAGAAGAGGTTTTGTGAGGGATATGAGGAAAATTTTCTCCCTCTTTTCTAGAACATTTTGGAATGAGATACTCATTCCCAATATCCATATATCACTAAACTTAGTAAGGCTTGAAGTTGTTATCACTTTTATAAGACTTCAAAATGTTCCTTAGCTTTCTAAGATATGTCTTGTGCTCGTGAAGGTGAGATTCGAGGTTGTGCATCAAGATTTCAATTAACACTTACCTTGTTAGGTTGTGAGCCATTCAAAAGAATTATGACTGTCTGAATATGACTTATCTCATTTGAGGATATAAATCAACTTTAACGTCCTTTCAATGTTTTTGAAAATGCATGCCTTTCAATATAATTTTGTTTATGTATATGTGCTTCATTCAGGTCTTAGAGGACCAGTACAATTTTTAGGGATTAGAATATTATATATACCTTCTTTAATTCCTGATAGGGATGTGCAATATTGTTAAACATACCCCATTGTGTGTAAGATGACCCGTCATTGAAGAGGACACGAAGGGTCAAGAAACATTTCTTGATGTTGATATAGTACTATGATTGATCAAGAAATGACTCAATCTTCACAAATAGATTTCAAATAGATAAGAATTACTATTTTAGTATTAATCTGAATTCTGTATAGAGTTGTAGAAGACCACTATGTGTGATGTTTACTCATGGATGAAGGTAATGGTCTTAATATTTTGACAATATTTTTGTTATGATTATATCATCTAGCTACTATGGATTAGACTAGAGTCGTTTAAGTTATTTTCAATACCACATCATACAATCTTAGTTCAAAAAATAAGGTCTCAAAACCCCTATTAATACAAAATCTATTTTTTCCTCATCCTTTTTACCAAATTTTGTTATTTGGGTTACTTAGTTGGATAGCAAAATATGTTGTGTTATCAGTGGTAACAAGAAAATGTGATGTCATGTTTTGTTGCACATGGTGAGGTGAATTTGGATGACCACACTATACAATATGATTATCCTCTTCCCAGTTGAAGAATGATGTAGTCAATATTCTCAACATTTTTAATCATTTTCATGACCACTTTAACCATTCAAAGGTATATAGTCCTTTCAAAAAATTCCCATTTGAATCTTTGATCCAAGGAGAGAGACGTGATTTTGTGCCCCACTAGCTCTTGGCAGTATGCTAGTAATACATATGGGACCACTTTTGGTTATAGTAAAGATAGTGACTACATTTTCTTTTCAGTGGGCAATCCAGGACTTGAACATATATCATTTGTCCAATTTCAGTTGGATCACAAGATATTGGTGCTCAAGAAAATAGGATGTGGGATTGTGAGGCTCATTGATCATTGATAATAAATCTTTGTAGTTGCACATTAATGTTACATGCTCTAAAAATTCGTCATAAGTACATATTTCATTTGTTTATATTTTGGTTGGATCTTGGGAAATTGGTGCTCATGACCCTGGGATCAAGGGATTTGAACTTTGATGGTGTACAATCCTCAAAATTTTGTTAATTTTAGATCCAATTCAGTAGTATGATGTGTGAATCAAAGTTTAGTAATAATCAAAATAGTATGACCTTGATTAATGAATCTAAGGCGTAGACTTAGATTTAGTCTTCAATTTTAGTAAAATAAACAAAATATGATCAAAGGTATTAATAATATACTTCAGTTAAGATACTATGGCATATCAAGACCTAATTTCATATTTAAGAATGTAATAAATATTATAGACCCTTTGTAAGACCAAGGTATGAGACATGGGTCCTGGAACCCAATGCAATCCCAATTGGACTAACTAGGTTTATGAGTCCTTGGGAAACAAAATCGAGAATCTAGTATCCCATGCTCATAATACATACCTGACCGGCCTAAATCACGCGTCTGAAAAGAGCGGATTAAAGTAGTCAGACTTTTAAAGAAATAACCCGACTCTCAGGCCCCCGCAACGATAACGGGGTACGATGTAACGATTGGGGTCAAACACAGGGATGAGGTTAGTAATGCTAAGAATGTGGAATCAACACTCTATACTCCAGTATAAAAGAGGATTAAAGGGTGTTCCCCAAGGAATGGCAACTTGAAAAACAAGAACAATAAAACCAAAGAAGTAAAAGAAAATGAACTGTAACGAGAATATGGGAAAACTCGGATCGGGGTTCACCTAACCAAAACGTCCCTCCAACAAGCATACTATCTCTCTCTCTTGCATACTCATACCAAAATTACAAGAAACCATAAAAATTCCTATTCCACTCTCTCTCTCTCGAGATGAGGGTAGGACTAGGCTTGAAAGAAGCCTCTCTCTTGAGATGACAACTCAAAAACCTCACAGCAAAACATATGGTTTAAAGCATTTAGCAATCTGACACTCTCGTGCATTCATGCTACTCCATGTCACGAGATAAAAGTGATATTACTCTCTATAGATATCGACAATCAAACATCACAAGATGATAGCTAAACATACAAGTGAAGCGTTAAAGCAAGTGCATGGGGATAATTTTTATATGAGTATGTATATTCAGACAAGATAGGATAGATATGCCGCAACAAGGAAACATCGTAAAGAAAAATAAACCAAAAGACTATCTCCAACTGGAGTTACAAGAAAGATGATGTTTTTTTGGGTTTTAGCAGTTTTTAGGAGTTTTGCACGACAACTTATGAGGAGTTAAAACTATTGTTAAGGCAAGGCATGAAGGAAGAAAACTTAAGAATAGCAAGCGGCAACAAAAAACGTCCAACACCCTCTTCTCTCAAGGAGGGTACCTCCAACTAAATGCCAACACTCTCTCTCAAGGGTAATGAACATAGGTTGGAGTGGGAAGGCAAACCGAAGCAACCCCGACCCTGGGTACTCTCGTACTCCCGAATCAGACCAAGTGCTAGAGTTATAACATCCTTCTCTCGAAGGAGTTGAAACGGGAAACACGATTCGATAGCTAGTCAAAACATGATCCAAACATACAATCCAGAGATCAGATGCTATATAAGAAACCATCCAACAAAAGAGAACCAAACACAGAACAACATGTATTATATTCCACATATTCTATAAGCATAGATATTGTCTAAAAAGGGTTCAGTTACAATGCATAATAAATGAAAGTAAATGCTAAAAGGGAAGATAGGTATCAGCCTCCTTGATGTGGGAGGTTTATATACAACAGCGGGTCCCTAAGGCACCACTAACCCGATACTGGGCGGGAGCTCTGCCCGATATGCCCGTGTCGGTCAGCCACCGTGTCGGGCGACATACCGTGTTGGTCTGGCGTATCGGTCATGGCTCTCTACCCGATACAGTTGTGTAGGGCAGCCACCCTGTCGGGCGACACACCCTAACGATTGGTCCGTATCGGGTTTGGTATCGTGTCGGGTTAGAGATGACTTAGGTTCTCGGGTCCCTCGTATCGGGTGTAGGGGCGAGCCATCTCGGGTTGAAGCCCATCTAGGAACCCAGCACACTGGGTGGCCTTCTTGGTCGTATCGGGCTGCTACAGCTACCGGAATGGGTTCTAAGTGAACCACTCCCATCCCTGTCGGGTTGGGGGTGAACTCACCTAGTGTCTCCCGACACACCTTGGGACCCGACACACTAGCTCCAGATGCTTTCCAAAGTTAGCTTTCGTGAGGTTCCGACCCGTCCCATCAAAGTCATGTAGCTGCTATTTATAGGCAGCAACTGGTAGAGGTTGCGGTTCTTGTGGGGCCACGTGTCCTTTATCGACTCCATTTACGTGGCCTCTGGGATGATCGACACATGCATGTCGCCCGACACAGCATGCCTTCGCGTGTTGGGTTACGAGTGTATCAAGCGACCTTGGCGGGCAGCCACCTCTGATGAGTGACTCCTATCGCGCGACACACCCATGTCGGGATAACCAGTCGTGGAGGGTAAATCTCTTTGTCAGGTAGGTAGCGTACCGCCTGTCGAGGGCCTCCTCGTGCGATACGACCGTGTCGAGTTGCTGCCATATCGCACAGAGATCGTGACAGGTACGTGTGCGTGTCGGGTGACCAGTAGAAGGGCCGATGCGGGTGCGCGTTGTAGATGGGCCGGGACGGGTCTTTTGCAGACTTTAGGTGGAAAGACAGGGAAAATCTGTACAAAAGATGGGAACAGAGTCAGGGGCGTAGTGCAAGTTATTTTTGTGCAATAACAAGACAAAATTGAGAGGAAAAATAGTTTAGAGGGCAGTTTTGACAATTAAATGTAGGATATAAATGTCCATAAAATGGGTGTTATCAACTCCCCCAAACTTAGCATTTTGATTGTCCTCAATCAATCGTACTTATCTTAACACTTTATTTAGAATACCCTTCATACCAGGCATAGTCCTTAGGCAAGGGGTTTACACAAGTTCTGAGATGTCTTAAGGAAAATTACATCTGTCCACGAGCAACAGGCTTTATTTTTCCCTACCTTATTTTAAGCAAAAATTCTCTCTTCAGCTTCGGCGAGACTTAAGTGCATGATTTCAAAATTAGCTTTCACATTAAACAGCTTGGGAGTAAGGAGTTGGGTTTTTGGGTTGGCTTAAGGCTTTTTTGGGTTTTTTTTCTTGTTTTCCATTGGTCCATTCAGGTACGGGTCCGTTAACGGGCAAGTGGTCCCTACAGTCTAAGCTAGTTGGCTTTAGAGAAGTGATTTCACATCCTACGTACCACTGCCCCAGATCTACCATGCCTAAAGATGGGTACTTTTGGAGAGACAAGTGTGTTTTTCATTTTTTTTCTAACACAACTCTCATGCTTTTATTCACTCTCATAAGGCTTTTCTCTCTTTTTGGGATTTTGGGAAAGGATGATTTGCTGTTTAGGTAGCTTTTTCCTTTGCATTCACATCTCTTAGCTGTTATAAGATTATTTTTCAAAATTGGCATAGAAAGGTTGTAGCCTTTTTCGTTTGAGATTGCATTTTTGAAAAGAAAATAATAGAAATATGCACCACCTTAGACACAAAGAGTATAGTCCGGAAGAAGTTGTATCTGATATTTACTATAGAGTGTCTTTATACAATTGTAGAGAGGCAAGGAGTTGTATATTCACTATTTTGTATTAAGCATGTGTATATATATGTACACATGGTATGTTTAAGGAAAAGAAGAAAGGCAAAAGGGGAGAATCTTTAGTACCTCCCTCACTGATATATAGTACCCCCAAACTTACCCCACACTCTGTCCCAGAGTTGTGAGATAGATAAGGTAGGGTAGTGATAAGTCAGTGAGGGTTTAGCTGGTGAGTGCGCCTTCGTTAGATATAAGCTCCCACACATATTCTCCATGTTTGCTGTGGTAGTTGATGTGGTGGAGCTTGTCAGGTGTTTGTTGTAGCATCACTGAGCTAGCAATCCATTCCAGCACGTAGATGCCGCAGTCATTTGATTATGGAATTTGCTGTGGACTGTTGTGGCAGAATTGAAGCTCGTGCCATTTATTTTTTGTTGTCTCTAGGAACAGTTGGATCAACGTTGTCATCTCGATGTAGTATTTTCTTGCTAAGTGTTCGAGGGGTGTCAACGCGGTTGATGTACACTGCACCAGATGATCTTTTTTGCTGTCAGAGCTGTTGTAGAAGATTTTCGCTCGTTGGCGAGTGTACACTGTCCGGATCGTCCAGTGATTGTAGTGCAACACTGGAAAGAAGATGATACGCGACATGCTGCTTTGTATCTCTGCTAGAAACTTTTGCTTCACTCCTTTTTCATTAGCTAGGCAGATATCATTGAACACCATTGGATGGGCGATGTAAACGTGCTCAAACTTCTTATGTAAAACATGGATGTAGGCTGCTGCTACTGACAACGCTAAACATCCTCCTGCCTTTACTAGGTCCCGAAGGTCATCAACTAGGACTATGACGTCTTTTGCCTCATATATGACGTCTGTGGGTGTAGAATCAGCTAGCTTCATGAGAATTTCCTTGACCTATTCCTGGGTTAGTGTATGCATAACGGTCAAAGTTGTTGATCATTTCTTCTGACACATCAGGAAAAGCGGGGTCTTCATTCGAGAATACTTCTCACAGAAAATCCATCTGCTTGCCATCCCTGTATACTTCTGCAGCCATCTCGACCTCTTCTCCTGGAACATTGCTAGTCGAAGAAGATTCGTCTTCTTGATCACTTTCCAACAACTTCTCTGGGACGCCTGCGTCTTGGAAATAACATCTGTCCTTGATCAGCAGCAGCGCGTAGGTGCTCCTTAGATGATAGAAGTTCTGGCCTTGGAGTTGCCTTATGTATCCAAAGATGTGAAGCATCTGCATGGTGCGAAAGACTATGAAGGCAGTGTTTCCGCTTCCCACTTCTTCTTGAACGGGGAAGTCTCTAAGAGTGAAGAAGTTCCAAATGTTGCAGTGATGCTGGACTCCTCGTTTGATTGTGCGAAGTAGACGTAGTGGGAGAATCCTAAGGTTCTTATCTTCGGGGTGCACAAACGTGTGTCCTGAGCGTGGGACCTCCTTGTTGCAGGAGCTGAGGAGCTGGACATCATGGCTTTGAAGATCTGCCACATATAGGAACTTGTTTCCTTAGTGCTTGTAGGGGGCCAAAAAGATGTTTGCGTTGTGTTCTTCAATGTGTTGGAGCATGTTGGCCACCTGGATAGCGTCGAATGCCCCTCTCATCAGTCTTCTTGCCAAGGCCGGGGTGGCAGTGTAGATGGGCTGCCGGCCTATCCTGGTGCCTAAGTTCTCTATCATTGCACCTTCCAGGACCTGGAAGAGGATCTTCCTGATGAAGACTGGTGAGTGGAACATGCTCCTCAGTGCTTCCTGTCGTACGGAGAAATAATCGTCACTCTAGACGACGTCCTCTTCATCTGCCTGCGACCTCAGGACCTTGTTCAGGAGCTTTTGGTCTCTGATTGTCAGGTACCTGATGGCTCTTCGGTTGACGTCCACCATCTCAAAGGAGGGGATCTCCGACGGCACCGAAAATGTGTCTGCTATCGAGCTCCTTCCTCTAGGGGGGTGTTTGGTGTTGGCATGGTAGATGTCCTCCCCTTCTCCCTCTGATTCGTTAGTAGAGTCCCCCTCTATGCCGATTGATATATCAACATCGTCAGCATCATCTAGGGAGGGCGAGGGAGATTCCACGTCGACGCCGCAGGCAGTCTCCTGTCCTGCTGGAGTCTCGTCGGTGGTCTTGTTCATCGTTTCTCCCTCAGGCATTGTGGAGGGCCCACTGGAGGAGGGAGAAGATGATGTTCCTGAAGAGGACACTGATGAAGATGGCTGAGAGCCGGAGTCGGGAGGCGATGGAGACCTCCTTGGCTGTTGTGAGTGGGGGTGGTCGTCCCTTCAGTTCAGCCTCTCCTCAATGGCATCGAGCTGTTGGAGCACTAGCTGCATCATGTTGTTCAATGCCTCTAGTTGGCCAGGAAGGCCAACTAGAGTTAGCAGCTGTCGCTCCTGCTCGTTCAACCTCCTCTGAAAAGCACTGAACTTGCGAGTTAGGGAAGTAAAAGTAATAGAGTGTTTGCTTGTTACCTCCCGTAAGTGGTCAAATTCTTGACTGAGGACTTGTCCCAACGATGGGGGGGGGAGCCACAGCTGTCCTGCCTCTTATCCTCAAGACGTCCCTCGCGCTGGAAGTTCGGCCTGAAAAGTGTGCATCTCCAAGCGGGTCCAAATTCATCTAAATTGTCCGCGAGGGCATTGCTTTAGGGCAGGGCGTTGGCGCCTTCATGGCTACTTCTACCTCGTCTGCTTATAGTGGTGGAGAGGGGCGTGGGAAAGTGGTTGTTGTTCCACCATCTGATTATCATCAACCTCCTCCGCAGTAACCACATGTGACGTTGGTGGTGGCGTCAGTGTGGGCTGCACAACCCTGAGTTCCACCTCGAGGAGCTCAACAAACGCATAATTACTTGCGTCTGGATGTACCATAACTTCTGCCATTGAAGGCGTAGTAGAAGCTTCAGGAGCTGCGGCCGCCTCTTCCGTGGAAGCTTCCTCTGGGGCTATTGTCGTTGTATCAAGCCCGGTTGTGTCAACAACCTCCACGATCACATTACTTCTTCTACAGCTGTGACGATCATCGTTGTGGTAGCCACAGCTGGGATAGGAGCAGCAACATCAGCTTTATCAGTGGCTGCCACCAGTTGTGTGGGGGCGGTGGGTGGCTCGGCCCTTGCGGTTGCTGCTACTTGTTGGAAGGTTATGTTGGCAGTGCAAGCAGCCTCGTCCATCTGATTGGGCAGAGCTTTGACCTCCGCTGGCATGAACACCAGCTTCTCTGCATCGTAGTTGGTGCAGAGCGGGAGGGGCAGCAGAGTGGAAGTTCTTGCAAATTTGTAGAAGTAGCGGCGGCCCTCCTTCTTGATTATGTTGGCTCATTGCAAGAACTTCAGATCAATCCTGTCGTCGCCTTGAATTTTTGACAGGCTGCACAACTCCATTGGGTATCCCAACCCTGTCACGATCAGATTGACGATGCCGCCCATACATTACTCCTTGGTGGCATCTTTTATCGGGCGGAGCCGAATCAGCAGGAAGCGCCCCACGTTGATCACCTTGTCCTCCATCACGTACCACATGAGATGGAGTTTTTCAATGTAGAGGTTGCTTGTTTTATATTTGCTGAACAGGAGGCATGCCACTATCTTGTGGATGATCCTACAAAAACAAGAGTGGATAGATGCCACCTTGCTCCCTGGCTTGTATGATGATTCTCCGGTCAGCTTCCTCCAGAGGTCGACTGGGTTGAAACTGTCACCTTCGCCAATCCTGGCACCATTGTTCATCATCTCTTTCTCAGCTTCAGTGGAGGAGAAGATTTTGTTGAGAAGCTTCTCAATAATGTCGTGCGCAGTGTTGTATAGCTGGCCCTACAGCCTATCTGCTCCGTCGAATCTTTCGAATTCGTCCGGCTTGTTCTGCACCCGGAGAAGTGAGGACATGAACTCCTTGGTGAGTTCAGTGTACGGCCCGGAGAAGCTGAAGCATATGTTTTTCAGCCCAACGGCTCCTAAGGTGTTATCGAGCCTACTGAAGATTTCGAGTTGCTGGAAAGAAGGCTGGTGGAAGAACCGGGTTGGCCGGTAGATCTTGTCTGCCAGCTCGGTGTATCGTTGTTGATGCTCTGGATCCCAGGGCACGAACCGGCATGGGGAGTGGTCTAGGGGTTCTATCGCTGTTGCTGGGGCTACCACGGCTTCTCTCCTAGGCTGCTTCTCGGCCTCAGTTGGCCCTGTTGTATCGAGGTTCAGGCGCTTCTTCCCGTCTATGGTGGCTTCAGCTGTGGCCTCGGGGTTGATCCTCCGGCCGTGCTCATCTACTTGGATGACAGTTTGCTTGGTGCAGGCCATTTCTATAATTATCAAACAAGAATATAGTAAGTATTGAGATTACTAAATGGGTCATGCCACTCGATATCGGGCGGCATACCAAAAGAGTCACGTCGCCCGATACAAGGTAGGTGATGCTTGCAAAATTGATATCAGTCAAAAACTAAGGGAATCCCGACACAAGCAAGTCAATATCGTGTGGAGGTAAATGCGTCGTACTGCCGATACGATCTGGCTGATATTGCTGGCCGATATTGCATATCGCAAAGCGTTAACAAACAATGATATGGATGCCTGATACGGGTGTTGTGGGATACTCATGTCCCCTGGTGGAGATTCAGAAGTCTATACGATTCAAATCGGTTACATATCGTGCGACAGACCCAGACACATATCGCCCGATCCAAAACTGATTGCTCGACATGGTCATGTCTCCAAATACAATCAAAAGCTAAGGGAAACCCAACACTGGTGCCGCACGATACGGTGTATCACCCGATGTAAGTTTGACCGCACGATACAAGCTGCCGCCCGATATGGTGTGTCGTGCGATACAAATTTGACTGCGTAATACACGTTAGTCGATACTATGCATGACACGAGCGATAAAACTGCGCGATAGGCGTATCGTGTTATACCTGTATCGGGTGGAAGGCTGGTGCACGACACAGGTATCACAAAGGAACTGACTGACACGAGAGCTGGAGTAAATGCGAGATTGCAGGATACTGGAGTAGGTAAAAAGTTAAAGCAGGTGCCTGACATGGTTAATCCTCAGTTACTATATATAGCGATGTCGAGCGGGGGTTAAATGGGTAAAAGTCAGGGCACGTCTCGCGTGTGGAGGAAAATCATTCTTGAGATACAGTAAAATCAGTCTAATCCCGTCACATCAAGGGTCGATTTGGCTTCCTAAACAAGCCTCGCGCCACCCGTGTCGCGTGATGCGAGAGTTCGGCGTGTCGTGTGACACGTGTGCTTTGCTACCTGACACGGGTGGCACCTTATCACACGCCGTGGGGTTCGTTTCCTGATATGTGTATTGGGCGATACAGTGCCCGATACGGTGCAATGCGCGAGTGCTCACCGCTTGCTCGATATAATCAAAAGGCAGAATAGCACATGTCGTGCAAGGTAGAAAGGCAAAGAACATGCTCGATACATACTTTAGAAGAGTAAAACTTAGATGGTCTCGCCCGATATAGTTAGTTCGGGCGGATGTTTGATATGGCCAGACAAAAGGGATGTTGGGTCAAAAAAAGGGCGATCATCTATACATGCCCGACACACTCAAAATAAAGCAAATTGAGGGTATAAATACTAAAGAAAAGCGTTGATGGGTAAAACATCATCGGCCAAAAGGGAAGACTTCCAACCTCAGACAATATTACTCATCAAAGCCTTACAAAACTAAGTCGGTGGCCCATAAAATGAGAGGGTCCATGCACGTGGCGCATGCATTGACTCGGGCCTTATTACAATGATAATGTTTGTAATGTTTTCTGCAGAAAGGGAAATAACATCCTATGCTAGGAAAAAGTAAAATTTTGGGCTGCCTCCCGAAGAGCGTTGTAGTTTCCGTCATCAGCTCGACAACTTTAAACTCTTTTTACTTCAATCCTTTGGCTGTTGCTTCAGCGTCTTGCAGTGTTATTTCTGACCTTCTCACGAGTGCTTCATCTTCATAAAATGTTTTCAACATGTGGCCATTGACCTTGAAGATCCCCGTCTTTTCTCCTTGAATCTCCATCATTCCTGATGGATAAATATTTACCACAGAGAAAGGGCTTGTCCATCTTGTTCTGAGCTTCTCAGGGAAAAGTCTAATGCTAGAATTGAAGAGAAGAACTTTGTCACCTTCCCAAATTTCCTTGTTTCTTAGGTGGGCATCATGCCACACCTTAGTCCTTTGTTTGTAAATCTTTGCATTTTTGTAAGCATGCAATCTTAGCTCCTTGAGCTCTTGTAGCTATAGATATCTCTTTTGTCCTGCCTTATCCAGATCCATATTTAGAAACTTAATCGCCCATAGGGCTTTGTGCTCAAGATCCAAGGGTAAATGACAAGACTTTCCATAGATTAACCTGTAAGGTGTCGTGCCTATGGGTGTTTTGTACGCAGTTCTATAGGCCCAGAGAACATCATCGAGTTTCATGGACCAGTCTTTTCGTGTGCGGTTGACAGTCTTTTCTAAGATTTGCTTAATCTATCTATTTGATACTTCCACCTTCCCAGAGGTCTGGGGGTGGTAGGGTGTAGCAACCTTGTGTTTGACCTGGTACTTCTTCAGTAGTGCCTCAAACTGATTTTCTCCAAAGTGTGATCTGCCATCGCTTATCATAGTACGGGGTACTCCAAAGCGTGGAAAAATAGTCTTCTCAAATAGCTTAATCACATACCTAGAGTCGCAAGTTTGTGTAGCAACAACCTCTACCCATTTCTACACGTAGTCCACAACCACTAGAATGTACTGATAACCCCTTGATGAGGGGAAGGGACCCATGTAGTCTATTCCCTAGACGTCAAAGATCTCAACTTCTACCTAGTCTGACAAAGGAATTTCATTCCTTTTCCCAATATTTCCGATTGATTGGCACTCTTTGCAAACCTTCACATAAGCAGTAGCGTCCTTGAATAGCGAAGGCCACTAAAATCCGAATTGAAGCACTTTTGCGGAAATTCTATCCCCACTATGATGTCCTCCATAGGGTGAAGAGTGGCATTCTCTCAAGATTAGTGGGATCTCCTCTTTCGATATACACCTTCTGTACAGACTGTCAGAGCACTTCTTGAATAGCAAAGGGTCGTCCCAATAGTAGTTTCTGACATCAGACAAGATCTTCTTTTTCTGGTTGTACTTGATGTCCGGTGGTAGCTGGCCACAGGCCAGGTAATTACAAATGTCCATGAACCATGGTAAGGTTGGCTCGTCGGACTGAGCCTTTAACAGAGCTTCATCAGCATAGTTGTCATTAACAGGAAACTGGTTTTCTTTGTCACAGACTATTCTCGAGAGATGGTCTGCGACTACATTTTCTTTACTTTTCTTATCAATTATCTCATGGTTAAACTCTTACAGGAGCAGGGTGTTGGTATGTATGCCCTAAGAGCCAATCATGTGATGATTGGTGGGATACATTAAGATTCATTTGATAAACATAAAAGGGAGAGCTTCCAATTCTTTCTGGTTCAGTCATATGAGATAGTGATAGAACATATTGAATGTCTAGAGAATGACAATACTCAATGACGTATGCCTTCAGGTTCACGACCTGAACGATGAGATCATACAGATGCTAAGAGTTTGTACATTCTTGTTATGTCCCTAGTCGGATGCCATTGTGGAAGGTAGATAGACAACAATGACACACAAGACTAGATTGTGGTGTTGGTTGATGACAGAATCTCATTAGTCATGATATAGAGATATCAAACCAAACACATAGGTACTTGTTAGAGAACAAGGTACCGCACAGACCCACCGTGAGTTTGACACATGGAACCATGAGATGGTAGTCACAGTCAGTACTCACAGTGATGGTGGTGAGTGTGATTCTTAGACCTGAAATCACTGCACTCAACACATGTCGTTGGGCACACTTTGACATCATCAAACGCAGTCCTGAAACATGGGTTGTTATAAAGGTGATGATTGGGTGGCTTTGACACATGGGGCTTTTGAGGGGTGAGTGATAGATATGGGATTTGTCCCTCCCAAGGGAGTTTGATATCCATGGCCACTTGATGAGTAGGATTGAGAAAGGCGTGCACACATGTGTGAATCCGTATATGATATTGATGTCATACATATCTCTTCCAGTCTACTCTGAGATCAAGAAAGTGAATGAACGTTGACAGTTAGACTGCTCCATGCCTCAAGTTCATTCGGGATATCAGTGACAAAGGAATTATACACTCGCTGTAACACCATTCATGGATTGTAGGATGAAAGTTGTTCTCCAACTTTCTACTTTCACTTGGGTAGCACTGATGTGTGACTAGGTACCGCTCTTTGCTTGTGAAGTCATAAGTGTTATGGACTTTCACTGCCAACGTGAAATGGACCTGCAAGGTCACACACATAGGATTTACCTGGAAGAGGAGTTTTGTCCACAAGCAATGTTTAGATTGATTACTAAAGGAGTTTAGTAGTTCAATTAAACACTCAATCAGTCGATAGCTCAATATCGTATGGTTCAAGGTGTTGGACGCATTGATTGGAGTATAGGATTGATTGAAATCGCAATTGATTGATTTTGCCCAAGCTGTGCTCCCAACCGATCGGTTCATGTGATGAACCGATCGGCTGAGGTTGCTGAACCGGTCGGCTGGAGTGTCCAGGCCGATCGGCTCATGCCCAGGTTGAAATGACCGGTTCAAGAGTTGAACCGATCGGCTCAACTGGTGCAACCGACCAGTTGGGAAAGTCATGTCGGCAAGAATTTTCCTTTGGTTTCAAATTTCCCAATTCGATTGAGAATAATATTGGTATTCGATACCAATTGGGAAAGAAACAAGGAAAGTCTTTTTGAGCTGGATTAGGACCATGAACCGATCGGTTCAGGGCACCAACCGATCGGTTGGAGTGCCCCAAACGATCGGCTCAGGTCCAACCAATCGGCTCAATGGCCGAACCGATCGGTTCAGTGGTGAACCGATCATTTCAAGTTGCGAACCGATTGCTTTTTGTGGAAAATTCTCGAACCCTTCTACTCCTGCTTTAGTCCCGCATTGCCCGGGATAGAGAACCCTGTCCCATGACTCTCCTATATATATAGGGGGTATTGGGGGCTTCTCATAGTACAGCTCAGTGCAACCAGTTGCTCTGCAAGTTGTCGTTCTCTCTGGTTTTGGTAACCGTGAGAGAGCCCGAGCAAGTGCTTCCCACAAAAGGGAGGTGCATCAAGGGAAGGACAACTGCAGTTGCAACAGGAGGCAGGAGAGCGTGTTAGCGACTAGTACGTCAACAGGAGGGTGCGACTCCTTCCACTTCCTTGTGGGACAAGGAGTGTGGAGTTCCAGGTGGTCTGTGTGGACTACTACAGAGGCGGGAGGACACTACCGCTTAGGAGGACAACTATCATCCGACAGTCCGGTTCGAGTAGGAGTTGTCAGTCCCGGTGCGACCAGGAGCTGCACAGACACCGTCGAAGTCTGGAGTTGAAGACCGCACATTGCGCGAGGTATTGTCGCCGAGCAAGCCTCGGGACAAGGTATGATTCCACAAACCATCCTTTCCTATTATATAGACGTTGATGCGTTTCCTCGGTATGGGTTGGGGAGAAAATTTTTGTTTCCGCTGCCTTCTCTGTCTCCCCTAAAACACAACAGTGGTATCAGAGCCACGTCAACTGTTCTATATTTTAGGAATATCAATATGATCGATTTTTGGTTTGTCGCCTTTATTTATTGCATACGATGAGAATAATATCGACTTTATGCATGTCCAATCCTAAATCCACAAATCCCTAATTACATATATGATATGTATTATTAATGCACTTGATACGCGTCGCCCTTAAACGAGTTTTGTGGTGGATGTGTGTAGCATGATTATGGCCTATAAACCCCTATCTGTGATTGGTTGTGTGTGGTTGCTTGCATCTCGATCTGTGCACCGATCTTCCCTCTCTTATTCCTGATGTAACTCGAAATAATTCGAGATTCTTTTCTACCTTTGCTCCCCCCGAATGTAAATCGGGGTTTCCCTTTTAAAGCAATGTAATAAATAGAATAGGATTTTATTTCCTGTTATGTCAAAGACCGGCGGACATCAAGACGACTGCTCAGACGGTCGGTTCAAGGAGTGAACCGATCGATTGACCTTCCAGACGGTCGGTTCAAGGAGTGAACCGATCAGTTGATGACCAGTTCGAGGAGCGAGACGAGCGGGTGGCGGATATGACGAGATGCACGACGACCAGGCGAACCGATCGGTTGGAGGAGCCAACCGATCGGCTGGTGGCACCCAGACGACCGGCTGGAGAGTACAGATCATTCATGTGATGAGTTGATCAACTCGAATGGCAAGGCACAAAGTTCATCTTGTACATGTTGCATGTGATGTAGACCTAGATCACCGTGATTCCTTTTGGCTCGAGGAATCACATTAGGATGGCCATAATCATCGCTTTTTATCATTTGTGCATGTTTTCTGTGGGATATAGCATGTATATGATATGTACTATGTATTGTGGTGATTGGATATGTATATGTATATAAAACCAAATCCCTCATTAAAATATTAAGTTTTAGATGCCTTCCAAATGCGACACACGTGAAAAACTTGTTCGACCAAGTGTGGGCACGCCCTAGCGTGGTGCACCGTCTACCTCGTGGAAGCGTGAAGGATGAATGTGTGGGTCTGCCCTAGCAGGGTGCATATTCATCGTGTTTGCTTTGGGTCAGACTTAACAAGGTGATCTAGATGGGATCTAGTACCTTGAGGCATAGAGATGATCATTGCAAGGAGTTGTATATGACATCTTATCAAGAGTTGCATATGATGCAATTGGCAAAAGTTGCCTACCTGAGAGATCTATGTTGTGGGTGACAGCCCTAGCTGGTCCATGGCTTAGAGGATTTCAAGATCTTGCCCACTAGAAGGTTGTACGCTGCAATCTTCCGAATTGATGGTGAGGGCTATCAATTTGAAGTAAAATAGTGGGAGCGATAATTAATTAAAGGCCTAATTATATCGTCAAACTTTCAAATCAATCAAACAAGTCAAAAATGAGTTTTGGACTAAAATTTCATATTTTCCTTTTTGTAGTTCAAATGGCAACAAACAACAACAACTTTTCTTTGCGATCGGTCCTTGACAAGGACAAGCTAAATGGGACAAACTTCCACGACTGGTATCGGACATTGAGAATTGTTCTCACTCAAGAGCGTAAGCTCTATGTCCTGGATACTCCAATTCCAGAGGAACCCGCTCCTAATGCACCAAGGACAGAAAGGGATGCTTACAAGAAGCATTCTGATGATGCCATTGATGCAAAGTGCTTGATGCTATGTTCAATGAACCATGAGTTGCAGAGGCAACATGAGAACATGGGTGTCATAGAGATGATTCTGCATCTCAGGAACATGTATGAAGATCAGGCACGGCAAGAGAGGTACAATGTTTCTAGGGCGCTGTTCAAGTGCGTCATGACAGAAGGAGATCCAGTTGGTCCTCACACACTCAAGATGATTGGGTATGTGGAGAACCTGCAGAGACTGGGATTTCCACTGAGCCAAGAGTTGGCTACTGACGTGATACTGCAATCGTTGCCAGAATCTTACAGTCAGTTTGTGATGAACTACAACATGAACAACTTTGATAGGCCACTGTCAGAGTTGTTGGGCATGTTGAGGACAGCCGAGTTACAGATGAAGAAGGACAAGCCTAAGTCCGTGATGGTGATCACGAGCAAGAAAGGCAAGTCCAAGCGCAAGGGCAAGGGCAAAGCTAAGAAAGGTTCTGAAGCTAGCCAAGAGTCCAAGCCATCTTCAGCTCTCAAGGCCAAGGGAGGTGTGACCAAGAAAGGAAATTGCCACCATTGTCAAAAGCCAGGACATTGGAAAAGGAATTGTCCTCTCTACCTGGAAGAACAAAAGAAGAAGGAGGCGACTGAAGCCTCTACTTGAAGGTGTCATGTAAATAAACTTGTAACACTTTTTGAGATATATGATATCAAGATGTAAAGTGTAAAGCATTCTTACTTGGGGCAAGTGTTGCCTTTATAGATAGGAATACTTTAGTTTATTTTCAGCCAATAAGGCATGTAATACAGTTATGAACTGCTATTTCATACTTGCCAATAGATAGAAACACTTTATTTTTTGCATATTGTATGACAATGATGGCAATCAATAAAGTTGTGTTTTCAATCTTAAAGATGTGATCTTTGTGGCAATGCCTTATTTATCTTGTGATATTTGATATGCATAAGATAAGACGATACCTAAAAGTTATAGATAACTCAAACAATTTAATTAGCATTAATCATGAGAAATTCATTTCTAGTTTCCATGTGATGGATAAAACTAGACTCTTTTGGTTAGAGAACCAGTAAGGGACATGAATATCTTGGACATGATTAATCAATCTTCACTAATGTAGTGGGAGAGTGATTATCCTATTAGGTATAATGCATGTGATGTATTCACATACCTATTGGAATAAATGCTAATACTTCAAATGGTGTTTAGAGAAATACCAATATGAATATCTTGAAGTGTTCAAGATTATCATAAATGAAGTACAAATTTGATAAAGTATTAATTCTTGATGAGATCAATGAATGAAATACTTGGACCAAATGTTTGAGATCCTTATGAGTGATTATGATAATGTATCATAGTGAACTCATGATTAAGGCATGGTGATGTCTGAATCAAGAAGGAATCATACTCTTAGGAGTTAGAGAATGATTATCAAATAACTGAATTCTTCTTAATAAATGAATACCCCACACTAATAAAAGAAATTAAGAATCACAAAGGTTGTGAGTTCTTATATCTTTAATAGATACACCTCAATTATCTGTGTGATCAGTTGTTCATATGATGAGTCAACTATCAAGATGAATATGAGGAACCGAATCTTGAGTTATGGTTTATGACCATTACATCCTAAATGACATCCATGTGAACCATAAGGTATGACCTTGATGGTAGCACTCATTGGATCATATCCATAAGTGCAGATGAGTCTTAAGTGTTAAGATACATGAATAACATTTTGAGAAGGATGATGCTTGTTGATTGCAACTTAATGACTAAGACATTTGGCATATGGATACTAAAACCGCATTCCTATGAGGAATAAAACCAGGATGTGTACGAGACACAACCTATAAGGTTTATAAATCCACTAATGCAAATGAAGTATGTAAGTTACAATGGACTAATCAATGTGATTGATTGAATACAAGCAACTCAAAATTGGACCTTTATTTTGATGATATAATCAAAGGGTTTGACTGATATGTCAAAGATAAAGAAGGGATCTATGATTTAGTGGGAGCGTGTTCACATTCCACATATCAATGTGAAATGGAAATGTTCTAGATTGGAAATCCAAATGTGGAAATTATCTTTAAGGAAGATAGAGATGTTTCCTATGTGATAGGAATAGAGATATATAGAGATAGTTCTCGAAAAATCTCTTGACCTGGAAAGAGAGAGCATACATTGGCAATCTGTACTGAAGTGTTCAGTATGCACAAATTCAGTGGGAGAAAACTTGTCCATGTTACATGGAGTTAGTATCCCAAGGCCAAGTGTCCAATTCTTATGAAGAATGGGAACACTAAGAATAGATATGGATCTATCATGTATGTAATCATCCCATTATCTTGCATGTGTGACATGGCAAGAATAAAGTGCATCCATCATCTTGTATGTAGGACATGGCAATATAATGTGCTCATCCTGACAAATCGTATGTGGGACATGACGAGTGGATGTCTGTCTACTTCCAGTAAGGGTTACTGGAATACCATAAGAACTTGATAGGTACTTGGAAAGTACTAGTTCTATGGAGATAAGGAAGAGTTCGATGTAAAGAGTTACATTGATGCGAACTTCCAGAAGGACAGAAAATTAATCGCAAAATATACATAAGATGTATAAAAGTGAAAGTTTGTTGATAATTGGAAGTATTCCAATAAAGCCATTTAAAGGGGAAATGCCGAGTATCTATATGTTAGAGAACAGCAGTGGATACTATATGGATCTGAAAGTTCATAAGATGAACTTATATTCCACTCATTGATGACAAGTCTGGAATCCTTGATCATGCAATGTGGCTAAAGGTTAGCAAATGGAATACAAGATCGCATATTACGGCAACTCCATCTCATACGTGTGCCGTACAGCGAAGAGATGAGAGACATGCATTTTATACAGATTTTGGCAAGGTGTTTCCATTACTCACTATGTAGGCACAAGAGCACAGTAACATGTGGGACATGTTTGGAGATCACTATGAATATGATTCATGGGTGATTGGCTCGCAGTGCAAGTGGGAGTCTGTTGGTATGTATGCCCTGAGAGCCAATCATGTGATGATTGGTGGGATACATTAAGATTGATTTGATAAACATAAAAGGGCGAGCTTCCAATTCTTTCTGGTTCAGTCATATGAGATAGTGATAGAACAGATTGAATGTCTAGAGAATGACAGTACTCAATGACGTATGCCTTCAGGTTCATGACCTGAACGATGAGATCATACGGATGCTAAGAGTTTGTACATTCTTGTTATGTCCCTAGTCGGATGTCATTGTGGAAGGTAGATAGACAACAATGACACACAAGACTAGATTGTGGTGTTGGTTGATGACAGAATCTCATTAGTCATGATATAGAGATATCAAACCAAACACATAGGTACTTGTTAGAGAACAAGGTACCGGACAGACCCACCGTGAGTTTGACACATGGAACCATGAGATGGTAGTCACAGTCAGTACTCACAGTGATGGTGGTGAGTGTGATTCTTAGACCTGAAATCACTACACTCAACACATGTCGTTGGGCACACTTTGACATCATCAAACGCAGTCCTGAAACATGGGTTGTTATAAAGGTGATGATTGGGTGGCTTTGACACATGGGGCTTTTGAGGGGTGAGTGATAGATATGGGATTTGTCCCTCCCAAGGGAGTTTGATATCCATGGCCACTTGATGAGTAGGATTGAGAAAGGCGTGCACGCATGTGTGAATCAGTATATGATATTGATGTCATACATATCTCTTCCAGTCTACTCTGAGATCAAGAAAGTGAATGAACGTTGACAGGATGACTGCTCCATGCCTCGAGTTCATTCGGGATATCAGTGACAAAGGAATTATACACTCGCTGTAACACCATTCACGGATTGTAGGATGAAAGTTGTTCTCCAACTTTCTACTTTCACTTGGGTAGCACTGATGTGTGACTAGGCACCGCTCTTTGCTTGTGAAGTCATAAGTGTTATGGACTTTCACTGCCAACGTGAAATGGACCTGCAGGGTCACACACATAGGATTTACCTAGAAGAGGAGTTTTGTCTACAAGCAATGTTTAGATTGATTACTAAAGGAGTTTAGTAGTTCAATTAAACACTCAATCACTCGATAGCTCAATATCGTATGGTTCAAGGTGTTGGACGCATTGATTGGAGTATAGGATTGATTGAAATCGCAATTGACTGATTTTGCCCAAGCTGTGCTCCCAACCGATCGGTTCATGTGATGAACCGGTTGGCTGAGGTTGCTGAACCAGTCGGCTAGAGTGTCCAGGCCGATCGGCTCATGCCCAGGTTCAAATGACCGGTTCAAGAGTTGAACTGATCGGCTCAACTGGTGCAACCGACCAGTTGGGAAAGTCATGTCGACAAGAATTTTCCTTTGGTTTCAAATTGCCCAATTCGATTGAGAATAATATTGGTATTCGATACCAATTGGGAAAGAAACAAGGAAAGTCTTTTTGAGCTGGATTAGGACCATGAACCGATCGGTTCAGGGCACCAACCGATCGGTTGGATGTCCCCAAATGATCGGCTCAGGTCCAACCGATCGGCTCAATGGCCGAACCGATCGGTTCAGTGGTGAACCGATCATTTCAAGTTGGGAACCGGTTGCTTTTTGTAGAAAATTCTCGAACCCTTCTACTCCTGCTTTAGTCCCGCATTTCCCGGGATAGAGAACCCTATCCCATGACTCTCCTATATATATAGGGGGTATTGGGGGCTTCTCACAGTACAGCTCAGTGCAACCAGTTGCTCTGCAAGTTGTCGTTCTCTCTGGTTTTGGTAACCGTGAGAGAGCCCGAGCAAGTGCTTCCCGCAAAAGGGAGGTGCATCAAGGGAAGGACAACTGCAGTTGCAACAGGAGGCAGGAGAGCGTGTTGGCGACTAGTACGTCAACAGGAGGGTGCGACTCCTTCCACTTCCTTGTGGGACAAGGAGTGTGGAGTTCCAGGTGGTCCGTGTGGACTACTACAGAGGCCGGAGGACACTGCCGCTTAGGAGGACAACTGTCATCCGACAGTCCGGTTCGAGTAGGAGTTGTCAGTCCCGGTGTGACCAGGAGCTGCACAAACACCGTTGAAGTCCGGAGTTGAAGACCGTGCATTGCGCGAGGTATTGTCACCGAGAAAGCCTCGGGACAAGGTATGATTCCACAAACCATCCTTTCCTATTATATAGACGTTGACGCATTTCCTCGGTATGGGTTGGGGAGAAAATTTTTGTTTCCGCTGCCTTCTCTGTCTCCCTTAAAACCCAACACAGGGCCCATCTCAACACTCTGGGCTTTGTGTCCTTTTGTATCAGGTAGCGTATGGCTCCATGGTCAGTATAGACCTTTACTTTTGCCCCTATAAGATATGATTAGAACTTGTCAAATGCGAAAACGATTGCCAACATCTCTTTCTCTGTGGTGGTGTAGTTTACTTGCACCTCGTCTAGAGTCCGGCTGGCGTAGAAAATGACATGATGTTTCTTATCCTTCGTCTGCCCTAGGATAGCTCCCACAATGTATTCGCTAGCATCACACATTAATTCAAAGGGAAGCTCCCAATCCGGAGCTTGGAGAATAGGATGTGTTACTAGGGCCTCTTTCAGAGTCTGGAAAGCTTTCAAACAGTCATTAGTAAAATCAAATTCCACATCCTTTATCAGCAGGTTCGAGAGAGGTTTTGATATCTTTGAGAAATCCTTTTTGAATCTTCTATAATAACCCATGTGACCGAGAAAACTTCGTACTCCAATCACGGACTTTGGCGTGGGCGGCCTAGCAATGGCCTTGACTTTGCTTACATCAACTTCAATACCTTTCTTGGAGATTTTATGGCCAAGGACTATGCCTTCCTGTACCATAAAATGACATTTTTCCCAGTTAAGAACTAAGTTCTTTTCCTCACAACGCTGTAGGACTAACGATAGGTTTTTCAAGCAGGCATCAAAATCCTTTCCATAAACAGAAAAATCATCCATAAAGACCTCTATAATGTCTTCCAGAAAGTCTGAGAACATTGAGATCATGCAACGCTGGAACGTCGCAAGAGCATTGCAAAGTCCGAACAACATCCTCCGAAAAGCATATGTACCATATAAGCAGGTGAAGGTAGTCTTCTCTTGGTCGTCAGGAAAAATAGGAACTTGATAAAAACCAGAATAACCATCCAAAAAGTAGAAATACTCATGATGCGCAAGTCTTTCTAACACTTGGTCGATAAAGGGGAGAGGGTAGTGATCTTTCTCTGTTGCTTGATTCAGCTTTCGATAGTCAATACACATCCTCCATCCGGTAATAGTCCAGACGGCTACCTCGTCACCTTTATCCCCCTTTACGACTATCATTCCTCCCTTCTTGGGCACCACGTGAATCGGCCTCACCCAATTGCTGTCACTAATCGAGTATATAATGCCCACATCTCTGAGCTTGATGACTTCTTTCTTTATGACTTCTTTCAACATCTGGTTCAACTTCCTTAGGGGTTGAACAAGGGGCTTTGCATATTCTTCAAGATTTATTCCGTGCATACACAGGGAAGGGTTTAGTCCCTTAATATCATCCACTGAATATCCTATAGCTTTTCTGTGGAGCCTTAGCTCTTTAAGGAGTCTTTCTAGCTGTTCTTCTTTTAAATTAGCATTGACTATGATAGAATTTCTTTCTTCAGCATCTAGGGACTCATACTTCAGACCCTCCGGTAGCTGTTTCATCTCCGGGTTAGGTTTTGGTACTTTCTCTTCTTCCATGGTCAATTATAAAGAAGCATACTTCACCATCTCAACAACTTCTTCTTCATCGCTCAGATCTCCTTCATCTTGGTTCAGGTAGTCAAGGATCTCAGCTACCTTGAGGTCGTTGACCTCTGTGTCCTCTTCCTTCAACACCCTCATAAGAGGGTCTACCACTGCTGCATCCTCTTCTACTTCCTCACAATATTGGTTATAGTTGTCCATGAAGTAAGAAGATTCAAGTAGCGACGATCCTTTCATTGAGTCCCTCACCTTGAAATCTATGTGATCGTTCCCGACCCTCAAGGTTATCACGCCTTCAGCGGCGTCAATAAGTTCTCTTTCGGTCGCCAAGAAAAGACGACCGAAGATGATGGGGCACTTAGGGTTCTTAATAGTGTCGATGATAACAAATGTCACAAGGGATGAAGAATCTCCCTACTTGGATCGGGACATCTTCCACCACTCCTACCGGCCTTTTGAAGGTGTGGTCTGCCAACTCTATCCTCATATTAGTCCTGACCATATTAGTCATTCCTAATCAATGCATGAGGCTTAAAGGCATGAGGCCGATACTAGCCCCCAAGTCGGCGAGACCTTTTCTTTCAACGTTATTGCCTACCGCAAAAGGTATGGTGAAGGCCCCAAGGTCCTTTTTCTTGGTTGGTAATTCAGCTTTTGTGAAGGCTATTGACATGCTGGCTAAGTGTACAGTTTCGATCCTTCCTCCTCGTCTTTTCTTCATGACTAGATCCTTGAAGAATTTGGCTTAGGTCGACATTTCTTCCAAGGCATCTAGAAATGGTACCTCTAAGTGGATCTTTTTCACTGATTCCATGAACTTTTCATATCTCTTCTTAAGGTGAGCCTTTACAAGCTTGTATGGAAAAAGGTAATCTTGGCGAGTACTGACTTCTCCTGGCAAAAAATTCCTCTTCAGGTCCTGACTCCCTAACTGGTAGGTGCTGGCTTTCTCCTCTAGCTAGATTTTCTGCAACCTTCTCAGGCCCGGGTTCTTCAGTTCTCATCTCCTCAGGGTGATTTTCCATCCTGATCTGAGGGTTGCCATCTTGGCAGACTCTGTGCTAGAAGGAATCTTCCCCGAAGGGTTCTTTAC
Source organism: Alisma plantago-aquatica (assembly GCA_963693085.1). Lineage (NCBI taxonomy): Eukaryota > Viridiplantae > Streptophyta > Magnoliopsida > Alismatales > Alismataceae > Alisma > Alisma plantago-aquatica. The sequence goes on from OY856410.1 coordinate 314,333,605, forward strand.
GAGCTCAGCCAACTGAGCAAGTTGCTGGTCTATCTGATGTTGGTGCATTTGCATGTCTACCATTTGGACTTGCATAGTATTCAAAACGCCTGAGTTGGATAATGTGCTTTGTGCAATTTGATTATTTACTATGTCCTATCTTTTGACGAAGTCAAAAAGTTGCCCCACTAAGTCTGGCTGGCTATTACTCTTGGTATGACTTTGTCCTTGATCTTTCCCTTGGCTTGTGTTAGCAGCTTGATGGGGTTGATACATCCCCTGACCTTGATAATTGGTTTTCTTTGTCTGAAACATGTTGGTCTTGGCGTACTGTCCCTGCCTGCTTCTCTTCTCGAAGCCAGGTGGTGGCTTGGGCGGGTTGTTCAACTGATGCGATTTCTCTGCGGCATCCTTGTTGCCATAACTGAATCTTGGATGGTCCGACCTCTTGAAGTTGATGTAGGATACGTTTTCAACTTCATCCTCTTTTGAATCACTTTCACTTGACCCTTCAGGTCGAGTATACATGCAGTTATCTACTCCATGGCCTCCTTCACCACAGGTGACACATTTCATTACCTTCTCTATCTGCTTCTTGCCCTTTCCTCCTGACTCCTTTAGCTGTCTGACATCCGTAGCTATCTTCTGTATCTGAGATGTGATCGCCTCCAGAGCCTTTGACTCAATTGATGGTTCTTCATTGGAGGCTTTCTTTGCATAACCTCCATCAGTACTATCATACTCAGTCCCGGCCTGAAGTTTGGACATGTTCTCAATGATCTTTTTAGATATACTAGGCTTCTTCCAAAGAAAGTCACTTCCTGCAGCTGCGTTTAGCGATGCTCTCTCGTCACGAGTTAGGCCATTGTAGAATGTTGTTATCAAAAAACCCTTCTTGTAATTGTAGTGAGGACAGTCCCTCTGATACTCCTGGTATCTCTCCCAGGCCTCATGCAGATTCTCTCTTGGTTTTTAGTGTGAAAGATGTGATCTTCTGCCTGCTCCTGACAGTCTTTTTAGTAGGGTAGAACTTGTTCACGAAATCCTCTGCTAAAGCATTCCATCCATTCATGGATTGATGTGGCAGTCCAAGGTACCACGACATTGCCTTGTCCTCCAAAGAGAAAATGAAACCCTTGCAGTAGATCACTTCTTGCGGTAACCCCCTCATTTTGATGGTGTCACATATATTTTTGAAAGCATCGAGATGATGATAAGGGTTGTCATTCTTGGAACTCCCTCAAAAGATCTTATTTTGGATCATAGAAATCACAGTGGGCTTCAGCTCGAAGTTTGCAGCATCGAACCTTGGGATTACCAAAGGGCATCTGGAGTTGTTGGCTTTTGTGGCTGCCAACTCCCGAAGAGTCTTTTCGTCCTCTTTGGAATCTTCATTGCTGCTGTCCCTGTGATTTCTCTCTTGATTGTGGTGGTTCCTTCTATGCCTATGATGATGACGATGCCCCTTGTGGTGGTGATCATCCTCAGGTTGTTCTTGTTATTCATAAAGATGATCATCATTGTAACAGTCATTTCTATCTTCATCGCTTCTAGGAGGAGGTGGGTGTGGTCCAATTCTCACATTTTGCTCGTCTACGGAAAGGGGTGGTTCTACGCGAGGTGGCATGATGAACGAAGTTAAATTTAACAAAATGCTTCTCCCAGGTACCTGAACAGAACATACGACCAAGTTAGAAAACTAGGCTTGATGAAGTGAACTATTCTGCACAGATTCAGGTTAGAAGGCTTAAAGTAGCGGTGTTGTCAATCTTATTGCTAAGCTCGAGGCACATGAGTATAGTAAGTGGACTCGAGTCCTTTGATAGTACCGTTTTGCCTCATCCCCGGCAACGGAGCTAAAAAGTTGACCGACCTAAATCACACGTCCAAAAAGAGATGATTAAAGTAGTCAGACTTCTAAAGAAATAACCCGACTCTCAGGCCCCAACAATGATAACGGGGTCCGATGTAGAGATCGGGGTCGAACACAGGGACGCGGTTGGTAGTGCTAAGAATGCGGAATCAACACTCTATACTCTAGTATAAAAGAGGATTAAAGGACGTTCCCCAAGGAACGACAACTTGAAAACAAGAACAATAAAACCAAATAAGTAAAAGAAAATGAATTGTAACAAGAATATGGGAAAACTCGGATCGGGGTTCACCTAACCAAAACATCCCTCCAACAAGCATACTATCTCTCTCTCTTGCATACTCATATCAAAATTACAAGCAACCATAAAAATGCCTATTCTACTCTCTCTCGAGATGAGGGTAGGACTAGGCTAGAAAGAAGCCTCTCTCTCAAGATGACAACTCAAAAACCTCACAACAAAATGTATTTTTTAAAGTATTTACCAATCCGACACTCTCATGCATTCATGCTACTCCATGTCACGGGATAAAAGCGATATTACTCTCTCAAGGTATCGACAATCAAACATCACAAGATGATAGCTAAACATACAAGTGAAGCATTAAAGCAAGTGCATGGGGATAACTTTTATATGAGTATGTATATTTAGATAAGAAAGGATAGATATGCTACAACAAGGAAACATCATAGAGAAAAATAAACCAAAAGACTATCTCCAACTGGAGTTCCAAGAAAGATGATGTTTTTTTGGGTTTTAGTAGTTTTTAGGAGTTTTACGCGACAACTTCTAAGGAGTTAAAACTATTGTTAAGGCAAGGCACGAAGGAAGAAAACTTAGGAATAGAAAGCGGCAGCGGAAAACATCTAGCACCCTCTTCTCTCAAGGAGGGTACCTCCAACTAAATGCCAACACCCTTTCTCAAGGGTAATGAACATAGGTTGGAGTGGGAAGGCAAACCGAAGCAACCCCGACCCTGGGTACTCTCGTATCCCGGATCAGACCAAGCTCTAGAGTTACAACATCCTTCTGTCGAAGGAGTTGAAATGGGAAACACGATTCGATAGCTAGTCAAAACATGATCCAAACATACAAGCTAGAGCTCAGATGCTATATAAGAAACCATCCAACAAAAGGGAACCAAACACAGAACAACATGTATTATATTCCATAGATTCTATAAGAATAGATATTGTGTAAATAGGGTTCAGTTACAATGCGTAATAAATGAAAGTAAATGCTGAAAAGGGAAGATAGGTATCAGGCTCCTTGATGTGGGAGGTCGATATACAACAATGGCCCCCTAAGGCACCACTAACCCGATATAGGGCGGGAGCTTTTCCTGATATGCCCGTGTCGGGCAGCCACCGTGTTGGGCGACATACCACGACGGTCTGTCGTATCGGTCAGGGCTCTCCACCCGATACAGTTGGGTCGGGCAGCTACCCTGTCGGGTGACACACCCTAACGATTGGTCTCGGTATCAGTTTCGGTATCGTGTCGAGTTAGAGATGACTTAGGTTTTCGGGTCCCTCGTATCGGGTGTAGGGGGCGAGCCATCTCGGGTTGAAGTCCATCTAGGAACTCAGCACACTAGGTGGCCTTCTTGGTTGTATCAGGCTGCTGCGGCTATCAGGACGGGTTCTAAGTGAACCACTCCCATCCCTCTCAGGTTGGGGGTGAACTCACCTAGTTTTGCCTGGCACACCTTGGGACCTGACACACTAGCTCCATATGCTTTCCAAAGTTAGCTTTCGCGAGGTTCCAACCCGTCCCATCAAAGTCATATAGCTACTATTTATAGGTAGCAACTGGTAGAGGTTGCGGTTCTTATGGGGCCACATGTCCTTTATCAACTCCGTTTACGTGGCCTCCAGGATGATCGACACATGCGTGCCACCCGACACAGCAGGCCGTCACGTGCCGGGTTACGAGCATATCGGGTGACCTTGGAAGGCTGCCGCATCCGATGAGTGACTCGTATCACGCGATACACCCATGTCAGGCTAACCATTTGTGGCAGGTAAATCTCTCTATTAGGTAGGTAGCATACCTCCTGTCGAGGGCCTCCTCACACGACACGACCATGTCGGGTTGCTACCATATCAGGCAGCGATCGTGACGGGTAAGTGTGTGTGTCGGGTGACCAGTAGAAGGGTCGATGTAGGTGCACGTTGTAGATGGGCCGGACGGGCCTTTTGCAGACTTTAGGTGGAAAGATAGGGAAAATCTGTACAAAAGATGGGAACAGAGTCAGGGGCGTAGTGCAGGTTATTTTTGTGCAATAACAAGACAAAATTGAGAGGAAAAATAGTTTAGAGGGCAATTTTGACAATTAAATGTAGGCTATAAATGGCCATAAAATGGGTGTTATCAATGCCCATGCCAATTTTAGTAGATGAATAATTGAAATATGAACTTAATATAAACATTCTACATAATTCTATGTTATCTTGTAATCTAGGTTATTAATTAAGTAACTATCTACTAATTACTTGAAAAGAAATATTGTAGGGATTAACAAATCAATTTAGATCTAATCTTTTGCCTAAGAGAGTATAGGATCAATACAAATAACATATTAAAGTTTGAGATTAATTGAATATCCTACATATCCTAGGGAATTACTTTTTTTAAATGGGTTTTCTTTTAGTTGGGAAGCAGAGTTCAACCCATCTGGGACTCTCAAATCCAGGTAGAATTGGGATCAAAGAATTTTTCACCCTCATTTGATCTCTATACCATACCCTAAAAGTTCATAGACCCCACACACCCACACTCTTCTCTCTCCCCTCATACTTCCTTGTCACCATGTAATGCTACCAATGGATTCAGGAGGTTGAGCCAAACCCAACCGTCCCCTAGATAGACATTATCTTCCAAATACAATATAATTCCTAAACTCCAAGAAATTTAGGAGGACATGGATGAGCATTGTTGGATCTCCTCTACATTCCACGTCTATTCAAGACCATAGGGAGAACCCTACCAACTTCTTAGTCACCCCTTAACATGAAATTGTCCCCAAAATACCATGCAACACTGGTGGACTCGAACCTCCAACTCTGGTGACTTGACCTTGTCCCCTTGACTTAGGGTGTCTCTAGATAGTTCACTTAGCCTAGATATCTTCTAGGGGTCCACATAGGTGCCCCAACCCCTAGAAGGATACAAGGAAGGAATGGGGAACATCTCCAATATTTGACTATTGGAGCCTAATTCTCCTCGTCGATAAGCCACCACCAACTAAAAGAAGACCGTGTGAAGGGTTGAATTCAATCTGTTGAGCTCCTGGAAGCTCCTTCAACCCTTGTCTTGCAAAAATATTTGGTAATTCACTCTTTTCCATCTCCCCTTTCTCCTTAGAGGTTTGAATCCTAGTAACCATCTCTAATCACCTCAAGACAAACCAAACAATAGAATGGCTTCATTGAGGGGAGATGAAGGTAGTCCAACCTCCCACATAAACTCATAAGGGCCAGAGTAGGGAGTCAATCATGAGGTTGACCTCCATGGCTTCTGGTTCAAGTTTTTCATAGGGATGATAAATGCTTGGTCTAATGTTACCTTTTTGTCCATTATGTGCATGACAATGAATTTTAGGATGCATGGGAATAGTGGTATTTTTTCCTTCTCAAAGAATTGGCCCACCCAAGATCCTGGAGCCAATGTCGCATTGTCCCATTATCTTAGGTCCGGACACATGGATATTATGATAATATGATATTTGCTTACATGGAATTTACCGATTGATCCAAATATGTTTAATTTGTAGGAAATATACAAAATGAATGCTAGCTTTGATTATAATCATATTATATATCAAATTGATAAAAAAATGGAATCTAAATAAAATATATCCATGATAAAATTCTGATCATAGTTCAAGGAGTATATTTAATACATTATATAAGGTGATAATACATTAAACTCTAGATTTGATGAATAGAACATAGAACGTATTAAATATGTCTACACTGTGATATAAAATGATAATGATGAATATTAATGAGAACTCAATATATTAGAATGATGATGACAATTATTTAGAGTTTTATGAGTCTTTGGACCATATATATGTTTATTAGGGCTTTGAGACCTAACCCTAATATACACCCTAGACCTAAACCCTATACTCAACCAAGTTTAGAATCATATAAATACATGGTGACACCCTAGTGTTGAACATACTTTTAGATAATGTTAATTTCTTGGATCTACATTTTATTGATTTCTTGGGCATGCAACATAAAGTACATGGATAATATTGCATGTGTTCTTCAATAAGATATGTGGTAATTTATGAATTCTTGCATATATTTACTTTTGATGATTTCTAATGATTTTCCTATGATTGATTAGATAAGTAATTTGCTTGGATGTCAATTCATTATAATTCCTATGTGTGTCATATATAAAAATAATAAGATATTCTGAACCCTAGGTTTGACATACTAAGGGGTAGATCACATAAGTCCAATGATGGACAAAGAAATGCTTACACCCAAGGTGGTATGACAAGCATGGGTTAGAATATTCAAAAGAAAATACAAGTTCTTGTGTACATATTTGAATGTTGAAAAACATATGTTATATATGTATTTGCATAGTTTTATATGCACCCATGTACACATCAGAGCAATATATTGGTCAATATATATTTTTCGAAAGTTTAGGTAGTTGTCTTACATGAATATATGATGAATTGGAGATTCAGAAGCATTCACTGAAGTTTGTGAAGTTAATGAAACGAGGATGATTAGATAGACAATAATATCTCTTATATAGCATATCTCTTATTGTACTCTTTCTCTACTTGAACATTTTGTAAACTTTTTTTGGATAAATTATCAATGTTTTGTGTGAAAAAAGTTCAACAATTAAATTATTAGTTATTAATTATTATTTCTTGAGTCTAGATCATAGATAAATGATATTATGATCCTTATCCCAATGGTGTGTCTTCAATGGTGTATAATTGGGAGAGGGGGTCATAAAAGATGGTCATTGGCTTCATGCTTCTGAATATTTCAGATGTTGGTAGTATGCCACAAGCACGTGTCCCTTCTAGTGAGATTATGTTTAAATTTGTGGGACAAATATGCTCAAATTGTTAAGATGGTAGAAAAATTGTCCATATACGTAATGCATGGGGTTTTCTTGGGGTGAATAACCCTTATACTAAGACTATCTATGCATGAATACAACTACTTTGGTAGATGGGGTGTATATATTAGACATGACATATTGACTAGTCACTCTTCTATTCACCTTCATTATGTAAACTATTAATAGAGAGATATGCAATTATTATGGTGATGAGTGACATGGATTTTGACCTGGTAGGTTTGCTCATAATCGGATCAAGTCTTTCACCTTAAGAAAAAACAATTTATTTAGAACATGTGGGTCGTACTGTAGTATATATATGACTATATCATGTGCAATCTTGTCAAAATATCTAAATTGACACAAACCCAAATATGAGAGCAATTTAATAACAACCCCACTCCCCGACATTCCCCAATTAAGGAAGGCAAAGAAGCTAGAGTTTTTATCCCAAATAGGATCATATGGTATTGCAAACAATAAAAAATAATTAGTAAATTCTACCACAACTAAGCTTAATACAAGTTATAATTTTTTTTTATTTTCACTTAACTTTCAAAAATAGGATTTTAGAATTTTATCCAAGGAGAGAACTAGCTAACTATATTCCTCCAAACATTATTTAGCCTTGTTCTTTTTCAATGTCACCTTTTATTGAACATCCACTTTCCATTAAGCTTATAGATGTGATGGCATATTACCCTAAAATGTCAAAAAACAAAATGTCAGTCAGTATAATGAGTTATACCGATATGTGGGGAAAACAAAATGTTTGCATCTGGTTGTAGTGACATATTGCAATGAAATTATTGATTAACATATAAAACTTTACATATTAAACATAACTACTCAATCCTGACATATCCAAGCCTCTATGTTGTCCCTATAGTGTACATGGATACTACCTTTCCCATATGCTAGATCCTCAATAGCCCCTTTTGGTCCTACCCTAAAAGTAGACCAATACTTAAAAGTTGTATAGTCATATGATCCTACCCAAAGGTAGATCGAACCTCAACTCATGATAATCTGTTGATCCTAACCCAAGGTAGATCAATAACTAGATCATCAATTTCTCACATATACAAAAAACTAAAAAGGAGGATTAGGATCTGAGCTAGTCATGCATATATTTATGCTGATAGCCATAGTCACTTTATTGTTGCAAGAATTAAAGTTCATTCAAGTAGTTAATTTCAAGCAACTGGTAAAACCTCAAAAATAAATGTGAAACTAGAGTGATTAGCCATAAGCGTAACCACATACCTAATTTAGAAGTCTCAAACTAATCAAGATAGCTTAGTTTCAATCAAGGAGTCCAATCAACTAAGCTAAGCAATAAAATAAGCAACTTGATCCTGAAAAGTATTTATAACATCTAATTGCTATAATCACATCCAAACATCTTTTATTGGCTTGGGACTCCATTCTAGGGTTTCTAAGCCTTATTAGGGTTTCTTGGTTTCCAAAATTTACTTTCTAATTTTACCCTTTTCAAGTCAACAAACCCTATAAACACTCTTCTACTCATAAAACCCTAATTACTCAAATTATGCAAATTAAGGGTATTTATCCACAAATTCGTTCAAGAATATCATTTTCATGCCTTCTTGTTTGGTTTCCATATTTAAAATCATTAAAACTTATAAATATCAAAATTAGGGTTTCTAAGTCCATTAATGCATTTTTATAATAACAAAATCCTAATTAAGCAAATTATGAACAAATATCATCCAATTGGATCTCATACATCCTTTTTATGTCAAAAGGTTAAACTTTGCTAATAATAGTCAGGGAAGATTATTAGATCTATTAATTTTCAAAACTTAGGTTTTCAAATTAATTAAAACAATTAAAGATGGCATCTTTACACACTTTTTGAGTTTAAATAAGATTTAGCCCTAAAATTCATTTTTGTTATATTTTATGAATTTTTATGATAAAAACCATATATTATTAGTCTCCATATGATTATCCTGTCATTCACTATAATTTTTACAAAATAAAAGTTTATGGGCCAATCTTGGGCCGCCACCTAGACTGGCCGCCTCGCAACACCTATTTTACAAGGCAAGAAAAAGAGAGGATGAAAGGGATTTAATGCCCTTACCTCTTTTCAAAGGAGATAAGGGAAGACGAGTACTTTACTCACCTCCCTTCTTCTACCTCTCGACGACCAACCCTGTCTCCGTGCTGCAACAGACCAGAGCACAAGGAGAGAGTGCCTTCACCTTTGTCTTTCTCTTCCAAACTTGGAGCATGCTTCAATTTTTTGAAGTCTGAACAAAATAGGTGGGATGAAGTCACGATGCCTCCGGAAATACGGTGACCTAGGTAGGGGTGAAGAATGAAGTTTTGAGGGTAATTGAGAGAAGGGTCGAGTATGGGGGGTCACGAGCGTGCTTACAAGGGTATTGGGGCCTTCAAAGAGGGTCTCGGGTCCTCCTTTTATAGGTTAGGTTCATTAGGTTAACTCCTTGCCGCCATGGAATGGGGCAAAGCTTCTAGAGCCCCTAGAACCCTAGCAAACTTAGGATGGATGAGTGTGGTTTCTCGCTACCAATATGTCAGACAAGTTTCTAGGCGTGCACATCCAATAGGTGGAGAGAATCAATCAGGAAAGATCTCTGTTCTGTTCCCTATTTCCTTTTCTGACTAGAGGTCGGAGACAATCACACACCATTGGATCTCAGATCCAACGGTTCACATCACACACGTCTATTAAAAGGTTAACTAAATTAATTCTAAATTGATTAAAATCGTGACATTTAATGATATTCCTTACACTTTAGGAATATTTCAAAAATCCATATCTCTCGAACCACACATCCTTTTACTCCCAAATTTTGAGGGAAACTCTTTAATGACCTAAATTACTTGTGTGCAAAGTTTGGAACTGAAATTCGAAAATAAAAGCGTCTTTTCTTCATATGCAAGTCATTCACTCAAAAGGTATATATTATGCAATTAAAATTCATCGTTTCACCTTTTTCTCTTCTATTTTCTTTATTTCGATTCCTTTTCTTATTACAAACCATATGGAAACAAAAACTAGAGAATAGTGTCCACCCATACTACTTTCTAGAGAATTCTACATAATTCTCACTTATGCACACCATTACTTTTATTTCTTTTCCTTTTACTTACTCTGGGATTTTTAATCACTTTTCCCTTTTATTATTATTGGATGTATTCAAACATTATAAACCACAAAATCATGCATCCATGGGAAATTTTGCAAAAGGATCCATTCTTTTATAACAAAGCATACAATTTTCCATTCAAATTCCTTTTATTTGAAAATTTGCATTTCAATTCATACAAACAAAATTGAGGCTATAATATCCTTCCACCCTTATTGGAATTTTTCCCCAAAATTTAACAAATCAAAAAACAATTTTGAGTAAGCCTTTTCCTTGTCTGTCTTCAACTCTCGTGTGGCTTGATCCTCTCCATGGTTCTTCCAGAGAACCTTTACCATATCTATCTTTTTACTCTTGAGCTCTTTCACCTTGGTATCCAATACCCTCACAGGTACTCATGGTAAGTCAACCTCCCATGGAGTTCAATAGGTTCAATTCTCAGCACATGGCTCAGGTCCTTTACATAGATCTTTAGATTGGATACATGGAACACATCATGCATCATACTATACTGAGGGGGTAAGGCTAAATGATAAGCAGCTTCACCAATCCGTTCCCAAATCTCTAATGGACCCAATATCGGGGACTCAACTTTCCTTTGTTCTTAGCTATAGCTCGGAGGGGAGAGATTTACAAAAACACTTGTTCACCCACACTGAAGTGAAAGTCAGTCCGCTTCGCATCAACATATGACTTCTATCGATCCTGGGCTCTCTTTAGCCTTTGCTTGATCAAAGCAACTTTATCAACATACAATTGTAGTTCCTGTGACCTCAACAAGGTTCTCTCACTAACATCATCCCTGTGAAGTAGTGACCAACACGACCTCCCATAAAGAGTTTCGCATGAAGGCATCCCAATACTGGCCTGGTAGCTATTATTATAAGAAAACTCAGCTAAGGGTAGGTACTACTCCTATGATCCACCCCAATCGAGCACACATGCTCTCAATAGATCCTCTAATGTCTGGACCATCCTTACCGAATGTCCATCAGTCTTGGGTGATAAGCTGTGCTAAAATTTTGTATAGTTTTGAGTTATTCTTGCACTTACTTCCACAACTTGGAAGTAAACTTTGGGTCACGATCCAATTTAATTGAACTTGGAACACCATATAGTCTTATTATATCTCTAATATAAATTTCAGCTAAATATGCCACTTTGGAAGTGGTATTTAAGGCAAGGAAATGTGCTGACTTGGTAAGGCAATCTACCACAACTCACATTACATCATGACCTTTCTTGGTCTTGGGGATACCCACCACAAAGTCCATGATGACCGGTTCCCATTTCCACTCAGGAATTTTAGCCGAATGTAGAAAACCACTGGGTCGTTGGTGTTTAGACTTGACCATCTGGCATGTGAGATGATTGGCCACATATGCTGCTATATCTCTATTCATTCCAAGCCACCAAAAGTACTGCTACAAGTCTTTAAACATCTTGGTAGTACCAAGGTGTACCGTGTACTTAGAACCATGAGCTTATTGTAAAATATGATTCTTCAAGGGTGAATCTTCAGGAACCAAACATGACTCTTGCAGCAGATTCCACCATCTACTCCCATCGAGAGATGGTTCTGAGGTTTCTCTAATTAACCTTTCATCTTGTCAAGCTCTAGGCTGGCTAACTGGGCAGATTCCAACTCGATCAACATGTTTGGTTTTATCTTGATGTTAGCCACACAGATCCTGTCTTCTAATGGCTGTAGAGTCCACCTAACAAACTCTTCTAGTTCTCTCCACTGGATAAACAAGACAGCTCCAGACCTGAGTTGTTTCTGACTAAGAGCATGTGCTACAACATTATCTTTCCTAGGGTGATAGCAGATGGTGAAATCATAGTCTTTCATATACTCCATCCATTGTATTTGTCTCAGGTTTAGGTCCTTCTGAGTCAGGAGGTACTTCAAGCTCTTGTGGTTGGTGAGAATTTCAAAAGTGGCTCCATACATATAGTGTTGCCAACTCTTTAGGGCATGTATAATCACTACCAGTTCTAAGTCATGTGTTGGGTAATTCACTTCATTGGGCTTGAGCTATCTGGAGGCATAAACAACAAAATACCTATTTTGCTCTAGCACGCATCCAAGCCCCATCTTTGATGTGCTAGTGAAGAAGATAAAACCTTCATTGCCTGATGGTAGAGTCAACACTGGAGCTGTGGTCAACTTTTCTTTTAGCTCCTGGAATCGAGCTTCACACATGTATGGCCACACAAACTTCTCATCTTTTTGGGTAAGCTTGGTCAGTGGAAAAGCAATCTTTGATAAATCTTTTATGAAGTGTCAATAATATCCTACCAATCCCAGGATGCTACAAGTCTTAGAAGGGTTCTTCAGTGCTGGGCAATCTCATACAATCGACACTTTAGCAAGATCCACTGAGATGGTCCCTCCAGATATGATGTGTTCAAGGAACATGACATGGTTTATACAAAACTCACACTTCGAGAATTACCAATAAAACTTTTTCTTTCTCAAAATATCAAGGACCCTACCACTGGTGGTCCCAGTGTTGTTCTAAGTCATCAGAGTAAATCGGGATGTCATATATGAACACTATGACAAACGAGTCTAGGAAGGTTGGAACACACCGTTCATGAGATTCATAAACACACTTGGGGTGTTAGACAACCCAAAAGGCATAACCATAAACTTATAGTGACCATAATGGGTTTGGAAAGTGGTTTATGGGATGTCCTCACCCTTGACTCGCAACTGGTGGTACCTAGACCTCAAGTCAATCTTTTAAAATATTGGAGCATACTTGAGCTGGGTAAACATGTCATCTATATGAGGTGAAGGATAATTGTTCTTAATGGTAGCCTGGCTAATCATTCAGTAGTCTATGCACATTCAGAGCTATCCACCCTTCTTCTTCACAAAGAGGATTGGTTCTCCCCTCATGGTGATGTGCTAGGTCAGATAAAACCTTTGTCTAGCAATTCCTACAGTTACCTTTTCAGCTCAATCAACTCAGTGAGGACCATCCTATAAGGTGCCCTGAAAATAGGGTTTGTCCCTGGAGATAGATCTATCAAAAATTCTACCTCTTTCTCAAGAGAAATACCAAGAAAATCATCTGGGAACACATCTTTATAGTCCCTGACTACCTCTATCTCATCTAGGGGCTGCACCTTAGGCTCTGGATTGATAACTACTGCTAGGAAAGCCTCACAAGGTTTGGCTATCATCAATTCTGCCTTCATGGCTGACACATACATGCTGGAGGTAGCATCCTTCTTACCTCTAATGGTGAAGGGTGGATGATCTGGTCTCTCTATTCTTATTTTCTTTTCCCAACAGTCAATCTTTGCCGTATAGGTATAGAGACAATCACTACTAATGATCACATCAAAGTCATTCATATCAAGGAGGATAAAATCTATAGGGATCTCATTATTTAGATACTTAACAAGTATAACATGGATTTTTAAGAGGGATATAAAGATCCGACCACTCAGGTTTGTGACATCTAAAACATATCCTAAATCCTTGATATCCAAACAAAGCATAGTTGTAAGAGTTCTCGAAATGAAAGTATTAGTAGAACCAGAGTCAAAAAGAGCTTTTACATTGTGTCCCATGATCTCAAGCATGCCAATATTTTTTTTCATAACATGTCAGGCTACGACATGCTTAACTTAAAACATGAAAGAAAACTCTAAGGGTTATTACCCTCTATCAACTGATTAGCATTAACTTGAGCCTCTTCATTGTCGATGGAGAACACTTGAGCTTGCCTTCTCTCTCCAGCAGGTGGGGCTACGGCTACCGGCTGGGTTGCTACAGGCTAGGCTACTACAAGGCTCGGACCTCTCAGGTCAAGCAAAGGACAAATGGCTTGGAAGAGTCCCTCTTGTTGGCAACGTAAACACACCTTTTTATTATAGCGACACTCGCCTAAATGCCATTTTCCACAACTGCGACACCTAGGACAGTTGTTCTCATTGCAAGGTTTACCTTTGCCTCCATGTTTTCCCTTAGCACTGTTGCATTCTTGTCCTTTCTTGTGATCATTACTTGGTCCAGATGTGCCTTCAGTGAAACCCAACTATTACTTTGATGGATTTTGTGTAGGCATCACCGTCTTATCCATGTCCAGGGTGGTGTTGTATGTGTCGATGAAGTTGGTAGGCTAGGTTGCCATCATGTGAGGCTTGATGATAGGATGTAGATGCTGCACAAAATGGTCCACCCATATTTCCTCAGTCATCATGTATCTAAACTGCTCTAGGAGGCAGAACTTGTGGCCAAAGTCTGTGACAGATAGGTTGCCTTAGACCGGGTTGGTGAACTCCCTTTCTTTCTCTTTATTAGTTGAGGTTGGGATAAATTTGGCAGTGAAGATGGTTCAAAAGTCTGTCCAAGCCATTGGGTCCTCATTCAGATATCGACCCATGATGTGGTTCTCCCACCAGATCTGGCTGCTCCTTCCATAAGGTGAGCTGCAAATGGGACTTTCTTGACCGCTTGCACTTCCAGCATGTAAAAATTATTCTCTACCATGAGATTCCAAGCATCGACTTTGTTGACCACCTCGACTTTATCCTCTCCCCAAAAATTCTCTATGTTCATCTATACGAAGTCTAGAATGGTGACTCCAAGGCGTGGATGAACAAGAAGTGGCTCACCATTTTCATATTTGGCTATGTCCTTGAAGGTCAAAGCACTAATGGCCTTGGTTAGCTTCATCTTCTGCTTTATCTAGAGGGCATCAGGAGTATGGACTACTACTACTTCTCTTGGGCCATCAGTCGGGTTCTCCTTGGCCTTAACTTCATCTTTAGACATTGGCTCATCCTCGTGGTCTTTCTCTAGGTTCAAGTTGTCGAAGGGAACTGGCTTAGGGTCAGAGCCTTCCTCTGAGGCTCCATTGGGTCTCTTCCTCTTCTTTGAGGACTCATAATCTTGGTATCTCTTCTTCTTCTATCAAGACCTCTTCCTCCTATGGAGGGGCCTGCCTTTAGAAGGATTTTTGGCCGTATCATAGGGAACACCAACAATCTTGACATGGGTGCTGATCCACACAAGTTAAAATCATTAACCATAGATTTATAACCTAGGATATTTAACCTTTAAACTTACTTCCGTGTCATCTTATTTACATGCATGTTATTATTTAGTAGAGGATTCCCTAATCCTTAACATCATTACCTCCAAAACTTAGGAGGAGGAGAGAGAGAAAACATTAAGCACTTAAAGTTTTCCCAGTGAAAGGGGGTAAAGAAGGGATGAAAGTATATAAGAAAACCTAGAGGTATCTTATTTCAAGTCAAATCCTTATATTTTGTCCAGGCAGTCACACATATTTCTAGAGTCATTGAAAACTGACTAGCGGGCCAGAGGAAACTCTTGCCAGCCCTGGGATCATGATCCTTTTATAAAGACCTCCATCTTTGGAAAATTCCCTAATAACTCCCTTTGGGATCTAAAGAATTTGTAAAATTTAATCATTATTAGAGATGATATGGAAAACCAAGCTCGACCCCACTCCCCTACAACCCCCAATTAAGGAAGGACAAGAAGCTAGAGATGTTATCCCAAATAGGATCATATGGTTTTGCAAATAATAAAAAAATAATTAATAAATTCTACCACGACTAAGCTTAATACAAGATATAATTTTTTTCTTTTCACATATCTTTTAAAAATAAGATTTCAAAATTTAATCTAAGGAGAGAACTAGCTAGCTATATTCCTCCAAACATTATTTAGCCTTATTCTTTTTCAATGCCACCTTTTATTGAACATCCACTTTCCATTAAGCTTGTAGACATAATGGCATATTACACTAAAACACCGACAAACAAAACATCGATCAGTATAACGAGTTATACCAATATGTGGGGGAAACAAAATGTTTGCATCTAGTTGTAATGACAAATTGCAACAAATTATTGATTAACAGATCAAACTTTACATTTTAACATAACTACTCAATCCTGACATATACAAGCCTCTATGTTGTCCCTATAGTGGACATGGATACTACCTTTCCCATATGGAAGATCCTTAATAGCCCCTTTTGGTCCTACCCCAAAGGTAGACCAAGACTTCGAGTTGTATAGTCATATGATCCTACCCAAAGGTAGATCAAACCTCGACTCATGGTAATATGTTGATCCTACCCCAAGGTAGATCATTACCTAGATCATCAATTTCTCACATATACATAAAGCTATAGAGGAGGATTAGGATATGAGCTAGCCATGCATATATTTATGGTGATATCCATAGTCACTTTATAATTGCAAGAATTAAAGTTCATCCAAGTAGTTAATTTCAAGCAAATAATAATATCTCAAAAATCACCATGAAACTAGAGCAATGAGCCATAAGAATAACCACATACCTGATTTGGAAGTCTCAAAACCAAGAAAGATAGCTAATCTAATCAAGAAGTCCAATCAACCAATCCAAGTAATACAACAAGCAACTTGATCCTGGAAAGTATTTATCACATCTAGTTGTTATAATCACATCCAAACATATTTCACAGGCTTGGGACTCCATTCTAGGGTTTCTGAGCCTTATTAGGGTTTCTGAGCCTTATTAGGGTTTCCTTAGGGTTTCTTAGTTTCCAAACTTTTACTTTCCAATTTTACCCTTTTTAGGTCAACAAACCCTAAAAGCACTCTTCTACTTATAAAACCCTAATTACTCAAATTTTCCAAATTAAGGGTCATCATCCACAAATTTGTTCAAGAATATCATTTGCATGACTTCTTGATTTATTTCCATACTTAAAACCATTAAACCTTATAAATATCAAAATTAGGGTTTCTAAGTCAATTAATGCACTTTTATAATCATGGAACCCTAATTAAGAAAATTATGAACAAATACCATCCAATCGGATATAATCCATCCTTTTTATGTCAAAATTATAAACTTTGCTTGTAATAGTCAGGGAACATCATCAGATCCATTAATTTTCAAAACATAGGTTTTCTGATTAATTAAAACTATTAAAGATAGAAACTTTACACACTTTTCTAGTTTCAAGCAGATTTAGGCCTCAAATTCATTTTTATTGGATTCTATGGATTTTTCTGATAAAAACTACATTATCCTATAATTTACTATAATTTTTACAAAATAAAAGCTTATGTGTCAATCATGGGCTGCCACCTAGGGTGGTCGCTCTCACCTATTTTATAAGGTGAGAAAAAGAGAGGGTAAAAGGGCTTTAATACCGTTACCTATTTTCAAAGGCAATAAGGGCAGATGTGTACTTTACTCACCTCCCTTCTTCTACCTCTCGACGACCAACCTTGTCTCTGACTGAGTCAACTGTGGAGTTGACTTTGCGCTACAACGTACCAGAGCGCAAGGTGAGAGTGCCTTCACCTTCATCTCTCTTCTAATTTCAGAGCACACTTCAATTATTCGGGTGTTGATTGGAATAGGCAGGATAAAGTCGTGATGCCTCCGACAAAATGACAACTTGGGTAGGGGTGAAGAATGAAGTTTTGAGGGAAATTGACAGTAGGGTTGAGTCTGGGGAGTCACAGGTGTACTTACGAGGGTATTGACGCCTTCACAGAGGGTCTCAGGTCCTCCTTTTATAGGTGAGGTTCCTCATGTTAACTCCTTTCCATCGTGGAATTGGGTGAAGCTTCTAGAGTCCTCTGAATCCTACCAAACTTAGGATGGATCAGTGTGGTTTCTTGCTACCAATTTGTTCGGTAAGTTTCTAGGCGTGCACATCCACTAGGTGGAGAGATAATCATTTGGGAAATCTCTCTCTTATGTTCCCTATTTCCTTATCCGACTAGAGGTAGGAGACAATCACATGCTTTTGGATCTCATATCCAATGGTCCACATCATGTACTCCTATTAAAAGGTTGATGAAAGAAATTCTAAATTATATAAAATTGTGACATTTAATGATATTCCTTTCACTTTAGGGATATTTCAAAAATCCATATCTCTCAAACCAAACATCCTTTTAATCCCAAATTTTTAGGGAAACTCTTTAATGACCTAAATTACTTTTGTGCAAAGTCTGGAACTAAAATTCGAAATAAAAAGAGTCTTTTCTTCATATGTAATTCATTCACACAAAAGGCATATATTATGCAATTAAAATTCATGTATTCTCTTTCTTTCTCTTCTATTTTCTTTATTTTGATTACTTTTCTTAGTACAAACCATGTGGAAACGAAAACAAACAATAGTGGCCACCCATACTTTTTTTTGAATCAGGTAAAATAGTGGCCACCCATACTGCTTTCTAGATAATTGTACATAATTCTCACTTATGCATACCATTATCTTTTATTTCTTTTCCTTTTACTTATTATGGGATTTTTTTTATGTCTTTTCCCTTTTATTATTATTGGATGCATTAATACAATATAAACCACAAAATCATGCATCCAAGGGAAATTTTGCAAAAGAATCCATTCTTTTATAACAAAGCATATAATTTTCCATTCAAATTCCTTTTATTTGAAAATTTGCATTTCAATTCATACAAACAACAATGAGGTTATAACAAATTTGTTTTGGAGAATCTTTCTGGGTGCACATGACCATGGCTATGGTTTTCATGTCAATTAGAGAGTTTGGAAACAAGCTTTTTCTAAACCACATTTCTATTAGGATTATCCTAACATGCATGTCACTACTATTAGTCTCAATGACAAAGAGGCCTATAACACCTAATGTGTAAGTGTTAGCATTTTCATGTATAATGCATGGATTAATAGATACCCTATAGAGGGTGTTTCATGCAACAATTTCCTCTTCGTGTAGTAAAATGTCTTGGATAATAACACATCCTATTTAGATAAATTTTTCCCCAAAGTCAAAGGGGGATTTGGAAATGATCATGCTTGAGGGTTGGAAAAATAAAATGGTGATTGCAAAGAATGATCGCCCAAGGTGCCCCTATCAATACGTATTCATGAAATGGGAATAGTTTGAATAAAAGAGAAGGAAATTATGTCCCTTCTAAAATAAGAGGGAAATAGAGGGGTAGAAATAAATAGAGCATAGACATCACTATATTGTTTCCCAAATTTGGCTAAAATGGGAGGGGGGAATTAACACCACGTAAGGTCTTCTATCACCCACCTTGGTATTATTTGAAATAAATTTGCTTCATATGATGTTACATATTACACCATATAGTAGGGTGTTCTGGTTTCCATTTAGTCTAGGAAACTTGATGGGATGTATAGATCGTCCTTTTAAGATTAAGATCAATGGGGGGGGATAGGTTTCATTTTGGGAAGTTTATCTTATTTGACATAAAGTCATGCATCTCGTCCATATTTAAGTGTCACATTGATTCCCAATGGAAAGACCCTATTGGGAGACAAGGATCATAGTTATGCCAAGTGGAAGTGGCAATGTAATGTTGGTGCAATGTAAATGGTGGGAAACATCTCAATAATGCACACTACGAATGCTAAATATTTGTAAGTATTTGAACATGGATGTACATATTTGGTCATAACTCATGTATAACGAACTTGATAACTACATAATGAGGATTTCCACTAAGCCAACATTGAAAATTTTGATGTAACTTTAGCTTTATAATTTAAATGATTTTACCAAGTGAAAACTTAGACAGAGTTTGGATGTAATTTGGGTTTTCAATAATATATGGTTTTGAATTGATCTTAACATTCACTATGTTTGTAATATGAGCTTTATAATATCATATCGAACAATTGAAAAGATTATGAATGTTTTGTATCATAGTAAACAACATTGTGTTGGTGGATCGGTGGAAATGTGCTCGTTATAGAAAAAAATAGCATTTTGTTTGTGGGTCGTGTAGTTGTTGGTAGTCTCTATGAAAAGAGACTAAAACACTTTGTAGATAAGTTTTAGGGTTTACATATGGAAGGAAAAAAAGTCTTACCAATATATAGGGAACAATATTGCTTTTAGTAATACACAAAATGTAACAACTTTTGCGGAAACCATGTCTTCCATTACATGCAGACTTTTGGGTGATGAACTGTGATTCAAAATTTTCCCCTATAGTAAGACTAGGACTTGGAAGAAACTTTTCATCTTTGTGTAGAAAATGACATGGATTGAAGTGATTATGTTTCCCAAGGGCAGTCAAAAATTGAAAGGAAATTAATAAATCTCCCCCTTACTTATCAAGGGGTAATTATTGGTAGGCGAGGATGAGTCAAATTTCATCAGTTGGTCATGGTAATGTTGGGTGGATGAGGAGAATAATTGTCATCTTTTTAGTTTACTAATTACATATCACGCTATAGGATAATATATCATTTGTCAACTTGTACTTATATAGGCATAATAGGGAACAATGAGTATGTTAAGCTTGGAAATAGGAATTAGAGGAATAAGAGGCCCAAGACTCAAATAAGGGGTGAGGTTACCCTTAAGGGAATCAAGTTCATACAACCTATACTCATTTTTTGAGCTAGAAGGAAAACTCACATTCTTTTCTATAAGGGGTCTCAAATAAAATATGGATGGTGGAAAATTTCCAACACATGCAAATCATATGACTGAACTTGTTTGAAGAAGTATATAATTGAGTTCTGGGAACATATTAAAAAACTCTCCATATATATCTATGACACCACTTAAGGATTTTATGGGGTTCTTATGAGTGTTAGCGCATGATATGGGGTTTTGAGAGTGTCTCTCAAGACAATTGAGGGTGTTTTGGATTGGGTATGTTAAATGGAAGTATTAGTGGCATCACAAGGTAATGCCAGATAAAATAAGGATGCATTATGTTAATATTAGACAACCTTGAAGCACATTTTAGTATTTGATGAGATAACTTATTAAGTTTATTGATCAACACTCTAACCGTGTCAAGTTTTTCATAAAGTTGGTTGAAATGATTTGGAGATTAACATTTTGTATATGTCTAGGGTTTTGAGATGAGGAAGATTAACAAACTCAAAATTTTGACAATATTGTGAGACATTTTGGGTTTTGAAAAGATTTTGGTTATTGAAGTCATAATTTTGTGTATCCCTATGCATATTTGGTTTTTAAATGGGGAAGATGTACTGAAGACATAATTTTGAAAATATTATGATGTGTGGTGGGTTTAGAATGAGTTATGTTTGTCGAGGTCACATTTGAGCATCATTTAGACATGATACAACTTCTTAAAGAATAACTAGATTAAAAAATTTATGGATCAAACCTTATTTGATGTATATTAGATTTTAAGAATAACTAGATTAACAAATTTATGGATCAAACCTTATTTGATGCATTTTGGATTTCAAAAGAGTTAGGTAATCAGAGGCCAATTTTTTTTGAAGTATTATACACATCTCATGTTTTAAATGGGATTGTTGGTTCATACTGAGAAGCAATATATGTATGAGAAACACACAAAAATATTCCCTCATTTTATCCCATGTGACGTTACAATATCTAAGCAACACCTCCCCTCCTATACCTTCAAGGGTGAAAAATGTATCCTTAACTTATTTAGGGATGTAATTATTTTAGCCTATATAGGTATATGAGTCATTGGGCTTATGTTACTACCTTCAACATAGCTCATGGTCACAATGATATCAATATATACCATTGTACGAGGGAACGAAACACTTTGGAGATAATGATAGGTCGGTATTAGCGCCTGGGAACTTTGTGGACCAGGTACTGTATGTGCAACTATTCCCTACTTCTTTCCATAGGAAGGGGAGGGTGTATATAAAACACATTTGTTTTTAATTTGAAGCAAAAAAATATATGATGCATGAAGAAAAAATAATTAACATATACAATAACAAGGACTAATAAATATATTTTGTAGAATAATAAAAGTTTTGTGAAAAAAGTATACTTGTTGATCTATTTTAGCATGTGTACACATGCAAGTTATGGATGTTAACTTTCTATAAGAGGATGGTGTCAGTCATTTGCACTTTTTAAATACTCATGCATGAGCATACACTAAAAAAATAATGAATGAATTCCAGACAAGGGTATGTAGAAGAGGAATGCCTAGTCAAAATAAGTTTAATAAGGGTCATACTCATAGGTGACATGCTTAAACAAATGTTCTTATTTACATGGGGATAGAAAGAAGGAACACCCACATTCTCTAGATTCTTTGATCTACAAGGTCCTGAAGTTTCTCTATATGTCCATGGTGATTCTCTTCATGTCAGAAGAGATTTATAATAATAGGATGTATCACCTATAAATAATAATAAAATGACATCTCAACAAACCCATGTAACTATTGGCATCGACAGATGACAAAAAGTCTACATATCTATGTTGTACCTAGCATAGAAGAAATCCATATCATGATCTATTATTATCAAACAATGTAATTTACATGGCTTCATAGGGTGGGCACACTTCATAGGTGTGTCCATGCTAACCTCGTCATATGGTCAATGGATGATGTGTGGCATCCTCTCAAGATGAGAAATAGTCACATTTAGTCAGACAATGCACATTAAATGAGTACAACCACTTATCAATCATATTGTCCCTCAATTTTGATTATGCATAAATACATTCAATACATAGAAATATTTAGGAGAACATTAATTATAGAAGCACACCCAACTCTACTACGCTGCCATAAAATCAATTACTAACTCCCTGGGGTGGTCAACAACTTGATTGAGGATATTGTAGTGTGTGTGGATGTCATCACAAATTCATGATAAGTGAACAATAAGACCTAGAAAATGGAGTCTCTACCATGTGCATGATTGTTCCTGAGTTACACCCAACCAATTGATGTGGCTAGACGTGACTTACGCAACACTGAGTCTTTTGATATCTATAAACTCGTTTTGGAGATACTCTTATAGGGTTCTCCAAGCACACATGCTCGAGAGTAGTATAGGGGAGGCAAGTCTAATTTGAACCCAACGGAGAGGGGGGCACTAGAGTTGATTTTTTTTGGTGTAGGTTCCTAACATAGAGTCTAGGGTTGTATGGTTTCATCCTGACTTTGGAGTTACACTAATGGTTAACAAGCAATTGAAAATATGGCCAGAAGAAAAGGTATGTTAACCTAGAAAGGTTCATACTAGAAGGCTATAAAAGTCAAGAACAACTACACAAAGGTAAGAAAGGGAAAATAAAAATCTTAACATTACACTAGAAAAACAATCCTAATTAGCAAGTTAGAGAGAAATCAACTAAGAAAAGCAACAAGAAGCACTAGAGTATAAATTTAGGCAAGAAAGGTAACTAAAGGATACACTAGCAAGTGACTACCTCAAACTATCACAAGAGACTAAGGACTAGTAGTAACTACCCTAGC
The DNA here is from genome assembly GCA_963693085.1 of Alisma plantago-aquatica. NCBI lineage: Eukaryota > Viridiplantae > Streptophyta > Magnoliopsida > Alismatales > Alismataceae > Alisma > Alisma plantago-aquatica. The sequence goes on from OY856410.1 coordinate 314,356,976, forward strand.
AAGGTTAACCTAGCATGAGCAAGGAAAGTGGTTGATTGAGAAAGTAAAGAAGCTAACTCAACTAACATTGACTAAGAAAAGCAAGCACTTAGGGTTTTAGACAATTATGGGAAGTGCATGCCATTTGGGATAATGTGAAAATAAACAAGGTTGGGTCATAACACCCAAACATAAAATATTCATTCAAGTTGTCAAACCAAACAAGAAAGTTAGGTGATTGATAATTACTATAAACTACTAGTTGGCCATGGATAGAATATGGTGTGTATAGGGTAACTAGTTCCTATCTCCCCCTATGCAACCTTGCGAGACTCACTTCACTAGGCTTTAGGTGGAATTCTACTCAAACACAATAATTATGGGTTTCTAGGATGGAAGATCTTAGGGATATTGGGGTTCTAAGGGTAGTAATGGAGGTAAAAAATGTGGGTTTTGCACCTCATATCACCTGCCATCTAGCCTTTGAGTATCTTCATGCCAAATTCACTAAGAATATCCAAAGTAGATACTTAGATATCACACCTAGGGATATTATAATGGATTTATACGTAGGAATATGGATATCTATCTAGGGATCCACTAGTCAGACCTAGGAGAAAAATAGATAAATATCACCCATTTCCCCTAATAGCTAGGTTTTATAAATAACAAATCACATAGAAATCCATGGGAAATAAGACAAAAGTGGAATATAACCATTATCAAATAAAATTAGAAAGTTCACAGATTATTTTCCTCCAACATGGTATCGAAGTAATATTTACACCCTAATAGGACAACTAAGGAGCTTAGATACTCATAACACAAGAAAGGAATAAAATAGTCAAAGAGTAAGATGCCATGGAGCTTGATGATGACTCTTCTTCCTTCACATCTAGTTTTATATGGACAAGCACCTCCCTCCTCGATAGACGACAAACATGAAATGTGGATGAAATGATCAAAATCCTAGAAAATTGGGGTTTTGAGGCGAGAGAAGGTTGAAATAAAGTAGATCTAGGTGGGAATGAGTAGGTATCTCAATGAATTATAACAAGAGACAACCTTTTGTTCCCATCCACCACCAAATATCATGTAGTGGCTTTGAAAGAATATGTTTAAGTTGGAGCATTTATGTGAAATGATAGTAGGGAAGTCATATGGTTTGGGTGGCAGAATGGCCATGTGGCCCGTAGGTGGTAGACTAGACCTGTTGGAGAAAATGGCTATGTGAAATATGGAAAAATGATAGTGGAAATTTGGCCATGGGGTCATGGTAGCACATCTATGCTAGGAAGCATGAGTGTATGGTGGCTTGGTAGAATAGCAATGTTGGACACCATGGTCGTGCTAGAGGGATTCAAGCTGGGTCATTCCCTTTGGCATGGGATGGGCATTTTGTGTGTTTGGTAGCATGACTGTGATGGGTGGAATGGTCATTTTGGGGTCTTCTTGGCACCCCCATTTCTGGCTGCAATGGCTGTGCTACTTGAGCTTATTCATATTTCCACTATGACTTTGCAATTGGCAGCATGGATGTTCTATGGTACCAAGGCTATTATTAGGGATTTTCATTACACTTTGATCTTCAATGTTATTATCCTTGATTCTCTTTGCTATAGCTTTATCCTTGGTCACTTGGGGTAGTTTGGGTAGATCTTGGGCTTCTTTAGGATCCTCTAGGGTTAAGAGACCCTAGGATCCTCCTACTTGCATCCTTTCCATCCAAAGTGTGGTCTAGGTACCTAAAATACATGCATAGAACATCCATAAGTGAATTTGAATATAAAACATATATTTGGGGAATAACATGCATTATAAAACGTCTTGATATGAATAATGGAAAAATTAACCCAAGACGAAGGCCCAATTACGGGCTTCATAACCACCCAATATTAAAACATAACTGATAACCTCCTATTTTAGTCGATTATCTTAGTCTTTTTCCTTAGTTTTCCATACTCTTTTTAAGTTTAAACTATACATAATCCTAATTTTACCCCTTTTTTGTAAATATATCATCAGACTAACTTTTCCTTTCTATATATGCAGAAAAAGCACAAAAATCATAAAAGAATAACTCAGCCTCAAGACCGAGTGGATTCAAACGGCCTCAAGATCGCATGAAGCCAACCAGTCTCGAGACCGCATGGAGTCAAACGGTCCCAAGACCGCATGAAGCCAACCGGTCTCGAGACCGCATGGAGTCAAACGGTCCCAAGACCGCATGAAGCCGATCGGCCCCAAGACCGCATGGAGTTCAAACGGTCCCAAGAGCGCATGAAGTCAACCAGTCCCGAGACCGCATGGAGTTCAAACGGTCCCAAGACCGCATGAAGCCAACCGGTCCCAAGACCGCATGGAGTTCAAACGGTCCCAAGACCGCATGAAGCCAACCGGTCCCGAGACCGCATGGAGTTCAAATGGTCTCAAGACCCCATGAAGATAAACGGTCCCGAGACCACATGGGGTTCATGCGGTCCCGAAACCGTATGAAACCAACCGGTCTCACGGTCCAAACGGTCTTGAGATCCCAAACGGTCTTGAGGTCCAAACAATCTCCAAACCGTTTGGACTTCACTCAAGGCCTATAAATAAGACCCCAAGGGTCCTCCATAAATATCAAGTCTCATACGTCCAAAGGCTGCCCCAATCGTTCCAGAGCTCCTGCCACTTCCATCCTCCGCCCTGGGGCTGTCGGTCTGAGATCCATACTCCATCCTAAAGCTGCTTTCTCCTTCTTCGCCAGGAAGGTGGGAAGGGAGACCTCCTCATCGTGCAACCTATGAAGACTGGTGGATCGTTGCTCTCTCTCTCTAAGGGGTTGACTTTCCTCCCTCCTTTGTGGGGATGATGCTCACTCTCTCTTCTCGCCTCCTTCTTGGTCTTAGTCATGAGGGAGTAGTCTTCTTCACTAGGGTGCGGGGAGTAGCCCCGCTACCCATACTTTCATATCATGTAAAATGTAATCCTTAGGTTGTAATGTAGAGTTCTTATCTTTGTCAGTTTGACATCAAACGATTAATGAATACTTGTTGCTTGATCTCCAACTTGTGTTATCCTATATCTTTTAGTATGAATTGTCTACGTTTGTACTATTAGATTCGAAACTCGTTTGCATGTTGGTTCTTGATGCATGTATCCACCATGTATCTGTTTCAGTATCTAGAAGTGTATCTCAAGAAGTGGAGTAAACTCACTATCATCCGTTGCACTTTCATACTATGAAATGGAATCAGTTGACGTATGGAAGTGCAACCTTGGTAAGTCGAGGAACACACTTTGTGAGGGGAATGATGTAAAGTAATGTGACCATTTGATCGGGAATGGCTGGCGTTGCAACATTCCCTCTCTTCTCGTAGCTAGATTATCCGAAAGGAGGCTAGGTCTACAAGGATACTAACTGACCAAACTCTTTTTGCAGGTTAAGTTTTGCTTTACATGTGTTGATCGATGTGTAGTGGCGGTGAAAAACCGATCACACCCTAGTGATCTTTATCATAGTTTAACTCTTAGATTTACTTGCTTTCTTTACTTTTCATGTTCTTAGTTTAAAACCATCAAAATCCATCTTTCGATATAAGTGCCAACTAGTAAGTAACTAAGTGAAATTCTATATGTTTTCCATCTTGTTGCTTGCAACAAGACCGTTGTCTTTTGGGTTCGATCCTAAATCTGTACTATGATAAGGCTTCCATACTCTTATGGGGTTGGAGTGTTTATCTAAGCACCAGTTATAGGTAAACCTAGGGAAAGACATCAACTCTCTCTCTCTCTCTCTCTAGGGTTTTTTGGTGCATAACCCTGGGACTCCCATTGGAAGAGTAAAATCTTTTAGTGTAAGTCTCAGCTCCATCAAAAAAATGGCGCTGTTGCCGGGGACAACTGAACGTTGCTATATCACTTAGTACCTTTCTAGTTGGTTAGGTTTTTACACTTTCTTTTTGAATCATAACTCTATATCTACTCAAAACTTTTTGTTGTTATTATCTAAAGGTGTTTTCCTTTCTCTACTCAGGGAGAACACGTGCATGCAATCATCGCATAGTTGTGGATTCTCCCTTGATCCGGAGTTCGACTCCGAGGTAGAGAGAAGTTTCCACCGCCGAATCCGTCTCAATCGCCAACATGCTAGACAAATGGCTGACGAACAACATCAGCTGCTTTGGTGATGGAGAGAGTAAATGCTGCCATCACCGCACAACGGGCACAACTCATAGCAGACACCCGTGCCCAAATACAAGCGGAGATACGAGCAGAAGAGCAAGCCCGCATAAGAGCGGAGACCGAGGTAGCAACCCAAGCTGCTCAACTCGAGTTACGAAACAGGCAACTAATGGACTATGCTATCCTGAAGAACTATGAGGATAACCACCCGGTCTGGCCTCCGATCATCAATATCCCAAACTTTGAGATCCAGACCCAGTGGATCTAGATTATGCAAGGAATCTCCTTCTCTGGGGGTTTAGGAGATGATTGCATGGACCATTTGAAAAGGTTTAAGGCATTATGCCACCTGGTCCCGCAAGCTGGTATCGCTTTCGATGCGATAATGTTCCACCTGTTCCATTTCACCTTATCTGGAAGGGCCTTGAGTTGGTACAACTCATTGGACAGAGAACCCATAATAACCACTTGGGCCCCTCTAGAGGAAAAATTCTTAGAGAAGTTCTTCCCACCCTCACTGACCTATGAAATCAGAGGGCAAATCAATCACTTCTCCCAGCTACCTGGAGAAACCCTTGCTGAGGCATGGGAAAGATTTAAGGAACTTCTGCGCAAATGCCCCCATCATGGAATTTCACAGAATCAACTGATAGAAACTTTTTACCGGGGAGTAAGCGATGATATTAAATAGTTCCTATATTCCTCATCTGGAGGAAACTTCATGAGGAAGAACTATGAAGATGCTTGGAAGATTGTTACTTTAGGAGCTGAAAACCAGTCCAACTGGGGACAGTCAACTGGAAAAGGTGTCCTTAAGGTTTTTAAAGATGAGGAATCCATAGAAATGAAGACAATAGCTGAGGCCTTGAAAACAATTGTTCATAAACAACAAACCCTCGAGACAACTCTAGGAGAAATTGATAAGAAGAAAACTCCGCTGGTTCATCAAGTCAAAGCCGTCACAGGATCCTGTGAGGCTTGTCATGCTACAGACCATCTGACTCTCTCCTACGGAATGTTGTATAATGTGATGATGGATCTGCATCCACCACCACAACCATATGAGCCCATTACTAATCAAACTGAAGATCAGATTCCAGAGCAAGTCAACTCCATCCACACTATTCCCGGACAAGTTTACTACAATCCCACTCAACCAAGGAATCATCCTGGATTCCAATATGGGAACCCTTCTGGAACTGCGAACCCACAGCATCAGACACCGGGGGGATCTGATAGTAGGCTACCACCTGAGTTCTCGAACAATTTTAACCAAAATCAAGGGAACTCTAGGAACAATTTCCCTAGGGCTAACTACCCTAGAAACCAATCAGCCTACTATCAGTACACTCATCCCCCGCTCCATCCGCAGTTGCATACTCAGCAGCCTCAACAACAAAGTCTTCAGAAAAATGCTTCTTCCCAGCCGGAAGATGAGATATCTTTAATAAGGTAGATGTTACAATCTCAGCAAACTATGCTTGTCAACCAACAGGCTCAGCAGAAAGCAGTGGAAGCCCAGCTTGCCCAGATTGCTGCACAGTTGAAGCCTCCGGTAGGCACTTTTGCTGGGCAGCCCGAGTCAAATCCTAAGCATGGGCCAAATAGACATGAACAATCGAACACTATGCCAACAACATGACAATGTTATAGCTTTGTCGAGCCAGCGATGTAAAACCAAGGTGCTACTTGGGAGGCAACCCAAGATTTCATTTTCTTTCCTTTATGTCATGTTCTTATTTTCTCCTTGGTTTTATTTTATGAAAATACAAATAAATTACATAACTAAAACTATCAAAAAAATTAATCAAAAATAACATAAAAATATATAAATAAAAAAACCAAAATAAAAATATAAAACCTTTTCTACCTTTTCCCTTCCAAACGGTCCTGAAACCGTTTGGAGCCAAACGATCTTGAAACCGTTTGGACTCCAAGCGGTCTTCAAACCGTTTGGAGCCAAACGGTCTTGAAACCGTTTGGACTCCAAGCGGTCTTCAAACCGTTTGGACTCCAAGTGGTCGTCAAACTGTTTGGAGCCAAACGGTCTTGAAATCGTTTGGACTCCAAACGGTCTTGAAACCGTTTGGAGCCAAACGGCCTCGAAACTGTTTGGAATACAAATGGTCGCTAACCGTTCCCTATAAATATAAACCCTACCCCTTTGTCTTTCCCTCTTTGACTCTCAAACTCTCTTGAGAGCTTGTGTGAAGAACTATTCCATTAATTTTGCTCCCACGCGATCGCACTCTTGTTCACCGACCGTCGTCACCACCTGCAAGGTAGTCCGATGACCACGACACACGCCGACCCTCTTCTTTACCGCCTTCATCGCCGTCCCTGTATTTCCACCCTCTGTTTCCACCGTCTCCGTCTTCATCGCCGTTTCCGCTAACGGCTCCCACCGCTTTCACCGCCGATGGTTCTGACCACCATCGCCGTCCCCACCGCCGTCGCCGTTGTCTTCATCCCAGTTTTCCCTTTCATTTCGTTTTAATCGGCATTTTTTCACCACCGCCTCTATCGCCAATGTTCACCGTCATTTTCGCTGTCATCTTCGATGCAGCCACCACCATCGCACCATTTCATCTTCATCTTCGCCTTCACCGGTGGCTGCACGACACTTAGTTTTCCAAACGGTCTTGAAACCATTTGGGACCAAACGGTCATGAAACTGTTTGGGACCAAACGGTCTTGAAACCGTTTGGGACCAAACAGTCCTGAAACCGTTTGGCCTCCCGCTTTTGTTTTTTTCCTTTAAAAATACAAAAACTTATAAATATTAATAAGATCAAAATATGTCATTATGACCCTATATTTCTCATTCTACAGCAATGGCATCACCAGCTGCCCTTGGATTCGAAGACCCTGAAATCTGGACGAAAGACGAACTTCTGAAAGAACAAGCCAAGCTTCAAAAGATAAGAGCTGACTTCAACAGGACTGGGAAGGCACCACCAAACGTCAAAATTATGGACGTCCTGTGTGACCTTGATCGCCTAGAGAAGTGCCTAGCTAAGACACCATAAGAAGAAGTTGAGATCTCTTCTTCTGATGATGAAGACTCGGAGTACAACCCCCACTCTGAGGAGGAATCCCCTGTCAAAGAGAAAAAGGGGAAGCGCAAGGTCCCGGAGACTACATCTGGGCAGCCCTCCAAGAAGCGGGCAAGAAAACAAGTTCGACCTGCTTCCGCCATGGATCAACCCTTTGCAAAACCTACCACCACCATTCCTGCTGCTACCACCACCATCTCTGCTGCTACTGCCATCATCCCTGTAGCTACCACCAACATTCCTGTTACTACCACAACTATCCCCATCACTACCACCACTTTCTCTCCTATCACCACCACAATACCACCACCAGAAAAACTCTTCATCCAAACCAACATCTCCACTGACAAAACCATAAAACCCACCAAGTATGTCTGTTCCAGCATACTGCTCAAGATGGGGATACATGATCGTATCTTCAACGTGCTAGAAAAAGCCAACCTTACCAGGTTGTGTCTAGTGCCTGAAGTATCCTACTATGAACCCACCATAGAGTTTTTCTCCTTTCTGACCAAGGAGCCCGTTGACATCATGGATAGGTCACGGGATGGAGGTGACAGAAGGCTTGTCACCCAAATTTTTGGCAACAAGGTCGTCATAACAGAGAATATGTTGAACTCCATCTTTATCGACGACCAGGAGCAGCTGTGAAAGGCTATATCAGTGGGAACCGATCATTCAGAATTCAACAGACATACATTCTGGAAATCTTTAACCGGGATCCCTACTTATGACGCGAAGATGTGCAAGGCGTCAAACATTCATTCTGGATTTGTGCGCACTCTGCACAAAATCCTCACCGGCGCACTCTTCCCCAGGACAGAAGGAGGGAACGTTATAATGTCAGATCTTTTCGTTCTCTGGTCTATCCTCAACGAAAGGCCAGTCAACATAGGATGACTTATGATCCAGAAATTATCTGCCTCTACCCTGGGGAAGGAAATATGTATGGGGGGTCATGTCACATCTACCATCAAATATCTTAAGATGGACAAACCTTTACCCTGCTGCACACAACTGAAGGGCGACATCCTTACCAACGAGCAAATTCTGAAGAACTCATTCATAATTAAGGAAAAGGATGGGAAACTACACTATGTATTCTGCCCTATGGTCAAATCATCAAGGACTCTTCTTCCGCTCCCGGAGTTAGCAAGCTATGACATAACACAGCTCCTCTTCTCTGACGCGGAGCTTACTCATTTGCTAGCTTCGGTCAAAATACTCGAAAGGAAAGCAACAGTGGGACAAACGGAGATGAGTATCACTGCCCCGATAGCTTGACCAACAAAGATGCCTGTCAAACGGCCTTCCAGGAGGCAGCTGCAGGCCCAACAGATGTCGGGGACACCAACATCTAGGCCAAATCCGGAGGCCAAGCAGCTCCATGAAGAAGTCTTAACCACCTCCTCCATCGACTCTTTCATCCAGAGTCTGCATGAGCAGCTAACCGCTGCCACTGCTGCCACCACTCCACCTTCCACTATTCCAACATCTACCACTCCTCCCTTCTTCCCCACATCCACGCAACCTTTCACTTCTTCTTCACCCATTTTCACTTCGGGCTCTCCTTCCTCCATCCCTATGCCCGACTTCACCACTTTTCCATTCACTTCCGCAGTTTCCACCCCATCATTGTCGCTACCACCGCTTTCGCCTCAAATACCACCACTTTTCACATCCGCCACCACCCCAACACCGCTGGTGACTTCATCTACAGTCACTACGCAATTCGGGGCATCAACAGTGTCTCTTCTGTAAGACACTAACACCATTCCACGCAGACCCCAGCCATCTCACCCTTCCGCTCCTGGGGTCCCTTTTACTAACATCGGTGAGGAATTCGGCCGTCAATTTGACGCTGTCCGAAACCTCCTCACCAATCCTTCTAACATATGAAATTCTATTTTTTCTTGTGTGCTGGAATTGTCATGACGAGTGACCAAGATCGACGAACAACACCAAGCCTTGCCCACCTTCCTCCAAGGCCTCCAACAACGACAGGATGAGGTGGCTAAGCAAGTTGAGCACATCAACAGCCACACCAACAATCTGCCGGACCTGGTCCTTAGAGCAACACGTCAGCAAGAAGCAACATCGCAAAAAGTCAATGAGATCTCCAAGCAGACTCAACCTCTGCCAGAGACTCTCCGCGAGCTCCAGCAACATCACGAAGTTCTGAGCACGCGCTTGATCACCATTGACGGCACACTTACACAACTACATCATCGCCAAGAGGAGTCCAATAACGACGAAATCCAACAACTACGTGCTCAAGTCACAGATCTGATAGCACATCTCCTCTCTGCCGAGGGCAGATTCTCCGACCTCAAAGAAACCCATGATGCACTGCTCGAAAAACACGAGCATCTGCAAGTGGCTTTTGATGAGCTACAAGCCACCCATCGGCGGTGCAAAACGTCCGCCAGCAAAAAGCCAGCTGACAAAGCTGGGGACGACAAGGATGGTGATGATGAAGAAGACGACGACTCCAACTCATCTGCTGACTCCAACAAAGATACATCCTCTGATGACAAGCATGATGACGGAGAAGATCCCGGAAATGCAGCAGGACCCTCCCAAAAAGGGTCCGACAAAGGTCACCAGGACAGTGACAATCACCCCAAGTCCCCACATAACGACAATGTCAACATGTCATATGGGGACCAATTCTTCGACTATTCAACTATGGGGTCCATCGGGGAAGCTGCAAAAGACTACGCTGAATTCTAACAATGCATATTAGGATCCAGCGCCAGCCCGCCAAAAACAACTGCTCCCCCCTTCTCAGCACCTTCTCCCCCTTACCAGGATGAGGCAGACCGAGTAAGTCTAGACACGGACGAGGATCTTGACTCTGCCTCCGACTTGGACGACAATCTAGAGGGCCATGAAGAGGCCTTCGAACAACCTGCTTCTCCCCCACCACAAGAACTTCCCCCGCCACCACCTCTGCCGCTCAAAATGCACGACTTGGATATGGCGGACATCTCCACTTTAGATGCTCAGGACATTTTTATAATGAACACTATAGTGGACGATGCAAAGGCGGGGGAAGACATAATTTATCATAATACCAAAACCAGGCGTCAGATGACACGTGAAGATTTCCGCAGCATCCTCCGACCTCGGTCTACGATGCCTATGGCTATCTTCCGTGTCCTCCTCGCCAATTGTATAGAAATATATAAAAGTTCTAAGAGGCAGCAACCCGTCTTCAACGCCTCGCCTACTCTGTCTGTTGGCCTTTTATACAAAGACGTAAGAGCAAAGTCGATCGAGCGGCTGTGTGCTGGTCTAGCACGTCGGGCACGTTATCTTACCGTGCCCTTCCAAGTCTCGGACCACTGGCTTTTTATGATCGTGGATACTGAGGCTCGGGATGCCAAAGTGTATAACTTCTGTAGCACCGAGCTACCAGCCGACACAATAAACTTCGTAGGAGAAGCAGCAGGAGAAGCCAGGTGTATACCCTTCTGGCTACTTAAATTAATCTGGGTTGCATACCCATCTCTTCGCCAGGATTGGAGCCAACCTTGGTTCAAAATCATAAACCCTCCAGTCCAAGCCACCGAGGGATCTGGGGATAGCGCTTTCTGCACCATACGACACATTCAAGCACTGAACCAGGAAATCCCATTCAACGACCTGGTAGTTGAAGACTTTCATTCCTTACGTGGACGTTATGCCATGGAGCTCATCTGTGATAGACGGTTCTTCAAGGACCCAACTATGTCACCAGATGATGTTCCTCGCTACCTTTTCTCAGCTATCCAGCGACCGCAACGGCGACCATTCCGACAAGTTTTGAAGAAGTCAGAACAGACCAAGTTGCCAGAGCAAGATCAAATCAAGAGCGATCCTGTATACACCATTCAACCAACCTTTCCTGATTTTGATTGTGATGCTTGCAAGGGTCTCAACGACCTCGAATTGTGTATCATTATGGCACGACTCTCTACAGACAAAGATGGCCTGTTATTCATGTCTCGAGACATCCTTGTAATGGCAGACACACTGCAAGAGACTCTACAGATCAAGGGATCCCTCTCTGTAAGCCTTATGGCCGCCTACCAGTTTCTGCTTGGCCAAAACAACCCAACAACATACATGGCGTCTCCATATATGAAAGATGATCTCCTAAAGCTCAAGAATTTCGGCACAACTGATGCACTGATCTCCTATCTCCAGCACACAACACTGACGTTCATCATGTTACCTTTCCTTTATCATGAGCACTGGATGCTCCTGGCAACAAACCTCCCAGAAGGAACAACTACAATATACAATAGTTCCGACATCCAGTTCAACGCACGATAGAGAAACTACATCGTGACACCGAAGACACCAACAGAAGTGGTGGCAAAGGAGTGCGCCGAGAAGTTAATCGATTTTCTGAGTCAGAATACGAAGGCGTACGACAAAGAGCATTTCCACCGCCCCGCCTTCTGCCAAAAATGCCCCCAACAAATCCGACAATCGAACGATTGCGGCTTCCACGTCCTCTACTGGATGTACACCATCATTGTTCTCCAAAGACCAGTAGAGGAAATGACTGACGTGGATTACCACGCTTTACGAGGACAGTTCGCATCCAAGCTACTTCGTTCTCTGGGGGCAACTGAAGAATTACCTTAGCCTGCCGCCCTTGTCATAATTACTGCTCAACCTATCACTTTGACACTCTGAGGACAGAGTGAGTGATAAGTTAGGGGGGGTACATTAGACAAGGGCGAGGTATGATTTTCTACACCTCTCTTTCTGTTAACACTTTCCATACAATTCTTTATTCTTACATTCTTCTTAACAATTCTTCTTTTTCTTTATACAATTCTTTTTAACTTAAATTCTTTTCAAAAATAGTCACTCCAACTAACTCTAGAATCTTGTTTAGTCCCCAAAAAGTAAAATAGCACTTAGACATTTAATGGCGAATTAACAATTTCCATCCACTATCGATTCCATATTTTTGCTTCAATTCTTTATCTGACTCTCCACAGGTCAAAAATCAAGATAGAAATAAGCCAAGCTCTCAAGGATGAGAGGGGAATCAGGCAACTTCCAAATCAAGAAGTTCTGCAAGTGGACCACAAACCAAATAAGTGCATGTTGAAAAACTCTAAGAACAACTTTCCTCTCTTCAAAATAAAAGAGGCTTGACCGCCCAAAATAAATTCCCAAAATCACAAAACCCAAGCATGTGAGTTATTGAATAAAAGCCAGAGAGTCGAATAAAATCATGAGAGTTGTGCCATGAATAAGGACTTATATAAAGAACTGATGAAGGTTTCACCCGGCCGGTACATTCCGCTGCCCTCACAAAGGCAGACGTGTTGTGCCCGATAGTGAAATCCTAATGTTTCTAAGTATATGAAAGGCTCATAAAGGACTCACCTGGCCGGTACATTCAGCTGCCCTCACAAAGGCAGATGTGTCGCGATCGGTAGTGAGATCCTAAAAGCATAGACAGCCCCTCCCCCACTTGAAGGGGGAGCTACACCTCAAGCCTTTAGCCAACCCTCATACCCTCTCTAGCTTCTAGTAGGTTTTTCAGAGAGGTATAAAGCTGATTAGAGTCAACAACATGCACAAAATAAAGGTGGTCCCAATACAAACTACAAGATACGGAAAGAACCTGAGACCCAAGCAACTCTCGAAATCTGAAAGTGTCAAGGCAAGTAATAAGACTTGATATGACCTTAGGGGAACCTAGGTCAAGAATTGAAGCAAGAGTATGGAAATCTTAAGTAAATAAGATTGCCTCACCATTACATGTCTCAGCTCTATCTAACTTGAGGACAAGCTAGACTCTAAGTTTGGGGGGTGATAACCTCCTGTTTTAGTCGATTATCTTAGTCTTTTTCCTTAGTTTTCCATACTCTTTTTAAGTTTAAACTATACATAATCCTAATTTTACCCCTTTTTTGTAAATATATCATCAAACTAACTTTTCCTTTCTATATATGTAGAAAAAGCACAAAAATTATAAAAGAATAACTCAGCCTCAAGACCGAGTGGATTCAAACGGCCTCAAGACCGCATGAAGCCAACCGGTCTCAAGACCGCATGGAGTCAAACGGTCCCAAGACCGCATGAAGCCAACCGGTCTCGAGATCGCATGGAGTCAAACGGTCCCAAGACCGCATGAAGCCGATTGGCCCCGAGACCGCATGGAGTTCAAATGGTCCCAAGACCGCATGAAGCCAACCGGTCCAGAGACCGCATGGAGTTCAAACGGTCCCAAGACCGCATGAAGCCAACCGGTCCCAAGACCGCATGGAGTTCAAATGGTCCCAAGACCACATGAAGCCAACTGGTCCAGAGACCGCATGGAGTTCAAATGGTCTCAAGACCGCATGAAGCCAAACGGTCCCGAGACCGCATGGGGTTCATGCGGTCCCGAAACCGCATGAAACCAACCGGTCTCACGGTCCAAATGATCTTGAGGTCCCAAACGGTCTTGAGGTCCAAACGGTCTCCAAACCATTTGGACTTCACTCAAGGCCTATAAATAAGACCCCAAGGGTCCTCCATAAATATCAAGTCTCAGACGTCCAAAGGCTGCCCCAATCGTTCCAGAGCTCCTACCACTTCCATCCTCCGCCCTGGGGCTGTCGGTCTGAGATCCATACTCCATCCTGAAGCTGCTTTCTCCTTCTTTGCCAAGAAGGTGGGAAGGGAGACCTCCTCATCATGCAACCTACGAAGACTGGTGGATCGTTGCTCTCTCTCTCCAAGGGGTTGACTTTCCTCCCTCCTTTGTGGGGATGATGCTCTCTCTCTCTTCTCTCGCCTCCTTCTTGGTCTTAGTCATGAGGGAGTAGTCTTCTTCACTAGGGTGCAGGGAGTAGCCCCGCTACCCATACTTTCATATCATGTAAAATGTAATCCTTAGGTTGTAATGTAGCGTTCTTATGTTTGTCAGTTTGACATCAAACGATTAATGAATACTTGTTGCTTGATCTCCAACTTGTGTTATCCTTTATCTTTTAGTATGAATTGTCTACGTTTGTACTATTAGATTCGAAACTCATTTACATGTTGGTTCTTGATGCATGTATCCACCATGTATCTGTTTCGGTATCTAGAAGTGTATCTCAAGAAGTGGAGTAAACTCACTATCATCCGTTGCACTTTCATACTATGAAATGGAATCAGTTGACGTATGGAAGTGCAACCTTGGTAAGTCAAGGAACACACTTTGTAAGGGGAATGATGTAAAGTAATGTGACCATTTGATCAGGAATGGCTGGAGTTGCAACATTCCCGCTCTTCTCGTAGATAGATTATCCGAAAGGAGGCTAGGTATACAAGGATACTAACCGACCGAACTCTTTTTGCAGGTTAAGTTTTGCTTTACATGTGTTGATCGATGTGTAGTGGCGGTGAAAAACCGATCACACCCTAGTGATCTTTATCATAGTTTAACTCTTAGATTTACTTGCTTTCTTTACTTTTCATGTGCTTAGTTTAAAACCATCAAAATCCAACTTTTGATATAAGTGCCAACTAGTAAGTAACTAAGTGAAATTCTATACGTTTTCCATCTTGTTGCTTGCAACAAGACCGTTGTCTTTTGGGTTCGATCCTGAATCTGTACTATGATAAGGCTTCCATACTCTTATGGGGTTGGAGTGTTTATCTAAGCACCAGTTATAGGTAAACCTAGGGAAAGACATCAACTCTCTCTCTCTAGGGTTTTTTGGTGCATAACCCTGAGACTCCCATTGGAAGAGTAAAATCTTTTGGTGTAAGTCTCAGCTCCATCAATAATACTCCTCAAGTATGCTCCAAGTCAATCTCACTTCAATTTAATTCAAGTAGAAATGATGGAAACACCCACCAACATTCAACATATTAATTTGATAGGATATACTTCAACCTTGAATAGATACATGCATAACATCTTTTTCCTCTCTTCATTCATGGTTTGACTACAAACAAAGCACAAAGCACATAGATATCAAATATAGGACATCATAACTCATGCAAGTGAGATGGCATTTGACAAGACTCCTTATAAACCATATCATTTTGTATTATTTAGCTCAAGCTTGTTAGGTAAATTTTCTTCATTTACATGCATTCTCTTCTAGTTCAATCCACACTTGGTGGCCCACTTGGCTTGTTTTGGGTAGGCGGGCAAGGGTTGATTTTCCCTAACCCAAATAGGCATAAAAAGAGAAGAAGTGGTTGTGGAAAGAAGTGGGGTGCTATTACATAAAGAGCCCATCTTTTCTTGATATGTTATTACATAGGAAAATCTCTTTTTTTTCTTCTAACTTTTCTTTGCCCCATAAGTAGTGAGGGAACATGGTGATTGGAAGAGGCAAAGAGATAGAGATATGGTCACTTCCATTTGGGAAGTGGTCAATGATTTTTAATGTGCTTTTTGGCATCTTTTCAATGGGGGCAGAGAGATAAGAAGTGATAGAAGAAATAACGAGTCAAAGAGGGGTCATACATAGTGTATTTTCACAAAAGAGGTTCTTGCAAACTTAACAACCATGAAAAATCATCATGAAATGAGTTATTAAATCAACCATATCTTTTTTCATAAATCATGGCAATTCCTAAGCATCTCATGCTTGCTCTGATTGCTTCTCACCATCCATTTCAACTAGAGAGAGATGATACACATTTATGAAATCATGCAAGTATGCCAATATAATTAATATGATAGATGGGGTGAGTTGCATTCATCTCACAAAATTAAATTTTAGTTTATTAAGACAAATATTAATATAGAACATGCCTTTAGGGAAAATGATTAGGTTTGGGGAAAATTTGACCAAAATAGTCCTAAATGCCCCTATTCACATCAAGAGCTACACTAGAAAGCAATCAAATAGCTTGAAAGTAGATACTAACTACAACCACACAAGAAATTACAAAAATCTATATGCAATGCAAATGCAATGGATGGCATATAAAAAAGAGCAAATATTTTGAAACATTATACAAAAATGCAATAAATTAACCTAAATGACATGCATGTATGCCGACTAATAAAATCCTAATCTAAATAATAGGAACATTATAGTTACCACCATCATCAAATGGGTGATACATGTGAAATATGAGTCATCAAAATGAGATTGAGACAGAAGGGTGTGTACCTCCCTATTACCACAAGCTTTTGAATATTACCATCCTCAACATGAAACAAAAACTTAGGTATGAAAAGTTGCTACCACTATTGCTGTTATGACCATATCTGAGCTTAATCAGTAAGTTAGGGTTTATGAGGATGATTACATACTTTACTAGATTGATAATTACTTAAACATAATTGTTGACTCAAGGTCAATTAGGTCAATGTTGACTCACGTCTAGATTGACTAAACCCGTGTTTTGATGATGACTAACCATTCCACATATTGGTGTCTAATGTATCTACTTGAGTAATTTCAGATTAGGTATAGACACACTCCAATTGCCCTAACTTGCACATATCAAATTGGATAAAAGACAAGTCAAAGTCAATACAAGTGCACATTTTTGTAATATGATGTAAATCCATTAGAATCATGTTGTAAATCACTTGTAATGATTGTATGACTTGTAATTAAGCTTAGAAAAAATCAGGAGCACTTAGATCGAATGTTTAAGCACTCAAAAGCCATTTTCCAAAATTCACATTAGGTCGTTCATCGGTCGAGTTCTATGAGTTGCAAACTCGACCGATCCTGATTGGATCTTGAAAATGACTTTTGATCAATCGAGTTGTGGTTTCACAGAACTCGACCGATGGAGTAACTGACCAATTCAATTTTCATTGGTCGGTCGAGTTTTCCCAGGACAAACTCGTCCGATGGTATGAATATCGGCTTTGTCTTTTTCTCTATCAGTCGAGTTACCTTTATAGAAACTCGACCGATTGCACTGTACATAAAAGTGCTTCTAGCCGTTGTGGAGTTGCAACTAGTGAAAATATATACGTTGCAAGCCACAAAATGGCTAGTTTTCATTCTCAAGTGTTCCCAAAGGCTAAGAGGCATCCCCAGCTATAAATAGGACCCCTTGGGCTTCATTCCAAGGTTGAGCATTCAATGCAAACTCTATGTGAGGTTCCTATTCTATAGTTGTGATTCCTACAATCTCCTCTCTCTCTCTAAGCTTAATCACTTGCTACATCCATTAGAGTGAGTAGGAAATCTATAAGAGAGCTAGTCCTACATGTATATCTTGTGAGGCTCTCACTTCCACCACCTCCCTTTCTCTCTTTTCAATCATGAAGATGAAGGTTATCTCTCTTAGCTAAGAGAGGTGAAGAAGAACAAGGAAAGGCATCCCTTGGTGAAGATCAAGGCTGAAGACTTAAAGAAAGAGTGTGTAAGCCCTTAGTGAAGGGCGAAGACTCCTTGCTCAAGTGGATAAGTCCTTGGTGGAAGCTTCTCCGAGTGAAGGTGAAGTTAATGGCGGAAGATCCAAGAAGAGTGGGTAATTCCTGGAAGGCTGAAGACTTGTGTAAGAGTAGGTAAGTCCTTCAAAGAAGGCAAAAGACTCTTACAAAATGGGTAAGTCCTTGGTAAGGTTGAAGACTCTTTGTATTGGATAGGTAAGTCCTTTGTTTGGTCATGTATTGTAAGTCTTATGAATGAACATAAGAATGCAATGGTTAGGAAATCCTAGAGGTTGACCTCTCTAGGTAAGTGGACTGATATACTTCTAGTTTGAAGTGTGGAACCACTCTAAATAGCTTGTCTACTTGTGTTTTCTCAATCTCTCTCATCCTTGCTATGTGTGTTTTAGTTGCACTAAAATTTCCTATTTAGCAACCTCATCTTGTGATATATCTTGAAGGTCTAATGAATTCTATTTAAGTGCATTCAGCTCTATTCATCCCCCCTCTAGAGCATCTAATCACCCATCTAGGATC
Organism: Alisma plantago-aquatica; assembly: GCA_963693085.1. Classification (NCBI taxonomy): domain Eukaryota; kingdom Viridiplantae; phylum Streptophyta; class Magnoliopsida; order Alismatales; family Alismataceae; genus Alisma; species Alisma plantago-aquatica. The sequence goes on from OY856410.1 coordinate 314,375,060, forward strand.
CAACAATTGGTATCAGAGCGAGTCTTCTCCAAGCATACTTCAACAAGTAGGAGAAGATGGGTGACTACCAAGGAGGGAGATACTTGATCAGCCTACCAATCTTTGATGGGAGCAATTTCCTCTATTGGAGAAGAAGGCTTCAATTCTACATCCAAGGATCAAGTCTTGAGATGTGGAAAATGGTGAACAACCCATACATGCTACCAAAGACAAAGATTGAAGAATGGGATGAAGCTACACTGAAGAAAGCAACCTTGAATGCTAGAGCCATGCACATCCTGTATGCCTCCATCACCCCCACCGAGTTCACCGAATTTTTTCATGTGAAACATCCTATGAGGTATGGAGAAAGCTACGCATCACTTATGAAGGGACAGATCAAGTGAAGGAAAGCAAATTCTAGATGCTCAAAGGGCTGCTTGAGAACTTCAAGATGGGAAAGGAGGAGAGGATAGCCAACATGTACTCAAGGCTCAACACCATTGTGAATGGTCTTGCTGTTCTAAGACATCCTATGTCTAGTGGAGAGATCAACTCAAAGATCCTTAAAACTCTCCCCAAGAGGTGGGAACCCAAGGTGACTTCCATTGAAGAAGTAAGGTCTCTTAAGGATATTCCTATTGAAGAGCTCATTGGAAATCTACAAGCACATGAAGCCACACTTGACAAGAGGGAGGAAGTAGAAAGACAAGATGAGAAAGAACTCAAGAGAATGAAGAAGGCTAAAATCAAAGCTCAAATCAAGGCTATTGTTGGTCAAGCTTCTCCATCCTCTCAAGTTGAAGAAAATGCCATGTACTCCAAGGCAGAAATCTACAAAGGCAAGTCTTCCTCCATCCGGTGCTTCACATGTGGAAAGAAGGGTCACTACAAGGAAGATTGCCCACAAGGCAAAAAGACCCATCTTCAAAAGAAGAAGGAGAAATGGCACTCAAGCTCAAGTGACTCCTCCAACTCAAGCTCAAGTGAAGGATCAAGCTCAAGCTCTAGTGATGAAGGATAATGCCATTTTTCTCTTATAGCATCAACAAGTAAAGACTCAAGTGAGGTAAATCTAAACTCTTTAGATAGAGAATATTTGATTGCTATTATTCATGATACTTGTGCCTCTCTTAAGTCTTCTAAAAGGAAAAAGAAAAAGCTTGCTAGAATTGTTGATAATTTGCATGTAGAACTATATGATCTTGAACATGCTAATTCTTGCTTGCTTGATGATAAAAGTGATTGTCTTAGTCAAGTAGATTCTCTTAAACTTGAAAATGCTAGTTTTCTTGATAAGATTAGATTTCTAGAAGCTCAACCTCTCATGCCTAGTTCTAATGAAGAGCATACTTTAATTGTTGATTCTCTCATGCATGATATTGATGTTCTTAAATCTGAAAACAAGGACAAAGATTTTGCTTTGCAAGAGTTAGAAATAGAAAATGCCTCCTTGCTTGCTAAAATCAATGTGCATGAATCTTGTTCTAGTTCTACTTATAGAGAGAATGATGTTGTTTCTCTTCATATTGATAGAGATTCTTATTTAAGTAAATCTCTTTGCTTATAAAATGATCTTTTGTATGCTAGAGATAACATCTATCAATTGTCTTATATGGTCTCCTCTCTTATGCATGATAATGATGGTTTGAGATCTTCTTTGCAAAAAAAATTAGTTGGTAAAAAGAATCTTAATGACATCCTACACCATACTACTAAACAAATTGGTAGACATGGTTTAGGGTATGATAGTATTCAAGGGAATCACAAAGATAAAGGACCTCCAATATTCCATGGAGAATCCTCTAGTTCCAAGACTATGGGCACATGCAACTATTGCAATGAAATTGGTCATTATTCTACTTGTTGTCCCTTTAGGAAAGGACCCAATAGCAATAGGACTTGGGTTGCTAAACTAACCCCTCTGGACCCAAAAACATGATTGGGGACCATTTCATCTTTCTTCTTGTAGGTACTTGCAAATGGATTGATTTGAGCTATTAAATTGCAAATTGACTTCTCAATCCACATGAAAGAAGAAAGGTGAGATGTGTAGAGGGGTGACAACAAATGGAAAAAGGAATGGTAAGAACAAAGGTGAATGTTTTCTTGCTTATAACCATTTCTAATTTGCTTTTGTCAAGTTCGTGTGCACTATGCATGTGGTTTTTGAGTCAAAAGTGGTATTTTGTGTTTCTCTTCACACTCTTGCTCAAAAACTATTTTTAATGCTTCTATAGTGCATTACTAACTTGCTTAGACATGTTTGGATATGGTTTGTATTTTTAGCATGCCTTTAAATATGTTTTTATGAAATATATGAGCTTTTTGACAGCTGCTCTATCGGTCGAGTTTGCCCTATATGAAACTCGGCCGATAGGCACCAATGGGTGTTGCCAGCAGCTGTCATCGGTCGAGTTGTCAATACACAGAACTCGACCGATAACACTGTGCACAGAATATACATTTGACTTATTGAATTGGAATTTTCCTCTCAACTAGATTTTCTCAACCAATAGCCTTATTCTTTGGAACTCCTTTGGTACCTTTATATATGCATATTGCCATGTTATAAATTGCCTATCTTGCTTACATATCTATCTTTCAAATTGCTCTAAATTGGTATATCTATATCTTGCAATAACTTGTTTTGAGTTGTTTCGTAGGTCTTGATGATGATCTCTTTGGATCTCTTGGTTGTGTCTGAAATTGCTTCCGTTGTACTCTAACTTGCTACATCTATCTAGGTGTATATCTTGTTTTGATACAACCTTGAGGTTCTTAGTGGTAATCATCTTTTGGTAAGGATGCATATTTGTATGTGAGTTATATCCTTTCATGCTTCTAAAATTGCATATCTCTTTGTTTGGATATATCTCTACATCTACTCATAGCTTGCTTTATCTTATGTATCTTTTGGTATCTCTTTCTATGATCTAGATCCTACTAGTAGTCCTAACTTGTGACAACATCTACTAGTAGTTCATATACATGTAGTTATAACCTTGTTTATAATTGGCATCTTTGCTCATCTAAATGCTATGCTTGTATCTTGTCTCATACATGCTCAAGATTGTTCCTTGAATTGCATATCTACTATCTCGAGTTGCATGCATAACATTGTGATGCATGGCACAAAGAGCTACATTATATGTATAAATTAGAGTATTTTCACTCCAGTTTTAGTTTTTGGTGCAAGACTGGTGTTTTTCATGTAGAAACGACCTTCTGAGCAAGGCTCATCGCTTTGCCATGAGCCCTGTCACTTTTTGGGCAAATTTTGTCATCTTGAGGGTCAAAATTGCGATTTATTGTTCTTCTGCAGCACCTTATCTTGCTTTTTGGGTTGTTCAAGTATATGCTTTAACTTGCTTTTCTTTCTATGCTTGGACAAGCCCCTATCTGTGCTCTTCTACTCTCCTTATATATATTTGTATTATCTCCTTTATCTTTAACACGTGATGTTTCTTATTTCTTCATAACCCCACTTTTTGAAATGACAAAGGGGGAGAAATGTATGTCTTCTTTTAAAAGAGGAAGAAGACATGTCTTACATGAAGAGGAGAAGCATGTTCATGTAAAGGGAGAAGGTAAAGTGGAGAAGACATATATGTGTAGAACATATATGAGTAGAAGACATAGTACTCTATAAATGTTATGAAAGCTAACCATGTAGGAGAGATAACATCAATTGAGGGGGAGTATGAGAACTCCATGCGCATCAATTGAGGGGGAGCATATGAGATCAGTCCTATTGAAACCTCTAGGTTTCTCTAAAGGTATGATTTTACTTAAAAGCTTTCAATACATTTATAGAATGGTTTGTCATCTTTAAAAAGGGGGAGAATGTTGACTCAAGGTCAATTAGGTCAATGTTGACTCACGTCTAGATTGACTAAACCTGTGTTTTGATGATGGCTAACCATTCCAAATATTGGTGTCTAATGTCTCTACTTGAGAAATTTCAGATTAGGTATAGACACACTCCAATTGCCCTAACTTGCACATATCAAATTGGAGAAAAAACAAGTCAAAGTCAATACAAGTGCACATTTTTGTAATATGATGTAAATCCATTAGAATCATGTTGTAAATCACTTGTAATGATTGTATGAATTGTAATTAAGCTTATAAAAAACCAGGAGCACTTAGATCGAATGTTTAAGCACTCAAAAGCCATTTTCCAAAATTCACATCAGGCTGTTCATTGGTTGAGTTCTGTGAGTTGCAAACTTGATCGATCCTGATTGGATATTGAAAATGACTTTTGATTGGTTGAGTTGTGGTTTCACAGAACTCGACCGATGGAGTAACTGACCAATTCGATTTTCATTGGTTGGTTGAGTTTTTCCAGGACAAACTCGACCGATGGTATGAATATCAACTTTTTCTTTTACTCTATTGGTCGAGTTACCTTTATAGAAACTCGATCGATTGCACTATATGAAAAAGTGTAGAAAAGTGCTTCTAGCCGTTGTAGAGTTGCAACAAGTGAAAATATATCTGTTGCAAGCCAAAAAAATGGCTAGTTTTCGTTCTCAAGTGTTCCCAAAGGCTAAGAGGCATCCCCATCTATAAATAGGACCCCTTGGGATTCATTCCAAGGTTGAGCATTCAATGCAAACTCTATGTGAGGTTCCTATTCTATAGTTGAATGCTTCCTACAGCCTCCTCTCTCTCTGTGGCAACACATCCCATTATCACACATATAACAAGGTGTTACTCAAAAACATGCGGAAATCACTATAACCACATCTTATCAAAAACACGGGTTAATTAAAACTGATTGCGGAAAACTGATAAACTGAGAAACATATTAAATTCTAGTCCATATCCTCCAAGAAAACATGTTATATACATATCCATACAAGCCTGGATACATGTCCACAACTTAGAGCAACAACTGTCCTGTCATAACCATGAGTTCACCACCTGGTCATACATATAAAGGCCCACATCCGGCCAGCAACAGGATATACAAACAGCATCAGTCGTACATCGTAAAACAACGTCAAAACACCGCCAAGGACCTGAGAGTACATGGATGACTCTAGACTCTACACCAAAACATCAAAACAACAGAATCTCCAAAGCTTGCCTTCTACCGATCTTCTCACTGCTCGGTCGCAACTCTGCGACCACCGCCACGACCAGCTCGACCACCTAAAAAGGGTGAAAACTAGCGGAGTGAGATAACTGAACATTATCCCAGCGGGAGGCATAACTCCGCGCCAAAACTACAAAACCTCAGATAAGCATTTATATGAGCAGATATATTGATAGGAAATATAACAGAAATAGTTTATGAAAAGCAAGGCCATCTGTACCATACAATTTACCAGCTGAACCAAAAAGGGCATATAACCTGCATACCTCTCAATAGGACATGATTGACAAGATGAAATATATATAAAACTCATCACATAGGAGTAATGCACATTAATTGCAAGATAAATAAAAATATCTATACAAACAAGGCTTCAACCAATGTTTCGTGTTTGTCTTAAGCAGCATATACTAAACGGTTGTTTTACGTGTTATTATGCCCTAAGGATTTGAATCGTACCATTCAAATCCAACCTTTGGCTGCGAATCCTAAATCCAGTGCCATACAAGGTCAATGGAAGAGTCGTACTCCACGACCTCCCACCTCGTGGTCAGTACACGAGTACAACACAAGCAGGACTGTAGTCACATGCTGAAGTGGTCTAAGACACAGGGACAACTCCATAGGCTACCCTCACTCTAGCCCGCCTTGGTACAGGTCTCGGCGCTAGTAAAACTGAGTCACGGGCCTGTTCACAGTGCTCTGAGCCATGAACGCATTCATGCTCCACACATCACATGTCCTGAGCCATGGGCCTGTTCACTATGCTCTATATACATATCTGAGTCTGTAACCGAAGTTACACTCTTACCTCCTCATTTTCAAGCTAGGAGCAACCTACACATATTCAACAATATGCGCTTCCAGGTTAACCCGTAGGAGAACCTGTTTCACCATCACCAAGTCCTGATGGATCTATGGCCAGGGCAAACTACATGATATAATTCCACTATAATTAATTAGTGTCTTTTAGATGGATTGCAGGATTCAACCAAGTTATAACATGTAGAGAATAAAGAACATTATATTATTATTGAAACCTCATCAACCTGATCCAGCATCACATATTACTACTTGGCCTCTTGCCAACCATCCAGATCCATATCAAGGATCATCCCATACCATAGGATATCAATCCTTCATCAGGTACTGTCACTGCCTCTCAAGGCTCGCACCATTATCATGGGACAAACACATCATATATATAAACCCATAAAACAAATATCAAGGTAATGTTACTCATCACATATGTCACATAGCCCTTTCATGGCTACACATCACCTGCATGGTTAGGATACACAGTAACCATAGATTCGACATATGAGTTATCATTCCAGATAATCTATTTATCAATATTACATTATTTGATAATCAAGCTTGTTAAGCACATTGTACCATAATTATGCTTATCCTTATCTCAGGATTAGTCAAGGTATTCACTTTTCATAACAATTATATTGAGTATACAAGTCAACTACTATTGTTACCAATATCATTACTATTACCATGCACTATCATCATTATTACCATTTTTACCATTATGCAAGCTACTAGTGTAACTATCATCATTCTCACTAGCAATTAAGCACAAGGGTTAATTCATGCATGTCATTACTAACATTATTGCCATCATTATTATGATCATCATCATTATCTACTATTATCTTCATTGCTATATCAAGCAAACTATTAATGTTATTGCCACTTAGTCACATTATTCCAATCATTACCATTATTATTACTTTCTCTTACTAGCAAGGCATCAACACAACTAACATCTTTGTTATCAACACATTATCATCATGGCTATGTCATTATTACTACCATGTCATTTGATTGTTACTAAGCAAGGCATTACTATCGAGATTTGGTTATTCATAAGCGTCTACTGTCATGAAACTTGGGACCGTCACCAAAGGACCTAACTACCTTCACCTAAGATCTCACAACCCTCACTATAGCTGACTTGCACGGCTAGGCATGGGGAGGCTACACGTTGTGTTGCACTTAGTCTGCTGCTCACGCGCCCCCTCACAAGAGGACCGGGCGAGATGGGTGTCGTGCGTCAGGGAATGATGCACGGCTCACCCCATCGGGCAACATCGGTACCGGGTGAGCAAGCTGGGTGTCGGGCGACACAACTGGTGCCGGGCAAGCCAAAGACGTCGGGCGACACAGGGCGTGCAGGGCTACTGGGTGAGCAAAGTTCAACTGGGCCAGGACGTTGAGCGAGCAGGCGTGTGGAGTGTATCAGGCGAGATGGTTATGCCGGGCAAGCAGGGCAAAGCCGCATGAGCAGGGCCTATCGGGCGAGCCAAAGAAGTATTGGGCGAGCAAAGCCAGGGAGTTGGGCAACACGCGTGCAGGTGAGCAAGGGAAAACCGAGCGAGCAACAAAGGCTAGGCGAGCCAAGCTACTGGGCGAGCAGCCCTCCAGGCGAGCAGCCTGTCGGGCAGAGCTGGCTCAGGGCGAGCAGGGTCAGGTTGCTCACCCGCCCAAGGTACAAAAAGAGAAACTTGCTTACTCCAACCGTGCAAGAGAGAACTAGGGCAAGGGCTGTCGGGCAGCACCTCCCCACACATCTCAACTAAGGTTCAAGCCATCTAAATGAGCTCACCATCTTGCCCAAGGTGAGAGGAGAGTCTTGCTCAAGCCACTAAGTCATGTGCTCACCTCAATCGGGTAGGAAAGAGGAGTGTTGCTCATGGCATTAGATCTCAAGCTCACTCATCTAGACCAAGGGGAGAAGGGAGTGTTGCTCTCCTAAACCCTAGATATCATGGATCGGCCAACATGCAAGCTAAACAAGAACCAACTACTAACATATAAAGGCAATATTGAAACAACATATGAAAGAAGAGGATGGAGTAGTTTAGGGTTAGAGTCATGCAACCCGCCTTAAGCTCCAAGGAAGAAGAAGCACTTCAAGCTCCAGGGGTATCTCGACCACCAAGGCTCCTCCAAGGGTGTGTATCGGCCACCACCTTCCTTCTCCAAGGGTGTATCGGCCACCTTAGCTCCTTATTCAAGGGTGTGTCAGCCACCAAGCAAGGGAGAGATGGAGGGTGTCGTGCACAAGAAGGAGAGGTGCTAAAGGGGCCTTCAAGCTAAGGAAGGGACCACCTATATAGATGAGAAAGGAGGAGAAACCAAGGTAAACACTTGCTATGTGTCGTCCACCCAAGGGACACATGTCCACAAACTCAAGCCACCACTCTTGCAAGCCAAAAGACACTTGTCCAAGATGTGCACCATGTGTTCCACCAAACATGACCAAGGTTGGACCAAGCATCATGGGCGACACACCAAGCCAGCCCTAGGCCGACACAAGCTCTACTTGGCCGACACAAGGCCCAAGCAAGCTCAAACAAGGAACTCCAAGGCCCAAACAAGCTCAACAAAGGCCCAAAGGACTCAAACAACAAGCCCAAGCCTTCCTCTCAACCCTAGAGGAAGCAAAGAGGGGAAAACATCTCGCAAGATGGAAAACTTGCACACAAAACCCTAATCTTGGTTTATTTGCAAGTAGCCCCTCAAACTCTCAACAAGGCACAACAAAAACCCTAATCACCACTCAAAGGTGATTAGCAAGCATCAAACCACCAAGGTTAAGTAAAAAAAAAGGGTAAACCCTAAACGCAGGTCAGGGTCCTTACAATCTATCCCCCTTTAAGGGATTTTGTCCCCGAAATCCGAAGAGAAAAGCGAGGGATACTTCCTCCTCATCTCTTCCTCAAGCTCCCACGTGGCTTCCTCAACGCCATGACGCTGCCAAAGAACCTTTACAAGAACCAGATCTTTCTTCTTCAACTTCTTGATCCTTCTATCCAGGATCGCCACCGGACCTTCCTCGTAGGTCACATCTGCATCAAGCTCAACCTCAACTGGCTATATTACTATACCTGAATCCGGATGACTTTTCTTTAACATGCTGACATGAAACACTGGATGCAACCTGTGCAACTCTGGAGGCAAATCTAACTCGTAAGCTACTATGCCAACACGTGCTATTACTAAGTAAGGCCCCATATACCTGGGAGCTAACTTACCCTTCCATCCAAACCTTAGCACACCTTTTTATGGCGAGACTTTAAGGTACACTTTGTCTTCTACCTAGAACTCCAAAGTTCGTCGATGATTGTCTGCATAGGACTTCTGTCTATCATGTGCCACTTTCAACTGTTGTTGTATCACCTTGATCTTTTTCGTCGTCTGCTGAACTAACTCAGGGCCCAACAACTGATATTCACCTGATTCGTACCAACACAAAGGGGATCTGCACTTCCTCCCATACAAAGCCTCATAAGGAGCCATGTCGATGCTTCGTTGGTAACTGTTGTTGTAAGCAAACTCTATCAAACTCAGATGTACATCCCAGTTGCCTAGAAACTGCAAAATACAAGCTCGAAGAAGATCTTCCAAAATCTGAATAGTCCTCTTAGACTGTCCATCAGTCTGCGGGTGAAAAGCTGTACTGAACCTTAACTGCGTTCCCAATGCCTTGTGCAACTGTTCCCAAAAACGACTTGTGAACTGAGGACCTCTATCAGAAACTATCATCGCTGGCACACCATGCAAACGTACTATCTCATCCACATATACTCTAGCTAGCTTCTTAGTTGTATACGTCGTCTTCACTGATAGGAAATGGGCAGAATTAGTCAATCTGTCCACTATCACCCAAATGGAATCATGATTCCTAGTTGTCCTGGGCAGACCAACTATGAAATCCATGGTTATATGATCCCATTTCCACTGCGGTATCGGAAAAGGTTGTAACGTACCTGCCAGCTTCTGATGTTTAGCCTTCACTTGCTGACAAACCGCACATCTTGCCACGAACTCAGCCACATCTCTCTTCAAACCGGGCCACTAATACAAGTCCTTCATACTATGATACATCTTGGTGACACCTGGATGCATCACATACATCGACGTATGTGCTTCCTCAAGCACCAACTTCCTCAGATCATCAGCATCTGGAACCACCATCCTATCATGATAGCAAACTAGTCCATCCTCAGACTCACGAAACCCATCATGCTTGTCGCTGCCGAACTCTGATCTGATCAACTGTACTGCCTCATCCGTCTGCTGTGCATCCTTGATCTGCTACCTCAACGTAGGATTGACTTGCATCTGTGCAAAAAGACCAGACAACAAGGATACTTCCATCTGCATGTTCATCTACCGCAGAGAAACAAACATATCTCGCCTATGGCAAACCAGGGAACTCAACTGTGCCTTCTTTGAAGAAAGAGAAGACTTTCGACTAAGCACATCTGCTACCACATTCGCCTTACCAGGATGATACTCGATAGTGTAGTCGTAATCATTGATCAACCCATCCATCGCCGCTGTCGCATGTTCAACTCATGCTGTGTGAAGATATACTTCAGATTCTTATGATCTGTAAAGATCTGACATACTTCCCCATACAGATAGTGTCTCCAAAACTTTAACGCATGAACCACTGCTACCCACTCCAAATCATGAGTCGGGTAGTTCTCCTCATGCTTCTTGAGCTATCGTGAGGCAAAAGAAACCACATGATCTTCCTGCATCAACACGCAACCTAAACCTTTCTTAGAAGCATCACAGAAAACATCATAGCCTTTCCCAGGCTCTGGCAAGATCAACACTGGAGCACTGGTCAGCTTCTCCTTCAGACTCTGGAAAGCTTGCTGACATCGGTCATCCCAAACAAAAGGTACATCCTTTTTGGTCAACTTCGTCATCGACAACGCTATCGAACTGAAGTCCTTGATAAACCTCTGGTAGTATCCCTCTAAACCAAGGAAACTACGAACTTCTGTTGCCGTCTTCGGTTGTTCCCAATCTGCAACAGATTCCACCTTTTTCGGATCTACCTTGACTCCTTCAGCGGATATCACATGGCCCAAGAAGGTCACTTAATCCAGCCAGAACTCACACTTACTAAACTTGGCATACAACTGATGTTGGCGAAGAAGAGTCAACGCTCGACGAAGATGTTGCTCGTGCTCTAGCCTATCCCGACTATAAATCAAGATGTCATCTATAAAGACTACAACAAATTGATCTAAGAACGGATGGAACACTCTGTTCATCATATCCATGAAAGCTGCAGGTGCATTGGTTAACCCAAACGACATAACCACAAACTCATAATGACCATACCTTGTCCTGAAGGCTGAATTCGGTATGTCATCCACCTTTATCCTCAACTGATGATATCTGGACCGTAGATCGATCTTTGAGAACACTGTAGCGCCATGCAACTGATCAAACAGATCATCTATTCTCGGAAACGGTTACTTGTTCTTGATCGTGACCTTGTTCAACTGCCAGTAATTTATACACAACCACATCAAACCATCCTTCTTCTTGACAAACAGCACTGGAGCACCCCAAGGCGACGTACTCGGTCGAATAAAGCCTTTATACAGCAACTCCTGCAACTGTTTCTTCAACTCTACCATCTCTGCTGGAGCCATTCTGTACGGTGTCTGCGCAAATGGTTGTGTTCCTGGAACTAGATTGATCTCGAAATCAATCTCTCGGGGTGGGGGAACACCAGGAAACTCCTCAGGAAACACGTCGGCAAACTCACGAACAACTGACACTTCCTCAAGGCTAGGACCTTTTGCCTTGGCATCCACTACGATATCTACCACGTGAGCTAAGAACGCCTCACATCCTTGTCGTAACAACTTATCTGCCACCATAGATGATACTAAACATGTCGGAAGAATCTTCCTATCTCCCCGGAAGATGCACTTCTCTCCAGCAACATCAAGCACTGCCTTCTTGGAACCGCAGTCCAAGACAACCTTATACCTCTCTAAGGTATCCATCCCAAGGATGACATCGAAACCATGCATATCAAGTGGTATGAGGTCCACTTGAATGCGATGTCCCGAGAAAGACAAGACACAAGATGGACACTCTTCTCGAAGCAAAGAGGAACCATCAAGAGGGGTTTCTAACAGCAAACTATCTTTCTTACAGCTAACAGGTAAATGATAGTTCTCAAGCATACTATAGGCGATAAAAGAGTGCGTAGCACCCGGGTCAACCAGAACAGATATAAAGCAAGAAGAAGACATATCAGAATGAAATAACTCCATCTGACATGTCACTACTCGCGGGTTGACCACTGCCTCCGGCTGATTCATAGCATAGAATCGAGTCGTTGCTTGCTGTCCACAACCTCTGCTTCCTTGAGCAGACGATCCATCTTGAGATGCCTGACCGCGTCCTCGACCTCTGCTACCGCTGGGCTGTGGTCTCTCAGACTTCTTGAAACTCTGTCTCGGCTGCTGCGTCACTTCGACATCTCTATTCGGGCAATTAAGCCTGAAATGTCCGACTTGTCCACAAAGATGACATGCCTTGTCCTCAAACCATGGCCTAGCTGGCCCTATCACTGCCACAGAAGCTGAACTGTGTGCCTTAGACGGTGAAGAAACATAACCTTTTCTCTTACTCAGAGACCACTGAGATGGTACACCAGCACTTCTCATCGTTGACGGTGCCAAAAACCTGGGCTTCTTAAAGCCACCAAACCTTCGTCCTTGAAACTGAGCAGGTCTTTTAAGAGACATAGACTCTCTTTTCTCCCGTACTGTCCTATCGGTCCACCGAACTAATTCCACAAACATAGCAAACCACTCTCGATTCTCCAACACAGACACCGGGGTTGTCAACTCAGCACTTAAACCCTTCTCGAAACGTCTGATTTGTTCCTCATCTGTTGTTGCCATGTGAGAACAGAACCTCAACAGATCCATAAACTTAGCTTCATACTCAGTGACGTTCATCGTTCCTTGTCGCAACTTCTCAAACTGACTGATCTTCTCATCCAGATACGTCTTCGGAAAGTATCTGGTGACGAACTCGCGTCGAAACACTTCCCAACAGATCACCTCACCAGGCCGCTTCTCTTCCTCGATGGTCCACCAGTGACCAGCACTTCCTTTCAGAAGGTAGATAGCATGCTTTACTTTGTCTGATTCGGGGATGTCAAGGATCCGGAAAGCCTTCTCGAGACTTGTCAGCCACAAATCTGCATCCGCTGGATCAGCCGTTCCAGCATATTCCGAAGCTCCGACTCGGCGAAGCCGCTCAAAGGTCTTCCCAATACCCGATGTTTCTCCATGGGGAACCTGTGCTCGTGGAGGAGGCACTGGTAATCGCTCAACCATGAGATTCACTGTAGCCATCATCTGCCCCATAAGCTGTTGGTAGGAAGGGTGTTCAAGTATGGCTGGGTCAGGTTGGGGGACCTCAGGCACCCGATCTTCATGTGCCTGACCTACTACTCCATCAACAGATGCAGCATCGATGTGCTCAGTAGCGGGTTCTTCATGGTTTCCAGACATCTTGGCTTTTCTTCCGCTGAGGGCAGAGGAATTCTATGAGAAAATCTGGAAAACACATAAGAACAAACACAACCTAGTCCTAGATCCCTGTAGACTCAGCGAACCTAAAGCTCTAATACCAAACTTGTGGCAACACATCCCATTATCACCATAACCACAACTTATCAAAAACATGGGTTAATTAAAACCGATTGCAGAAAACTGATAAACTGAGAAACATATTACATTCCAGTCCATATCCTGCAAGAAAACATGTTATATACATATCCATACAAGCCTGGATACATGTCCACAGCTTAGAGCAACAGCTGTCCTGTCATAACCATGAGTTCACCACCTGTTCATACATATAAAGGCCCACATATGGCCAGCAGCAGGATATACAAACAGCATCGGTCGTACATCGTAAAACAACGTCAAAACACCGCCAAGGACCTGAGAGTATAGGGATGACTCTAGACTCTACACCAAAACATCAAAACAGTAGCACCTCCAAAGCTTGCCTTCTACCGATCTTCTTACTGCTCGGCCGCAACTCCGCGACCACCGCCACGACCAGCTCGACCACCTAAAAAGGGTGAAAACTAGCGGAGTGAGACAATTGAACATTGTCCCAGCGGGAGGCATAACTCCGCGCCAAAACTACAAAACCTCAGATAAGCATTTATATGAGCAGATATATTGATAGGAAATATAACAGAAACAATTTATGAAAAGCAAGGCCATCTGTACCATACGATTTACCAGCTGAACCAAAAAGGGCATATAACTTGCATACCTCTCAATGGGACATGATTGACAAGATGAAATATATATAAAACTCATCACATAGGAGTAATGCACATTAATTGCAAGATAATTAAAGTTATATATACAAACAAGGCCTCAACCAATGTTTCATGTTTGTCTTAAGTAGCATATACTAAACGGTTGTTTTACGTGTTAATATGCCCTGAGGATTTGAATCGTACCATTCAAATCCAACCTTTGGCTGCGAAGCCTAAATCCAGTGCCATACAAGGTCAATGGAAGAGTCGGACTCCACGACCTCCCACCTCGTGGTCAGTACACGAGTACAACACAAGCAGGACTGTAGTCACATGCTGAAGTGGTCTAAGCCACAGGGACAGCTCCATAGGCTACCCTCACTCTAGCCCGCCTTGGTACAGGTCTCGACGCTAGTAAAACTGAGTCACGGGCCTGTTCACCGTGCTCTGAGCCATGAACGCATTCATGCTCCACACATCACATGTCCTGAGCCACGGGCCTGTTCACTATGCTCTATATATAGATCTGAGTCTGTAACCAAAGTTACACTCTTACCTCCTCATTTTCAGGCTAGGAGCAACGTACACATACTCAACAATATGCGCTTCCAGGTTTACCCGTAGGAGAACCTGTTTCACCATCACCAAGTCCTGACGATGATGGATCTATGGCCAGGGCAAACTACATGATATAATTCCACTATAATTAATTAGTGTCTTTTAGATGGATTGCAGGATTCAACCAAGTTATAACATGTAGAGAATAAAGAACATTATATTATTATTGAAACCTCATCAACCTGATCCAGCATCACATATTACTACTTGGCCTCTTGCCAACCATCCAGATCCATATCAAGGATCATCCCATACCATAGGATATCAATCCTTCATCATCTACTGTCACTGCCTCTCAAGGCTCGCACCATTATCACGGGACAAACACATCATATATATAAACCCATAGAACAAATATCAAGGTAATGTTACTCATCACATATGTCACATAACCCTTTCATGGATACACATCACATGCATTGTTAGGATACACAATAACCATAGATTTGACATATGAATTATCATTCCAGATAATCTATTTATCAATATTACATTATTTGATAATCAAGCTTGTTAAGCATATTGTACCATAATTATGCTTATCCTTATCTCAGGATTATCAAGGTATTCACTTTTCATAACAATTATGTTGAGTATACAAGTCAACTACTATTGTTACCAATATCATTACTATTAGCATCCACTATCATCATTATTACCATTTTTACCATTATGCAAGCTACTAGTATAACTATCATCATTCTCACTAGCAATTAAGCACAAGGGTTAATTCATGCATGTCATTACTAACATTATTGCCATCATTATTATGATCATCATCACTATCTACTATTGTCTTCATTGCTATATCAAGCAAACTGTTAATGTAATTGCCACTTAGTCACATTATTCCAATCATTACCATTATTATTACTTTCTCTTACTAGCAAGGCATCAACACAACTAACATCTTTGTTATCAACACATTATCATCATGGATATGTCATTATTACTACCATGTCATTTGATTGTTACTAAGCAAGGCATTACTACCGAGATTTGGTTATTCATAAGCGTCTACTGTCATGATACTTGGGACCGTCACCGAAGGACCTAATTACCTTCACGTAAGATCTCACAACCCTCACTATAGCTGACTTGCACGGCTAGGCATGGGTAGGCTGCACGCTATGTTGCACTCAGTCTGCTGCTCGCGCGCCCCCTCACAAGAGGACTGGGCGAGATGGGTTTCGCACGTCACGGAGTGCTGCACGGCTCACCCCATCGGGCGACATGGGTACCAGGTGAGCAAGCTGGGTGTCGGGCGACACAACTGGTGCCGGGCAAGCCAAAGATGTCGGGCGACACAGGGCGTGCAGGGCTACTGGGTGAGAAAAGTTCAACTGGTCGAACAAGACGTTGAGCGAGCAGGCGTGTGGAGTGTATCGGGCAAGATGGCTATGCCAGGCGAGCAGGGCAAAGCCGCGTGAGCAGGGCCTATCGGGCAAGCAAAGCCAGGGAGTTGGGCGACACGCGTGCAGGTGAGCAAGGGAAAACCAAGCGAGCAACAAAGGCTAGGCGAGCCAAGCTACTGGGCGAGCAGCCTGTCGGGTAGAGCTGGCTCAGGGCGAGCAGGGTCAGGTTGCTCACCCACCCAAGGTACAAAAAGAAAAACTTGCTTACTCCAACCGTGTAAGAGAGAACTAGGGCAAGGGCTGTCGGGCAGCACCTCCCCACACATCTCAACTAAGGTTCAAGCCATCTAAACGAGCTCACCATCTTGCCCAAGGTGAGAGGAGAGTCTTGCTCAAGCCACTAAGTCATGTGCTCACCTCAATCGGGTAGGAAAGAGGAGTGTTGCTCATGGCATTAGAGCTTAAGCTCACTCATCTAGACCAAGGGGAGAAGGGAGTGTTGCTCTCCTAAACCCTAGATATCATGGATCGGCCAACATGCAAGCTAAACAAAAACCAACTACTAACATATAAAGGCAAGATTGAAACAACATATGAAAGAATAGGATGGAGTAGTTTAGGGTTAGAGTCATGCAACCCGCCTTAAGTCCAAGGAAGAAGAAGCACTTCAAGCTCCAGGGGTATCTCGACCACCAAGGCTCCTCCAAGGGTGTGTATCAGCCACCACCTTCCTTCTCCAAGGGTGTATCGGCCACCTTAGCTCCTTCTTCAAGGGTGTGTCAGCCACCAAGCAAGGGAGAGATGGAGGGTGTCGTGCACAAGAAGGAGAGGAGCTAAAGGGGCCTTCAAGCTAAGGAAGGGACCACCTATATAGATTAGAAAGGAGGAGAAACCAAGGTAAACACTTGCTATGTGTCATCCACCCAAGGGACACATGTCCATAAACTCAAGCCACCACTCTTGCAAGCCAAAAGACACTTGTCCAAGATGTGCACCATGTGTTCCACCAAACATGACCAAGGTTGGACCAAGCATCATGGGCGACACACCAAGCTAGCCCTAGGCCGACACAAGCTCTACTTGGCTGACACAAGGCCCAAGCAAGCCCAAACAAGGAACTCCAAGGCCCAAACAAGCTAAAAAAAGGCCCAAAGGACTCAAACAACAAGCCCAAGCCTTCCTCTCAACCCTAGAGGAAGCAAAGAGGGGAAAACATCTCGCAAGATGGCAAACTTGCACACAAAACCCTAATCTTGGTTTATTTGCAAGTAGCCCCTCAAACTCTCAACAAGGCACAACAAAAACCCTAATCACCACTCAAAGGTGATTAGCAAGCATCAAACCACCAAGGTTAAGCAAAACAAACAGGGTAAACCCTAAACACAGGTTAGGTTCCTTACACTCTCTTTAATCTTAATCACTTGCTACATCCTTTAGAGTGAGTAGGAAATTTGTAAGAGAGCTAGTCCTACATGTATATTTTGTGAGGCTCTCACTTCCACCACCTCCCTTTCTCTCTTTTCAATCATGAAGATGAAGGTTCTCTCTCTTAGCTAAGAGAGGTGAAGAAGAACAAGGAAAGGCATCCCTTGGTGAAGATCAAGGCTGAAGACTTGGACCAAGAGTGTGTAAGCCCTTGGTGAAGGGAGAAGACTCCTTGCTCAAGTGGGTAAGTCCTTTGTGGAAGCTTCTCTGAGTGAAGGTGAAGTCAAAGCCAGAAGATCCAAGAAGAGTGGGTAATTCCTAGAAGGCTGAAGACTTGTGCAAGAGTAGGTAAGTCCTTGGAAGAAGGCGGAAGATTCTTGCAAAGTGGGTACGTCCTTGGTAAGGTTGAGGACTCTTTGTATTGGATAGGTAAGTCCTTTGTTTGTTCATGTATTGTAAGTCTTATGAATGAATATAAGAATGTAATGGTTAGTTGATCCTAGAGGTTGACCTCTCTAGGTAAGTGGACTGACATACTTCTAGTTTGAAGTGTGGAACCACTCTAAATAGCTTGTCTACTTGTGTTTCCTCAATCTCTCTCATCCTTGCTATGCATGTTTTAGTTGCACTCAAATTTCCTATTTAGCAACCTTATCTTGTGATATATCTTGAAGTTCGAATGAATTCTGTTTAAGTGCATTCATCTCTATTCACCCCCCCCCTATAGAGAATCTAATCACCCATATAGGATCAAACAATAATTAATGATGATATCTCAATTATGATATGTTAAACCTAATGAGAACCCCAAGTATGTTATCTCTTTGTATAATTAGGGTTTGAGAAAATATAAACCCTAGTCAGCTGAAATTAGGATTTTCACCAAATAGGCTCATGTTGGGGAGGAATGAGAGAGGTATGTAAAGGAGAATGAAAATGGTAGTTGAAGGCTAGGATAGCACGGTCGTGGTGGGTAGCACAGCTGTGGTGGGTCGTTGGTGGCACAGGCATTCTAGGCCATACGGCCGTTTTGAAAGAATTGAACTATTGACCAGCTTTTGTACTCAAATCTGATGAAACCAATGCACCACGGCCGTGGTAGGAAGCATGGCTGTGGCAACTAGCATAGCCGTTTTGTGGCATTTTCTCTTCAACCGGCTGTTCTGTAGAATTCTAGATAGCAGTTCACTATTCGATTTTTAATTATTCAATTGTAGTTCATAATGATCTAAAATTTTAATTGAAGTTTTATACTCAATTAAAAATAGCATTCTAAATTTTCATAATTTTTGGAGAAGGTTTGATCTCTAAGATACACGAATTACAGTAACTATTTGATGACAGAAAAATCTAATGAAATAAGAAAAAGTTTAGTGAGGGGTCAATGTGCAATTCACCAAAGCATCTCAATTTCTCTATATGGTCAACCTAACACACTAGTAGCTCTAATAATTCATGATTCATTTCAAAGAAACAAAATCCTTGAGAGAGAGAGAGGGAGATTTAGCGTTTGAGAGGAGAAAGTGATGGCATTGTTGAGCTAGGGTTTCTCTATCCGAGATATGATGAAATCAAGTAAGTTTAGCTTCTTTGCATAGACTTTAATGGTGAATCTTCTCTCACATGTCAAGATTCCATCCCTCCTCTGATTTGATCCGAAATGGTATCAAAACTTCTCCTTTTCTCACTCTTTCTTCATAATCCCTCATTTCTAGGATTTTCGAGTTGAAAGGAAGAAGAATCGGGTGAATTGCTAGAGATTCGATATGAGATCGAGATTTTCAGGGATGAGATGCGTTTTTAAGGTGTTTTCACACCTTAGGGTGAGTGGGAACTTCCTTTAAACAATATATTGCACAAAAAGTAGTTAAATCATCAATAATCTTCAATTTCTTACTATGCGACAAACAAACCCTAAATTCTCCTTTGATCTACTTTTTGTAAAATGATATGAAATGGATTATTCTTCTATTTTGATGAATTTCATATGATAAAATCATATAATAAATGGATACAATCCATCTTAATGAGAATTCCCTAAGTATTTATCGAGGTTATAAGAGTAAACTAAAATTTAGGATTTTCAGCTATGATTGAAATTGTTGTAAAATTAAATAGAGAAATTTGTCTATCTGAATCTCATTTATTATGAAAGATTGTTTATCTGAATGCATAGTACATACATGTCAGATACTATCTTGGATTTCATGTGATGTGACTAGTGTTTTCTTGACATCTCATTAGAGAGGGTTGAAACCCTAGATGAGTGGAAAGTTGGAAAATTGCAAATAGATATTGTGAAATCCATTTGAAGTGTTTATCTTGACATCATAGAATTTATTTATTCAATGTTATTCTTTATGCGTGATATCTTAGTGAATGGTATGGAAACCCAAATTTAGCTCAGTTCCAGGGTTTCATACATACATTGATTGTATATGATTTGTTGAAAGCAGTCTTTATTCAGTGAATGTTTATGACTCATTAAATTATTATGAGAGCCATGAGATAAGTGAATGAGGTAAATGAAATCCTAAGGATAGGGTGTTCAATGAATCAAGCATTGTGATTACCATGTTCTCAATATGAGATGCGGTGATGCTTAACAGTTTGGTTGTGGTAAATGTTATCATTTGGTCAATGAAACGAATGGTTTACAGAGCTAAACTAAGATATGTTGATATGATGATTGAATTGTGAATGTAAAGAGTGAAATAGACATTTAGATGCCCTAAACAATGTAGAATCCTCACAAGATGAGGCCTGCAATGTGGGGAGGAAAGGATTTCCCGATTGGAGTAGTCCAGGTCGAGGTAAGCTGGAGTGCATCAGTAGGGTGCGGGGGTCTTGACCAGTAGGGAAGACTCCTTACAGTTGTGTGGTACCCAACACCAACCGGGGATGCCGGTGGTACATGTGTTACAAGTTGTAGTGATTAGTGGTCAGTAGGTCCACTGATGCACAGTAAGCCTGAGGGCTTTGACTCACTGCCTGAGTACCCAGGTTGAGAGGTGGAGTTTGACGTATCTGTCTGCTCCCATTAGCTACCGAGAGGCAGATGTGATGAGGCCCGTTGCAGACAGGGTCTTACTCAAGAGATAGGCTTAGGAACCCGGGCATGCTTCTAAGCCTTGTATAGTGAGATCATAGCTTGTTGTGATTCTTTCACATGTCGTAGTACACCTCATGTGGGTTCAGGGTATAATAGGATGAATGAGGGGTTAAACAAGTGTTTGCAGTTATTCAATAATTCTTTGTATGTTTCTGCATTATAAATTCTCTTTATGATCTATCAAGCATGTTCATATATTGATTCACTCTTGTAGATATCTTGAGTATTCAACCATATTTATGATTGTCAATGATTAGACTCTTTAAAGCTTACTATTCTTATAATTGATATCAGTTTCTCAACAATATATCTGTAATTATATCAGTGCTTTAGACTATTTCTTTGAAGTACTCATTCAATGAGCGAGTAGGCTCACCCCTCTACTCACAATTTTTAGGGAAACTAAGTGGACATGAAGCAGGTCAAATCATCAGAGTAGATCTACCACATGAGTTAAGTATGAGATTAGTTAAGTTCAGTCGGTCCCTGTCACTCTAGGTCCTTGTATAGATGTGAGAGAGTTGTAAATGATGTTTTGTATCTTTGTTTCCTTAATAAGAGAGAATGTATCTGATTATCATGTCTTATGTACATGGAAGTGTGATAAACATAATGAATGTATGGATAGGTATCATTAATGTTGATATCATATTAGAGTAATCAAAGTTTAATTCTCTTGTAAAGTTTGTTTATGTGATTGGATGTGAGAAAACAAAGCGTTTGAAATAAAGGAAATAAAAATGAAAAGTCAAGAGTGAACTTTGTATTAAGTGTAAACCTAAAATTTATGCCCTAATCTCATGATTAGTGGTAATCGTGGGATGTGGGTGTGACAACTTTTGGTATCAAAGCTTAGGCTGAGTCGTCATGGACCATTAGGATAGAAAGTTAAAGTTATAAGTGTGGCAGATAGGAGGTTATGTGTCTATAGCTCTGGGAAGTCTGGGTACGGATACCCTAGCCCACTATCTGAATACTTAGATTGACCAGTATCAAGCTGCTCTATCTATTCTTCTTTGGATGCCCTGGCCAGGTATGCAGAGGAAAGATGGGCTAGAGAGAAATTCTAGAAATCTTAGGGTTAGGAGATCGGAAAGTAATGAAGGAGTAAGATATTAAACATAGAATGTGACACAACTCTTGCTTTATATTGCTTCTTTGATTGGATATTAATAGTAATGCTCTTATATATATATATATATATATATATATATATATATGAATTCAGGTTATCAGTTTGTAGAATATATATGGTTCTTTTATATTGTTGTGTATCATGAAGTTAATTCACTTATTCTTTGTATAAAGTAGACCAGAAGTTATGTTTAAATGAGTTTTCCCTAAGTGGATATTCTTCCACATGTTTGACTTGAATAGGAGTTGGTTAATCCTGAGTAGCTCTTGGCTTCATGACTACAGGTTCGGCATGGTCCAGCTGGCAGGATGCGTTACTGGGATCTAATGACTCCTATTAACAATATAATAAGAGTAGACTCTGGATAAATTTGACCCACATCATAGTGAGAATGTACATACACTAAGATGTTAAAACATATGGGAAAGTTTAGAATAGCTAAGAATCAATTGGACTGATATCCGAGATCCAACTTTGGGGCCTCATATGAGAAACCCTTAATTGGGAATGAAGGAAGAGGGAAATAAATACAAGACATACATTAGTATGTAACATACAAAATGAAGAAGAAAGGACAGATAAAGAGAACTGAACTATATAACTAATTGTGTACTTTATTCAATTTGAAATTAAGGAAAGATAAGAGAAAATTGCTGGGAAAGCCAAGATAGAAAGAACGAATTAGAATGAATGGATCATATAATTGAGTAAAATGCTTTTATGTACTCCAAAGAAAAGGGAAAATAGAAGAAAAGAGTTGAGTATACAATAAGTACATAGAAGTGAAGAGTCTTCAGAAGAGTTAAAGTAAAGAGAATTGGATGAACATGTAAATCATAAGACTAGAATAACAAACTTAGTTAACACAAACAAAAACGTTAGAAATTATGAGCTCAATTATGGAATGAGGGTTAAATGATATAATTGAGAGTATGGAATGTATACCTTTATTATGAAGTTTAATGCATTCATCATTACTATTATAAGTTTCTATAGAACAACAACCTAGTTTCCATTTGATGTATTCAACAACCTCCTAATATTCAAATGGAACTAGTTCTTGAAAGAAGAACAAAAGTGTAGCTTAACAAATGAATAAGTCATACAAAGGTAGATTATATTCAGGAATGAAAAACTTGATAGAAACTAAGTTTGACCCATGCATGAGCCGTATGATTTAAAATGAAGGATATGTAATGTATTAAATATGAGGTGAAACTAGTAGAGAGATTATTGATTTAGAATTTCAACTTCACATTAGTAGAAGGATAAAAAGAAATATGTGCAACATGGTATACATGATCATACACATGAATAAGCAACATGAACATAAGAGAAAATTAGAAGTTAAAGATGATATGTGGAAGAGTAGTATATGGTAAGACGATTATGGAAAGTAGGAGGGGTTTAAAAACATGATGGCATAATATAGATTATTAAAGAAAGAGATTGTGACATTCAAGCAAGTGCTAATTAGTCAATTATCCTTGTTGATAACTAATTAAACCTACATACACGAAATGTAATAAGGGAATGTTTGAAGATAAGAATTCTAAGACTCAGAATCATCTTCTTTTCCATATATTACTTAATGAGAGCAATGTGGGAATGAAGTGATAAGAAAATGAATCATATATGATGCATAACCGTCATGGTAGGGACATCTATTGAATGTAATAGTAACACACAATATGATGATGAAACCCTAGCAGGGTAAATTGAGAATGTAATCTATATGAATGGCCAAGTAAGAGAAAGGAAATTCAATTGATAAGATAAGGAAGACTTTAATAAACATCAAGAGAGCTAAGGTTTGTAAATGAAATTAAGGGAAAAAAGTCACATCAAAATAACATCATGCTACTAATAAGGAACAAACCCAAGAATGTTTAGAGTTGTAGTAGTTCAAGGGATGTCACTAGTGATTTGACCTTGAATACTAGCATCTCTATAAAGCAAGATCATGAAATTTGCACTATCAGAAGGAAACTAGCACTGATAGTAATCTAGGGTTTAAAGGTAGCTAATATGAAAGGTAGATAAACAATATGGGAATGATTCGGAACAAAGGGTAAGAAATTAATTTGAACTATAACAAGTGTGTTTTAAAAAAATAGAGAAATGCAACATGAGTAAGGTGCGATATGAAATGAATTCTTACAGTGATAATAAGAATGACGAATAATCTATTCTCACCTTGTAAGTTTCAATTTTAGGGATGTTTATTCTATATGATCAAAATGAGAAGGATAAGTAACAATAAGTAAGTAGTAATGAATGAGTAGAACAATAAGAGAAAACAATGTCTTTTAGTAATACGTGAAATTGTTTGTAGAAGTATGATTTGTTGAAGGTATATGAAGGGATGTAAATTTGTTATACGTATGGTTTTAGTTGTACTTGTGCAAGTAATATTAATTAAAGGTGGTTGATAGTATTAGTGATCCATATCAGTAATCCAACTTAGTATTGTACAATTATTGTTGAATCTAGTCTTTCGACTCATGACCGCTTTGATATTTGAGAAGCATAATAGTAAAATTCAAAACAACATGGTGAACTCTCTTTTGTGACTCAGAGGTAGTACAGAACAATAGTACATATTGAGCCGTATGAATTGAGATAGTTGGATCAGATTATCAATGTTGAGGTAATACCTCAAGAGTATGAAAATATTGAAATGGTTGTTTCTCTTTCTCTTTCCTATGATTGATCATGGCAAAGAGAATTTGTTTGTTATCATTGAGCAGTCATGATTTAAACATGTTGTGATTAGAAAATAAATAAAGGACTTAATGTTTTAAAGATACATTCAATATGAAATATAAGAATATAATGGCATGTAAGATATCAGACGATTAAAAAAAACCTTGAAAGTACTTTGCTTGCATACTTATGTTTTGGGGGTGAAACCTTTTTAAGGGGGGGGATTGTTATGACCGTATCTGAGCTTAATTAGTAAGTTAGGGTTTATGTGGATGATTACATTACTAGATTGATAGTTACTTAAACATGATTAATGAAAATATCTCAATCATGATATGTTAAACCTAATGAGAACCCCAAGTTATCTCTTTGTATAATTAGGGTTTGAGAAAATATAAACCCTAGTCAGCTGTAGGGTTTTCACCAAATAGGCTCATGTTGGAGAGGAATGAGAGAGTTATGCAATGGATAATGAAAATAGTAGTTGAAGGCTAGGATTGCACGGCCATGGTGGGTAGCACGGCCGTGGTGGGACGTTGGTGGTACGGGCATTCTAGGCCACACGACCATTTTGAAAGAATTGAACTATCGACCAACTTTTGTAGTCAAATCTGATGAAACCATTGCACCACGCACGTGGTAGGAAGCACAACCATTTTAGGTCCATCATAGCACGGCCGTGCAATCTAGCATAGCCGTTCTGGGGCATTTTCTCTTCAACCAACTGTTCTTTAGATTTTTGGATAGCAGTGCACTATTATATTTTTAATTATTTAATGGTAGCTCGGAATGATCTAAAATTTTAGCTGAAGCTTTATAACAATTATAAACCACGTGATAATTTTTTATAATTTTTGGATAAGGTTTGATCTCTAAAATACATGAATTAAAGTAACTTTTTATGACAAAACAATCTGCTGAATTAAGAAAACGTTTAGTGAGGGGTCAATGTGCAATTCACCCAAGAAGCTCAATTTCTCTATATGGTCAACCTAACACACTAGTATCTCTCATAATTCATGATTCATTCCAGAGAAATTAAATCCTAGAGAGAGAGAGGGAGAGTTTAGGGTTTGAGAGGAGAAAGTGGTGGAATTGCTGAGCTAGGGTTTCTCTATCCGAGATATGATGAAATCAAGTAAGTTTAGCTTCTTTGCATAGAATTTAATGGTGAATCTTCTCTCACATGTCAAGATTATGTCCCTCCTCTGATTCAATCCAAAATGGTATCAAAACTTCCCCTTTTCTCACTCTTTCTTCATAATCCCTCATTTCTAGGGTTTTCGAGTTGAAAGGAAGAAGAATCGGGTGAATTACTAGGGATTTGATATGAGATCGAGATTTTCAGGGATAATCTGCATTTTTAAGGTGTTTTCACACCTTAGGGCGAGTAGGAACTTCCTTTAAACAGTAGATTGGATGAAAAGTAGTTAAATCATCAATAATCTTCAATTGCTTAGTATGCGACAAACAATCCCAAAATTCTCATTTGATCTACTTTTTGTAAAATGATATGAAATGGATTCTTATTCTATTTTGATGAATATCAGATGATAAAATCAAATAAGAAATGGATACAATCCATCTTAATGATAATTCCCTAAGCATTTACTGAGGTTATAAGAGTAAATAATATTTAGGATTTTCAGCTATGATTGAAATTGTTGTAAAATTAAATAGAGAAATTTGTCTTTCTGAATCTCATTGATTATGAATGACTATTTATCTGAATTCATAGTACATACATGTTAGATACTATCTTGGATTTCTTGTGATGTGAATAGTGTTTTCTTGATATCTCAGTAGAGAGGGTTGAAACCCTAGATGAGTGGAAAGTTGGAAATTTTTGAATAGATATTGTGAAATCCATTTGAAGTGTTTATTTTGACATCATAGAATTTATTTATTCAATGTTATTCTTGATGCATGATATCTTAGCGAACTGTATGGAAACCCAAATTCAGCTTAGTTCTAGGGTTTCAGACATACATTGTTTGTATATGATTTGTTGAAAGCAGTCTTTATTCAGTGAATGTTTGTGACACATTAAATCCTTATGAGAGCCATGAGATAAGTGAATGAGGTAAATGAAACCCTAAGGATAGGGTGCTCAATGAATCAAGTATTGTGATTGCCATGTTCTCAGTATGAGATGTGGTGATGCTTAACAGTTCAGTTGTGGTAAATGTTATCAGATGGTCTATGAAATGAATGGTTTACAGAGCTAAACTAAGATATGTTGATGTGATGCTTGAATTGTGAATGTAAAGAGTGAATTAGACATTTAGATGCCCTGAACACTGTAGAATCCTCATAGGATGAGGCCTGCACTGTGGAGAGGAAATGGTTTCCTGATTAGAGGTAGTCCAGATTGAGGTAAGCTGGAGAACACCAGTAGGGTGCGGGGGTCTTGACCAGTAGGGTAGACTCCTTACAGTTGTGTGGTACCCAACACCAACCGGGGATGCCGGTGGTACCTGTGTTACAAGTTGTAGTGATTAGTGGTCAGTAGTTCCACGAATGTATAGTAAGACTGAGGGCTTTGACTCACCACCTGAGTACCCAGGTTGAGAGGTGGAGTCTGACATATCCGGCCACTCCCATTAGCCGCCAAAAGGCAGACCTGTCGAGGCCCGTTGCAAATGGGGTCTTACTCGAGAGATAGGCTTAGGAACCCAGGCATGCTTCTAAGCCTTGTATATTGAGATCGTAGCTTGCTGTGATTCTTTCACATGTTGTGGGACACCTCATGATGGTTCATGGTATAATAATATGAATGAGAGGTTAAACAAGTGTGTGTAGTTATTCAATTATTCTTTGTATTTTTATGCATTATAAATTCTTTTTATGATCAATCAAGCATGTTCATATATTGATACTCTTGTAGATATCTAGAGTATCCTGCCATATTTATGATTATCAATGATTAGACTCTTTAAAGCTTACCATTGTTATAATTGATATCAGTTTCTCAATAATATATCTATAGTTATATCAGTGCTTTAGACTGTGTTTTTGAAGTAATCATTTACTGAGCGAGTAGGCTCACCCCTCTACTCACAATTTTTACGGAAACCAAGTAGACTTGAAGAAGTTCAAATCATCATAGTAGATCTACCACATGAGTTAAGTATGAGATTAGTTAATTTTAGTCTCTCCCTGTCACTCTAGGTCCTTGTATAGATGTGAGAGAGTTGTAAATGATGTTTTGTATCTTTGTTTCCTTGATAAGAGAGAATGTATCTGATTATCATGTCTTATGTACATGGAAGTGTGATAAACAGAATGAATGTATGGATGTGTATCATTAATGTTGATATCATATTATAGTAATCAAAGTTTCATTATCTTGTACAGTTTGTTTATGTGATTGGATGCGAGAAAACAAAGAGTTTGAAATAAAGGAAATAAAAATGAAAAGTTGGGAGTGAACTTTGTATTAAGTGTAATCCTCAAACTTATGACATAATCTCATGATTAGTGGTAATCGTGGGATGTGATTGTGACAATTGTAGTGAATCTTATGGTGGTACCCCCTGTGGTGGATGATGTTGATAGTAGTTGTTCCAATAGTCCGTCTATGGAGGCGGGTATGTCTTTTTGTATCTAGACAGATCTCCCTAGAAATCCTTCTCCCCTTGGGGTTTGTCAATGCTTGAGATGTTGGCAGTGGTATATGTGATTTATCTTGTGGTGCATCTAGTGCTGGTTCAACCACATGTATTGTTGTTTCTACTGGATCCCCTGGATGGTAGACATGGCATATGCATTTGTTGGAGGTGGTTGTGCATAGTCATCACCTTCTTTGCTCTAGTCTAGTAAGGTTTTTGTATTTCTTATTGCTTTTGAAGTACATTTGTCTCTCCTCCCCCATCTGGTATGTCCACTAGTGGTTCCCTATAGCTATCTTTGGGGTGTTCACTTTCCCGAAATGTCAAGTGCTCCCAAGAAATCTTTTACTAAACCTATATCATCAAAAAAGACATCGGTGTTGTGGGAAATAAGATGTGAGTCTAATGAGATATTTCTTATTGATATAAGGCACACTCCTCTCCTATGTATAGGAATGGAGGCAAGTACAAGGATACACAAATTAATCCTAATGGGCCAAACCAATTAAGCCCATATAATATAATAAAATTTATACCAATAACTCTAATATTGTTGCTCAAGTTTGAGTATGGGTGAAACATATCCATACTGAACTTACAAGACTCAATCAAATGATGTAAAAAAATAAACAATATCACTCCCCATACAAGATTTTGACTCTCCCATAAACATTACTCTCCAAGTAATAAAAAATTTGATGAGCCACCTTTGAAGTTGTGCCTTGTCACTTGGAAATACTTGAGCTTTGGAGAAGATCTTTTGAAGTGCATGCGCAATGAAGAACACGACCATACATTTGGAATAGATGATCCAAACACCTTGACTACACAATCTTCACTGGAAAGAAATTTGTGATTGGAATAAGTGTGGTCAACACATCCAACAATGTAGTAGTAGAGGGTATCTTCAACCACACATAAGATGAGGTCATGATGATTGTCAAATTGGATCAATCTGGAGTTTGAGTTTCATGGGATTGAAAAGATTGAAAGACACCGTAAAGGAAGCCCAAGTAGATCATTAGAAGAACCTTCTTGAGAAATGACAAATGCAATTTCATGAAGATGTGAATAAAATAGCCCAGTGAATATAATATCTAGAGGAACCATCAACCTTGCAGGTGTAGTATGGTATGCTTGAAATTGATGAGATTATGAAAAGTAACCATCCATCTTTTGAAATGCAACACGGTCATCACAGACTAGCACCAAAGTGAACAAGAGGATGGAATAAGTGCAAAAAGCTATATCCTAATATGTGTCAATGATATAATTTTGATCCTTCCACTTGCACTGAAATGGTGACCAACTGGAAGCAGCGTATATAGCCAACCCATGTGCATATAGATAACATCAATGATGTACTAGAACCATGGAGAAACAATGTCATTGGGAAAGAGATACACCAATAATACACTTGAAGCATGCTTCTTAGTGGATATGAAGTTCCACAAGACATCAGAAGATGGATATGTTGAATAATAAGAATCTCCATGGGATCAAAATAGCCTAGAGTGATGCATCTCATCTCTCTCATACTCTTTATCCTCATACTCCCTCTTCATACATTCTCTCTCTCACTTTTCATACATACACACTCTCTCTCTCTCTTTTCTATCCCCCCCTTCACACCAATTATGAAGTGAGTGAGTAGTTGGTCACCACCCTACACATGAGAAAGGATGCACACATGAGAGATGGTAGATTAAGAATGAAATTGTCAAAGAGTAGGAAGGAAAAAGAAAATAGCATGGTGTCCCTTTCTTTTAATGCTATATAAACTAGAACATAATCTTTTATTTTTACAATATGTTGTTGATATATCCGATAGTGCAAGTAAATATGTTACATGAACAAATTAGATAGATCTGGATAGAAAAAAATGGATCTGTGTGTGACTTGAAAAGTGTGGGGGTAGAGCCCCTGCAACAAATATTAGGTTACAAAAGAAATCTTATTATTGATCAAATTAGCAGTTACATATTATGTATAGGGGCAGTCACAAAAAATGTGCGGGGAAAATACACTCAGTGGAAAATATGAATTAAATGAAGATGAACGACAGTGTCTGGACCACAATTAGATGAGGGAATTATTACTATTTAGAAGAGTTAGACCCGAAATGACTCCATGATCTTGGAAATGAGGTTGCATATTTGAAGGCACCAATGGGTTCCATAGGTGGTGTTGTCTTTGCCCATCGTGAGTGTCAAGAGACTAGAAAACGCATCCCCATGGTGAACCAAGACCTTATATGCAAGGTCCCTATCAAAAATAAATATGATAATTCCAAGTCCCACACATGGGACTATTGTGGGTGTTTTCCACCACTGCTTGGCAATTATTGATAAGTTAGTGAGCATAGCAAAAAATATAACTTGCATATAAAAACACAAAGGAGAGGGGACCGACGTTGGTAATTGTGCTTCAAAGAGGTGGATTGTGTGCCAAAATGCATGGATAATGCTAATGGAAATATAGAAGAGATGCCATCCACCCATAGGCGGTGTTACTCTCCATTATTCTATAGCGTTCGTATCAATTCTCAGGTACCATGTAGAAAATAAGATGAAAGTCTATTTAGATATTTCTTATTGTACATAGGCAAGGTGGAAAGTACAAGAAAGGAGAACATAACCATAATCAGCCAAAACAATTAGGCCCATATAACACAATAAACTAAATGCCAATAATATGGTGTGTTAGGGAAGCTTTATGGTTATGCTAGGTTACCCAGGGTTCATTGTAGATGATCTTTTCATTGGATAGAGAGATCATCAGGGATGTTCAAATCAACATACTTGGTCCCTTTGTGAGGCCTTCTAAATTGCAATCCAGGGTTAGGACAATGGTAGTAACAATCTCCCCCCCCCCCATTTTTTATTTATAATAGGCTCTTGCTCTTTAAGGGGATTGTCTTCAAATGGTTGATCACCATTGCCCCTGGATTGACAACATCACCTCATTCCATCATGACCATCATAATGAGATCTTTTTGTGAGAAACAACCTTGGTTATCATACATGCCAAAAATAGTGATAGCTAAGACCTTTTTAATATACCTTATGATGGGGTTGTGTAGACCACTTTAATTAGTATTCCCTACTACAAAGGTGTCTTGTCTAGTGATCCTCCTCCAACCAACTGAATAATTGTTCCTTGCATCCCTATCAAAGCGTCCCTCATCTATTTTTTTCCATTTGGGGAGTTGGGGTAACACTTATGTTATGGTGAGAGGCCTTCAACACATGTGGAGAGTCACCAGGTCTGAATATGATGGAATCCTCACCTTTATATTTTACTTTCTCTAAAGAGAACGCATGTGTGGTCTCAATGTAGGTCTCTGGGACCTCAGTCGACACTTTATACAAACTCATTGGATCCACATACACTTTGAATATATAGTTGATCCTCAATGCTTGCATAGAGACTTTCCATACCTTGCAGAAATCACTCTCCTTGTAGTGCACTCAAGATGTAGGGTTCTAATAGAAATATACTCATGTCTCCTCTACTAAAAGTGGCTCCTTCCAATTTCTTTCCCAACATCTTCATCCTATCCATTTCCAATCTATAGACCATGTTCAGTGGTTCTTGTTTACCTCTTCATTCTCTGTGCCTTCTCCTTATTCCTCTTCATCATATTCATGTTTTCCTGAACTTGTGTCCAAGTTAATGGGAACCGTCTTAATATACTCATCATCTTCCTCCTCTTCAATCAACAATATTTTCCTTGTTGGTTGGTGAGTAGCATATTTCTGCACTGAGGAAGTGGAGTATCTCATTGGAGTAGGTCATGAAGGTGGGAAAGAAGATGGTGGAGTTGTTGCTTTCTTTCCCTTACTTTTGCCTTGCCAGAGCTTCAATGTCTATTGAGTCAACAATGTCATCCACCTCATGTTGCAAAGGGGCTTCTTCATTACCATGATGGTTGTAGGTAGGATCTGTGATATGGAGGCTAGAAGAGGAGTGATGATAAGATTTGCTCACTGATGTGGAACATGGAAGAGAGTTGGAAATGGAATTAGATGATGATGGAGTGGGGTAATGAGATGGTGTAGAGATGTTGGAGGCTCTCTTAGTGTGAGATATGGTGCCATTTAAGTCTCGGATACCACCTTGTATGGATTTGGGTTGATTTTGGTGGGTGGACAAAAATATGTAGGGCTAGGAAAATTTCTTCAATAGATGAAGAAATGGAGTGAAATGGAGAGACGGAGATGTAGGAAGAGTCTACCGAGGACTAGAAACATTGGATGGAGCTTGGAGATGAAGATTTTGATGGTCCTAGGAGCTTGTAGGTCACCCTATGTTGCCACTCCCATGGAAGAGGCACTCTATAAGTTAGAGAATGAAGGGGTTGTGGTGACTCCTCCAAATTTCATAACTTAAATCATGTGGGTCTAGTCCAGCATGGACATGTTGGATAAAGGCAGTATGACCGTTTGGCCAACACAGTCATGTTGGCTACCCCAAACACCTTGAAATCCCCTATCTTTTTAATTGCGACAACACGACATCTCTATGGAAGCATAGCCATTTTGGCCACTTTTTTGTGCAATTTTCTAAAAAATTCACATTTCAACTCAAAAGTCATATCTCATTCAATTCTTGATCAACTTTGAATCTTATCTAATTGTTACCACTTATAGAGTCACTTTCTCTCAATCACTATCTTGTGTCTCCTACAACATCTCAAAACTAAACAAAACCTATTATATACAAGTGTGTGTGTGTGTTTTTTTCTTAGAGTGTGTGTAAAATAACCAAAAAGTATCAAAAGTGAAGGTTGGGTGAGGAAGATCGCAAATTTAGGTGGATTGCATCCCACTAGCGCTATTTTAATGACTTCATATGGGCCTTGCATTCTTTGATTCAATCAACCTCTTGAAAACTTTGAAAAATCATTTCCGTAGTAATTTTCCTTCACATGTGCATTCAAGTACACTTCCTCATTAATTACATATTCCTTGACTAGCATCACATATTAGAACTTTGGTTGGCATTGGCAGACCCAACCTCAAGAATAGCCTTCAATCTGTGTCCATTGACAATGAACAGGTTTTCTCCTGCTTTCTATTGGAAAAAAATACCTTTGATCAGATACACATGCTTTACTTGATAGGTTCCTTCCCACCTTGACCTTAACTTTTTAGGAAATAGTTTCATGTGTAAGTTGTACATACACACTCATTGATTAGGCTCAAAAGACTTCTTTGTAATCAACATATCATGTACAAACTTTATCCTCTCCTTCTAGATTTCCGATAACCCATAAGCTTCATGCCTCATTTCTTCAAGTTCATTGAGTTGGATATTTCTTCTCGCCATGGTTGTATCAAAATACATATTCATTGACTTCAATGACTGAGGATCTTTGTGTTGTAGATCTACCAGAAAATGGAATCTCTTCCCATAGATGAGCTTGAACTAAGTGGTAGGAAGGTTTTACATGTTCTACAAGCCCATGAAGCCTCATTGATATAGACTGACCAAAACTTGTAGTCAGGTATCACTGTCTTCTCTAGCATGATCTTTATCTCCCAGTTAGAAAGTTTGACTTGTCAAGTCATTTGGGGATGATATGGGTTTCTACACGATGGTTCACCCATGTATTTTGAACAAACTTTCAAAGCTTCTAAGAATGAAGTGGCTTCCACCATCACTACTAATTTCTCTTGGGACTCCAAACTGCCTAAAGATGTTATATTTTAGACAATCACGTACCACCTTTTCTTCATCAGTTCTTGTAACAATGGTTCCAACCCATTTAGAGACAGTCAACATTCACCAAGATGCATACAAACCCAAAAGATGGGGGAAATGAACCATGAAGTCAATATCACATACATTAAACAACTACTAGAATAGGAGACAGCGGAATCATGTCGCTCTTTAAAATTGTACCCACCTTTTGGAATTTCAAGAAAGCTTTGCAATAGTCATGTGAGTCTTTGAACAAGGTCGGCTAAAAGATGCCACATTGTAGAACTTTCCCAACCATCCTCTTTCCTACAAATGTCCTCCACATATGTCAGAGTGGCACATGAAGTGTATGTCTTGTTGCTCACTTTCTAGAATGCATGTTGTAGTGAGTTTGTTAGAGAAATATATATAAAGATGAAGGCCATCCAACATATAATTATTCACTAGAGCATATTCTCCTTTCTTCCTATTCTATTTCTTGGTACACTTCCACTATGCAAGAAATTGGCTATGTGCTTATACCATGGTCTTTGAGTGGAATCAAGCAAAAGATGTTGTGTGTGTGGCATTGTCTCCTTGATCTTGTTTGATTGATCATAGGGTGCTTCAATACAGGATATATTGTCGGATAAATAATTTTGAACACCTTCCTTATCCACAGTCTCAATATCAAATTCTTAAAGAAGAAGGATTCATCGTATTAACCTTGGCTTGGAGTCCTTCTTTGACACAAAGTACTAGAAAGAACAATGGTCCATATAGATAATCACTTTGTTTTGGGGCACATAAGAATGTATCTTATCAGGCACAAACACTATACCAAGAAATTCCTTCTCCATTGTTGTATAGTTTCTTTGAACTTCATCTAGGGTCTTGCTTTTAAAGTATATTCCTTGTGGAGTCCATACAAATATTTGGACCAGCATATCCCCCACCTTGATAGCATCCAATTTTTTGGATGTTTCATGCCTTAATTTGCTCCTTATTTCCTCTCATTATGCAAATTATCTTGACTTTCCATTACTTTACTCATAAATACCTATTATGATTTGTCTTGAAGGTAACTATGACATTCTATGCAGGTCACCTAAGTATTAAAGGAGTTAACCATAGAGGAGGGTGTCCATCAGTTCCCACAAAAAAGCTACAGAATAGCTACTAGAGTGACCATCATATCAAAATGGATGGTCCTGAGCCAGGAGAATGTGTTGTTGACTGACGATTCGCATTTGATGGTTGATCCATGGGACCATCTAGCATCAAAATTTTATGGCTTCCTTGGGCATGAAATTCATGTCTGCACGGCCATTGGATGTTAGGATCCAATGGCATCCTTAGACAACCCTCCTATCAACATTACCATTGATCTTCCAAGATGATAGCCCACCATATCACCACTTCTAGAGCCATTGGTTCTCAAGAACCAATGGTTTTCTTGGTTCAACAACCAATGGGAAGGAGGGTTCCATTAAAGCTCGCCAAGCCCAGCTTCAAGATTGGATGGCCTAATTGAACGGTCATTCCAAGGTTGTTAAGCGTACGCCCTGAGGTGCATGTCTATACTTGTGGTGCAAGCAAAAGAGAAAGAAGTTGAAGCTATAAATAGGATGCATGGGGCACTTCTAAGAAGGAGGCCACACATGAAGGGAGCCCAATCATTTTTGTTCACTCTCACCATTAACCACCTTGTGGGCCATCAATTAGGGGGATGAGAGTCTGCTCTTGCCCCTATTCTAATCTACCACCACTTTGTTTGAGTTCTTCTTCTATGGAAGGAGAATGACAAGCAAAGAAGTCACCTACACCATGCTACATCCAACTTGGAGCATCATACCATCGACCTTGACCATCGTTGGTCATCATTGGTGTATCTCCCATGTTCGTTTCCCTAAATCTGCCTCCTTGCTCTCATTTCTTCCATTCCATTTCGGCAGTACCTCATGTCTCTCCCTGTTTGTAATGCCATAATACTACTCACCATCATGAGTGGCTAAACACATAGCTTGGGTCAGAAGTAGCCACTAAGGCTCTCCCAACATGTAAATGCTTATATCCATTGAATATATGCTCTTATCAATGATCATCTCCATATTCTTGGTCTTAATTCTTTACTTGTATGATTAGATACCATCATGTGATGTTTGATTGTTAGTGCCTCAAAAGAGTAGTACTAACCTTATCTAAGTGTAATGTAGTTGCATGACTGCATGAGAATGTTGGAATCCTTAAGCTAATGACCATATGGTTATGTTGTGATTGTTTATTTCCATCTCGATAGAGAGAGACAACCTTCTAATCTAGATTCATCCTAATATTGTGAGAGGAGGGAACAAACATCCATGATGATTGCTTGTAATATTAAAAAGGGTATACAATGGGTGTGAGTGTTTCATGTTGGAGAGAAACCTTAGATGGTGAAACCCAATCCAAGTTCCCATTCATACTTTATATATCATTCTTTGATCTTACTTAGTTTCTTGTTTTACTTCCTATTTTGTCTTACTTGTTTCATTTCACTTGTTTGTTTAAGTACCACCATTCCAAAAGGAACTTCAAATTTTATATTACTCTTTGGTTGGTGTAACTAATCCAACATTATATATTCTTAACACATACCACTCCTTGTCCCTATGGATTGACCCCGATTTACTACATCGGGCTCTGTATAACAGTTGTGGGGGCCTGAGTGTTGAGTTATAAATTAAAGAGTTTGACTACTCTAGATTTGCTCCTTTTTAGACGTGCGATTTAGGCTGGTCACACCTCCATGTCGAAAATATCTATCATAATCTCAAATGGCAAGAGAAGTCAGGCGTTGCATGATAGGAGTAGAAATCAAACTTTGCTTAAACTCATTGAATGCTTGGACACAATCATCATTAAAATGGAACTATATATCATCATTAAAATGGAACTATATATCTTTCTCAGGAAGACACAATGGATTTGACATTTTTCTAAATGAACTGACAGGAGAGTCCCACATGTCCCAAAAAGGATTTCACATGTCTCACTCAGGAAGGAATATATAAAATGGATATGAGGCCCACTTTTATTCATGTTCACCTTCGTCTTAGCCTTGGAGACTTTGCGTCCCAAGACAATGCCCTAAGGCACCATGAAATGACTTTTATCCCAAGAGAAATTACTTAATTGAACCTTCTCACGTCTCTCTAACATGAAAATGGGGAGAGACAAGCATTCATTAACATATTTCCTAGAAACTAAATAATTTTTTAGACATGATTCGAGCATGTTAGGGAAAATGTATGTCACACATCTTTGCAAAGTGGAGGGAGTGTTGCATAGACCAAAAGGCATTCTAATGTATGAGAAAGTATCATCTAGACATGTGAAGCTAGTTTTCTCCTGATCAGAGGGGTACATTGCAACTTTGAAGTATACCGAGTACCCATCAAGAAAGTAATAGAAGCTCTATCACACTAATCTCTCTAGAATATGATCAATAAAATTTAGGGGGAAGTGGTCTTATTCGTCATGGCAGTGGGTTTCCTATAATACACCCACATGAGACATTTGGATTGCTCTCTCACAAGAATTAATTATCCGTCTTCATTGGGTGCAACAATGATTCCACCCTTCTTGGGCACCACTTGGATAGAATTCACCCATGGACCATCACAAATGGGAGAGATGATCCCAAAATCAAGAAGCTTTACACCCTCTTGGGTTACAACTTTCAACCTAGGATTCATCCTTCTTGCATCTCTCTACTTTGCCTTGCATAATCCTCAAGATAAATTATATGAACACAAATAGAGGGGTCAGCACCTCTCATATGAGCAATAGACCATCCAATAGCCCCAATGCTCTTCTATAGCACAGAAATAAGGGCATATTTATGGTTCATAGAAAGGATAGAGGAAATCATCACCAAGAGGGTGTCATTTGGACCAATAAATGCACACTTTAAGCCTTTGGGAAGAGATTTCAACTAAAGAAACCAGAGGATTTTCAATGAAAAATTTTAATGGCTTTGTAGAAATAGAAGGAAAATATTCACTTGTAGCTAGTAACACAAGATCATTCTTTAATTTGGTGTCCTTATCCAAATTCTCAACAATAGACTCAAATCTACTTTAAACGGCAGTTTCAATCCATGAGGGTATGCATTCTTCCATAGTTTCCTCAAGGCAGTCAACAAAATATTAGTCTTCATCAATGGCACATACCACTTCTACTTTGGTAGATTCTTTGAATATGTCCAATCAGATCTTCATGTGTATGGACATCACACACATTGTTCCATCCCTCATATGTATCAAAGCATTAGTTGTCACCAAGAACAATCTTCCCAAGATATAGGCACCTTTTCATGTAATAGTGAAATCAACAAGAAACAAGGAGAATGTGTCATCATCAAGTCTCACCAACACATCATCAATTTTCCCTTGAGGCATCTTTAAATAATAGTTAGCCAATTTCAAGGTTCAATTAGCTAGCTCCAAGTGTCCAAATGCAACTCAACATACATTGAACAAGGCCTCAAATTCACACTAGAACCATAGTCAAGAAGAGCTTGGTTTGCATGGTGAGTGACTATGTAACAAGGAATTATGTGCATATTGGGATATTTTCTCTTTTTTAAGAGTGGTGTGTTGTAGAATGCAGCTCACTTGCTTAGTGAGCTTGAATTGATTTTGTATTCTTATGCCTGATTCTCTCTTAAATATGAACATATCCATCAGGAACTTTTCATAAGAGAGGATTTGTTTGATAGAATACAACAATGGAACGTTGATCCACACTTTATTGAAAGTCTCCATGATATATTTGATGTGATTTTGCTTCCTTTTAGAAGTGGGGGGTTCTTCAAGTGCATCAACAAAATAAGGTAGTCGCTCACTTGTCTTATCAACCCATCACTCCATATTTGTGTACCTCATCAGTTTCCCATCAAAGTTTCACTGCCATATGTCATGGTATCATCTATAACATCATTCAAAGAATCTTGAACAACTTGGTATCTTGAACTTTCTAGACTTTTTACATTCCTCAACACTGTCACGACCTTCACTTGCTCATAAAAAGAAAAGGGAGCTTGTGGTGGTTTTGTGGGCCTTGGGATTACCTTCGATGTGGTGGGTCGAGATTTTGGAGGATGTATTGATGTTGTTGTGGTGGTTGTTGTAGAGTTTGTTGGGGTGGTTGTTGTGTGGGTTGTTTATATGATGGTGGTGGTTGTGGAGAATGTATAAAGTTGTAAGGGAATTGCAGTGATGGAGAAGCATAGGGATTTGGAGGACCTAATATCGTTGTGATTGTTTTACTTGCCCTTGTGGTGAATATATGTGCCTTGAGGGACACCCATTGACCCACTAAAATTGTTCATGTTGACCATGGTTTGGGAAGGAAAGCCTCCCCTCCTCATAGTATGCAAGTGAAAATGAGATTTTATCAATTCATTGATCCATCCTACTAATGTTTTGTACATGGGAAGACACATCTTTCTTTGCTTCATCAAGACTTCTTAGTCTTCCAAGAACTTCATCTTCAAACATAAAATTATACTTGTGACCTTTCCTTGGCTGCCCTTTTCCCTCTTCTCCTAGTTGTTTTCACAACAAGTTAGGATGACTTCTCCACTATTGAGTGTAAGATTTGGACATAGGGTCTTAATTATTTTGATTTCCATGGGATTGAGTGCTTCCACTTCTGAACTAATATGTTAAACAAAATGGGTAGATTGGGGAGAATATCCCCCCACATGTGTTTTCATCAAGTTCATCATGTTGGCCAAGATCTTCATCATTTGAGGATTGGAATCATCGTTGGATCTATAAAGTATAACTCCCATGTTTTCATGATAGTGGTTGTCTACACTTGAGGCTT
This sequence comes from Alisma plantago-aquatica, assembly GCA_963693085.1. NCBI lineage: Eukaryota > Viridiplantae > Streptophyta > Magnoliopsida > Alismatales > Alismataceae > Alisma > Alisma plantago-aquatica. The sequence continues at coordinate 314,414,797 of OY856410.1, forward strand.
GGGCCCTTGAATTTCATCTTGGTGTTGAAAGAAAAGCCATCATTCTTTAGGGGGGTTGCCATGAAGGTGCCTTCACACAATGAGTCCACAACATTTTGACCATATCAAATATCTCGGTGTAGAAAGATTGCATCAACTTACAAATAGGGCCCTCATGGTGGGAAAAATCCCTTAACAATCTTCCAGAACCCATGTTTCATGGAACTGCTCATTTTCCTTCTGACTAAAAGAAGTGATCTACCTTTTCATCTGGGTACATTTTGCAATAGGGTAGAACTTCTTCAAGAAATCATTTTTCATTGCTTCCTCTATGAAAATCTTAGTATTTTGATGATGCCATTCTTTTTCCTTATCTTTGAGAGATAAAGGAAACAAGGTGAGCCATATGAATCATTAGTGGATACAGGAGTTCTGAAGATAGTGAACATCTCCAAGAAAACATTTTCATTATCAATTTCTTAGAAAGTAGGAAGAATCCCAAGAATTTTGGGTGGAATAGAGATCTAATACTATGGAATTTGACCCACTCTAGTTGTGATAGGTGAATTTTATTTCTAGGAATAAAATAACCATCAAGTGTCCTATAAACATGTGGAAGAGGTGGTGGTGTCTTAGGTGCCTCCTCATGGTGTAGATCTCAATCTCCCATAGTATTCTAAATGTTGATTGTGTTGATTCCTTCTCCTTCATCTCCCTATTTATAGGTTCACAAAGGATTCAACATAGAGAGATCAATGCATGAACATGCACTAACCGTCACCTACACAAGGCACAACCAAGAAATAGAAGGCAAGTTAGAACATAAGAATGCAAATAGTAAATCAAAGAATAATGAATGGAAAGGGTGATTGAAATATGAAAAGTCAAATAAAAATTAATTAGTTAGGTCAAGTGCCACACCCCTAAAATGGTGCCAGAAAGCTTGATGAACCCAACCAATTGATGTGTCTAACCACGAATTAGGGAGCATGTGGGTATTTAGATATTTATAAACCCAATTATGACACACTCTTATAGAATTCCAAAAGTTCACAGGATGAGGAGTAGCATATGAGTACCAAGTCTAGGTCAACCCCAAGGCAGAGAGGGGACACTAGAGATGAGTTTCTTTGGCCTAGGTTCCTAATGTGTAGGCTAGGGTTGTAGGGTTTGATCTTGATTTTGGAGTTACATTAATGGTGAACAAGCAATTCAAAAGATGACAAGGAGAAAAAATAAGTCAACCTAGAAAGTTAAGACTAAAAGGCTATGCAAGTAAAGAACAACTACGCAAAGGAAAGCAAGAAAAAAGTAAAAACTAAACACTAAACACTACAATATTGATCCTAATTATCAAGTTAGAGAGAAATAAACTAAGCAAAGCAAGAAGAAACACCATACTACAAATTTAGGAAAGAAAGGTAACTAAAGGACTTAACTAGCAAGTAACTACCACAAAATAGCACAAGAGACTAAGGACTAGTATTAACTACCCTTGAAAGATTAAACTAGAATGAACAAGGCAAGTGAATGACTAGAAAGTAAAGAAGATAACCAAACTAACACTAGATAAGCAAAGAAAGCAATTAGGTTTTAGACAATTATGTGAAGTGTGGGACGTTTGGGTTACTGTGACATTCAACTAGGTTGGGTCATAACATGAAAGCATCAATCATCCAATCAATTTATCAAACCAAACAAATAGGTTAGATGATAGAGAATTACTCTAAAATACTAGTTCCCCAATGATGGAATAGGGTGTGTATAAGGGAACTAGTCCCTATCACCCCCTATCCAACCTTGTGAGTCTCATTTCACTAGGGTTTAGGTGGAACTCAACTAATACCTAACAATTATAGGCTTCTAGGATGGAATCTCTTGGCAAAATTTTGGGCCAAGAGTAATAATGGAAGGTGTAAATGAGGGTTTTGCAGCTCACATCACCTACCATATAACTTTTGATTAAGCCAAATGCACTAAGAATATCCAAACTATAAACTTATATTTCACATCTAGGGATTGGGGGAATGGATTAATATGTAGGAATATGGGTAGCTAGATAGGGATCCACTAGCTGGACCAATGAGAAAAATCTCAAAATAGTGACATATCATCCATTTCCCCTAATACCTATGTCTTATCAACTACAAATCACATAGAAATCCATGGGTAAAATGTAGAAGTAAAATATAACCATTAGCAAACGAAATCACAAATTGTACACATTATTTCCCATGACATGGTATCAAAGTCATAATTTACACCCAAAACAGCCCACCTAAGGAGCTTAGCTATGCATGCTAGAAGAAAGGGAGGAAAATGAGTATAAGATTAAAATGACATGGAGCTTGATGGAGATGCTTCTTTCTTCACCTCTAGTTCTAGATCAACGAGAACCTTCCTCCTTGATGGATGCAAAGCATGAAAATGTGTATGGAAATGATTAAAAACCTAGAAAACTATGGTTTTCAGGTGAGAGAAGGAAGGAATGAAGTGGAGGTGGGTGGGAATGAGTAGGTAGATCAATGAATGCTAATAAGAGCCAAAGTTTTGCTCCAGATACCACCAATGATTATATAGTGTCTTGGGAAGTATAGGGCATTCATATAAAATACAACATGGAAGTAGTAGGGTGTGGGTGGTAGAATTGTCATTTTAGGCAGAATGGTCGTGGTGGATAGATGGTAGAATGGGCATGCTAGTAGAAAATGATTGTGCAAAATGTGGAGAATGACAGTAGAAATTTGGTTTCTAGGGTCATGGTAGCATGACCATGCTAAGTTGCATGACCATGGTGGTGTCTTGGCAGAATAGTCGTGTTGGACAGAATGGTCGTGTTAAATGGGTTTAGGCTAGGTCATAAACTTGGGCACGGGCATTCTACGTTTGGTAGACGAGCATTTTGAGTTTGGCAACAACGACGTGCTGGGGTCTTCTTGGCACAATCATTCAGGCCTGATTAGTTGTGCTACTTGAGTTTGTTGGAGTATCTTCCATGTTTTTCAATTGTGATTTGCAGTTGGTGGCACACCCATTTTGTGGTACCCACAACTATGTTGAGGGATTTTTTCACTTTTTGATCTTCAATTCAACTATCCTTGATGCTCTTTGTTTAGCTTGATCCTTGGCCACTTGGGGTAGGTTTTGGGAAATTCTTAGGCTCACTTTAAGCTCCTCTAAGGGTGAAGCAACCCTAAGACTTTCCTCCTTTTGTCCTTTCCATTCAAAGTGAGGTCAAGGTACCTTAAAAGCATGCAAAGAAAATTTATAAGTGCATTTGACTATAAAATTGTTTATTGGCAGAATAACATGCATTATGAAATTACTTGATGTGAATAATGGACAAATTGACACAAGATGAAGGTCTAATTAAGCATTTTATCACCATCCCAAGCTTAAAACATACTTGTCATCATGTATGCTCTGACTCAATCTCTTTTCAAATTAATTCAAGTAGAAATGATGAAAACATCCACCAACATGAAACATGATAATTTGATAGGACATACCTAATCCTTGATTAAAGACATGCATTTCATCTCTCCCCTCTCTTTCATTCATGGTTTGACTACAAACAAAGCATAAGGCACATATGTTTCAAATATGGTCATCACAATTCACACATGTTACATGGCATTTAAAAAGGCTCGGTGAAAACTGTATGATTTTTTGAATATTTAGCTCAAGCTTGCTAGGTGAATGATTTTTATATTCATGGATTTTTATCTAAGGTTCAATCCACACTTGATGATACACTTTTCATGTGTATGGTCGGTGGGATAGGATTCGTTTTCCCTAACCAAATATGCATAAAAAGAGAAGAAATGGTTGCGGAACGAAGTGTGGTATTACATAGAGCACCCATCTTTTCTTTTCTTTTCTTGAGAGGTTATTACATAGATCAATCACTTATTTCTTTTTCTTCTTTGCTTTTGCCCCACATATAGAAAGTGCACATGGTGGTTGGAAGAAGCAAAGAGGTAGACATATGGTCACTTCCGCATTGGGATGTGGCCAAGGATTTTTATGTGCACTTTGGCATCTTTTCACGGGATGGAGAGATAAGAAGTGATAGAAGAAATAGCAAGTTAAAGAGGGGTCTTTAGTAGTGGATTTTCAAAAAATAGGTTCTTGCATGCATACTAGTCCCACAAACTTCACCAACATGATCAAATCATAATGAAAAAAGCAATTGCATAGGCATATTCTTTTTCATAAGTTATGGAAAATCCTAAAAATATCATGTTTGCTCTTGTTGTTTTTCACCATTCATTTTAATTAGAGAGAGATCATATACATGTATGAAATTAATAATTCAAGTTTATTAATGAAACTAAGATGCTACATAGAATGGGTTTCGTTCATCAAAATTCAAAAAAAATCCATTTCAATTTATTAAGATAGGGATTAAGCTAGAACATGCTTTTGGGAAAAAGAACCAAGTTTGGGAAAATTGGCCAAAATGGTGTCAAATGCCCTTTTCATATCAAGATCTAAAGACCTATACTAGGAAGCAATCAAATAGCTTGAAAGTAGATCATGATTACAAACACACACGAAATGACAACGATCTACATGTAGTAAAATGCAACAGATGGCATGGAAAAGGAGTAAACAATTATAAAATACAAGAAAGTAAACTATATGATCATAATATAGATATCAAGTATTGTAAAACAAACATCATCATCATAAGAATCGGATTATCGAGTTGAAATGAGAAACATAAAAAAGATATTGAAAAAAGGTATGTACCTCCTTACCCCAAAAAGCTTTATCCGTCCTGAGATGCACACACCCAATTAATGTTGTTGGAAGTGACTTAGGAAACGTCTAGGTTCTCAATATTTATAAACCCAATTTGCACATAGTCTTATAAAACTCAACATGAGCATGGACTCAGGAGCAGTATAGGAGTTGAAATTCAGGGTCAAACCCAAGGGAGAGATGGCACACTAGAGTTGAGTTTGTTTGGGATATGTTCCTATGGTGGAAGCTAGGGTTGTAGAATTTGATCTTGAGTTTGGAGTCACGCTACTGGTGAACAAGCAATTGAAACAATGTCTAGAAGAAAATCTATGTTATCCCTAGGAAGTTAAACTAAAAGGATATGCAAGGAAAGAACAAGTACATTAAGCCAAGCAATGGAAAATAAAAACGTAAATACTACACTAGCAAAGAAATTCCAAATTGCATGTTAGGGAGAATCAACTAAGCAAAGCAAGAAGAAATACCAGACTAGAAATTTGGGAAAGATAGGTGACTAAAGGACTACACTATCAAGTAACTACCATAAACTAGCACAAGAGACTAGGACTATCACTAACTACACTATAAAGTTTAAGTTAGCATGAACAAGGCAAGTGATTGATTAAGCAATTAAAGAATTTAACTAACACTATCTAAGAAAAGCAATCAATTAGCATTTTTAGACAATTATTTGCAGCTTGGGATGCTTGGGTAATGTGACAATCAACTAGTTTGTTGAACATAACAATGCAAACAACAATCCTCCATTCAAGTTATCAAACCAAACAAGCAACTCAAGTGATACATAATTACCAAGTTAGGTGATAGAGAATTACCCTAAACTATTAGTTGACCATGGATGGAGTATGGTGGTCTATAAGGAAACTAGTACCTATCACCCCCTATGCAACCTTTCAAGGCTCATTTGACTAGGAATTTAGGTGGAATTCAACTAGTACCTAACAAGTCTAAGTATATAAGATGGAAATGTGTAGGGAAATTGAGGTCTAACGATAGTAATGGAGGGTGGAAATTAGGTTTTTGCACTGACATCACCTACCATCTAGCCTTTGAGTAGCTCCAAGCCAAATGCACTAAAAATATCCAAACTAGATACTTAGATCTCACACCTAGAGGTAGGAGAATGGATTGTTATGTAGGAATATGGGCATCTATCTAGAGATTCGTTACTTGGACCTAGGAGAAAAATCCAAGATTAGCTACATAACAACATTTTCCCAAAACCTAGGTGTTATCAAGCATAAATATCATAACAATACATGGGAAACAAGATACAAGTGGAATAAAATCACTAGTAAAAAAATCACAAAGTTTATAAATTTCCCCCAACATGGTATCAAAGTCAAATTTTCCACCCCAAACAACCCATCTAAGGGGGTTAGCTATGCATAGTACAAGAAAGGTTGAAAGAAGAAGGATCACGAGAGTAAAACACCATCGAAAAGGAGTGTCTCAAGTGGTCAAGCATGATGTCTCCTAACAAAGGGACCCTAGTTCGAATCCCAGATGTCGCCTTGATTTACCACCCTCGCAGGAATTCAGAGTCCGCCACGAGTGTGGGATAGGGGGAGAAATATTTCTCTTTTAATCCCATGAGAGTAAAATTCCATGGAGCTTGATGAAGACTATTTGTTCTTCCCCTCTAGTTGTAGATAGATGAGCACCTCCCTCCTTGATAGATGTAAACCATGAAAATGTGGATGGAAATGATCAAAACCTTAGAAAACTAGGGTTTTGAGGTGAGAGAATGTAAAAATGAAGTGGATGTATGTGGGAATGAGTAGGAATCTTAGTGAATGCTAACAATACCCAACCTTTTGCTATCAACTTCCACCAATACTTATATAGTGGCTTGGGAATCATAGGGTTAAGTGGGGGCATTGATGTATAAAGACACTAGGGAAGAAGTATGTTTGGGTGGAAGAACAATCATTCTATGTAGAACAGTTGTGTTGGGTAGATACTACAATCTGCATGCTGGGAGAAAATGGTCATTTGAAATGTAGAAAAGTAACATTGGAAGTTTGATCTTTTAGGTCATGGTAGCACACCCATGGTAGTGGCTTGGTACAATGGTCGTGTTGGACATCATAACATTGTTGAAGGGATTTAGGTTGGGTCCTTTCCTTATTCACAACATTATGGGTGCTTAATAGCATTGTTATACTGGGTGGAATGGTTGTGCTGGGGTCGTCTTGGCATGACCGTTCTGACCATAATGGTCATGCTACTTGATCTTTATAGAGTGTCTTTTATGTTGATTTTCCACAATGATTTTGCAATTGGTAGCGTGACCATTGTGTGGTACCATAGTCATGCTAAGGGATTTTATTTACACTTTTATCTTTAATTTGATTATCCTTGATGCTCTTTTATTTAGTGATACTTGGCCATTAGGGCATGTTAAGGTAGTTCTTGGTCTCACTTTAGGTTCCTCCCAGGGTGAAGGAACCTTGGGATCATTATCCTCCTATCCTTTCCATCCAAAGCGTGGTCAAGGTACCTGAAAAACATGTAAAGAACATACATTATATCATTCTTCCAATAAATGGTTTTATAGTCAAACACACTTTTAGATGTTCTTTGCATGTTTTACATAATGCATGTTATTTCCACAATAAATAGTTTTGTAGTCATTGATTCTTTATGCTTGTATAATAACACCCTTGGAATCAGATTGAGAGTGAGGATGGATATATATCTAGGTGGTCATACTTTACCTTGGTTTAATGGTTTGGATGTGAAATGAAATATTTTCCCTTTGGTTTCCACTAAGGAAGTAAGTGAAGAGGACATGATTCACCATTTATTTTCACTAGTTCCCACTAATCACTAAGATTTGGGACTGGAATATGGTTTCTATGGTAGAAGGAGGTGAAAGAGGTCAATTTGGGTTCTAGGGGTCTTAAAATTGTCAACTTTTGACCCTTCTTTATGAAGGTGGAGGGGTCATTTTGAATATGTAAGAAGTAGGACCCAAGAGGGGGTCCTCTCTTTATTGAATAAAATAAGAGTCATATCCATAACAAACACAACCTGAATTTGGCAGTGGATGATGAATAACTATTATTTAATCTTTCATGAATTGAAATCATAAAGACAAAAGTAAAGTGACAGGGTAAAGAACAATGATTGTTTTCAATTCACAAAATTATATAATAATATCCTGCTTGGGGTTTTACATTAAGGTGACAACTTCAACAACTAAGTAGAGGGAAGTCTGAGCTACTTCAAGTTTACCATGAAAAAGTCAACTCCACTAACCAAAGTCTTGGTCCCAAGTCAAGTATTCCATGTTCTTCACCTAAAGAGTTGGAAGCATACCCCACAAAAGAATAAAAGGTGGAAGTTGTTATCGAACAAAGACAAGAAGAAACTAATCAAGGATTCTGATGGGGCTCCAAATGTCACGCCAATAAAAACCCTAAAAGAATAACTTTTAGATTTAACCAAAAGCAGTGCACTATTTCCCCACTCCACACGAGCAGAAGCCTTATTTTTGTATACTTTAGATCGAACCCAAAGGGCAATCTTTTTAAGTAGTTATATAGATCCAGAAGTATTAGGAGTAATTTTTATCACTAAGTAGTTGAAAGAATGCTTAAACTAAATTGCTGTCGAAAACAACAAAGATTAAGGAAGTAAATAACAGATAATAAAGAGACCAGGGCATGAGGTTTCACTACCACCGCCTGCATAATTTCCTAACAAGATCTAACTCTTCAATAGTAGTTACTAAATAGAGGTTTATTTGTTGCTCCCTCATGGGATGCATGTCTTCACTTGGCTTAAATTCCCTTGGAATTGAAAAACCTCGGCACCCAAGTTCCTATTTCATTCCAACTAGACTCCCTTACTTACGGCCGACCATCCTCGGTATGTAGCAGGTCGTAGCCCAATCACCTCACTATCCCTTGCTGACACCTCAGGGGGTAATAAGATCATTCTGGTGTTTTAATCATGCTCACAACAACCTAAATATCCATGATTGTAACATATATGCAAAGCAAGTTGTCAATTTGCAAGGTAAGGAATTAAGCAGAATGATACTTTATTGAGCAACTATATTGTAGACTTTAGATACAATATGGAACAAAATATGGGCATATAAGGCTAGTCCACATGCCCTAGCATGAATATATACTCGCTCACGGTGAGGGAAAACAATATAAAGATAGAAGGAACGATGGAGATGGCCATGATGCCTAGTACAGGAAGACCAATCTCCTTGATGCGGCCGCCTCCTCCTCGCTCCCCGCTAGGGTTTGTGCTACGCAATGTGGCTTCTAATCACCAATCAGTGACCTTTTAGAATGGACAATAAGGGTTCCCTCTTATAGATGCATTCCTTGTTGTCTAAACCCTAATGAATGCTTGTGGTCAAAGGCATCTAATTTCATGGCCCATACACAGTCCAACAGGAAACTTGTGTGGGTTACTCAATTTGGACCTCACATCTGGTTCTCTAGTAGACCAACATGGGGTGAATCGAAATGGACTAGATGTTGGGAGAGCTCATTAGAATAGAAGAATATGGAAGACTCCAAGTAGGGAGTAAGTCCAGTCAGGTGAATGGAAGAGTCGATCACTTTATTAGGTGGTTGGAAGGTGATCAAATGGAGAGCTTTTGGGCCTTCCATCCCTTGAGGCGTAGCATCATGAGGGCTTGATCATGCATTTGGGAAACAATTTTGGTTGGTCCTACATTATATATATATATATATATATATATATATATATATGCATTAAAGTTTCGAAAAGGAAAAATAATTGCATTTGAGTTAAAAAGAAGCTAAAACTAGAAAATAGAAACACAACAACCCCTAAAAAGCGAGTAAAAAAATATGTGAAAATGGGATCAAATACACTTATCAAACTACGCCAGACTTTATCCTTTGCTCGTACTGAGTAAAGCAAAATAAAAAGGAAATCAGCAATTGATACTAGGATCCACACCTTCCTCTCCCAACTAAGTAAACTTTTTAGTCCCCTTTCCACCAATCACGATCAAGCGACCCTAATCCTTAGGTGTCACATAGCCACACTTGGATATTACCCACTATGGCATGTTCCTATAGTTTGTAGACCCCAGAAACTGTGACAAACTAATTTCATATCAATAATACTCCTTATCTATTAATTCAAATATAAGTATGCATAAGTCAAGGCTATTTTTCTATTTGGGGAAAAATTTGATAAGTCCTCTAGATATGAAAAATTGGACAAAAGGGGGAGAAAGGCATGGAATGAACATGATTCCCTAGTCTATCCTATATTAGACTTGAGACGTTATTTGGGATTCATATATTTTATTTGGCTCTCCTCTATTTAACTCGATACCTTTTATTTGGTTGTGGTCACATTGACTACGTATTTTCTTTTGTGTTCATTGGCCTCTTTTATTCATGCCATATCTGTATATGAAAGTTGAAAAGGAGGAGTATTTATGAAAGGGGGTGCCACCCCTAACTTAGGGTTTGGAATGTGATGAAAGTTTCATGTTTTTCTTATGGGTAGAGAAGAGGTCAGAGATTATGGAAGATGAGTGAGAACAAGACACTGACTTGTGCTTCTCCATTTATTACTGCATGGGAGTCATATCATAATATTATATCAGTTAATTTAGTTAATGTAGGGTAAAGAAGTGTTCACAAGTATTGTTGCAAGTCATGTTGGAGGCACATGTGGCTTGACCTTTTGGATTCCATCTACTTATAGTTATTTCCAAGGGGAAAGAATGCTTAGTTGTTGTCATCATGGCCCGGAACTATTCAATACATATTTATTCCTTTAAACTTCCTTTTGCACGGGTTAGCTTGAGAAAAAGAAAAGGGAACAGATCATTCATATATTTCCATTTTTAGCATACATCAAACTGATCGGCTAGGTAAAGGCTACAAATCACACAAAAAATTGAAAAAAAAAACCGAAAATAAGATAGATACAAAAAGAGGAGAAGAAGAAGAAGAAAAAAGTGTTTGAGGGTGAAAAAGGGAAATGTTAGATTTGATATGGTGGAGATGACGTACCACCCACCCTCCACCACCAACTTAAAAAATTTGCCCATCCTTGGGGAGATAGAAGTTAGAGATGGAGGGGATTTGATATGGAGAATGGTCAATGTGGAGTTGAAGGGGATGGACGGTGTTGCTCATCTAAGAGCACAACATAAAACCCTAAGATTGGGTTCTTCTCCCATTGGTGATATCTTGATTAGAGTGTTGCCTTGGCCACCAGTTCCCATGATCTTTTTTTATTGGTGGTGAGGGTTCCCGAGGTCACGCGCCCCATTCCCCGTACATCTAGCCAACGCCTTATTGCTAGGGCAATGGCTTGTTCATCATACAACCAATTGATTAGCGGATCCGGATCTGGTGTTGGCATCCAATCAATTTGTTGGGTAAACAAATCAAAGGGACATAAGTGTCTTGGGAGTAGTAGAGGAGTAGATCTTGGTCTAATGGGGTCTCATCGATCAATGAAGGGGTGCTGCTCGATTGCTAAAGTATGTTGTCAAAGTTGGTATTTGTTGATGTCATTGGTTGTGTCAAGGCAGAGGGGATATGGATGCTTGTCCTTGTGTCCAATCATTGGAAGAAGTTGGTGTTTCCAAGCCATGTGTGTCACATGTTATATAGATTCATTGAAAATAAATTAGGAGTGCCCAAGAATTTGGTGGTTACAAATCATGCACATGTTATCCCTAGTCCATAGGGACTTCACATCAATCATTTCTTGGAAAGCCCAATCAAGATATTATGGCAGTGAATATTAATTATTGGAGTGAGATTAAAGTGTCTACTATTTCCAAATAAAAAATCTTCTCGTAAAAGATAGACAAATTATCTGTGAGAAGGAAATAGTGTCTTCCATGGAAATTAAAGAGAGCAATCCCATTGGACCACGTAACCCACTTTATGCGTCACTTATTGTTTCACAATATCATGAGATCTCTTGCTGTCAAATGCACAACTACCCAATGGGAGTTGATGCATAGATGAGATATTTTCATAATGAAGTTTGTTAGTCATGTCGGATATCCATTTATTAGATAGGGTTGTTAGGGACTTGGTACTCTTCCTTCTCCTTATCTCCTTGCTCTCCTTCTTTTCCAACCTCGTTTTGTTATAAAAAAATTTGTCACAAGAAAACAAAGAAAGAAAATAAAAATAAATGGAATAATAAAAAGTAAAAGGGGGTTGGGTTGCCTCCCAACAATTGTCCAAGTTTAACATTGTGGGCTCGACTGATGATAGTTTTGTTCATGTCAAACACACGAATAGGGTAACTGAACCCTTGTCCTTTAAACATGTACGCCGTGGATCATGGTTAGATGTTGTACATACCTTGCTTGTGGTCAAGACCGTATTGTATTTATTGGTATCCTATGGGTCTATTTGTTGTAATTCATGATTACCTTCTACTTCAAAAGCTTCAATCGAATCATCCACTCTTTTTAAATCTTCAAGAACTCGATATTCCATAGTCTTCTTCTCTGGTCATAGGAAGAGTTTGTCAGTTGTGACATCCACTAGAGCTCTCACAATGGCTAGGAATGGCCTCCCCAAAATGAGTTGGAAACGATTGTATTCTTTGATATGCATAACCACAACACATGGGACATAGGTATCATTTTCTAGCTTCAAATGATGTATTTGATAATTCCCAAGGGTTAAGTGATGAATGCATTGGATAACTGAATGATCATTGTTGTGGGTAGGAAAATTTTGAACCCTACATGTTGTAATAGAGTGTAAGGCATAATAGATATTCTAGCACCAAAGTCGGTGAGTCCCTTACAACATGTGTCATCTCCGAATAAGCAGTCTATTGTGCTTGTGGGGCATTTGATTTTGAACTATGATTGAGGTCACATGTGCAAGTTTCATGGTCTTGCAATCCTCAGTCATATATTTCTTAGAGAGAAGGGCCTCAGGTATGTATCTAGGATGGTATTTCAGCTAGTGCATCAAGGAATGGTATGTTGACATATAATTTCTTCATGGTGTCTTTAAATTCCATGAATCGATCATCTAGCTTGGTTTACTTGAGACATCTTGTATATGGTATGTGTGGTGTGTACACATGCATTACGGGTGATACTGGTGGTTCAGAGTTGACTGTCGGAGTTACTTCAATTGATTTTTTCATGGTGCTTGGCAGTGTCGGTGTCACAGGAGGATCTATTGTCTAGTCTTCTAGAGGGTTGACTTTGAGACAGTCATTCGGGCAATTCAGAGCTTTGATTGGGGTACTTTCATATATGTTGGTAGGAGTGGAGGTAGGAGGTGTGTGGTACACATTTCCTAACTAACATTACGGTGTGTTCAACTGTTCTGGCTTCTCCGCATGCTTGGGGTTGTTTTCGAGCTGACCAATGATTGTGCCCATTGGGGGTTGTTGTCTAGCTGCCAAATAGGCAATCTGAGATTCCAAATCCATTTAATTCTATGTGGCATTGGCCAATTGGGTATGTCATGACTCCATCATTTCCTAAACTATATTCATTGGGTCATGTGCAGGTGCGACTTTGATTTTTAGAAGTGGGTCTTGATTTGGATTCTGAAATTGTTGTTGTTGCTGGTAATTTTGACTAGGAAAATTGAATCTAAAATTTTCCTAGTTACGATGGCCATTATAGCTTATTGGTTCTCTATGAGTGGGTGGTATCAAGGTCTCATCGGGAATCTCAGATCCAATGGGGTTCTCATATTGGAAACTAGGATGACTTTGAGCTTGGTTTGGATTATAGTACTCTTGCCATGGGATATTGTGAATTGATTTCACATCTTCAATCTGAGTGATAGTATATTGTTGCTCAGATTGGTGCTCATGGAATGAAACATATAGTTGTTAATAGTTGACTATGTTGTGATCCACTACATGGCATAACTCACATGAAGGTGTAATGATTTGTACTTGGGGCATCTGGTTCTTCCTTTTGTATGCGTTGAAGGATTTTTTAAGATTATCCTGTTAGAGAGAGAGATTTCAGCACTTTGGGGATAGATTTAAGTTCTAAGTGATCCTCCACATGGCTACTTTGAGCACGCCCTTTCTCGAGGGTCTTGTCCAGTGAGTCTGGTTTTTTGCGGTGAGGTTGATTATCTTAAGTGTGTTGTCAAAGCTTTGTCACATAAAGTTTCCACTGGAGGAAGAATCAAGGAACTTCTTCATCTCTTCATCGACCCCCACCCCCCGATAGAAACATTCATTGATTTGGTTTTCAGGGATGCCATGGTGAGAGCACATGGACTCTTCAAGCACTTGATTAAATCTTGTAATCTATCCTTGGATCGAGTATGACATAGATCTCATGGTCACACAGTCCTCGGTCATATATTTCTTGTTTTCTAGGAGTTCCCACATAATGATAGGGTCCCCTCGAACAGCATTTTACTAGGCTCTAGCTTTGTCGGTCAGGGAATATTTCAAAAGTTGTAGTCACATGGAGTTGTCAGTGGCTCTGGATGGCTTCATCATCGAGCAAAGGTAAATGAATTTTAAGGAGATGCTCTCAACAATCATCTCCAATCCTTCCTGTAAACGTGGAGTTTTGTATAGGATGACCCATTGGGCTCAAATCTCGATGGGGACACCTGGAGGTTGGACTGGATGTGTTAAGTTAGTTCCCTTGGGATGGAGAAATCTTGTAGTTTTTTCATGCGTTCTGTGGCTTGGGTGGCTTCTAGACTGGTCTTGAACTCATATTCCTCATGTTCTCTAGCTTCTGTGGCGAGTAATTCTGGTTGGACCACAATAGATGCATTGATGCATGCTTGATAGCTTCTTCTATAGCTGCCGCATATGCCATGGACTTCTCCTTGTGAAGCTTTCTGATGGTTATCGAATAACAATCATGAATTAAGACTTTTGGATCTTCGCATATGCTAGGAGCACCTAAAAAGAGGTAGGATGATCATAAGTGGTGCATTTAATTCTAGAAGATTTTCAATATTTTCAAGAAATTAAATAGAAAAGAGAAAAATAAAAACCCTAATTACACATGTACTTCTGAAAATATTTAACTACTATTGTCCCCGACAGCAGTGCCAATTTTTGATGGGGATCTAATTGCCACACCAAGAACATTTCTAAAAGAATACTTCTAAGTTTAATAAAAAGTAGTGCACTAATTCTCCACTCCACATGAGCAGAAGACTTATTATAGTATACTTGAGGATTTAACCAAAAGGACAACCTTTTTTCAAGTATTTATATAGATCTAGGCTAAGAGTAATATATATCACTAAGTAGTTGAAAGATTGATTAAATTAAATTGTTGTCGAAAGCAACAGAGATTAAGGAAGTAAATAACAGATAATAAAGAGAATAGGGCATGGGTTTTGCTACCACCGTTTGTGTAATTATTCTAACAAGATCTAACTCTTCAATGGAAGTTACTAAACAGAGGTTCAGTTGTTTCACCCTCACCAAATACAGGCCTTCACTTGGATTAAACTCCCATGGAACTGATCATCCTAGGCACCCAAGTTCCTAGTTCATTCCAATTGGACTCCCTTACTTATGACCGACCATCCTTGGCATGTAGCAGATCATAGCCCAATCACCTCACTATCCCTTGCTGACACCTCAGGGGGATAATAAGATTGTTCTGGTGTTCTAATCATGCTCACAACAACATGCATATCCATGATTATAACGTATATGTAAAGCAAGTCGTCAATTTGTAAGGCAAGGAAATAAGTAGAACGATACTTTATTTAGCAACTATAGTGTAGAGTTTAGATACAATCTAGAATAAAATATAGGAATATGGGGCTAATCCCCATGCCCCAACACCAAAGTCTACTCGCTTATGGTGAGGGAAAACAACATAAAAATAGAAGGAATGATGGAGATGGCCATGAGTCTAGTATAGGAAGACCAATCTTTCTATTTTGACTGCCACCTCCTTGCTCCCCTCTAGGATTTGTGTTGCGTAATGTGGCTTCTAATCAGCAATCAAAGACCCTTTAGAATGGATCATAAGGGTTCACTTTTATTGATGCATTCATTGCTACCAAAACTCTAAAGTTGAATGTTTGTGGTCGAAGGCATCTAATTGTATTGCACGTACTCGGTCCAACAGGTGACTCATGTGGGTTACTCAATCTGGACCTCGTGTTCAGTTCTCTGACGGACAACCATGGGGTGAATTAGAATGGGCTGGATGTTGGGAGAGCACATCAGAATGGAAGAATTTGGAAGACACTGAGTAGAGATCGCTTGACTAGGTGTTGGAAGGTGATCAAATGGAAAGCTTACAGGCCTTCCTTCCCTTGAGGCCTAGAATCATGAGGGCTTGATCGTCCATATGGGCACTGTCGTACAATTTTGGCTCAATCTGCATTATATATATATATATATATATATATATATATATTATATATATATGTATATATATATATATATATGTGTGTGTGTGTGTGTGTGTGTGTTAAAGTTCAACAAAATGAAAGATAATTGCATTTGAGTGAATAAGAAGCTAAAAAATAGGAATTCAAAACACAACAGCCTCTAAAAAGTAAGTAACATAGTATGTAAAAATGGGTATAAATACACTCGTCGGCTTCCCAAATTTAAGGAGACATATCAAACATCCAAGTGGATGAATAAGATATTAACAATTGCCAAAAAGGTCATTCATTTGTATAAAATAATCAATAAGAGGATTTCTTTCCTTAAATAATCTCACAAAAAATATCACAATCATAATTACTGCATGTCCTAATATTATTTAAGCATGGTTCAAACCCAATAAATATCAATCCTAAAGTATTATGTGAATAACACACACCCTAGGAAGAATACATGCTTCCTATATAAATATACGATTGGAAAAGCACACTTGGGATGGATTCCCATGTCAAAATGTTATGGTGGTACAGAGGTACCTCTAGTCTAAATAATTTAGTCTATTATGCATGCACAAATGTAGAGGCAAGAAGTAAGATCAGTTAAACTAAATAACAGATGCAAACATAAAATATAATAGAGTAAGGCTAGATAACCCATAAACAAGTATTCAACCATCTCCACAATTTTGATACACAATATGACAATAAGATGTCATCCCTTAAAAATTGGACTCCATGTCACCATCGAAGCAACTTAGTATGAATCCAAAAATCAGGATATAACATGAAATAGGATGAACTAGATACAATTTTAGAAATTAGCATGCATAGTTTACAGTCAAAGAAGAAGAAAACATCAATTTCAAAATATAACCAGGCACGAGTAAACATCTCATAAGAGAAAGAATGCTTATACGGTAGTATATCTTGAAAGGAGCAAGATGGATAAAAATATATGTGATTCTTTGATATGGAATAGTAGAATGCAACAAACCCCAAATTAAGCCTAGATACATCTAGGGTCAACCCTAGTTCCACATCGGAGTCACAAGCCACCTACTAAAAGAATGTATGCATTTAGGGTTAACTATTTATTAAATATCCAAAACCCTAAAATTCACATATTCAAAATTATTGATTTAGGTCACCAAAACCACATCATTATGTTGATAATATATTTGGTCCTATTGACTATATATTTGTTAATTTCTAAGTTATGAATATTTAGGTATGGATTTTACTAGGCAGGTACAATTACTAATTCATAAATCAAAACCCGTTGGTCAATTATGAATATACCATGAATATGGTTTTACAAGCATACCACATTATAGGGAAAAACCAAAAAAAAATCTAAAACTCCACACTTAATAGAGAAATAGATTTTGTGAAATTACAAAGATACTCATAGACATGTGACAATAAAAGATAGGAGAGGGTAAGACATGTAAATTTTGAAAGGGGTTCTCCCCCTTTAATAGCTCAAAGAATGGATATACTACAGTTCCAATTCATCAATCAATCTTTTTTTTTGTCAGTCAAAAAGCGTGTTACTATAAGCCAAAATTTTGGGCACTGAGTACCCCCTTACATGAACAGGATAAAGAGCTCGACCAAGGATCATATACCCCACGCAGGGGGTATTACACTAGACCTAAAGATAACAGGAACCGAGAAGAACATCAAACTAACAAGACTAAAACCAGACATTCCTACCATGAGGGTGATTAATTACAATCTGTAGATACATGCAATAAGCCCACCCACAAATAGTAACTATAGATTGCAACAAGCAACCACCAGGAAGCCCTGCCTGGAACAACATCACTAGCTTCAGATCTTCCCAGATCGCCAGACCCATCACGATCAAACAACATAGAACTACAAGGCTAAGATGTTCGAAACAACCTTTCCTTCTTAGCACGGTGCCAGCTATCTAATGGAAGCACCCACAAAGTGTGGTCCTATGCCAACATATAGGGTTCAACTAGCATCTGAACCAGGCACCAATCTGTTGATGTCCTGCAATAGGAACAACAACCAAAACCACCCTAGGGGTGTTCCTACACACAGCAAGGAAGGGGGACATACGAAACGACCCCAGCAGCACCAAGCTGTTGTAGTCTTGATCAGGATCAAACCCGGAGGACATCTGTCGAGCACCTTGAGGGTGCCACCCTCATAGCAACAAACAACATCCACGTATGTAGAGTAGCTCATGGGATCAGCTGGCCGTAGAGAACCACTGTGCCAGTGAACTAACAGAGCTAGCTTGCTGTGACGCGAGGTAGAACCTCCACACTGTGGCCATAGGCCAACAGCTGACAGAAGAAGAGAGCAGATGAGAGCAAGAGCCTGATCACCTTCGCCCTGAGCCGGAGCGAAGGACAAGAAGGCAATTGGGGGAATTGTCGCCGCCAGCGATCAACACATGTTCGGTGTCCGTGATGGAGTGGCCACTCCACCAAGCAGACAAGAGGACTCATCACCCAACGAGGAAGCCAAATGCCACCGTAAAAGGCAAAGCCGAGACCAGCCGGAATTGAGGCTCCGCCGAGAAGGTCGGGAAGACCTGACACCCAGCAAGGGAGCCAACACCGCCAAAATTGCCACGGCAGAGACAGGGTGAAGGGGTGCAGGTGAAGAAGGAGAAGTCGCCCCAATCGATCTTAAGGATTATGGATCTGTATTTCCCTGATATGATCCTTATGGATTCATCAACCTCGTCTAACATAATGAGCATGGACATAGGGTCAGTATGTGATCTAGGTTTGGAAACCCCCTTCCACCATTTAAGCAGATGGAGAACGACCCTAAAACGTTAGGATAACTAACACAAAAACACGAACATAGAGATAAAAACCAATTGGATTCAGTCGGTCCTTGTGAAGGCAACTAGACTAAAAGAAATCAAATTCAATAAGAAACATACCCAAATCATAGTTGGGACTTTGAGCACTACGGAGAGACATGAAGTTTAGGAAAATAAAATTCACATAAATATAATGAAGCAAAACTAGGAGAAGAGATAATTGGTTCCAACACCAAGGTTGTAAAAAAGTTTGTGATCTTTGTACGGATCCAGATGTGTGGGAGACAAGTGCATTTGGGCTCAAAAGTGAAGGACCCGGATATTGATCAGAAAACAACAACAAATTTTGTAAAAGAGGGAAATTGATGACATACTGTAGGAAGAGGAACAAGTAGTATTTAGAGGTTCCTAGAACCAAAAAGATCATCAAGGAGGATTTTTGCATGCCATGAAGGCATGGAACCACATGTCTTGCTCGAAGTAGTGTCAGCATGGATATGGGATTCAGATATGGGGTCGCAAAATGATTAAGTAGATGGTAGGCTTTAGGTGAGTTGATTAGGTTTGAGGATGTTTTTTGTGTGGTATAGATAGGTACAAAGGTTAGGAGATGTTAGGCAATGTCATGGCTATGGAAACAAAATGGTGAAAGTGGAAAGAGATGGTTAGGAAGCCACAAGTTATGAAACCGTACTAACTTATGGTCCAATCTTTTTTAGGTCATTGGAGTTCAAAGGGAAAGTTAGGAACATGCAGGACTTGATGACGAGTGAGATCTAAAGTGAGTAAATCTTGCATATTTTAGATCTTTTTGAGGTAAAGAGATGGGTGAGAGGGAGGAGAATTGGGTGACTGTTAGATAAGCCAGTGTAGGGAAATATGGCATTAGGTAGACAGCAGAAACAAAAAATTACTATATAGTGGAAAGGATGGTTTTAAGGATATACATGGTCTTGGATCAAGTCCAACGACAATATCCGCATCATTGTAGTCATGAAATTTTCTCCTAGTTGTACTACAATGGCAATTGTGGCAGATCTTGTTCTTCACCATGGACAACAAGTTGATGTTGTCCTCCTAGTGATAAAAGTATCCACACCTCTAGAGAAGTCCATGTCATGACATCCTACCAGAATGGATAGGAAGGAGTTTTCCCTCCCATTGGTGTACTAGTCACCAACTTTCTCTCTCACAATTGTTGTCCCTTGTTATCCCTTACTTTATCTGTTAGGACTTGCTCAAGCTCTCTATCGGTTACCACAACTAGAGAGGACAACAATTGTCAGAGAAAATTGAGTTATGTCTCTGGGAAGCTGTGATAAAGTGGATTTTCTCCTATTTGTGCATAATTACTCTTGTTACTTTAAGTCCTCACTCTTTATGTCTCCCATGACTTCATAACTCTATAATGTCCACCAAAGTCAAAGATTTCACATTTTGAGTCAATATGATACACATATATGCATGAACTCCTAGTGTTGTTATACCCTTGAATCATATGATTAAAATCTTGATCATACATGATATTTTTATTTGTAATTTATCACAATTGTTCTACACCCTATTATGAATCTATGATCCAAATTGGAGACCATTTGGACCTTCCTACAATTTTTTATAATTTTCCTAATATCTGCCATTTTAGCCCTTATTTTTCCCCTTTTTATACGTTACTGGGCTCGGCCCATCTAGTGCCTGGGCGCTTGATTGTCTCGGCCTGGCCGCAACTTTATGAACCGGGATCTAATCCCATTGAACCAGCCTCAATTGGCCATGAACCAAGCCCCACCCTTGAACCGGTGTGCGGCCCAGCGACCGTTGGATGGGAAATCCAACGGCGCCAGGTCATCTTCTTCGTTGCACCCATTTTGACTGCCATGGACCCGGCCCTCCTAGAACACGACCCGGTCCCCTTCTAAGCTCTCTCTTGCCCCATTTTCACAACCAAACTCTTCCTCTCTCGCTCTCTCGAACCTTTCGGACCCCTTTTGTGTGAAACTATGGCTTGAGGGCCAAGGGAGCCTGCCGCTACCTTAAGGTGTGCTTCCCCCCTTCGGGAAGCCCTAAACCTAGCCTCGATATCCCATAAAAACCCCATAACCACGTTAGGTTTGCTCCCACAAACCCTGGCGGCGCCTTTCCTTTCCCCCACTCGAATCGCTCCTCGTATCCCTCTTTTTCTCTGATGAGCTCCGCCGCGGCGCCATCGTTGTGCGGGTCTATCTCGTGGCCAACTGCTGCGAGGACCTAGGGACGTTAGCATTGGGCTGTTAAATCCCAGCTTTGCCTTGACCAGGATCGATCAGAGGGCCACGAAGAGTCGGCTCCACTCACAACCCTATGGACTAGTCAAGCCCATGCAGCCATAGAAAGTGTGCCACATCGACCTAGGGTCCCACTACAGTCGGGTGTGCGTGCAATCTTGGGAGGCGATGTCGGCACTTGATATTGGAGCTGACGGTCGAGATCCTCTTCATAATGAAGGGTATGTTGCTTGGTTTCTCTATAGTTTGACTTATAATCTTATAAAATCGATAGCTCCCAATTCCCTTGGCCAAAATATACGAAATTATATATCAAATTGATCCTTTCAAAAAGATCTACACAATGGACTAGGTTTTAGGGTCTAATTCCATCATTTGTTCCTTATATTCCCAAAAGATGCATACTTTAATCATTTGGAGTATAGTTGATTTATGATTTTGATGCAAACTTGGATCTTGATTACTCAATCTACTTTATGATCCTTAAATCAATACATGTGATGTATACTTGAACTAAATGAAGGTCTTTCTCTCCCTATTGCTCATAAATGACTCCTTTTTGTACATATGTGCCTAGTTTGGACCTTAATGATGAACTTTACCCTAGATTGCTAATCTCGCTTCTAATGGACATCCACCTAATCTTATTATGTGTTTTTGATGACTTAATATTGCTGATCTAAATCATATTTTAGATCTAGACCTCTTGACTTGATGAATCATGATCTAGGATGCTCTGTTGTGAGTATTTTGACCCTAGAATGCATGTAAATGCCTTAAACCTTATTATGATTATAGAAAGAGCATGGAATGTCATAATGGCATGAAACTTGAACCACACCATCACGATGACATCTAGATCAGTACAATATCATATAATGAACCAATAAGCAACTGGGAACCTATTTTGGCCAAAAACCTAAAATACATCTAATTAGAATTAATGATGAGAATCCAATGTATATATGCAATCTTGTTCTTAATCAGGTTTGGCATGTGGCTAGATGTGAAGGATATGTTAGGTTATGAAATCTCTTAATTGGGTACGGGCCTTATCTAGTTATATGACTAGCTTTCTTATTTGATCTTCATATTCTAGCAATAAAAAAGCCACACTATTTTTTTTAACTCCTTAGCATGAGGGAGATATAAGGAGATCCATAATACAATAGAAATACCATCGTTAAACAAAAATCACATATACTACAAAATTTCAACATTACAATGGCTAGGAAAACCTTGTAGTTCAGTCTTAGATCAACATACAAATAGCAAGAAAGAAATATTTTCTATTGATCTTCAATTATGTATCCCAAGAACCCATAAAGTAGTCATTTTTGCAAGAAAAAAAATGTAAAATTTGAAATTTCTACATTACAACATTAACTAAGTCTAATGTTACCATCACTTATAATCATTTAGGTGAAAGGAGTGTAACAGAATCTTGAATTTCATATTTTATGACCAAACATACCATTAGCAGTCAATGCACAATCACATAGGTATGCATCATGTATTTATCCTCCTTGGCCTCCAAGCATGATTTTCATTGAGTTCTTATTGTGTCAAAACTAGAACCCAGATTAATTAGGGTATACTTTCTTAAGTAATATAGACATCATGCCCACAAAAATATAATTTGCATGAACCAGACATTATTAAATCCAAGCCATCAAAATACTATGTTGATCGGATAGGATTCCAGCTTGTCGTAAAAACTTTTTTTGATGTATGTATCCTGATTCGTGTCTGGTTAGCTCATGGATTGAGTTGATCGACTAAGTGGCTGGTCTTGTGCTCTAGTGAAGGCAAGCCAATTGACTAGAATAGAGAGTCACTCATCTGTCTTATGAACTTGATTTCCAGAAGACTTTTGAGCTGACTGAACTAAGAGTAGGCTTGTAAATGGGCAGTGTAGGGCAGGGTAAAGGCTTACACTTACCCTCATCAAATTTGTGGGTAACGAGGTAATTACCCTTCTATGAAAACCTCTACCCTACCCTTACTCTCACCTATTTACTTGTAGGGTAAATGGGTAGGGTAATAGGTTAAATGGGTAAAGAAACATGAAGATAAAGATGCAATATATGCAATTATAAATGTAGATGATATACCCTACATAAAATACAAGATAGTCCTAAAATTAATTTTAGATAGTATTCATAATGATATACATTAAAAAATAATATAAACATTTTTACAGACAAGGACTAACCTTTTTAGTATATGATTTCTCATTGTTGAATTATTTTTTCCCTAATATCGTAGAACCATGACACGTTAAAAGTTGTTTAATAAAGTATCTAGAATCAAATAATAGTACAAATTAAGAAAGAGTGGTGAGGTTTGTTGAGGCTTTTATATGCATTAATACGGTATTACAATATGAAAAATTATTTTTACCTTATATTAATGGGTAAATGAGTGAAGCATGTAGGATATAACTTCACAATGTACCCTAACTGCTTTAGTTGCAAGTAAAGTGGGTAAAGGGTAAACAGATGGTGGGTAAAACATGCTTACCCTTACCCTACCCTAAATGTCATGGGTGGTGGGTAAAAGGGTAATACCCTACCCATTTACAACTCTAATTGAGAACATGTTAATCATGTCAACTATATTCTAGATTTCAAGGGGTGATCCTAGTCGGATCATCTTAGGGATTACAATGAATAATTGGAAGTTCTATAGATGTGCTCTGATGCGGGTGATCCGATCGACTCATGAGATTAATCAACCATCTAGCTGTTAGTATTACCTAATCTTCGAGGTTTAATATTGTTGACTGGGTGGACGAACCTATTGTTTGGATGGAGTCCTTAGTCAGCCTGTTGGTGTGGGTCAACAATCCAAACTCTTGAATATGAGGAGTGCATATCAAATGCCTCAAGTTTGTTTGGAGGAAGTCTTCAGAGTCATATTCTTGACCTTTGTGCAATTCCTAGAATAAAACCAAACATTTTAACCAAAATTCAATAAACAAACTAAATTAGTAAAAATTGAATGTAAACCAAAACAAGGGATAAAATACATATGTGAGATGCAAAAATAATCTAAATATGTGTCTATACTAGGACGAGTATGCATTCATCACCCAACCCACATGTATGTGAGAGGAAACCCAAGTTCAACATGAGAATACTGAATTTCATAGAGATCAAATAAGTCACCTCATGGAATCAGTATGAAGCCAACCAAGTAAAGGTATGGCACAAATATTTATGCATATCACATTTTGGTATCCTCCCATCAACCTACATGATCATGAAATCAAATCATAATTCACACACAAATTTAAATACTAAGTGAATTCTTGCTAAAAGAATATAATCACTCCATTATGAAATGTCTTGCATGTAAACTACAATAACAAAAGTCTCTTAGGAGCCTAACCTCAAATCCACTTTTACAAGAAGGAACCCCCATACCTATACTATAGCATACTAAAACCTTCTGTCCTTATTCTGAAAACTCTAATTCAATGAACCAGATGTACATGGACATATACATTTCTAAAACTCCAAACGAGGTATATAATAATACTAACAAGTGGACACAATGGACTTAGATGACCTTAGACATCTTTTTTGACTTGATATGAACACCACGAATCATATAATTTGCAATATAGGTCCTTTTGTCTTTAATAGGATGGAAATAATAAGTAGTTAGTGCTAAATGATAAATACTAAATAATAATAAATGATTAGAATTTTGTGTAATAAATTCTAGCTCATATAATGTAACAACTCTTACTCTTAAAAATAAGTAAAAAATAATATTTTGATATTCCATACAATACTATATGGAAAGTTTCATATTACAACTATTACATGCATATAAATATAGTTATGTATCCTAGACATTCAATATGGTAACTGATATAATTAATATGTTAACCAGTGATGGAAACGAGTTTGACCATATCCATATAGTAAGAATAATGAGGAATGAATTATAAGTAATAAAAATGATATATAGAATAATGGAAAGTTGGTTTGTTTCTGATTGAAAAGGTATTATCATATTTGAAAGGAAACTTGAATTTAATAACAGATATGGTTGCATATAAGAGTCAAGGAAAGAATGTCATGAGAAGAAAATCCTAAACTGGATTTTATGTTAAAACATTATCCATAAATATATTTATTGGAGAATATATATGGAAATAACACCCTTTAAACCTAATCCATCATATAGCTTAATGCATAGTCTCAAAAGAAGAAACTAAACCCATATTTGAAATCCTCATGCTTTAGTTGGCTTGTTGGACATGTTTCACATTAAACAAATAATCCTAGATGCCTTAATTTCATTTAGGAAAGGAAATATAAGTTGAACTCTAGAATATTAAATAAAGTAACATGATGACCACAAAAGAGGAGAGTAATGGTAATTTTTGATTCTACATACCTTAGTTGGATAAGCTGCCAATCTTCATTAGAATTGGATACTTACGAATACCTAATTTTCCCTACATAAATCCACCTTGATCCAAAATTAAAAGTTAAACAATGCATAAAAATTATAGAATTGTCTTAACATATTAATTATTTGATTTAATTCTTTCAAGTCCTAAAATTTTGGGTCATTTTTTACGTTGCACTAGCTTCTTGTTATTTGTGCTTTTTACTTCCCTAATTAAATGGTCGAGATTTCATTTCCTAGCATTGAGATGGACCGGATGTTGGTATGCATGCCCAGAGATCCAATCATATGATGATTGTAATGGCATTACTTGTAAATGATTTGATTAATAATAAAGGCATGCTTCCAATTTATTTTGTTTTATTTAGTCATGAGATAATGAAGTAACATAATAAATGTCTAGAGAATGATATTACTGAATGATGTATGTCTTCAAGTACATGACATAAACAATGAGATCATACAAATTGTGATAAAGTGAGTTTCCTAATTCTTTTATACTTTGTTCCTTTAATCTTCAGTATATCTTAAAACCCTGATTCACCTAAAGATTAATAGATCACTCAATGATAGGAATCTCGACCCCAAACTTTAACAACATGTGGGGTAGGCTATGGTGAAGCTATGGTCCAAATTTCATGTCATTTGGACATTCCTAGCTCCCTCTACGATTTTTTTTACAAGTTCTATTAATGTTTAATCAAATATGTGTCACGATTTCAATCATCAAGCCATAGTTTCGATTATTTTTCCTCCCTGGTTCGCGGCGCTGACGTCACCCGACTCCCCTGAGCAATGATGACCATCGGATGGCGCGTCCATGGATCCTGAGTGAATCGGACGGCCATCCGGTCGTCCTCTTCCTCCGTTTGACCCGCAGAGACGTGGCTACAGCCACCTCGGACCACTCCTCGCCACTCCACGCTGCTTCGCGAGCAACTAACCGAGGCGTTGCCTCCACCTCGCCTCCACGAATCCACTGACCTCTCACACAACCCCCGAACGTGACCTCAACCCCTCGCACGACCTCACCAGCGAGTCCCCGTCTCCAACCGCGGCTGAGCCCAATTGGGCCTACACTCCTCAACCAACCTCGTGCCTACTTAAACCCCCTCGTAGCTCCGCCGACACCTCTTTAGTTCACCCTTGCCTCCAATTCGCCCGAAGCAAGCCGGCATCGCTCCACCCTCAAGCTTTCCCCCTTCCAGTCTATCCGCCGCCGTCGAGCTGCTGGACGAGGCTCCTACCGGCCTGCTCGTCCCCAATTGGGTACTCCCTAAGCTCCGAGGCACCTTCACCCACCTTAGCGGCCCCTCACCTTGAAGCTTCATCGTCTGCTCCTCCCGCTACCTTCACCCTCTGCCGCGAGCTCTACAACTCGCCGGATTCTTGGTCGACCCAACATCTCGCGGGGAGCTGCGACCTGTAAGCTAGCCGCCCAGGTTCGGATCCGCCTCCCGAAGGTGAACCCGACCCCCTTCTCGCTCAAGGACGAGCACAGCCTCCGCCCGAGCTCGCCGGAGTCCACCTCCCCTACCTGTTGTTCGTGAGTGGATCAAGAAGGAGGAGGACCCGCTTGGCTTAGTTGGACCAATCGCGCGAGTCCACGTCAAGCTGACTCAGATCCAAGTGGACGAACCACAGTTCGCCAAGTAAGCAACCTTTGACCCACCACAGCCGTCTTAAACGCATATGCGCGAGATCTCGACCGTTGGATCTGAACATCCAACGGTCCACGCTTTTCTTTTTTTTCTTTTATCAACTCGAAATTCAGTTATGGGTTAATATTGGGAAATTCATAAAAATTAGTAGGAGTGTCAGAAAAATATGAATAAGTACTCTATTTTGATCAAAAAAATACGAGGATCACGATTTTGACATCTGTTGACCCTAAATATGACTCGAGTAAATTATCATGTTTAAATATGTTCATATCTTGATTAATTAATTAGAAAATACTCGAATCTGTTTAAATTACCAAAAACCTGTGATCATCATCTTTTTGCATCTATATCATCATGAAATGATCAGATCCTTTTATTATGGCTCAACTACCAATAAAACCTATTTATCACTCCTTTCCCTATTTTGACCTACCAATATGTGCATAATTAATTAATATGATCTTTAGACCATGATTCTGACTTTATGATCCTACTCTGATGTGACAATAATAATCTTGACTCAACTCCATACTCTAAGATCCATACTCCACTCTCATGACTCCAAATCTATAAAGGGCCTTTTATATACTCTTTAGAATATGGGTAACTTGAACAATATATCTAATAAATACCAAATCTCCAATAATTTCAGGAAATCAAAGGTACCAGTGAGGAGCACCTCTGGACTCCCCACTTCTGAGTAGAAGGTACGCCATTACCTCCCACTTGGTATTTATGTTCCTTGTTTGTAATGTATAAATGTAATGAAGTAATCCTATGAGTATACCTAATTGCTAATCTAGAAATGTGTGTTGCATGTTTTCCTAAAGTTGTGAATATGATCATCAAGAATTAAATGTAACTGAACTGACATGTGATGAGCACTAAATCTCTTTGGTAGAATAGTGCCTTGAACAATAGTACTAAATCTCTTTGGTAGAATAGTACAATGAGCACTAAATCTCTTTGGTAGAGTAGTGCACCTCAAGTAGTACTAGATCTCTTTGGCAGAATAGTACGATGAGCACTAGATCTCTTTGGTAGAATAGTGCATATGATTGAGCAATTACTCACATATTGGTTGAAAATGGCAAAGACATGATATTCTTGTGTTTTAATATTTTTGTTTCTCTCCCTTGCAATAAGTGAGTTGTTGATATGCTATAAGTATTTTTCCTTCCCATTACCAAGTGATTATCGTCTTCCCTTGATCTGTTGCCAAGTGTAATTGTGAGGTATAATTTTTTGGCGTGAAGGCGTACTCAGTACAATATATTTATATATTGTGCTGACGCGTACCAATTACATATGTCTTATAGGTACCTCCTGCTTATGATGCTTATGATGAAAGGAAGATGATGTTGCTACTCTATATGCTGGCTCACAAAGATCAGATATTTCATGGGGATGCTAAAGCTAAATGGGACTCTTAGATTATGTTTCTTTCCTTCTGTAATTAGTTTCTCATGTATTAAGTTTCTTCTGTAGAACTCCTATGCGTTCGGGCCCCCATGTAATGAACAATTTGGTTTATGTATGGAAGCTTTTTATTCGGTGCATTTATATATTCATGTGTTTGATCCACTCAGGGACGGGCAACTTTAACTCTATTGTACCCCTTATGTTGGCGCCTGAGGTGTACAGTGGAGTTAGGTTGTTAACCCGTGACAGATGGTATCAGAGCAGGCACATGGATCAATATAGATGTATCAAATAATTAGTAACCTTACCTAGACCTAGGGTAACTCATATTTAGCAGTAAATTGCCGAGGTGTCTAGAAGGGTACCTTGCGGAAGGTTCTGACATAATACTCTCCCCATCCGTTTTCACGGTGCGAGGGTTCCCGTCGCAAGCTATCTGCCTGGCTAACGCAATTATTGTTAAAGTGGGCACCCTTACCTTAGAAAAATCCTTCCTCTCATATTTTCTCAATTAAGGACTACCCCCCCAACCAACCTATTTAGTGAATAATATACACTAGGTTTCTCATCTACGTTCTCTCTCATGACCATGATCGATGATATACTCTCTCTATTATGTGGGTAGATTAGGAAAATGGGAACAACTAAAAGACATGAAAAATTGGAAAAATATATGCCATGATTTCTAAATCTTTAACACTTGTTTTATGATCTATCTCAAATAAATCTCTAAACTGCCTTTTATACGAACTTGCAGATGCCTCCAAAAACTAGGTCCAAGAGAACAAGGTCTAGTGATGACTCTGGTGATGAATCTCAATCACGCCCTAATAAGACCAAGGCTGTAGGCAATTGGGAAGAACAAAAGAAGGTGATGTTGGAATGCATGCATGCCCTAGCCCTAAAAGAAACCAGCAATAGTGCCTCATCCTCTAGGACCAACCATGAAACCACCATTAGTGACTTCCTTAAGCTCAAACCCGAAACCTTTCATGGAGAAGACTTAGGTGAAGTCCTAGATAAGGCCGATGCATGGATCATATCTGTTGAAAATGCCTTTAGAGCCCTTAAGTGTCCTGAGGAAGATAAGGTCACCTTTGCTACCTACCAACTTAGGGGGTCCGCGAAGTTGTGGTGGGAAAATTATTACCATACACGAGAACTTCCAGATGCCCCCATAGGTTGGGAGGAGTTTAAGGGGATCTTTACCAACCGTTTCATGCCCATATCAGCTAGGAAGGAGAAGAAGAAACAGTTCAATAACCTCACCCAAGGAAACCTATCTGTTGCTGACTATGTTAGGGCCTTTAGACTCCTAGAGCGTCATGCTCGCAACCTTGATGAAGATGAAAAGATTGAACACTTCATAGATAGCCTTAACCAAGAAATCAAAGTTCACCTTTGCACCTCCACCCATCCTACCTTTGAAGCTGCCATCAACAATGCCCTTACCCAAGAGAGAACCTTAGGAAAGAGCAAAGCACCAAGTTTGGGATACCTAGGTCTAATCGATGCATCCGTCACCAAGGGCAAGGCAAAGGAGAGTGATAAGAAGAAGCCTAACAGCCATGGCATGGGCAGAGGAGGAGGAAATCACCATAGGGGTCCATCATACCGAGGAGGACCGAACCGGGGAGGCCGAGGCCGAGGTGGGCCATTCCGAGGGCCTCCACCTAATGCTACCAGATGCAGGAACTGTGGGAGTATTCACCCTGGAAGATGCAAGTATGATAAACCTGTTTGTTTCAATTGCAAACAAGAGGGACACATGAGGGGCAACTGCCCTAATCCACCACATTGGATGAATCAGAATCATAATGCTCTCCCAAATCAGCCTGGGGCTCCACCTGCTCAACCAGTTGTCCCTATAGCTCAGGCTCAGCCAGAACATCGTCAAGGCCGAGTCTTTGCAATTGATGCAGAGGAAGCTAAAGCCAATGATAACCGTCTGATTGAAGGTAATAATGTTAAAATTTCTTTATTGTAATAAATCTTTGAAAACCATGATCTCATATAAAATCATAATGTAGGTATGATATGTCTCCAAGATCATCCTGTTGTGGCCCTATTCGATTCAGGATCAACACATACCTTCATATCTAGAAATCTTGCTTCTATGCTCAAGTTAGAGATTAATGATCTAGGTTATATCTTGGATGTGACAACTCCCAGTGGCAGAATTTATACTTCTCTTCAGAAAACTAAAACTTTACCTTTTTCTTTTGGTGGTCATAAATTTCAATCTGCTTTTATTCTTCTTGATATGGAAGATTTTGATTTAATTTTGGGGATGGATTGGCTCTTTTCCAACTTTTCTATGCTTGATTGCCGAGGCAAGAAAGTAGTCTTTTGTGCACCTAATTTTAAACCTTTGACTATTTCTGGGAGAAAAGAAAGAAACCGAAATATGATTATTTCTTCTCTAAAAGCCGAAACTTTGATTGTCAAAGGATGTAGAGCCTATCTTGCTGTTGTATCCATGCCTGATCCTAAGGTGAGACCTATAGAGAGCTTGGATGTGGTGAGAGATTACCCGGACGTTTTTCCTGAGGAGCTTACAGGGCTGCCTCCAGATCGTGAGATTGAGTTCTCAATTGAGTTAGCACCAGGCACCGCACCAGTCTCTAAGGCACCTTATAGGATGGCACCTGCCGAGCTTGCAGAGCTCAAGAAACAACTAGAGGAACTCCTTGATAAAGGCTTCATCCGTCCTAGTACTTCTCCATGGGGTGCTCCTGTTCTCTTTGTCAAAAAGAAAGATGGGTCAATGCGAATGTGTATTGATTATCGCATGATCAACCAAGCCACCATCAAAAATAAATATCCCCTTCCCAGAATTGATGACTTGTTTGACCAGCTTCGTACTGCCACTGTGTTCTCCAAGATTGACCTTAGATCAGGTTATCATCAATTACGAGTAAAAGATTGTGATATTCCAAAGACAGCTTTCAGAACTAGATATGGACATTATGAATTCATGGTGATGCCATTTGGCTTGACTAATGCTCCTGGAGTGTTTATGAATCTGATGAACACTGTCTTCCAGCCATTCCTTGACAGCTTTGTTGTGGTCTTCATTGATGACATTCTTATATATTCAAATTCTGTTGATCAACATCGTGAACATCTCCAGAAAGTCCTTGATGTTTTGAGAGCCCAGAAATTGTATGCTAAATTATCTAAATGTGAGTTTTGGATTGACCAAGTCATGTTTCTTGGCCATGTCATTTCGGGTGGGAAAATTTCTGTTGACCCTGCCAAAGTTCTAGCTGTCCTTGATTGGAAAGCCCCTACCAATGCTTCTGAAATTCATAGCTTTCTTGGCCTAGCTGGCTATTACCGTCGCTTCATCCTTAATTTCAGTAAAATAGCCCTACCCATGACTAAACTTACCAGAAAAGATGCCAAATTCGTTTGGACTCCTGAGTGTGAAGCTAGTTTCCAAGAATTGAAATCTCTCTTGACTTCTGCTCCTGTTTTGACCCTACCTTCTGGGAATGATGGCTTTGTAATTTATTCTGATGCTTCTAAAATGGGTCTAGGTTGTGTCCTCATGCAAGACGGTAAAGTTGTTTCCTATGCCTCTAGACAGTTGAAACCTAATGAGGTCAATTATCCAACTCACGATTTGGAATTAGCTGCCATTGTCTTTGCTCTCAAAATCTGGAGACATTATCTGTATGGTGCTACTTTTGATATATTCACAGACCACAAAAGTCTCAAATACCTCTTGACTCAGAAAGATCTCAATCTTCGACAGAGGAGATGGTTGGAGTATCTTAAAGATTATGATTTCACTATTGCATATCATCCCGGCAAAGCCAATGTTGTAGCTGATGCTCTTAGTCGTAAGAAGTCGATTTGTGCATCAATGCATCTGGAACCTTCATCTTCTGGGTTATCTCGAGCAGAATCTAGATCAATTATTTTGGCGAATATCAATATTATTCCTAGTCTTCTTTCTGAACTCCTGATTTCTCAAAAGAACAGCCCTAGTTTGGAGGAGATGACAGCTCTTGTGGCAAAACCCCAGACACATCTATCTGTTGGTATGGACGGTGGACTAAGATACAAGCATAGGATGTGGGTACCTAAAGAGTCAGAGATTAAGAAGTGTATCCTGCAAGAGGCACATGGGTCTAAGTATTCCATACACCCTGGATCTACTAAGATGTATAAGGACCTGCAGAGACACTTTTGGTGGAGGGGTATGAAGAATGATATCGCTGAGTTTATCTCTAAGTGTCTCACTTGCCAGCAGATTAAGGCCAAGCACCAACGTCCCGGTGGTCTATTGCAACCCTTACCAATTCCTGAATGGAAATGGGAAAACATCACCATGGATTTCGTGGTGGGACTACCCAGGACCAGGAGGGGTCATGATGCGGTTTGGGTCATAGTAGACCGGTTGACCAAGTCTGCACATTTCTTACCTATGCGGACTACGAACAAGGTTCCTGAGCTTGCTGAGTTGTATATAAAGGAGATTGTACGACTGCATGGAGTACCAGTTTCGATAGTTTCAGATCGAGATCCAAAGTTCACATCACATTTATGGAAGCAGGTGCAGAATGAGCTGGGCACACAGTTGAACTTCAGCACAGCATATCATCCCCAAACTGATGGCCAGTCAGAACGTACTATCCAAATCTTAGAAGATCTTCTCAGAGCATGTGTCTTAGATTGGGGAGGATCTTGGGATTACTACCTTCCATTAGCAGAGTTCGCTTACAATAATAGCTATCAATCTAGTATTGATATGCCACCCTATGAAGCTCTCTATGGTAGGCCATGTAGATCCCCTCTCCATTGGGATGAAGTTGGGGAAAGGAAGATGCTAAAGTCCGAGGAGTTACAATTATATGCTGATAAGGTGTCTTTGATCAAGCAGAGGTTGAAACGGGCCCAGGATCGTCAGAAGTCATATGCGGATGCACACAGATCGGACAGACAGTTTAATGATGGCGACTATGTATTCTTGAAGATCAGACCTATCCGTGCCATAGCCAAGAACAAGGGAAAGCTTAGTCCGAGATATGTGGGTCCTTTTGAAGTTCTGGAGCGCGTTGGCGAATGTGCTTATCGACTTGCTCTCCCTCCGCAGTACAGCATGATGCATAATGTCTTTCATGTATCCAACTTGAAACAGTATGTGAAGGATGATAGTCATGTGCTGAATCACGAGCCTCTTGAGTTACGGGAGAATCTCTCTTATCCAGAACAACCTACAAAGATTCTCGACTCTAGGGTAAAGGAGCTCAGGAACAAGCAGATTCTGATGGTGAAGGTACAGTGGAACCATCACGGTGCAGAAGATGCCACCTGGGAGCTACGAACAGACATGGAGCGACGTTTTCCTCACCTCTTTCCTCCAGTTTAATTTTGAGGACAAAATTTTCTTTTAAGGTGAGTAGGATGTGATAAAGTGAGTTTCCTAATTCTTTTATACTTTGTTCCTTTAATCTTCAGTATATCTTAAAACCCTGATTCACCTAAAGATTAATAGATCACTCAATGATAGGAATCTCGACCCCAAACTTTAACAACATGTGGGGTAGGCTATGGTGAAGCTATGGTCCAAATTTCATGTCATTTGGACATTCCTAGCTCCCTCTACGATTTTTTTTACAAGTTCTATTAATGTTTAATCAAATATGTGTCACGATTTCAATCATCAAGCCATAGTTTCGATTATTTTTCCTCCCTGGTTCGCGGCGCTGACGTCACCCGACTCCCCTGAGCAATGATGACCATCGGATGGCGCGTCCATGGATCCTGAGTGGATCGGACGGCCATCCGGTCGTCCTCTTCCTCCGTTTGACCCGCAGAGACGTGGCTACAGCCACCTCGGACCACTCCTCGCCACTCCACGCTGCTTCACGAGCAACTAACCGAGGCGTTGCCTCCACCTTGCCTCCACGAATCCACTGACCTCTCACACGACCCCCGAACGTGACCTCAACCCCTCGCACGACCTCACCAGCGAGTCCCCGTCTCCAACCGCGGCTGAGCCCAATTGGGCCTACACTCCTCAACCAACCTCGTGCCTACTTAAACCCCCTCGTAGCTCCGCCGACACCTCTTTAGTTCACCCTTGCCTCCAATTCGCCCGAAGCAAGCCGGCATCGCTCTACCCTCAAGCTTTCCCCCTTCCAGTCTATCCGCCGCCGTCGAGCTGCTGGACGAGGCTCCTACCGGCCTGCTCGTCCCCAATTGGGTACTCCCTAAGCTCCGAGGCACCTTCACCCACCTTAGCGGCCCCTCACCTTGAAGCTTCATCGTCTGCTCCTCCTGCTACCTTCACCCTCCGCCGCGAGCTCTACAACTCGCCGGATTCTTGGTCGACCCAACATCTCGCGGGGAGCTGCGACCTGCAAGCTAGCCGCCCGGGTTCGGATCCGCCTCCCGAAGGTGAACCCGACCCCCTTCTCACTCAAGGACGAGCACAGCCTCCGCCCGAGCTCGCCGGAGTCCACCTCCCCTACCTGCTGTTCGTGAGTGGAGCAAGAAGGAGGAGGACCTGCTTGGCTTAGTTGGACCAATCGCGCGAGTCCACGTCAAGCTGACTCAGATCCAAGTGGACGAACCACAGTTCGCCAAGTAAGCAACCTTTGACCCACCACAGCCGTCTTAAACGCATATGCGCGAGATCTCGACCGTTGGATCTGAACATCCAACGGTCCACGCTTTTCTTTTTTTTCTTTTATCAACTCGAAATTCAGTTATGGGTTAATATTGGGAAATTCATAAAAATTAGTAGGAGTGTCAGAAAAATATGAATAAGTACTCTATTTTGATCAGAAAAATACGAGGATCACGATTTTGACATCTATTGACCCTAAATATGACTCGAGTAAATTCTCATGTTTAAATATGTTCATATCTTGATTAATTAATTAGAAAATACTCGAATCTGTTTAAATTACCAAAAACATGTGATCATCATCTTTTTGCATCTATATCATCATGAAATGATCAGATCCTTTTATTATGGCTCAACTACCAATAAAACCTATTTATCACTCCTTTCCCTATTTTGACCTACCAATATGTGCATAATTAATTAATATGATCTTTAGACCATGATTCTGACTTTATGATCCTACTCTGATGTGACAATAATAATCTTGACTCAACTCCATACTCTAAGATCCATACTCCACTCTCATGACTCCAAATCTATAAAGGGCCTTTTATATACTCTTTAGAATATGGGTAACTTGAACAATATATCTAATAAATACCAAATCTCCAATAATTTCAGGAAATCAAAGGTACCAGTGAGGAGCACCTCTGGACTCCCCACTTCTGAGTAGAAGGTACGCCATTACCTCCCACTTGGTCTTTATGTTCCTTGTTTGTAATGTATAAATGTAATGAAGTAATCCTATGAGTATACCTAATTGCTAATCTAGAAATGTGTGTTGCATGTTTTCCTAAAGTTGTGAATATGATCATCAAGAATTAAATGTAACTGAACTGACATGTGATGAGCACTAAATCTCTTTGGTAGAATAGTGCCTTGAACAATAGTACTAAATCTCTTTGGTAGAATAGTACAATGAGCACTAAATCTCTTTGGTAGAGTAGTGCACCTCAAGTAGTACTAGATCTCTTTGGCAGAATAGTACGATGAGCACTAGATCTCTTTGGTAGAATAGTGCATATGATTGAGCAATTACTCACATATTGGTTGAAAATGGCAAAGACATGATATTCTTGTGTTTTAATATTTTTGTTTCTCTCCCTTGCAATAAGTGAGTTGTTGATATGCTATAAGTATTTTTCCTTCCCATTACCAAGTGATTATCGTCTTCCCTTGATCTGTTGCCAAGTGTAATTGTGAGGTATAATTTTTTGGCGCGAAGGCGTACTCAGTACAATATATTTATATATTGTGCTGACGCGTACCAATTACATATGTCTTATAGGTACCTCCTGCTTATGATGCTTATGATGAAAGGAAGATGATGTTGCTACTCTATATGCTGGCTCACAAAGATCAGATATTTCATGGGGATGCTAAAGCTAAATGGGACTCTTAGATTATGTTTCTTTCCTTCTGTAATTAGTTTCTCATGTATTAAGTTTCTTCTGTAGAACTCCTATGCCTTCGGGCCCCCATGTAATGAACAATTTGGTTTATGTATGGAAGCTTTTTATTCGGTGCATTTATATATTCATGTGTTTGATCCACTCAGGGACGGGCAACTTTAACTCTATTGTACCCCTTATGTTGGCGCCTGAGGTGTACAGTGGAGTTAGGTTGTTAACCCGTGACACAAATGTTAAGAGAATATACATTCTCATTATGTCCCTAGTCGTATGTTATTGTGGTAGGCTGATAGACAACAATAACAGATAAGACTAGAGTGTGTGTTGGTTGATGACAGAATCTCATCAATCATGATATGTGATATCAAACCAAGCACATAGATACTTGTTAGGGAACAATGTATCAAACATAACCCACAATGAGAGTAAAACATGGAAACCATGATAATTGTAGTCATAGTTAGTTCTTATAGTATTGGTAGTGATTGTGGTTCTTAGACCTAAAGCCACTACACTCACCACATGTTGTTCGGTGTGCTTTAACATCATCCACCATAATCCTGAATAAGAATTATCATAAAGGTGATGATTGAGTGCCCTATGATGCATGAGGATAGCTATGACTCAAATATATAGGATTTGTCCATCCTATGGGAATTTGATATCCTGGCCACTTGATTAGTGAGACTGAGAAAAGCATGTCCATGCAGATGTGGGTCAATATGTGATATTGAGCTTACATATATCTCAGGCAGTCTGCTATAGCAAGGAGCAAAGATTGAATGTAGAAGAGGATGATTGCTCCATGCCTCGAGTTCAATCTGGATATCAGTGATAAAGGAATTATACAAGCACAACAACACCAAACACAGATTGTAGGTTGAAGTTGGTCTCCAACTTTCCATTTACTTTGATAGGAATGGTGTAAGACTAGGCACCGATCTTTGTTTGTGATGTCATTATTGGTTATGGACATTCACTGCCAGTGTAATATGGGACCTATAGGTTCACATACATAGGATACGCATAGAAGAGGAGTTTTAATCATGAATGCTAATTGAATTGATTGTGAAAGTGTTTAGGTGTTCAAATCAAGCAAAAAATCAACTGAATGGACTCCCAGCCAATAGGTTCATGTGATGAAATGATCGGTTGGAGTGTCAGGTTGACTGAGTACTGCATTAGCTGAATTTTGGATGAATTAGGGCCGAACTGACCAGTTCATAGGGTAAACTAATTGACTCATGGTCGAGAGATGACCGGTTCAGATGTGTAATTTGATTGCATCAAGGATTAGTGTTGACATCATGTCGGGCATTAATTGGATTAGAATTGGCAAAACAATTTTGATTGGGAAATTTGTTGAAACGACCGGTTCACTGGGTGAACCGATCGGCTGACATGACAACTGGCCATTTCATTGGTGAATTGATTCTTTTTTCTATCATAGGTTGCAAAAATTTGTGCAATTATGTCCCTTTCCACTCCCCCACAGACTGGGAACCCTGAACCTAGCCCTCTTATAAATAGAGGGGTACTGGGGGTTTCCTAGAGACACAACTTGATTTTCTCTTCCAATTTCTATCCTCTCTGGTTGTGGTAACCAATCGAGAGCCCAAGCAAGTCCTACCCGATAAAGGGAGGAATAGAAAGGGAGAACAATTGTCAAAAAGTAAGTTGGTGACTAGTACACCAACAGGAGGGACAACTCCTTCCTATCCATTCTAGTAGGAAGACATGAGTTCTAGGCAGTCTGTGTGGAATTTTCTAGAGAGGTGGATACTTTTTCCACGAGGAGGACAGTGTCAACTTGTTATCCATGGTGAAGACTAGGAGCTACCACAGACGCATCCTAGTACAACTAGAAGACAACTACATCACTACAATGATGAGGAGATTGTCACTGGACTTGCTCAAGGACTAGGTATATCCTCAAAACCATTCTTTCTATTATATAGTTGTTGAAATGATTTACTAATTTAATGAGGAATATGGTAGTAATGTTTTTGTTTCCAATTCTTACCTAATTCCATATTCCCTGAAATGGTAGTAGAGTCACGTCAATGTACTATATTTTGGGATTATTGATTTGGTCAGATGTATGATTTTATCATTTATTTATTGAATACGACGTGGATATAAATGTCTAATCAAATACCACACATAAATCCCAAACTAATATATATGACACACACACACATATATGCAATTTACACGTATTGCCCTAAAAGAGAGTTTTGATTGTGGATGTGTAGTGTGGTTATGGTAAATATCCCTAATTATATGTACATGGTGGTTGTGTGTTTATTTCCTGTTCTATCTCAGTTTGTATACCTAGCATCTATCTTATCTTCCAATTATAAAAATATTATTCTCTCCTACCTTTGCTCCCCTCGAATGTAACTCAAGGGTTCTCTATAATCATGTAATAGTATGATAGTTTATTTTCTCGTTATGAAAAAGAAGAAGATGCTCAATACCATGCCAATCGACCTTTTGGAAGGCGAGCTGACCGACTGAAGGAATGAAGAGGAATAAGGAGGAAAAGCCGAACTGACCAACTGGTGGACCTGACCAATCAACTGGAGGACCTACAAGATGGTGGGCCGCAGACCAGACGACCGGTGAGATGACCAACCGACTGGCCAAGAGGTGAGCCAATTGATTCAAGGGTTGAAATGATTAACCCAGGTTGGCAAGCATAGATCTTCACCAACAACAAGTTTCTTCATGATATGTAGACCCTATGTTGTGGTAATTCCTTGTGGCTCCTAGGAGTTGCATTAGAATGGCCATAACTATCACTTTTTTTCTTTATTTCACATTTTCATTGTGGGATATAGCATGTATATGATACATAATATATATATGGTGATGGGATAAAGTATATGTATTTATAAATACAAATTCCCTCAAATAATATATTAAGTCTTAGATGCTTTTCATATGCAACACACATGAAAAGCTAGACCGAGTAAGCATGGGCACCCCAAGGGTGGTGCACTGTCTATCTCGTGGAAGTGTGATGGTAATACTGTGGACCTTCCAGGTGGGGTGCATTATTGTCATGTTGGCTTTTGGGTCAAGCTTAACTGTGCATCCTTAATGAGATTAAGCACTAGAAGCATGCAAATTACTATCGCAAAGAGTTGCACATATCATCTATCCAAGAATTGCATATGATACAATTGGAAAAAGTTTCCTACCTTAATAATTGACTATGTATGCTGGCATTGGTCATGTAATAGTTGAATTATTTTGGATCTTGGCTCACTAGGAGGTTGTACACTGCAATCTTCCAAATTGATATGGAGGGCTATCAATTTGAATATAATAGTGGAAGCGATAATTATTTGAAGGCCTAATTAAATATCAACAAATTTTTCTAAATCAAATCAAACCAAAAGTGTTTTGACAAAATGCAAAATTTTCTCTTATAGAATCAAATGGAAATAAAATCATCATTGCTATTGGTCCTTAGGAAGGACAAACTTCATGGGACAAATTTCTATGACTGGCGTTGGACATTGAGAAGGGTTCTCAATGAAGAATGTAAACTCTATGTCATGAGAAGCACCAATGCCAAAAATACTTGCTCCTGATGTGCCTAGGGCTCAAGTGGATGCTTACTGGAAGCATGCCAATGATGCCTTAGACACAAAGCACCTTATACTGAGCTACATGAACTATGAGTTGCATGACATGGGGATTTTTGAGATGATAACTGTAACATCCCTGACCTGGGTTATGTCTTAACCCTAGGAGTTATGCTTAAGCAAGTTAATTGGACCCTTAATTTTATCTTGTGAAAAGTAATTAAGGCTTAAGAGGAACTTATGTTTCAATTTTGGTCCTGTTTGTGTAATGTTGAAGCAATGTTTGCTTATTTTGGACTAAAGTGCAAATTACCCAAGTTAAGGGGTTAACTTGCAAATTTTATATGATTAAATGGTCCTCATGTGTTGAAGCATCATGAGAATGGAAATGACGCAGTGGTATGGCTTGAGAAAGCCTGAGTACTAAGAAAGAGCTGATAAAGCAATGTTTGTGCGTTAAAACCTAGTTTTGGAGTAAAGTACAATTTACCCAAAACCTAGGGTTCAATATGCAAATTACCACTTCAATAAGGTCCCTTATGTTTCTTGGCATCATGTAGAGTAAATAAAATAAGAGGGGAGCCTCATTTGAATTTTTTGTAGGAGAGAGAATCTTGATATTAAAATAATCATGATTTATGCATAATTGAAACCCTAATTCAATTTAATGCAAAAAGAAATATATTAATCAAAGAGCCCTTCGACAAAAAGTTGAGGGATGAATTTGAAAAGAGGTTGGACGAGCTTGTGCCTTGCAAAGGCATGAAAATATCCAATACATCATGGATATGCTTTCACTATTTCATCATTCATATAAATATGATGCTATGTTGCATAAAAATAAAACTCTATGGCACAAATAGATAATGATTTTTGTGTGCATGGATTATATCATCCCATGTAGTACATGAATGATTCTTGATGATACATAGGCAAGCAAAATGATTCGTTGTTGAAATATTGCTTAGAACAAGACCTTCAATGCTTGCAAGAGCAAAATGTCATACAAATTTCTCAATTGGTATCTTTAAGAACTTGAGATATTATTCGTGACTTCAAGGACATATGTATATTTTCTTGGAGAATCTTATGATTAATCTGAGTACAAGAAGAAATAGGACTTGATATTCATGCACCCATAGCAAAGATTAGGGGACATCATAATAGACATCACTCAAAGTGCCTCACACTGCTACTTATTTAATCTACCTGCAGAAATTATACCTCACAAATGAATGTTCAAATATGAAACATGCAGAATTTGCCTCTTGGTTGAAATTTGGCCAAGGGGCGCTATGGTCGTAGTCAAGGTCGACCTAAAATAAGCTTGACATAATACTTATTTGGATATCATTCTCTATATAAAAATTATGATTTTGATAAAAAAGACAAATTAAAATTATGACCACAAATTTGTCCAAATATTGGTAATAATAATCACAATATTACTCCCTTAGGAAACATATATATGCTCTACAAATTCAGTCTATCATTTGCATTAAAAATCAGCTTAAAATTTCATTCACAGTAAGTTTTTCGGTCGACGATTTCCTCGACTGAAAACATCTCGGTTAGCTATCTCTTTTGACCGATAGATTTCAAGTAAGAACTACACGGGCAAAACTCAGATACACTTCCGATCGACAATTGTTCGACCGAGCTAGTGTCGGTCGACAAATGCTCGACCGAGGGTCAACCGTTGGAATCTGGCCGTTTGAATATGATCATTGTTGGTTGACCGTTGGACAACCGAGAGGCGCGCCTAGGATATGACCGTTGCGGTCGTCGGTCGACAAATTGTCGACCGAAGTGGCTACTAGATTGCTAT
Source organism: Alisma plantago-aquatica (assembly GCA_963693085.1). NCBI lineage: Eukaryota > Viridiplantae > Streptophyta > Magnoliopsida > Alismatales > Alismataceae > Alisma > Alisma plantago-aquatica. The sequence goes on from OY856410.1 coordinate 314,456,975, forward strand.
AAAAAGGACCAAAAATGGGTCATTACATCACACTTTCACATTCTCACTTCTCTAGCTTCTCTCTAGTGAATTTTTGTGCAACTCTTTAGCTTCTCCACCTCCAAGACTTTCTTGCTTCTTCTCCACATCAAAGCAAAGCAATGGCTTCATCATCTACGTGCAGAAAGAAGCAAGTTGCTGGCAGGAAAGGAAGGACGACCTCCCCACCATTGTCGATCATCAATGAGATTCCCTTCATCGACGCAGCTTCTGGTGATCGCTACCTCAGGCTCTCCTCCAAAACTCCTCTTCCATGACGGCCGGTTGACATCATGTACTTCTACATCATCGTCGACCTAGAGGATCTCTTCGAGATGCAAAATTTGAAAGAATTTCTGAACCCTTCCTTTCCTTCCTACTCTTCCAAAGTGGTAAATGAGTTCTATGCAAACTTAACCTTCCATCCTGAAAATAACTCCTTCTCCTCTATGGTCAATGGGCATAGCTTTCACTTTACTGAGGAGGGTATCCTTGACATGCTCAACATAGACATAGAAGACTACCAAGACGTTCTTGACCTTACCACTAGAAATCCACTCAATAAATTTTCCCAAGATGACAATACGGTCAGTCTTAGTGACATTTAACGAGCCATTTTTCAATCTAACACAACTTGTCACGAAGATAGGGGTACCTACTATGCCATTAACCTCAAACCTGCAGCTAGGATTATCAATCTTATTGTTTCCACAAACATACATCCTAGAGCAAACAAGTCTGAAGTCCCTACCTTTCGCATGTATCTAATTTATGCCATTATCAAATGCATTCCCATAAATTTATCCGCCTCATCATTAAGAATATGCTTGAGTTTTCTGGCAATCCTCCTTATGCTGATTTTTTATGCCAAATCACTCAACACTTTCTTAAGAAAAATATTGAGGATCTAGGATACACATGGGAAAGAAAACCACAAAAAATAAGCAAAAACACAGTAGAAAAGATGGGAATTGATTTTGTTCACAAGAGGTCTAGGACGGAAGGAGAGACATCTACTCAAGACATACCACCACCACCTCCTCCTACCAACCTACCCTATGATCCCATCCAAAACACCCTAACCTACATTGTTGGATCCCAATATCATCTAAGTAGACAATTAGATTATAGTCACCATGCCATGACCTACTTAAACCAAAGGATGCAAGCCCTCTCTCCAACCAGATGAATATCCTTATTCTCTAAATCCTGGAATGATCAACCCGTATAACCCTTCCTACAACTACTACCAAACTCCACCTCCACCATCTCCTGATCTCACACATACTCAGTTTTCTCACATGCAACTATAAGACATTGCTTCTCATTTCCACTTTGATCGTGTTCCCACCTTCTTGGAAGCATATGCCTTAACCAAGACAGGTGCTTTGGAGTGGAAAACTTTAGTCAAGTATCATGGAGCTGAGCCATTTCTTGGAAAAGACCCAGATATTGATGTAATACTTAGGTCTTTCCAGTGAGATTATGAGTGTCCTTTGTAATAGTTGTAATGAAATGGTTATCTTTGCATGATTGTAATGAAATGGTTATCTTTACATGATTGTAATGAATTGGTTATATTTGCATGATTATAATGGATATCTTTCAAAGCATATGAGTCATCTTGTAAAATGTTAAGCTATTATTAATATGTTCCTTCTATGGCATCATTTGAACATGGCTTATAAGACTATTATAGTAGAGCATACAAAGTAAGAGGAGTAATATATATGCAATGAATCACAAAGGATAAAACTTTTGCAAATACCTGAAATTTAAAATTGTGGCTAAATTGACCATCTATTGGAGTGCATTAATACCTTTATTATAATTAGGATATCTATTTAAGGGGGAGCAATGCATAATAAAGAAATATACATGTTTCATGATACACATCCTGTTCTTAATGGAATTTTCTAAACAAATCAGGGCCTAACATCCCGTGCTTTTGGTTAGAAATATTTTTCATATACTCTAAGCTTAAAAGGATTCTCATATCACCTTCAAGTCTTAAACATCCTTTGCAAGAGATTGAGTAATTACTTATGACTAAAAGACACACAAATATTTATCTTGGATATCTTTTTGAAATGACAAAGGGGGGAAAGAATATAAAATCAAAAACATAAAATTTAAAATGAGTTTCATAACATCTCGGACAGCACTCACTTGCACAACAAGAATTGCTACAAAGGTAATCTTCGGTTTTATATTTCCTTATTTTATATTTAGGAAATGTTTGTCATCTTCAAAAAGTGGGAGATTGTTGGCTAAATTGGATATTATGATAAATCCCTTTGTATTGATAATGACAAACATTTCATTCTTGTTGATCTAACGGGCTACTTGAGTGTTGCAGGAATAAGGTGGATGACAAAGCATCAGGGAAATCTATATGCTTAATGTTTGTATTTTCATGAAAAGTAATCAATTTGTAAAAACTTGTACAAACATATAATGTACAAGTACTTAGACTTCATGTAAATCAAGCGTTAGATCTTATCTAGATAAACACCAAACTTAGATAGGTCATCCCCTTTAATAGTGTCATATATGCACACTCATACACACACTTAATGCCTTTACTTGGAACATTGAAACAGGGTCAATCTCGGTCGACAAATTTCTCGACCGAGACACTCTCGGTCGACAAACTTCTCGACCGAGAAAGACCCAAGTAGCCGTTAGACACAACTGACAAGGTAGTTGGCAGTTGGAGATGAACGTTGCAAACACTTGATCCAGAGAGCTTGTCGGTCGACAAAACCTCAACCGAGTAGGTATCTCGGTCGACAATTCCTCGACCGAGATGGACTCTGACAGCAACTACAAAATTAATTAACTAGTCATTGCTAAAGCAACTAAAGTGTACCTAATGGCTAGTTAAGCACTTAGAAACCCCTAGAAAGTGTCTAGAACGTCCTTAAGCACTTGTAGGTCATTCCTATAAATAGGACATGCCTTAGGACACCTAAACTTACTTATTTTTCTACACTTGAGCAATCTTTGAGCATACACTTGCATTAGCAACCTATTTTGAGCAAATTGAGCATACTTGCAATTGGCTACTTTTCTCCTTGCTCTAATTTCGTGTCCTATAGGCTAGTATCTCCTATCCACAGCAATCACACTTCCATATACATTGGTTAGGAGATCTACACGCTTGATATAGGCAAATCAAGCCTTGTGCTTCAAAGGATAAGTTGTAATTTCCATTTTCCTTTCTTGTTCACTTTCATTGCTTGTACTCTCCTTGCTACTCCTAGGTTAGAGGTTGTGGATTGGAGAGGTTCATGATATTCTTTGTGAAGAAGGAGACTTTGAACTACTTCAAGAAGGCTGGTGCAACGGGAGGTTACTTCAAAGAGGAAGGCTACTTCAAGGGGGAGCTTGGAGTTACTTCAAGAAGGCTACTTTGAGTTGGTGCATCTACTTCAAAGTGAAGGTTGTTTAAAGGGGTGTAAGAAAGTATTGTATTTTGTGTAATTCCTTGAGAAGGTAATAAAATAAATACTTTCAAAATCCCGGTTGGGTAAGCAACCGGGTAGTGGACTGACTATCTTAGTATTTGCTAAGGTAGGAACCACTCTAAATCCCTTGTCTCCTTCTTGCTTTTTCATTTGTGGTTGTTTGAGCTAAATAATTGTTAAATTAATTTTAAAACCCTATTCACCCCCCCCCTCTAGTGGTTTTTCAATTTTAAGAAGGGATTAAATGGTGAGATGTCCATTCTGCCATCTGCCCTAGAAAGTAGAGAGAGGTTTGCCACATTTGTGGAGTCTATACGGAGGATAGAAAGGTCTACGATAAAGAAACATGAGACAAACCTTAAAAGGAAGTCTACATAGTCACGGGAACATTGGAGTAGTGGAAACTAATAACCAAAATCTTCACCAGTTCATCCACAATATAGTGCACCTATGCAGGGGTTATCAAGTTGGGACCGAGCTTTTCATAAATGTAGATAGCTAGGACATTTTAGACAACAATGTCCAAGGAGAAATAGTGAGGTGACCCAACAGTTAAGGCATAATCTGCAAAACCCATAAGGACCTCAGTCCACTGGAGCAGAAGGTGCAGGACGAAGACAAGTGTCACAGTTTGGTTCATCTACTTCTGGTAGTAGAGGACAAAGACCATAGATAACCTGTAAAGGTAACATGTCGAATAAAACTTTCATTCTGAATTATCTTTTCTTTTTCTTCTCTCTGTCTACTAATTATGAGTAAGGTGATTATTAATAAGCTTTCCACAGTCAGTTCTTTAAAGACAAGAAGAAGAGATGAAAAAGATGGAAATATATATATATATATATATATATATATATATTCAGTTCAATATTCTTTTGATATGTTGAAATTTCTCTCTCTTCATTAATAAAGGGAAGAGATGTAAAAGGAACTCAGAGAAAATCTGAGATATTAAGTATATCAAATTTAAATGGATAAAAACATAAAATAAAATAAATGCATGCTACCTAATTTCAGTCCTTGAATAGCTTGGCCAGGTATTCATTTATTGAAGGCAAGGTAAGTATGACATACCTAGATTGTTATCTTTCTGATTACTCTGATCAAGTAATCATTCTGAAACAATCTAAAGAAAGAAGTAGGAGATGTGGCATGGATATTTCTACCACATTCTAATTGATATATGAAGGAATTTGATTTAATTGTAAATCAATTTATAAACAAAAGAAGATGTTTAGTATAATGTATACCCTGGTATGAAGACCAAGAGGTAATAGTTACCTGATGGAAGGTGACAATAATCAGTGATGAACTAAAGGTTTGAATACCTATATCTAGTAATCATCGTGAAAATGATATTAAGAAATGATGACAAGTAATCATCCATATGATTCCTGTGCTGATGGCAAGGAACCAAGAAAGAAACAAGAGTAAATAACTCATGAACAGTAGAAGGTTCATGTAATGTTTAGAGGAAATGATAATCTCTTTTCATGAATAAACAACCTTGGATAATAATGAATGGGTGATAAGAAGAATATGATCCTTTGTTTTCTTTCCTTTTAGGGACATGGCAATCAAGTGGGTCTTAAGACACTTGGTATGCATAAATTAAAATTGTTTATTTGACAGATACTTAGAAAAGTATCAGTTTGTCTTGGACTTGGGTTCCAAGAAAAAGACATATATAACAAGTAATGTCTCAGGATGAAAGATGAAAATGTAATGTGTTTCCAGCACATGTGATGAATACCAGGGTAAGGAATTCTGGTATCAGATAATTTATGTTGACTACCTAGAAGGGGTTAACTGTGAAATCAGTTTAGCTATATTATATAGCATGGCCATCATATGTTATGGGTTTATGCTTTGCATAAACATGACATTGAGATGTTATGTGAAGACTTGATGAGATGATATATGAATAATATCTATCTCCCTTTATCTGGGATTTTGGGGACGAAATCCTTGTTAGGGGTTTATAACTTATAACATCCCTGACATGGGTTATGCTTTAACCCTAGGAGTTTTTTTTTAGAAAGATAATTATATGTTTTCTCTTATCTTTTGAAAAGTAATTAAGTTTCAAGAGGAACTTATATTTCAATTTTAGTCCTTTTTGAACAATGTTGAAATAATGTTTTGTCTATTTTGGACTAAAATGCATAGTTACCCAAGTTGAGGGGTTTAAATTGAAAATGTTACATGATAAAATGTTCCTCATGTGTTGAAGCATCATGAGAATGAAGATGATGCAGATGTATGGCTTGGGAAAGCCTGAGTAACAAGAAAGAGTTGATAAAGCAATGTTTATGCATTAAAACCTAGTTTTGGTGTAATGTGCAGTTTACCCAAAACCCAGGGTTCAATATGAAAATTACCACTTCAGAATAGTCCCTAATGTTTCTTGTCATCATGTAGATCAAATAAAATGAGAGGGGAATCTCATTTGTATCATTTTGGAGGAAAGAGAATCTTGATATTAAAATAATCAAGATTTAAGCATAATTGAAACCCTAATTCAATTTAATGCAAAAATAATTATATTAATTGAAGTGCCCTTCACCCAAAATTGAAATGGTTGAAATCCATATATGTGGACCTCTTTATGCCTTGCAAAGGTCACAAGAATATCCAAGGAAGTGGATAACTCACTCACATTGATAAAAGGAAAAGAATTATCCACTAACTTTAGGATATTATTATTATAAGGGTTAAGGTGCTTAATTTGCTTTTCTTTAAATCATGGATAATTGAGAGGAATAAGAGGAAAGAAAGATATCCTCGTATCTAAGGAAGAGAAGGGGGCAAGTGGCAAGGAAATGGAGGAGATAATTCCTACTTTCTCTCTATTAAATGAATTTTCAATAAAATTCATATATACCCATTTATCCATAGCTTGAATGGGTAATTTCGAAGCCACTTTCACTTATTGCTTGCAAAAAGACCAAGGGAACTTAGGAGCAACAGGAGGACGACCCCCAACCTGTTGGTAAGCTTCTTGAACTTCTTTCACCTTGATTTCATGGTGGAAATCACAAATCAATGCTTGATTTCTTCTTATCTTCATTCGATCTTCAATTCTAGCCATTCCTTTTCACTCAAAGCTTGAGGACGAGCTTGGGATAGTTGAAGGTGTTGCTTTCACCATTAAATACGTGGAGGTTGAAGCTTTGAATCTCAATTAGAGGCGGGTTTTATAACTTGAACCCTTAATATTGTTGTTGCATTCAATTCCTTATCAATTGTTGATCATTTGTTCTTCTTGAAATTCACTTGATCAAATTAATGGAACCACCATGAAAATTACAGAAAAATATGAAGGATAGTATCTTGATGATGATGACATCATCCTATGCACACACCTCAAAAATATCCTAGGCAAATGGTTTCAAAAGTTGGAAACCAATCAATTTTCATTGAAATTGGTTAAACAGTTTCAACAAACCGTTAGAAATCGAACAATTTCAATCCATTTTGAGTGGTTGACCATTTGCAATGGTTGACCATTTGGAGCTCATAGGATGATGTTGATGGTTGATGACCCATAAATTCAATTGATTAGTTTCAAAGGGTTCATCAGTGAAGGTTAATCAATTATCAAACCCTAATCAGGTTAAGTGCTGAAATTTCAATTGGTTGATTTAAACTTTTGGGTTTATTAACCAAAACGGTCTCAAGACCATTTGGAGGTCACCCAAACGGTTTCAAGACTTTTTGGAGGTCAACCAAGACCGTTTGAAGGTCTAGGGTTGAGTATGGTTGAGTAATTGAAGGACCAAAGATAGCAAATTGAAATGCAATCAATAGTTCAAATAGTGATCAATCTAATGATCTAAACCCTAATTGAATTTCACAAAATTCCAATGATGGATGGGGTAAACGGTCTCAAGACCGTTTGGAGGTCATCCAAACAACCTCAAGACCGTTTGAGGTCAGGACATATCATAATTTGATGATGATTCATTGATTCCAATTGAATCAGTTCCACAATGTTAATCATTAGAGGTTCCTCGATTTCAAGACCCTAATTGAAGGTTTCTTGATTATAAATCCTAGTTCAATTGGGTTCAAAACCCTAATTGATGGTCCAATTGAAAGATGATTCAATAGTTCAATTGATGAATGAATCAAGGATTCAATTGATATTCGGTTCATTGATTGAAACCTTGAATTGATTAAGTGTTGAAAGACCTTTTTGGTCCATTCGGTTTTGAGAGGGTTTGGTCCAAACAGTCTCAAGACCGTTTGCGTCCAAATGGTCTCCAGACTGTTTGGGTCCAAACGATGTCAAACTATTTGGAGACCCAAGTCCATTCAGTTTCAATGCACTTATTGCTCAATGGTTTCAAGGGCAATTTGCCCAAATGGTTTCAAACCGTTTAGAGAGTAAGGGTCAAGGTCGTTTAGTAATTCAATGTGATCATATCAATTGAAAACTAATTGGGATGAATAGTAAAACCTAATTATGGGTAATGAAATGTGAAACCCTAATTGGGATGAATAGTAAACCCTAATTGTGGGTAATTGAATGGAAACCCTAATCTAGGTGAAGTCATTTGAAACCTTGATACAATGATGTGATGTGAGGCTCTAATTTAGGGTGAAGCTTTGTAAGGCTATAAGAAACCCTAATATGGAAACTCTAACCCTTATTTTGGGTGATGGTATGTGAATCCCTAACCCTAATAAATGAATAGTAGCTAATACCCTGATAAGGGAAATACCTGAGGTGGTTGATTTTATGCAACCTTATAGCAATCAATGGCTTAATCTGAGATAAGTCCCTATCATTAAAGATAGTTGGACAATCCTTATGTGTGTTTTATGACCTATGCACTTCACAATAAAGATGATAGGTTAGTGTATGGAAGTATTAAGATGGGGAAATACCTTAATACAATATAAATTGATAAACTCAAGTAAGTTTAAAGTGCTAAGGGAAGTGATATATCAAGACATCATAGATATTACATCCAGCTCTTTAAGAATAATATCACAGGATTGGTCATAACCCAATACCTGGAATAATATCACAGGATTGGCATTGTCCATTACCTGGAATAATATCATAGGATTGGTTAAATCCCAATACCTGGAATAATATCACGGGATTGGTCATAACTCAATACCTGGAATAATATCACAGGATTGGTCATAACCCAATACCTGGAATAATATTACGGGATTGGCATAGTCCATTACCTGGAATAATATCACGGGATTGGTCATAACCCAATACCTGGAATAATATCACGGGATTGGCATAGTCCATTACTTGGAATAATATCACGGGATTGGTCATAACCCAATATCTGGAATAATATCACGAGATTGGCATAGTCCATAACCTGGAATAATATCACAGGATTGGTCATAACCCAATACATGGAATAATATCACGGGATTGGCATAGTCCATTACCTGGAATAAGATCACGAGATTGGTCATAACCCAATACCTAGAATAATATCATGGGATTGGTCATAACCCAATACCTGGAATAATATCACGGGATTGGCATAGTTCATTACCTGGAATTAATATCACGGGATTGGCATAGTCCATTACCTGGAATAATATCACGGGATTGGTCATAACCCAATACCTAGAATAATATCACGGGATTGGAATAGATCAATACCTGGAATAGATGCACAGGTATGGCATAGTCTAATACCTGGAATGGTTGTATGAGATTGATAATGACATAATCTGAGATGTTTATACATGATTGGTTAAGTCCAATACCTAGCAAAGGCATGGAGTCTATAACTAAGGATTGTCATAGTCTAATACCTGAATAAGACATGATGACATATAATCACATGACTGGCATAATTGAATATTTGTTTAACAGATTGGCTAAGGCCGACGGATGGAAACAAGAATGAATCATTAGCAACTCATCAGAATGATGAGTGTCATAAGTAAAGTTTGAGATGTTGAAAATGATAGACAAATGATATACATATTCTTCCTATCCCTTATAAAGAGAATAGATGATTTCTTGCTCTATTATAGATAGTTGCAATACTTTAAAGATGAGAATGATCTAAACTGCTTATCCTCTGCTCAGTTTTATATTAATTAAACTGCAATAATGATGTTTCTGGTAGAGAGTTATATCTCTTGCTGGGGAAATTTTCAATTGTCTCACCCCCATGGGAACCAACATTTTTAGGTGGACGAGTACGAAGGAGACTGAGAACATCTTGCATAGGAAGAACTTCAGCAGCAGTAGGTACAGCAACAACAGCTCAAGTGGAGTGTGTTGTCTGTCGTGTTTGTAGATAGATGTCCTATGTGTCGTCTCTGTACTCTCAGGTCCTAGGAGTTAATAGTTAGTGCTTTTAATAAATCGTTTTGAGATTTTGGCTTGATGCCTTGATGTTCTTATGTTGTTTGTGTTTAGCTTTTAACAAGGCAGTTGATGTTGTAACCCTCAAGAAGAGAGGGTACAAGATATGTACTTATGAACCAGGACGTAAATGTAGTATATTGGTTCTTGTTGAAAGAGTTTTCCTATAATTGTATCTCTTTGAAAAAGGTTTTAATTTTTAGTGATTTTTAGTAATCCGATGTTAATGATCGCTTCTGCATGTTTTATTGTTCACTTGTTATCCTAATGATAGCGGGTGTTTCATTGGTGGATCCACCTGAAGGGGTACCCCCATAGGGTGCAAGTGTGTCTTCAATAAGAAGACCCACATGGATGTTAAGGTACAAACCTATAAGGAAATATTTGTTGCAAAGGGTTTCATACAAGTTCAAGGTATTGAGTACGAAAAAAACTTTTCTCCAGTGGCCATCGTTAAGTCCACCAAGATCATGCTTGCAATTGCAGCTTATCATGACTATGACATTTGGCATAAGGATGTTAAAACCATATTCGTCAATGGAAATTTTCTCGAGGATGTTTACATGATGCAACATGAGGGTTTTATAAATATAAAATGATGCAAATAAATTCTGTAAGCTACAAAGGTCAATCTATGGATTGAAGCAAGCATCTCAGAGTTGGAATCTTCATTTTGACGAGACATTCAAAGAGTTTGGCTTTACTCAAAATGAAGACGAGCCTTGTATCTATAAGAAGGTTAGTGGGAGCATGATTGTATTCCTCATATTGTATGTGGATGACATACTATTGGTGGGGAATGACATCTCTTGTGATGGAGTGGACTTTTGGAATCCTAAATGTCCAATGACATAAGTGAGGTTATGCATATTGAGTTGTTTGGGAGTCCTAAGTGTCATAATTCTTGAGTGTTGTTTGATGTTGACATCATCATTATAGTCCATAAGGTTATGCCCTTTTGAAGTACATAGTTGAATTATCAAATAGCTCAATCTTAGAACTAATGGGATGTGGCTTGGGTGATGATAAACCTATGGTCCTCATTTCATGATTAATTGAGGTTCCTAGTCAAAGTTATCTAAGTTTCGAATATGATGAAGAAGTAGGTATTTTTAGGTCTAAGGTTTTAATTAGTCTTAGCCTTAAGCTTGACGTCACCCTTGTGGCTTGTGAGCCACAGATCGGCCTAGCGGTGCCCCTAATCTTGTGCATCTGATATGATCAGATGACTACAGACATACATCTAGGTAGTCCATGACATATCTATCCTTTGTAAAAGAGATCGAGAGTTAGACGTGGGTTGACTGCGGTCTCACTCGCAAAGCCACGATCACTATGGACGTGTGTCGAGGGAACTTGTAGTTAGTTGTCTCGCCTCCTGAACGGATTGATAAGATCAACCTCTTAGTGGGCGAGTAACTAGAGAGAACGAAGCCAGACATCACCGTGACCTCTTCATCTGCTGTAACAGAGTTGGATCAAGAGGGGCTCTAGCGAGCCTGAGCTCTAGTGTCCATCGAGGTCAGGGTGATGCTCACCGGTGGTAGCAAATCTGTTATGATGAGAACGTGAGTAAAAAAGGGGTGAGGCCAAGCCTCACGGCGATAGTGTGGGATCGTAGTAGCACAGCATCTAGCATGGTCGCCAGAGAGGAGAAGGAGCTCTGCTCTGTTGATTGGATTCCGACACGAATCCCTAGAGGCAGCGCTCCCCTTTAGCTTGGTGGCATCGTTCCAGGTCGAGCGAGAGGAGCCGACGCAGCTCCCAGAGCATAGCAACGTGAGCGGCAGCCTTACCGTAGGAGAGACCACTGTGACGCAGCTAGCGGAAGCATAAATTGATGGTTAGGAGGAGGTGTCAAGAGCTCACGGATCACAGCAGCATCGAGTGGGATGCCTTTGCCCTTCATGCTCTAACATGGCAGTGATGGTGGCGGCAGGTTGTGGCGCCGCCACCTCGGCCGAGAGACCTGGGAATGATGTTGATCACACACCAGCGAGGAGGCCAGTGGCAGTGGTGCTTTCATCACTGAGAGGTATGCCTCAGGCATCTGTTTCATGTGGATGGCAGAAAAGGAGAAGCGAGGAAGGAGCCTTGGGGAGATGAAGGCGGAGTCGATGGGGCTGGATCTCGCCGTTGGAGCTGGTGACCCAGACGACATCGCCCTCACTGAGAAGGAGAGGTATCTAAGGAGCATCGAGCAGATGGGGTGAATCGAGGACTAGGTGGCCGATCGCCCGCCAGAGAGGAGGACCACCCAGCGGTGCCCACATGGATGATGCACACAGGCACCGATGACCATGAATCTGAAGTCTCGCTGACTCACTTGGATCGGAGACTCACAAGCATGAGAGAAGGCAAAGAAAGCCAAACTGGGTCTTGAACCCTAAACCCAGCCAGACCAGTGGAGAACTGCTCGGTTCATAGCATACCACTAGCAAAGGATGCGCCCCCTTGCTAGACACGTGGCAACATGCCATTGGCCAGAAAAGGTAAATTACCTCAAATCATCTGGTTCTTAGATAAATCATATAAAATAGTATGATTATTAGAAAAATACAAATAAGGTACCGAAATTCTCATAAAAATAAGTAGAACATGGTAGAATGTTAATATGAGGCTTAGGATGCACTAATAATAGTAATATCATGTAATTAGTGAAATGCTTATTTAATAGATAATAAATACCAAACGATGATATAAATTATGAAAAAATGTCAGTAAGTCTATAATCATGTTTATAGTGCATATGATGTCAGATACGGTCATATTGATGCATGAAAGCATATAATTTGATCAATATTACTATTTAGGTCTAATAACCCTAAATAAAATGCAATAAATACGTACATGCTCAATAATGATGAAATTTAGAGAATAAGTTCATATCAATAACTAGAAGATAATATATAAATCTGAGATCAGTTATATACACGAAATTCATGTTATATGAAGAGAACCCTTAATACATGTGAGGTAACCCTAATATGGTTAATGAAAGCGACATAATGTTAAATATGTTCACATAATAATGTGACACATGAGTACATCTAATTAATGAACTCTAATCTGAAATATGACATCACTAAGATAAATCTAAGACAAGAATACAAGTAATCATGAGGATATCATAATGAGATAGGCAAACCCTAAAATGGATATAAATAGGGTTAATCATGATGAGAACTTGATGATCGTATGTGATCTTATCTTTATCAGAGTTTGACCAAGATGTAGATGACATGAGAAATATGTGATTAGTATGATCTATCTCTTTGGAAGGTATGCCATTACCTCTTACTTGGATGATTACACAATATGCTTGTGTTATATAGTAGTAAAGACTTGGCATATGGTATTGATTTAAATGATTGTTCTTGTATACTATGTTGTTTGAGCTTTCCATACTTATGATTATGAACACATCAAACATAATATATCTATTCCATTATATGAAGTACTATATCTCTTTGGTAAGCATAAAGCTAGTGAGTGATCTATCTCTTTGGTAAACAGATCACATGTACAATGATCTATCTCTTTGGTAAGCAGATCATAAGCCTTGAATGCATCTATCCCATTGGTAGGCAGATGCACGAGCATATAATGGAAAATTAGCTTAAAACATGTGTTCTCTTTTGTTAATATACATCTTTGTGCAAGTATACTCTTTTCCTTATATTTCTTTATAACTGCCAAGTATTAGTTTTACCTTATTGCCAATATATGATGAGAGGTATATAAAAGACACGTAGGCATACTCAGTACAATATTCTTGAATATTGTGCTGATGTGCTGATGTGTACCGCATGTAATCTTTTGTTTAGGTTGTGGTTATGCTCTTGAAGATCCAGGATAGTTGAGAGTTGTGTGGTGAGCTGATGTACAGGTGGACCTGTTGTCTTAAGATCATGTTGTTTAGTTGTAGTACATGTATATGTAGTAGTTTTCTATTTAATATGTAATATCAAATGTTGTAACAATTCATGTTGTAATTATATATTGAATGGTGAACATATGTTGTATGGTTTTATTATTGTTCATGTGCATGTGCTACTATGTTTCCTTCTGACTCTCCTGATTTTCTTCTTCTTAGCCTTGTGTGGGATGTTTAAATTGGGATTCTCACTGAGGTGAGGGTTTCAATTTGGACGTCGCACATCAGATTAAGTTTTAGAAAATCCGAGGACGTCACAGGTGGTATCAGTGCATGAACAATAGCAAAGCCTAACATTTGCTCATTATGCAACTCAAAACTAAAGAACCTTGAACTTAATAATGTTTAGGATTAGATTAGTCATCTTTTAGAGACTAGATCTGACCTAGCCTCTAGGTTAGCACCTTGATGTCTGAGAACTAGGTCTAGACTGGTGCTTGTTGAGTAGCAAGTCCTTAGATGTCTCCTTGTAGTACAGGGGTATGGGACGTTGCACTATTTGGAAATGACGTGCATCAAGGGAAGAGAAACCCTAGACATATTGTGCATGTTGTCTAGAGTAGCTACACTAGTCTACACCATGTTCTCACCCTTTTCACTAGTTTCATGGCACTGTACTCTCTACTATGTGTGGGACACTCATTTTCTGGATTTGGTTTCTGATTCCAATCGGATCGAACCTTGATAGTTTTCTCTGACGATTGTTTTATTGGAGAAAAACTATATAATATTTTATTATATATATGTATTACAAAAATGTGTCCCCGTACATGTACGAGTAGGAGGTGGTCATGTAACCTAAGTGAAAGTGAATGACATCAGTCTAGAAGAGAGTGTAGTTCTAGATTAGATGTCTAGAGCCTTGTTGGAATATATATGATAGATGGAATAGATGATATAAGTTTTGATGATATGATGTAAGTCTTATATAGATGACATAAGATAGTTTATGATGATATAGTTTGTCTTTGAGGACCTAAGTTCAGGTTTGAGGTTTTGAGATAAGTTTTGATGTTGTAAGTAAATAGGCTTTTATGAGATAAGATATGTTAAGTTAAGACAAGTTGTGAGTCAGCATGAGCCTCAAGCTCTTTTACAAAGGAGGACCTCTAGTGTTAGGACCAATTTTAGGGTTAGCTCAAGAGAGAGTGAGACCTACAGGGAGAAGATCAGAGAACCTAGACTCCATGATATGAGAATAATGAGAAATGTGTAATACGATATGTCCTAAACTAGACTACTCCTGAGTGATTGAGTTGAGTTGCTTTATGTATGATTCCTATAGTCCTTTTAAACCCTGGATGTCCTTGGGAGAACCAAACCCTAGAGATAGAGAGAGGCTCATTATATACGTGCATGTGAATATCAATATGAGTGCCTGCCATCTGGGTGAGGGAGAGAGCCTAAGACCTTGGAGGAGGTAGCTGTGTCTGTTTCTGGATAGCCTCATGCTCGGGTTGGTGGTTCCATATAGGACTCTAGTGGTGTATGTATAAGAGAGTTTTGGGTAAGATGTTTCATGGGTAGAGACCTATGAAGAGGATGTCATAGAATGGTTTTGTTTGTGCTTATGTGGCTAGAGCTTATAAAGCTAACACTAGTGCCAATGAGGTATACCTGTGAACCCTAGACTAAGAGAGGAAAGATAAAGTATGTGCATATGAGATACTCATAGAGTTGAGTTAGCTCAAAGAGACTGAGCATGGCACTACCCTCATGATATGGGTCAGGAGAACCTTAATTGGACTAGATTAGGTTTTGATATATGTTTGATAAGCCACTCACATAAGTTTGTTTAGCACTGCCGTGTTATAATATATGTAAGATGGTGATATAATCTTGAGATGTGGATATGAGATGATGGAAACCTAGAGATGGTTTAATAGACATCAATGCATAAATGGTTAACCATATACATGAATAATGAAGATAATGTGATATTTTTGGTTAATCTTGTGATGAAATCACTAGTAAATGTTACAGTTTATTATGAGCAATGAAATAAGGTCATATGAATGCAATATGTTACATGAGGCGGTAATCTCAGTGATTCATAAATATGAAAAATAAAATTTGAAAGTTAGCACAACATAACGATTATGACACCTTGATAATGAGTTAGTTTTAGTTAACTTCTTTAGATCATGGTAATATGATGTGGGAACCCTAATGTATGGGTAAAGATAAAGATGCAACCTTAATATATGAGATATGTAATGACTTAACCAAAGTTTCCAAATCTTGAATGGAGTGTTTGTGCACCCAAGATGGTTGTAATCCCCCTAATAGTGCTTTGGATACATGGTTCTAGGTAACCTTTGCAGATAGGTTACACATAGAATGGTGACTACATGTAGATGAAGGCAAGATAAGGGTTTTCTGGCTTGATTCTGAGGACGAAATTTCTTCTAAGGTGTATAGGATGTGATGGAGTGGACTTTTGGAATCCTAAATGTCCAATGACATAAGTGAAGTTATGCATATTGAGTTGTTTGGGAGTCCTAAGTGTCATAATTCTTGAGTGTTGTTTGATGTTGAGATCATCATTATGATCCATAAGGTTATGCCCTTTTGAAGTACATAGTTGAATTGTCAAATAGCTCAATCTTAGAACTGATGGGATGTGGCTTGGGTGATGATAAACCTATGGTCCTCATTTCATGATTAATTGAGGTTCCTAGTCAAAGTTATCTATGTTTCGAATATGATGAAGAAGTAGGTATTTTTAGGTCTAAGGTTTTAATTAGTCTTAGCCTTAAGCTTGACATCACCCTTGTCATGTGCCCTTGTGGCTTGCGAGCCACGGATCGGCCTAGAGGTGCCCCTAATCCTGTGTGTCTGATATGATCAGATGACTACAGACATACATCCAGGTAGTCCACAACATATCTATCCTTCGTAAAAGAGATCGAGAGTTCGACGTGGGATGACTGCGGTCTCACTCGCGAAGCCACCATCACTATGGACGTGTGTCGAGGGAACGTGCAGTTAGTTGTCTCACCTCCTGAATGGCTTGATAACCTCTTAGTGGGTGAGTAACTAGAGAGAATAAAGCCAGACATCACCGTGACCTCTTCATCTGCTGTAACAGAGTTGGATGAAGAGGGGCTCTATTAAGCCTGAGCTCTAGTGTCCACCGAGGTCAGGGTGATGCTCACCGGTGGTGGCGAATCCGTTATGATGAGAACGTGAGTAATAAAGGGGTGAGGCCAAGCCTCACGGTGGTAGTGTGGGATCGCAGTAGCGCAGCGTCTAGCATGGTCGCCAGAGAGGAGAAGGAGCTCTTCTCTATTGATTGGTCGCCGACACAGATCCCTGGAGACAATGCTCCCATTTAGCTCAGTGGCATCGTTCCAGGTCGAGTGAGAGGAGCCGACGCGGCTCGCAGAGCATAGCAACGTGAGTGGCAGCCTTTCCGCAGGAGAGACCACTGTGACGCAGCTAGTGGAAGCATAAATCGATGGTTAGGAGGAGGTGACGAGAGATCATGGATCGCAGCAGCATCGAGTGGGATGCATTTTCCCTCTGTGCTCCACCATGGCAATGATGGTGGCAGCAGGCTGTGGTGCCGCCACCTCGGCCGGGAGACCTGGGAATGATGTTGATCACACAACAGTGAGGAGGCCAGTGGCAGTTGTGCTTTCATCACTGAGAGGGATGCCTCAGGCATCTGTTTCATGTGGATGATAGGAAAGGAGAAGCAAGGCAGGAGCCTTGGAGAGATGAAGGCGGTGTCGATGGGGCTGGATCTCGCCATTGGAGCTGGTGACCCAGGTGGCATCACCCTTGTTGAGAAGGAGAGGTATCTGAGGAGTGCCAAGCAGAGGGGGTGAATTGAGGATTAGGTGGTCTATCGCCCACCAGAGAGGAGGACCACCCAACGGCGCCCACATGGATGATGCACACAGGCACCGACGGCCATGAATCTGAAGTCCCGCTGACTCACTTGGATCACAGACTCACGAGCATGAGAGAAGGCAAAGAAAGCCAAACCAGGTCTTGAACCCTAAACCTAGCTAGACTAGTGGAGAACTACCCAGTTCACAGCAGACCACTAGCAAAGGATGTGCCCCCTTGCTAGCCACGTGGCAACACACCATTGGCCAGAAAAGGTAAATTACCTCAAATCATTCCGTTCTTAGATAAATCATATAAAATATCCTGATTATCAGAAAAATACAAATAAGGTACCAAAATTCTCAGAAAAATGAGTAGAACATGGTAAAATGTTAATATGAGGCTTTTGATGCACTAATAATAGTAATATCATGTAATTAGTGAAATGCTTGTTTAATAGATAATAAATACCAATTGATGATATAAATTATGGAAAAATGTCAGTAAGTCTATAATCATGTTTATAGTGCATATGATGTTAGATATGGTCATATTGATGCATGAAAGCATATAATTTGATTAATATGGCTATTTAGGGCTAATAACCCTAAATAAAATGCAATAAATACGTAAATGCTCAATAAATGATGCAATTTACAGAATAAGTTCATATCAATAACTGGAAGATAATATATAAACTTGAGATCAGTTATATACATGAAATTCATGTTATATGAAGAGCACCCTTAATACATGTGAGGTAACCCTAATATGGTTAATGAAAGTGACATAATGTTAAATATGTTCACATAATAATGTGACACATGAGTACATCTAGTTAATGAACTGTAATCTGGAATATGACATCACTAAGATAAATCTAAGACAAGAATACAAGTAATCATGAGGATATCATAATGAGATAGGCAAACCCTAAAATGGATATATATAGGGTTAATCATGATGAGAACTTGATGATCGTATGTGATCTTATCTTTATCAGGGTTTGACCAAGATGTAGATGACATGAGAAATATGTGATTAGTATGATCTATCTCTTTGGAAGGCACGCCATTACCTCTTACTTGGCTTATTATACAAATGCTTATGTTATATTGTGGTAAAGACTTGGCATATGGTATTGATTGAAATGATTGTTCTTGTATACTATGTTGTTTGAGCTTTCCATACTTATGATTATGAACACATCAAACATAATATATTTGTTCCATTATATGAAGCACTATATCTCTTTGGTAAGCATAGTGCTAGTGAGTGATCTATCTCTTTGGTAAGCAGATCACATGTACAATGATCTATCTCTTTGGTAAGAAGATCATAAGGCCTGAATGCATCTATCCCATTGGTAGGTAGATGCACGAGCATATAATGGAAAATGAGCTTAAAACATGTGTTCTTTTTTGTTAATATACATCTTTGTGCAAGTATACTCTTTTCCTTATATTTCTTTATAACTGCCAAGTATTAGTTTTACCTTATTGCCAATATATGATGAGAGGTATATAAAAGATACGTAGGCGTACTCAGTACAATATTCTTGAATATTGTGTTGATGTGTACCGCATGTAATCTTTTGTTTAGGTTGTGGTTATGCTCTTGAAGATCGAGGATAGTTGAGAGTTGTGTGGTGAGCTGATGTACAGGTGGATCTGTTGTCTTAAGATCTTGTTGTTTAGTTGTAGTACATGTCTATGTAGTAGTTTTTTGTTCAATATGTAATATCAAATGTTGTAACAATTCATGTTATAATTATATGTTGAATGGTGAACATATGTTGTATGGTTTTATTATTGTTCATGTGCATGTGCTACTATGTTTCCTTCTGATTCTCCTGATTTTCTTCTTCTTAGCCTTGTGTGGGATGTTTAAATTGGGATTCTCGCTGAGGTGAGGGTTTCAATTTGGACGTCGCACAATAGATTAAGTTTTAGAAAATCCGAGGATGTCACATCCCTACTCTACAAAAGGTAAAAACATGGTTGGGAAATACGTTCTCTATGAAAGACTTGGGAGAAGCATCTACATATTGGAGATCAAGATCTATAGAGATAGATCTAGAAGGCCTCTTGGACTAAGTCAAAGCACATATATTTACAAAGTGTTGAAGTGACATGGAGAGCTCAAAGAGAGGAAACCTATCCATGGTTCATGGAGTTACCATCTTTAAAGCTCAAAGTTCTAGTTCTTGTGAAGAAAGGGAACACATGAAATTTGACTCCATATGCATCATCAATTAGATCAATCATGTATGCAATGTTATGTACTTGTCTCGATGTCTTGTACACCTTGAGCATTACGAAAAGATATCAGTCAGATCCAGGTGATGCTCACTGCTGAGCCATCAAGAATATCCTGAAGTGCTTGAGAAGAACTAAGGATCAATTTCTTGTCTATGGCAGAGAGGAAGAGCTGGTGGTAAAAGGTTACACCGATGCAAGCTTCCAAACTGACAAAGATTATTACAGATCTCAATCAGGATTTTTAGTTTGGCTAAACAATAGAGCTGTAAGTTGAAAAAGTTCCAAGCAAGTGATAGTTGTTGATTCTACAATAGAGGCCGAATATATTGATGCATAGAATCCAATAAAGGAGGATTTGTAGATCAAGAAGTTCATCTCTGAACTTGGGGTTGTTCCAAGAATCAACAAAATGATTGAGCTATATTGAAACAACAATGGAGCAATTACACAAGCTAAGGAACCCAGATCGCATCAGCATTCCAAACATGTACAAAGATAGTTCCATCTCATATGAGAGATTGTACAACGAGTAGATGTGAAGATTTGTAGAGTACCAACTGAGAACAATGTTGTTGACCCCTTAACTAAAACACTTTCACAGTAGAAACATGATGGTCATGTTAGATCACTTGGATTGAAATTCACAAGTGATTGTCTCTAAGTGCAAGTGGGAGTTTGTTGGTATCTATTCCCAAAGAGCCAATCAAATGATGATTGTAATGGCAAAACTTGTAAATGCTTTGATTAATAATAAAGGCATGCTTCCAATTTATTATATTTTATTTAGTCATGAGGTAATGAAGTAACATAATAAATGTCTAGAGAATGATATTACTCAATG
Source organism: Alisma plantago-aquatica (assembly GCA_963693085.1). Taxonomy (NCBI): domain Eukaryota; kingdom Viridiplantae; phylum Streptophyta; class Magnoliopsida; order Alismatales; family Alismataceae; genus Alisma; species Alisma plantago-aquatica. Next base: position 314,477,700 of record OY856410.1, read on the forward strand.
ACATGTCTTCAAGTACGTGACTTGAACAATAAGATTATAGAGATGTGAAGAGTATACACATTCTCATTATGTCTCTAGTCAGATGTTATTGTGGAAGGTTGATAGACAACAATAACACATTGGACTAGAGTGTGTGTTGGTTGATGACAAAATCTCATCAATCATGATATGTGATATCAAACTAAGCACACAGATACTGGTTAGGGAACAATGTATCAGACAGACCCACCGTGAGAGTAACACGTGGAAACCATGACAATGATAGCCACAGTTTGTTCTCATAATGTTGGTGGTGATTTTGGTTCTTAGACCTGAAGTCACTACACTCATCACATGTCGTTCAGTGTGCTTTAACATCATCCACCATAATCTTGAATAAGGGTTATATAAAGGTGATGATTGAGTGCACTGTGACACATGGGGATGGTTGTGAGTGATGTATATGGGATTTGTCCCTCCTATGGGAGCATGATATCCTAGCCACTTAATTAGTGAGACTGAGAAAATCTTGACCATGCACATTTCAGTCAATATGTGATATTGAGCTTACATATATCTCAAACTGTGTGCAGCAGCAGGGAACAAAGATTGAATGTAGAAGAGGATGATTGCTCCATACCTTGAGTTCAATATGGATATCAATGACAAATGAATTATACAAACACTACAACACCAAGCACAAATTATGGGTTGAAGTTGTTCTCCAACTTTCTATTTACTTGGGTAGCAATGGTGTGTGACTAGGCACCATTGTTTGCTTGTGATGTCATAGTTGGTTATCGACATTCATTGCCAATGTAATATGGGACCTATAGGGTCACACACATAGGATACACCTAGAAGAGGAGTTTTAATCATGAATGATAGTTGAATTGATTTCTAAAGTGTTTAGGTGTTCAATTCAATCAACAAATCAACTTACTAGACTCCCAGCCGATCGGTTCATGTGATGAAACAACCGGTTGGAGTGTCAGGTTGATTGAGTATTGCATTGGCTAAATTCAGGATGAAACATGGTTGAACTGACCGATTCACAAAGAGAACCGATCAGCTCATGGTCACAAGATGACTGATTCATTAGATGAACCACATGGTTCAGAATTGCAATTTGATTGCATCAAGGATTAGTGCCGACGTCATGTCTAACACTAATTGGATTAGAATTTCCAAAACAATTGTGATTGGGAAAATGTTGAAATGACCGATTCACTGGATGAACCGATAGGCTCACATGCCAACTGATCAGGTCACTAGTAAATTGATTGTTTCACCTATCGCACGTTGCAAAAATTTGTGGGATTCTGGTCCCTTGCACTCCCACACAAGCTGGGAACCCTAACCCTAGCTCCACATATAAATAAAGGGGTGATGGGGGCTTCTATCACGGAACCAAAATCCCAGTCCCATGAACCAAATGTATACCAAAGGCAACATGTGGAAGTGTAAAACTTAGCACACATGAACAAATAACAAGATAAAGGCACCAACACAGTCTCAACATTCAACATGTATGAATTATACAAAATGCATTATATTCATGAATTCAGTTACACATTTCTAGAGTCAAAGTACAAGTCATTCATGTGCACTAAAATATGGATCTTACAACAAGTACATCTAGCATATCTCACCGAGCCCATCATCTTTCTAGCCATTTCTGAACCTAAAAACAACATACGAGAAAAGGGTCAACACACGAGGTGTTGAGTATGGGGCAGAAAGATACATATATGTATAAGATTTGCATAATTTGAAAATATTTCAAGATGAAATGAACAATAATAAACATGTTAACTGTTTAACAAAATGCAAAACCATATTTTATGTCATTTCACTCCATTATATCAACAATATCAAGCATGTTTAAGGCCTTTGACCATCTTCCCGTCAGAAGGGTCCGTAAGGGTTACAAAATTAGCTAACCCTTTTATAAAATAGGGACCTCAAGGCCATAGCCAAGAGCTAACCCTTTATAAACAATATTATAATGGAGTTTTGTATATATATATGTTCAAGTTATAAAATCAACAAGGCAAACGTTGAGTAAGATATAGAAATATACATGGAAATATTGGGCAAGTAAACAAACAAGCATACAATACATATCATTTCAAACAAGAAAGCTAGTCATATAACTAGATATGGCCCATACCTGACTCAGAGATTTCATAACCTAACATATCCTTTACCATCTAGACACATGCCAAACCTGATTAAGAATAAGATTGCATATATACATTAGATTCTCACCATTAATTCTAATTAGATGCATTTTAGGGTTTTGGCCAAAATAGGTTCCAAGTTGCTTATTGGTTCATTATATGATATTGTACTGATCTAGAGGTCATCATGATGGTGTGGTTCAAGTTTCATGCCATTATGACGTTCTATGCTCTTTCTATAATCATAACAAGGTTTAAGGCATTTACATGGATTCTAGGGTCAAAAGACTCACAACAGAGCATCCTAGATCATGATTCATCAAGTCAAGATGTCTAGATCTGAAAGATAATTTAGATTAGCAAAATTAAGTCATCAGAAACATATAATAAGATTAGGTGGATGTCCATTAGAAGCGAGATTATCAATCTAGGGTAAAGTTCATCATTAAGGTCCAAACTAGGCACATATGTACAAAAAGGAGTCATTTATGAGAAATAGGGAGAGAAAGACCTTCAATTAGTTCAAGTATACATCACAGGTACTGATTTAAGGATCATAGAGTATATTGAGTAATCAAGATCTAAGTTTGCATCAAAATCATAAATCAACTATACTCCAAATGATTAAAGTATGCATCTTTTGGGAACACAGGGAACAAACGATGGAATTAGACCCTGAAACCTAGTCCATTGTGTAGATCTTTTTGAAAGGATCAACTTGATATATAATTTCATATATTGTGGCTAAGGGAATTGGGAGCTATCGATTTTAGAAGATTATAAGTCAAACTATAGAGAAACCAAGCAACATACCCTTCATTATGCAGAGGATCTTGACCGTCAGCTCCAAGATCAAGGGTCGGCATCACCTCCCAAGATTGCACACACACCCGACCGCAGCGGGACCCCGGGTCGACGTGGCACGCTTTCTATGGCCGCCTGGGCTTGACTAGTCCATAGGGTTGTGAGTGGAGCCGACTCTTCGTGGCCCTCCGATCGATCCTGGTCAAGGCAAAGTCGGGATCTAACGGGCCAGGGCTAATGTCCCTAGGCCCCTCACAGCAGTTGGCCACGAGATAGACCCGTACAGCGGCGGCGCCGTGGCAGAGCTCTCCAGAGAAAAGAGGGATACGAGGAGCGATTCGAGTGGGGGAAAGGAAAGGCACCGCCAGGGTTTGTGGGAGAAAACCGAACATGGGTATGGGGTTTTCATGGGATATCGGGGCTAGGTTTAGGGCTTCCCAAAGGGGGGCAGCACACCTTAAGGTGGCGGCGGGCTCCCTTGGCCCTCAAGCCACGATTTCACACAAAAGGGGTGTGGAAGGTTCGAGAGAGAGAGAGGAAGAGTTTGGTTGCAAAAATGGGGCAAGAGAGAGCTCAGAAGGGGGTCGGGTCGTGTGCTATGAGGGTTGGGTCCATGGCAGACCTTCCAAAATGGGCACAAGGAAGAAGATGACCCGGCGGCGTTGGATTTCCCATCCAATGGTCACTAGGCCGCACACGGTTCAAGGGTGGGGCTCGGTTCATGGACAATTAAGGCTGGTTCAACGAGATTAGATCTCGGTTCATAAAGTTGTGGCCGGGTTGAGACAATCAAGCGCCCATGCGCTAGATGGGCCATGCCCAGTAATGTATAAAAAGGGGAAAAACAAGGGCTTAAAAGGGTGGATCTTAGGAAAATTATAACAAATCGTAGGAAGGTCCAAATGGTCTCAAATTTGGAACATATCTTCATAATAGGGTGTAGAACAATTCTACAAAATTACAAATAAAAAAGATCATGTATGATCAAGATTTTAATCAAAGGATTCAAGGGTATAACAACACTAGGATTTCATGCATATATGTGTATCATATTGACTCAAAATGTGAAATCTTTGACTTTGGTGGATATTATAGAGTGATGAAGTCATGGGAGACGTAAAGAGTGAGGACTTAAAGTAACAAGAGTAATTATGCACAAATAGGAGAAAATCCACTTTATTACATCCTTCCCTCCTTACAAGAATTTCATCCTCGAAATTCATCAGAGATCATATCTAAGAGTCAAAGTCAAAATCTACCGAGTATAGACATCCCTCCATGGTTGTCAATGAATTATTCACATGGGGTGCACAATTAGGTTACTGCCATCAGGGGTTTACTCATTTCAATGATATACTCATTTACTTATTATCCCACCATATTATGACATCATCATGGCATTAGGGTTTTCCATCGCCTAGTATCCATACATTAGGGTTTTTGTTTATATCTTTATATGAGACCAAAGGGTATCATCAAAATCTGTGTTATCAATTCTCAAATGATTCTGTTCATGGTCATGGCTTCAAACGAGACTATCATCGAGTGTGTATCTCATCTTTACTCTAGATTTCATGCATGTTTTTGCTTTTCCCCAAAATTCTACCAACTTTACCCAATCATGTTCATTATTTCTTGTTTTTGGATCTAAAATAAGCAATTTGTTCATCTTATTTATTAGAAATATCACCCTGAGAGAAACACATATCAAGTTGATTTGTTTTCATTTGGGTATGATATTAGGCATGTTACCCCTGATTATTCTAGCTAAGATCTCTAAACATCATCATATCATGTTTATGATTTCAAAGATACATATTTCATGTATAGTATGATTTTGTATTAGGTCTATCTTACAAGAGTGACCATTGCACATTTATCAAAATTTTAACTTAAGTGAGATTCTTTCATGTATCAAGCATCATTCGAGGAACAACATTATCATCAACGTCAAGGTATTGAAACTTTCTCACTTGTATCAGAAAGAGCTCCACAAGCTCAAGCCACTCAAGCTAAGACGTATATATGTCCAACAAGACATGCTAGCCACAAACTTCTACCCATAACAAAATTTCTACCCATCTTTCGAGGAACAAGGGTAACCACTAGACTCCTTTATATACAATTACTAACCCAAGTATGAGGCTCATCATGGATATCACACATCATATATGTTATCTTAGGGTCTTGGGAAATCCCCCTCACCTATATAGCAAGCATCAAATTTTCAATTGCCTCTTTCTCTAGGGTTAAAATTATTCATAGGACGTCTAGGGTTCAACACATTCAAGGAAACCACACACTAGGTCACTCAATTAATATACTTAGAAGGATTCTAGTTAAGGACTCATCATCAAGTATTTCATCATTCATATTTTTCAATATTTCAAATATTTTGGAGTTTAGGTACTCCAACCTTCTCCCGCGACGAGTTGACTCATATCAAGAGGTCATAGTTTATGTATGTCCCATGCTAGAGGTCCTTCTTTGTGAAGAGATTGAGGCCCATGTTGGTCCCAAACCATATAGCATATATCGCATCTCAACATATACAAGACTAGGTACAAGCAAGCATGTCAACCCACTAGCTATGTTTAGCACATCAACCAAGTCATATGTATTGTCAAGTTGCTAGGTCTATCTAGGGATGCATGGTCAAACTCATTTCATATCATCAAACTACTTGGCTCTCTTAAGGACAAACTTGGGTCTTATCAACATCAACATCATCGTCATCATCATCTTAAGTTATCTAGTTTACTCATTGGCCTAACCTATATCATGGCTCTAGACAACTCTAGAGACTATCACTATCATCTAAACTCCCTCATATAGACTTGATGTTACATCTCTTTCTCCTAGGTTGCATGGAAACTCACTGCCTTTCTACGTGTGGTAACATTTTTCATATGTACATATAATAATACTTGAAATATGTTTTCTCCGACATTTAAACAGGTGATGAAAACCACCATACTCCATTCGAATAAAACCAAAACCAAAATGAGTTACCACACTCATTAGGCAGTCTAGTATCATGATACCTAGAGAACTAGCAAGAACATGGTGCACACTTGTGTATGTTGGATCCTATATGAGTGATTAGATGCTCTAGAGGGGGGTGAATAGAGCTGAATGCACTTAAACAAAATTCATTAGACCTTTAAGATATATCACAAAATAAGGTTGCTAAATAGGAAGTTTGAGTGCAACTACAACATGCATAGCAAGGATGAGAGAGATTGAGAAAACACAAGAGGACAAGCTATTTAGAGTGATGCCTCACTTCAAACTAGAAGCGAGTCAGTCCACTTACCTAGAGAGGTCAGTCTCTAGTATTTCCTAACCATTACATTCTTATATTCATTCATAAGACTTACAATACATGACCAACCAAAGGACTTACCTATCCAATACAAAGAGTCTGCAACCTTACCAAGGACTTACCCACTTTGCAAGAAGTCTTCCGCCTTCTTCCAAGGACTTCCCTACTCTTGCACAAATCTTCAGCCTTGCAAGGATTACCCACTCTTCTTGGATCTTCCACCTTTGACTTCACCTTCACTCGGAGAAGCTTCCACCAAAGACTTACCCACTTGAGCAAGGAGTCTTCTACCTTCACCAAGGGCTTACCCACTCTAGCTCCAAGTCTTCAGCCTTGATCTTCACCAAGGGACGCCTTCCCTTGTGCTTCTTCACCTCTCTTAGCCAAGAGAGAGATCCTTCATCTTCATGGTTGAAATGAGAGATAGGGAGGTGGTGGAAGTGAGAGCCTCACAAGATATACATGTAGGACTAGCTTTCTTATAGATTTCCTACTCACTCTAATGAATGTAGCAAGTGATAAAGCTTAGAGAGAGAGAGAGGAGGTTGTAGGAAGCTCTCAATTATAGAATAGGAATGTCACATAGAGTTTTGCAATGAATGCTCAACCTTGGAATGAAGCCCAAGGGGTCCTATTTATAGATGGGGATGCCTCTTAGCCTTTGGGAACAAATGAAAATCAAATTGGTCAGTTACTCCATCAGTCGAGTTCTGTGTAGTGTAAACTCGACCAATCAAAAGTCATTTTCAAGATCCAATCAGGATTGATCGAGTTTGCAACTCACAGAACTCGACCGATGAACAGCCTGATGTAAATTTTGGAAAATGGCTTTTGAGTGCTTAAACATTCGATCTAAGTGCTTATGATTTTTTTTCCTATTCTTAATTACAAGTCATACAATCATTACAAGTGATTTACGACATCATTCTAATGGATTTACATCATATTACAAAAACGTGCACTTGTATTGACTTTGACTTGTCTTTTCTCCAATTTGATATGCACAAGTTAGGGCATTTGGAGTGTGTCTATACCTAATCTGAAATCACTCAAGTAGAGACATTAGACACCAATATGTGGAATGGTTAGTCATCATCAAAACATAGGTTTAGTCAATTTAGACGTGAGTCAACATTGACCTAATTGACCTTGAGTCAACATTCTCCCCCTTTTTGAAGATGACAAACCATTCCATAAATGTATTGAAAGCTTTTAAGTAAAATCATACCTTCGGAGAAACCTAGGGGTTTCAATAGGATTGAGCTCATATGCTCCCCCTCAATTGATGTGCATGGAGTTCTCATACTCCCCCTCAATTAATGTTATTTCTCCTGCATGGTTAGCTTTCATAACATTTATAGAAACTATGTCTTCTACTCATATATGTTCTACACATATATGTCTTCTACCCTTTACCTTCTCCCTTTACATGAACATACTTCTCCTATTCATGTAATACATGCCTTCTCCCTATTTTGTCAAAAGAAGACATACATTTCTCCCTCTTTGTCATTTCAAAAAGTGGGGGTATGAAGAAATAAGAAACACCACTTGTTAAAGGAAAGGAGATAACAAAAAGTTTATATAAGGAGAGTAGAAAAGCACAGATAGGGGCTTGTCCAACCATAGAAAGAAAAGCAAGTTAAAGCATATACTTGAACAACCCAAAAATGCAAGATAAGGTGTTGTAGAAAAACAATAAATCACAATTTTGACCCTCAAGATGATATAATTTTCCCAAAAATTGTCAGGGCTCATGGCAAAGCGATGAGCCTTGCTCAGATTGTTGTTTCTGCATAAAAAACACTACTCTTGTAGCAAAAACTGAAACTGGAGCAAAGTCTGCATAAAATCCAAAAATACTCCAATTTCTACATATGATGTAGAGCTATGTACCCTGCATCACAATGTTATGCAAGCAACTCAAGATAGTAGATATGCAATTCAAGGAACAAGCTTGAGCATGTATGAGACAAGATACAAGCATAGCATATAGATGAGCAAAAATGCCAATTATAAACAAAGATAGAACTACATGTATATGAACTACTAGTAGATGTTATCACAAGTTAGGACTACTAGTAGGATCTAGATCATAGAGAAAGATGCACAAGTTAAAGAGAAAGCTATGAGTAGATGCAGAGATATATCTAAACAAAGAGATAAGCAATTTTAGAAGCATGAAAGGATATAACTCACTAGATATGCATCCTTACCATAAGATGATTACCCCTAAGAACCTCAAGGTTGTATCAAAACAAGATATACACCTAGATAGATGTAGCAAGTTAGAGTACTATGAAAGCAATTTTAGACACAACCAAGAGATCCAAAGAGATCAACATCAAAACTTGTAAAACAACTCAAAGCAAGTAATTGCAAGATATAGATATACCAATATAGAGTAATTAGAGAGATAGAGTTGTAAGCAAGATAGGAAATTTAGAACATGGCAATATGCATATATAAAGGTACCAAATGAGAGTGCCAAAGAATAAGGCTATTGGTTGAGAAAATCTAGTTGAGAGGGAAATTCTCATTCAATAAGCCAACTACGTATTATGTTCATAGTGTCATCGGTCAAGTTTTGTGCATTGACAACTCGACCGATGAAAACTGCTAGCAACACCCATTGGTGCCTATCGGTCGAGTTTCTATCAGGACAAACTTGACTGATAGAGTTGATATCAAAAGGCACATAATTTCATAAAAACATATTTAAAGGCATGCTAAAAATATAATCCACATCCAAACATGTGAAAGCAGGTTAGTAATGCACTATGAAAGCATTAGAAATAGTTTTTTAGCAAGAGTGTGACGAGAATCACAAAATACCACTTTTGACTCAAAAACCACATGCATAGTGCACACTAACTTGACAAAAATAAGTTAGGACATGTTATAAGCAATATAAACATTACCTTTGTGATTACCATACCTTTTTCCACTTGTTGTCACCCTCTACACATCTCACCTTTCTTCTTTCATGTGGATTGACAGGTCATTTTTCAATTCAATAGCTCAAGTCAATCCATTTGCAAGTACCTACAAGAAGAAAGATGAAACGGTCCACAATTATTTTTTTGGGTCTGGAGGGGTTATCTTAGCAACCCAAGTCCTATTTCTCTTGGGTGCTTTCCTAAAAGGACAACAAGTAGAATAATGACCAATTTCATTGTAATAGTTGCATGTGCCCATAGTCTTAGAACTAGAGGATTCTCCATGTAATATTGAAGGTCCTTTACCTTTGTTGTTCCTTTGACTACTATCATACCCTAAACCATATCTACCAATTTGTTTGGTAGTATGGTGTAGGATATCATTAAGGCTCTTCTTACCAACTAAGAATCTTTGCAAAGAAGATCTCAAACTATCATTATCATGCATAAGATAAGTAATAGTAGAAGACAAATGATTGATATTATCTCTAGCATGCAAAAGATCATTTTCTAAGCAAAGAGCTTTAGTTAAATAAGTATCTCTATCAATATGAAGAGCAACAACGTCATTCTCTCTACTAGTAGAACTAGAACAAGATTCATGCACATTGATTTTAGCAAGCAAGGAGCCATTTTCTATTTCAAGCAAAGAAATCTTAGAAAGATAAACACAATTTTCAGATTCTAATCCTTGCAAAGAAAAATCTTTGTCCTTGTTTTCAGATTTAAGAACATCAATATCATACATGAGAGAATCAACAATTAGGGTATGCTCTTCATTCGAACTAGGCATAAGAGGTTGAGCTTCTAGAAATCTAATCTTATCACGCAAACTATCATTTTTAAGTTTAAGAGAATCTACTTGACTAAAACAATCATTTTTATCATCAAGCAAGCAAGAATTAGCATGTTCAAGATCATCTAGTTCTACATGCAAATTATCAAAAATTCTAGCAAGCTTTTCCTTTTCCTTTTAGAAGACTTAAGAGAGGCACAAGTATCATGAATAATAGCAATCAAAGATTCTTTATCTAAAGAGTTTAGATTTACCTCACTTGAGTCCTTACTTGTTGATGCCATAAGAGCAAAATGGCATTCTCCTACATCACTAGAGCTTCAGCTACCACTTGACTCTTCACTTGATTCTTCACTTGAGCTTGAGTTGGAGGAGTCACTTGAGCTTGAGTGGCACTTATCTTCTCTTTTCTTGTGATGATGGGTCTTCATAACTTGTGGGCAATTTATCTTGAAGTGACCCTTCTTTCCACACTTGAGGCACCAGATGGAGGAGGACTTGCCTTTTTAGAGTTTACCCTTGGAGTACATGACATCTTCTTTAGCTTGAGAGGATGGAGAGACTTGTTCCTTGATAGCATCAATTTGAGCCTTCATTTCAGTCTTCTTCATTCTCTTTAGATCTTTCTTCTCTTGTCTTTCTACTTCCACCCTCTTATCAAGTGTGGCTTCATGTGCTTGTAGATTTCCAATGAGCTCTTCAATAAGAATATCTTTAAGAGACCTTGCTTATTCAGTGGAAGTCACCTTGGGTTCCCACCTCTTGGGAAGAGTTCTAAGGATCTTTGAGTTGATCTCTCCACTAGACATAGGATGACCTAGAACGGCAAGACCATTCACAATGGTGTTGAGCCTTGAGTACATGTTGTCTATCCTCTCCTCCTTTCCCATCTTGAAGTTCTCAATCATCCCTTTGAGCATGTAGACTTTTCTTTCCTTCACTTGATTTGTCCCTTCATAAGTGATGCATAGCTTTCTCCATACCTCATAGGCTGTTTCACATGAAGAAATCCGGTTGAACTCGATGGGGGTCATGGAGGCATAGAGGATGTGCATGGCTCTAGCATTCAAGGTTGCTTTCTTCAAGGTAGCTTCATCCCATTATTCAATCTTTGTCTTTGGTAGCATGTATGGGTTGTTCACCATTTGCCACATCTCAAGACTTGATCCTTGGATGTAGAATTGAAGCCTTCTTCTCCAATAGAGGAAATTGCTCCCATCAAAGATTGGTAGGCTGATCAAGTATCTCCCTCCTTGGTTGTCACCCATCTTCTCCTACTTGTTGAAGTATGCTTAGAGAAGCCCCGCTCTGATACCAATTTTTGGATCCTAGATGGATGATTAGATGCTCTAGAGGGGGGGTGAATAGAGCTGAATGCACTTAAATAAAATTCATTAGACCTTCAAGATATATCACAAAATAAGGTTGTGAAATAGGATGTTTGAGTGCAACTACAACATTCATAGCAAGGATGAGAGAGATTGAGCAAACACAAGAGGACAAGCTATTTATAGTGGTTTCTCACTTCAAACTAGAAGTGAGTCAGTCCACTTACCTAGAGAGGTCAGCCTCTAGGATTTCCTAACCATTGCATTCTTATATTCATTCATAAGACTTACAATACATGAACAACCAAATGACTTACCTATCCAATACAAAGAGTCTTCAACCTTGCCAAGGACTTACCCACTTTGTAAGAAGTCTTCCGCCTTCTTCCAAGGACTTACCTACTCTTGCACAAGTCTTCAGCCTTGCAGGGATTACCCACTCTTCTTGGATCTTCCGCCTTTGACTTCACCTTCACTCGGAGAAGCTTCCACCAAGGACTTACCCACTTGAGCAAGGAGTCTTCTACCTTCACCAAGGGCTTACCCACTCTAGCTCCAAGTCTTTATCCTTGATCTTCACCAAGGGATGCCTTCCCTTGTTCTTCTTCACCTCTCTTAGCAAGAGAGATATCCTTCATCTTCATGGTTGAAATGAGAGATAGGGAGGTTGTGGAAGTGAGAGCCTCACAAGATATACATGTAGGACTAGCTCTCTTATAGATTTCCTACTCACTCTAACAAATTTAGCAAGTGATAAAGCTTAGAGAGAGAGAAAGGAGGTTGTAGGAATCACTCAACTATAGAATAGGAACCTCACATAGAGTTTTACAATGAATGCTCAACCTTGGAATGAAGCCTAAGGGGTACTGTTTATAGCTGGGGATGCCTCTTAGCCTTTGGAAACACTTGAGAATGAAAAGTAGCCATTTTGTGGCTTGCAACAGATATATTTTCACTTGTTGCAACTCCACAACAGCTAGAAGCACTTTTCTACACTTTTTCGTACAGTGCAATCGGTTGAGTTTTGATAAGGGTAACTAGACCGATAGAGTAAAAGACAAAGCTGATATTCAGACCATCAGTCGTGTTTGTCCTGGGGAAATTCGACCGATTAATGAAAATTGAATTGGTCAGTTACTCCATCGGTCGAGATCTGTGTAGTGTAAACTCGACCGATCAAAAGTCATTTTCAAGATCCAATCAAGATTGGTCGAGTTTGCAACTCACATAACTCGACCGATGAACAGCCTGATGTGAATTTTGGAAAATGGATTTTGAGTGCTTAAACATTCGATCTAAGTGCTCCTGATTTTTTTCTAAGCTTAATTACAAGTCATACAATCATTACAAGTGATTTACAAAATGATTCTAATGGATTTACATCATATTACAAAATGTGCACTTGTATTGACTTTGACTTGTCTTTTCTCCAATTTGATATTCGTAAGTTAGGTCATTTTGAGTGTGTCTATACCTAATCTGAAATCACTCAAGTAGAGACATTAGACACCAATATGTGGAATGGTTAGTCATCATCAAAACACAGGTTTAGTCAATTTAGACATGAGTCAACATTGACCTAATTGACCTTGAGTCAAAAATGTAGACATCCTAAGCACATGTCGCAAATCATGTCTAGGGAGGTAATTTACACAAGTCTACACCTAGTTCTACAACATCTAGGTTCTAACCTAGAGGCTAAGTAAACCTAGTCTACAAAGGACATCTTATTAAGTTTTCTAGGTTTGAGATGTAAGGTGAGTTTAGTTTGTGTTTCATGTGAGCAATGTTTGGTGTAGTTATTGTTCATGCTCTGATACCATCTGTCACGGAACTGGAATCCCAGTCCCATGAACCAAATTTATACCAAAGGCCACATGTGAAAGTGTAAAGCTTAGCACACATGAACAAATAACAAGATAAAGGCACCAACACAGTCTCAACATTCAACAAGTATGAATTATACAAAATGCATTATATTCATGAATTCGGTTACATATTTCCAGAGTCAAGGTAGAAGTCATTCATGTGCACTAAAATCTAGATCTTACAACAAGTACACCTAGCATAGCTCACCGAGCCCATCATCTTTCTAGCCATCTTTTAACCTAAAAACAACATACGAGAAAAGGGTCAACACACAAGGTGTTGAGTACGGGGCAGAAAGATACATATATGTATAAGCTTTGCATAATTTGAAAATATTTCAAGATGAAATGAACAATAATAAACATGTTAACTGTTTAACAACATGAGAAACCATATTTTATGTCATTTCACTCCATTATATCAACAATATCAAGCATGTTTAAGGCCTTTGACCATCTTCCCATCGGAAGGGTCCGTAAGGGTTACAAAATTAGCTAACCCTTTTATACAAGAGGGACCTCAAGGCCATAGCCAAGAGCTAACCCTTTATCAACAATATTATAATGGAGTTTTTTATATATATGTGTTCAAGTTATAAAATCGACGAGGCAAACATAGAGTAAGACATAGAAATACGACATGGCAATATTGGGCAAGTAAACAAACAAGCATACAATACATAATACAACTCGATTTGATATTGGTCATCAAAGATTGGATATCTCACAGTCTTAAGCACAATGATGATGATGACTCCTTTTGTCTTATGTACTTGTTTTAATTCCTATTCTATTGAGCTAATAGTTCTCTTGTTAGGATTCAGAAAGTAGCCGCTTGACATGTTCTTTGTAAACTCAATTCATTATTATTTTTATGAACTTTTAATTTATAAATGAACCAATTTTTGTGTGCTTCTTAGATTGATCATTTGGTTTCCATGTTTATTCAACCTAGACATAGCAACTATGTAATTTTGGATTAGAATTCATATTTAATTCATATTGATCCTTGGATAAGAAATTTGGAAGTTTGGTCCCTGGGGAGATGGTTATATGACCCATAATCAATGTAACAATGAGCCAATGGTGATATCGTTACAAATGTTTAAGGCGACAAATGCGGCAGAAACAATTAAAAATTTCTCCATGTATCCTACAAGTAGATCTCTTTGATAGAGACATATTTGGAAGTAGGATGTGTGAGGTATACCTTATCATGGAACAAGTCCAGTGACATCCTCCTCACGCCGTGGTGTTTCGTGCTCCTTACATGCACATACGGTCCCACTGGCGTCCTTCAAATGTAGTCAATTAGCACTTGTTTCTTTACGTAATCCATGTGGATGGACTAGAACTCCTCATTGTGGTGTTTGAGTTGGCGGGAAGGAGCAACCTTTGCTTGGTACAAGAGTGTGTCTAAAATATGGCCAACATGCCACTATAAATAGGAGAGGAAATGAAGTAGGGTTTCCCAAAAACACTATGAAACGAAAGGTTTTGTCTGCATTTAAAATGAGCCACATGTGGACTACCAAATAGGCAATTAAAATATTCTATAATTGTGTCATTTTTAGTTAACCCATAAATATTATTAATTAATTAACTAATCTTCTGTCATTCGCATGTAGTTGATCACTCGAGGTTATCCGGTCAACTTATCATATAAGTCAAATATTTTAAATCCAATTAATTGGCTTAAACCTTTTTAACCAATTAATGTAGATTATATTCATATATTATTCTATTTGATTACTCAAACATTTTATTGATCAATTGGATCTGGAACATTTCCAATCTTGTCAACAATTATACTCCTATTCTACTGCATCCGATGTGGGTGACCATATAGGCTCCAAATTATGTTGGTAATGATTTTCATAATAACATTATGATTTTACAAGCAAAGATTGGTATCTAGAAAGACTTCATGCTATCCAAGTAATTGGAGAGGTTGGAAAACAACTTAACCTAGTATTGTGACCAGTGTTGTAGTGTTTGTATAATCCCTTTGTATCTGATATCCATATTGAATATGAGGCATTGAAATGGAATCATATTAATGTTCTCTTCATTCCTTGATATATAGTAGACTATTGATATACACATGAGCTCAATATCATATATTGACTCACTTGAGAATGTCCATACATTTCATAGTCTCACTCATCAATGGCTAGGAATATACTCCAATGTGAGGGAAAAATTCCATCTATGTCACTCACAATAATCCACATATGTTACAACGCACCTAAGCACTACTTTTATAGAAATCCTTTTTAAGGTCATTTTTAGTAGTGTTAAAGCACATTGAACAACATGCAATCATTGTAGTGACTTTAGATCAAAGGACCACAATCACCACTGTCACGTTGAGATGTAATTACGACCTCTATTATTGGCTTCCATCACAGTCAGAGTGGGTATGTCCAACACACTTGTTCATAACAAGTAGATATGTCATTGATTTGATTTCTAATATCATGACTAATGAGATGTAGTCATCAATCAACATGCATGTTGGTCTTAATGTATTATTGTTATCCTAATTTCCACAAAAATATCTGACCGGGGACCCAGACAAGAATGAATACTCTTAACATACACATGATCTTTCAAGTTATCAACTTAAATTCACAGTTATTCAGTCATGCATTCTTAGGACATTATTATATTTATTCATTATCACATAATAAAAGAAAGATAATAATTTGTAATGTGTGTATTAGTAATTAATTCAATTATAAGATGTGTCATTACGATCATCATATGATTGGATCTCAGGGCATATCACCAACAGTCTCCCACTTTCACTAGAGCCAATCACTCACGAATATAACTCCAAGTGATCTAACATGATCGTGATGCTTCTGTTGTCAAAGTGCTTTCCTCTAAAGGTCAGCAACATTGCTTTTGGTTGTTACTCAGTGCATCTTGACATCTCCTCATTATATGATCTCTTGTATGAGATGGTAATGTCGTAGTATGTGCTTGGAATGTTGATGTAATCTAGGTTTAGTATCTTGCACAATAGCTCCATTGTTGTCACAGTATAGCTCTACTACATCACCAACAAATGGAACTACTCCTAGCTCACAAATGAACTTCTTGATCCATACATCTTTCTTTTTTGTGTTGGAGGTGACAATGTACTTGATCTCTATTGTGGAATCATCCATTATCTATTGCTTGAAACTTTTCTAGCTTACAACTCCACCATTGAGACAAAACACAAAATTTGATTGTGACTGATGATCGCCCTTGTCAATTTGGAATCTTGCATTAGTTTAACCCTTTACAATCAAATCTTCCTTACCGTCGTAAATAAGAAATTGATCCTTAGTTTTTCTCAAGTACTTAATGATGTTATTTATGGCAGTCCAGTGACTTTTGCCAAGATTTTACTGGTACCTACTTGTCATTCTCAAAGCATGTGAGACGTTAGGATGTGTACATAACATTCCATACATGGTAGATCCAATTGCAAATGCATATGGAATCATACTCATGCATGCCCTCTCTTTAGAATATCTTGGACATTGATCTCTAGAGAGACTTACTCCATGTAACATGGGTAAGTTTCCTCTCTTAGACTCTTTCATATTGAACCTTTTCAGCACTTTGTCAATGTATGTACTTCGACTTAGACTCAGAATCCTTTTAGATAAATCTCTATAGATCTTAACTCCTAGAATATAGGATGCTTATCCTAAGTCCTTCATAGATAAGGTGTTTCCCAACCATGTTTTACCAAGTGTAGAGTATGGATGTCATTCCCTATCGAAGTACAACATCTACATAGAATTATGCTCCCACTAACCTTCTTGTAAACACGGGGTTCATCTTCATTTTGACTAAAGCCACAACTCTTTGACTACCATGTAAAATTGAAGATTCCAGTCCTGATATGCTTGATTCAATCCATATATCGACCCTTTTAGCTTCATACCTTTCTGGCTTCATTTTGAGTAGTAAAATCATCAAGTTGCATCATGTACACATCCTCAAGCATATTCCCATTAAGGAATGCAGTTTTAACATTCATTTTCTAGATTTCATAGCCATTGTAAGCTGCAAAGCATGATCTTGATGGATTTAATCATGAAAATTGGTGAAAAAGTTTTATTGTAGTCAACCCTTTGAACTTTCTTGAAACCTTTTGCTACCAATCACCCTTTGTAGGTTTGTACATTACCATCCATGTCAGTCTTCCTTTTGAAGACCTACTTGCACCCTATGGGTTTTACCCCTTTAGGTGGATCCACCAAGGTCCATACCTTGTTGACTTACACGGAGTCCATTTCATATCTCATGGCTTCAAGACACTACTTAGTATTTGGTCCCTCAATAGCTTCCAAATAGTTCATTGGCTCATCATCATTTATTATCAACTCATCGCCTTATTTAGTCACGATATATCCAAATCTCTCTGGCTCAAGGCATTTCTGACTAGACCTTTGAGGTTCTTGTGTTACATAAGAAACTTGAGATTCCACAACTATTTGTGATTCCTCTTATTTTGTCTGCCTCAGAGGTTCAATGTTTTCTTGTTAGTCTTGAACTTCTTTGAATTCTATTTTCCTCCCACTGGTTCCTTCAGAAATAAACTCCTTTTCAGGGAATATTGTAGTTCTAGAAACAAACATTTTTTTGTCAAATGGAATATAAAAGTAGTATCCCTTGATTTCTTTAGTATATCCAACAAAATAGCATTTATTTTATTTGATTCCAAGATTTATAGGAAACTATTTTCTCACATATGATTCACATCCCTAAATCTTCATAAAAGACACAATGGGATGTTTCTCAGTCCATGTCTCATATAGTGTATGTTGAACTGATTAGAAGGTATGTGGTTAGTTTAAAAGTTTTAGTTTCCAACGCATATCTCTATAAGGAAGTTGGAATATTAGAAACACTCATCATTGATCATACAATGTCCAATAGGGTGTGACTTTTTTTCTAATACACCAATATGTTGTGGTGTTTCAAGTGGAGTCCATTGTGATACAATACCACAGTCTCATAGAAGGCTCTCAAACTCTTGGCTTAAGTATTCTCCACCTCAATCGGATAGATGTTCTTTCATACTTTCACCAAGTTGGTTTTGTACTTCATTCATAAATTCCCTTAACTTTTCAATGGATTCATACTTATGTTTCATTAGATACACATATCTATATCTACTGAGATCATCACTAAATGTGATGAAGTATTGGTAACCACATCTAGCATTTGTGATAAAAGGTCCACATAAATCATCATGTACAAGACCCTATAGATCGCTTGCTCTCTCACTATTTCTAGTCAAAGGATCTTTTGTCATCTTGCCCAATTAACACACTCACATGTCGCTACTGATTCAAAATCAAAAGAGTCCATATAACCATCTTTATGGAGTTTAGAAATGTGTTTCTCATTTATGTTCCCTAGACAAAAATTCAATAAATAGGTTTTGTTTGAGTCATCGAGTGTATGCTTCTTAGTATTTATGTTATATTAGCTTGTCTCAAGATCTAATAAATAAAGTCCATAACATGTAGTGTCACTGTCATAAAAGATCTCATCTTTATAAATTGAACACTAACCAAACTTAATATTGAATTCAAATCCATTCTTGTCCAAACAAGAAAGATAAACAATGTTCCCATTTATGGTAGGTACAAATAGTGGTTCTCTAACTCTATTACAAGCCCACTGGGCAGAAATAAATTATAGGTTCCAACTGTAGTGGCAAAAACTCATGCTTCATTTACAACACATAGCTCCCCCTCTACCTTCCTTAAGTGTTTAATTCCTTTCATATGAATCAGATCCTACATATTTGAGCATAAGTGAGATCCACATCTGGTATCCAGTATCCAAGATGGAGAAGCAGAAAAAATTATCTCAATAATATATATAACTAAAGTGGAGATCTATATCCCCTTCTTCTTCTCATGTAGTTCCTGTAAGTAAAGTGGGTCATTTCCTTCCTTACTCACCCTTCCCTCACTTTAAGTGCAAAAGACTTGGGCTTCTTTCTAGCCTCAGACCCCTTCTTGGCTTTGTCTTTGCCCTTGGACTCCCTTTTTCTAATCATCGTCACAAATTTGGGTTTGTCCTTATTCATTTGTTCTTTGGCATTTACCAACATGCCAAGCAATTCAGACAGTGATTTAGCCAAATTTTTTATGTATTAATTCTTGATAAAATTGCCATATGATTTAGGCAAGCCAACTATGTGTTACCATCTCAATAACATCCATATTTTCATGTTTCTTCTACAACTCACAGTTCATAGAGCATAGCATGAGGCTTTTGATGTCTATGTCATCGCCAACATGCTTCCAATAAGCATCCATTTTGGCCCTAGGCGCTTTGGGAGTGGGTTCCTCTGGCACTAGTGTATCCAGGACATAGATCTTATTCTCATTAGTGAGAATAGTTATCAAAAGTCTTGAACTAGTGTGGAAGTTATTCCCATTAAGTTTTTCCTTCTCAAGGACCAAAATCAATAAAAATTTGAAATTTTCTATTTGATCTGCATGAAAATATTTGCATGATTCAATATATTGATTTGATTAGATTTGATTTGAAATGATTCAGATGTATTAATTAGACCTTTGATTGATTACCATTCTGACAATTTTCCTCAAATTAATAGTCCTCGCTATTATTCACAAAGATTATAGCGTACTAACTTCTAATGGGTCAAGATCCATATTTTAGCAAATCATGAGTCAAATTTGGTTGATCACCCACAACCTGAATATTTAGGTAGTCAACATTTTCCAATTGCATATGATGCAACTCTTTATAGATGGTATGCACACTCATTTTGATGTTCCATCTCTATGCTTCCAGGCACTTAATCCTATTAATACTAAGTTAATCATGACCCAGAAGCTAACACAATAGAATATGCATCCTGGTTTGTCAGACTTACATATCTATTCTCACATTTCTATCAGATAGATAGTGTGCCACTCTTTGGTGTGCCATGCATAGTCAATCAACCTTTTCATGTGTGTTGATTTTAGAAGGCATCTAAGACTTAATATTTTAATTTATGGGTTTTATTATGTACATATACATATCCAAGCACCACATACTTATATTATGTATCATATATGCACTTTATCCACAATCACAATTTGTAGACATAGAAAACACAAGCATACAATCATTAGTTATGGTCATACTAATGTAATCCTTTAGAGACACAAAGGGTTATTGTCCACCTAAGGTATTTTGCATACATGCAACATCAACCTATGAACTTCCATATGAACCTACATTTGATCAGCATTATGGTGAACAATTGCATTGATGGTCCTTCAAGTTGGACATTAAAGTTTCTTCTTCGTAGATGCTCCTTGGAGTTGGAACTTCAAGTTGCCTCTCTGTGGGTGCTCTTTGAAGTTGGGTCTTCAAGTTGCCTCTTCATGCCAAGTCCTTTGCATGATATGTAAAAAGGAGAACCTTGAGTTATATTCGAGGAAAGTTTATGTAGAATAGAATTAATTATATATAGAAACA
The DNA here is from genome assembly GCA_963693085.1 of Alisma plantago-aquatica. Lineage (NCBI taxonomy): Eukaryota > Viridiplantae > Streptophyta > Magnoliopsida > Alismatales > Alismataceae > Alisma > Alisma plantago-aquatica. Next base: position 314,498,440 of record OY856410.1, read on the forward strand.
AAAGATGAGGCTCGGCATGCAAGCCCATTACTTATGCAAAAAGATTGATGCACAACTATTCACATCCATCCACAACATCACATCCATGAACAATATGCATAAAGCGGTCCTAGGCCAAAACCATGCTTACATCCACCACATAATTTATATTTCAAGGGTGATGTATATGATTCTATAGGTATATCTATCATATATATATATATATATATATATATATATATATATATATATATATATATATATATATATATATATATATATATATATATATATATATATATAAATAAATTGTAGTACTTTATAATGTGGGACTTTTCCCATTGAACATGTTTTTACTCCCAAGTAGACAATGCAAGGTACACAGGGGAAGCACCCCTATGTAAGGAATCCATCCCGATTGTTGACCCACAGCAATAGGATACTACATGCCAACTTAGGACTCCATCCAAATAGTAGGTTCATCCACCCATTCAGCTAGATTACACCCCCATGATTAGGTAATATATGCCAGTGAGATGGTAGACTAATCTCATGATTCAATTGGCTCCTTGAGAACTTTTAATTGATCATTTTCATTCCTAACAAGACCCGTCTAGGATTGCCCTATGAAATCCACAATATAGGTGAGATGACCAATAGGTTCTCAATTAGAGTTGTAAATGGGTAGGGTATTACCCATTTACCCACACCCATACCACTTAAGGTAGGGTGTGGGTAAGCATGTTTTCTACCCACCACCCATTTATCCTTTATCCACTTTACTTGCATCTAAGAAGGTAGGGTACATTGTGAAGTTATACCCTACATGTTTTACCCATTTATCCATTTGTATAAGGTAAAATTAAAATGTTAATATTATAATACCATATCAATGCATATAAAAACCCCAACCAACCTCACCACTCTTTCTTAATATGTACTATTATTTGATTGTAGATACTTTATTAAACAATTTTTAACATGTCACGCTTATATAATGATAAGGGATAATAAGAAATCATATAATAAAAAGGTTAGTCCTTGTTTGTAAAAATGTTAATATTAGTTTTTTATGTATATCATTATTAACACTATCTAAAATTACTTTTAAGATTATCGTGTGTTTGATGTAGGGTATAGCATATGAATTTATTGTTGAAATTATTGCATTTCTATCTTCATGTTTCTTTACCCATTTCACATGTTACTCTACCCATTTACCCTACAAGTAAAAAAGGTAAGAGTAAGGGCATGTTAAAGGTTTTCATAGAAGGGTTATTACCCTACTCATTACCCCCAACTCTTTTGAGGGTAAGGGTAAGCCTTTACCCCACCCTACACTACATATTTAAAGCCCTATTCTCTATCTGGTCAGATCAAAAGTCTTTTGGCTATCAAATTCATAAGTGAGATGAGCGACTTGCTATTCTAACCAATCGGCTTGTCTTCACTAGAGCACAATACAAGCAACACATTCGATCAACTCAATCTTTGACCTAATTGGATAGGAATCAGGATACATACATCAAAAAAATGATATGACAAGTTGGACTCCTATCCAATCAACATAGTTTTTTAATGGCTCATATTTAACAATGTTCGGTCCACTCAAAGTATACTTTTGTGGTCCCAATGGATATATTAATTAAGAAATTTTATCCTAATTAATTAGGGTTCTAATTTTGACAAAACAAAATCTCATTCACATTCATGCTTAGAGATCAAGGAGGGTAAATAGATGATTCATACCTATGTAATTTTGAAGTGACTGCTATTTTCATTAGACTTGATATTGGTCATCAAAAACTAGGGATCTTACCCTCTTAACCACAATGACGATGATGAATCCTTTTGTATTATTGTCTTGTTTTATTTCATATTATATGAGATAGTATTTCTCTTTCCAGGGTATAGAAAGTATCACATTTACCTATTCTTTGTGAACTTACTTCATTATTATTATTTGTATGAACTTTGAATTTAGGGATGAACCAACTTTTGTTTGCTTCTTGGATTGACCATAAAAATTCTATGTTTATTCATCCTTGACATAGGAACCTTGTAATTTTGGATTAAAATACCTATTTAATTCATGTTGATCTTGGATAAGAACCTTGGAAGTTTGGTCCCTGGGGAGATGGGTATATGACCCATGGCAATGTGAAAATGAGCCTATGGTGATATTGTTTGAAATTATGGGGGTAGAAAGTGCATTTGAAACAATAAAAAGTTATCTCCACGTATCTTATAACCATATCTCATTGACAATGACTTATTTAGAAAGAGAGTGTGTGGGGTATACCTTGTCACAGATCATGCCCACTAATGTCCTCCTTGTGTGATGATGTGTATCGTTCCTCCCATGCATGGCGGTCCTAATTGATTTCCTCCCAAAAAATAATCACTCAGTACCTGCCTCTATGAGTCCACACAGATGGACTAGAACTCCTCATCATGATGCCTGAGCCAGTGGGAAGGAGCAGCCTTTTCTTGCTTATGTGCTAGCTTGCAGTCACTCTCCTTCTCTCTCTCTCTCTATCTATCTATCTATCTATATATATATATCTATCTATCTATCTATCTATCTCTCAAGGACAATGGCATCTAGGGTTCACGTGCAAGAGTGTGTCTAAATTTTGGTTGTCATACCCCTATAAATAGGAGAGGAAAGGAAGCATGATTCTCCAAAGATAGTGTGAAATGAAAGGTTTTGAATACATTTAAAATGGGCTACTCGTAGACTGCAAAATACTTAGGATATTCTAGAATTACATTGTTTATTAATTAACCAATTAATCATAGTAATTGATTATCTAATTTTCTATAATCCTACTCTAGATGATCGCTTGGGGTTATCCGGTTGACTTGTCATATAAATCAACAATTTAAATCAAATTAATTGGCTTAAAATTTTCATTCAATTAACATATTATATTTTATTATCATTATAGTTTATTATGTAAATATTTTAGTAATCAATTTGACCTAGAACATTTCCAATCTTGTCTACAATTATACTCCTATTCCAGTACATCTGATGTGTGTGACCATATAGGCTCTAAATCACGTTGGCAGTGATGTTCATAATAAAATTATGATTTCAAATCAATGATTGGTGTCTAGCAAGACTTCATCGCTACCCAATTAATTGGAGATGTTGGAGAACAACTTAAAATAGTATTGTGACCAATATTATAGTGATTTTGTAATCACTTTGTCTTTGATATCTAGATTGAATTAGAGGCACAGAAATGCCATCCTCTTAATGTTTAATCTTTGTTCCTTGATTTAGAGTAGAATTTTGAGATACACATGAGCTCAATATCATATATTGACTCACATAAGAGTGTCCATGCATTTCATAGGCTCGCTCATCAAGTGGCCAAGATATAACTCCAATGACTGGGATAAATTTCATATATGTCGCTCACAATAGTCCACATGTGTCACGATGCACCTAACAACTACTTGTATCACAACCCTTTTGGAGGTCAGGTTGAGTAGTTTTAAAGCACATTGAACAACATACAATCATTGTAGTGACTTCAGGTCTAAGAACGACAATCACCACTGTCACATTGATATGTAAGTCTGACTGTCACTACTGGATTCCATGTATCACACTCAAAGTGGGTCTATCTAGTACACTTGTTGATAACAAGTACCTATGTGTTTGATTTAATATCCAATATCATGACTAATGAGATGCAGTCATCAATTAACACACATATTGGTCTTAATATTTTATGATTGTCTAGTTTCCATAATAATAATTTGACCAGGGACTCAGACAAGAATGAACACTCTTAACATACACATGATCTCATGTTCAAATCCTCAACATAAATTCACATGTTAATGACTCATACATTCATATGACATTGTTATATTTATTCATCATCCCATATTGAAAGAAATATAATAATCAAAATTATTTTTATTAAAATTGAATCAATTACAATATGTGACATTACAATCATCATATGATTGGCTCAGTGCAAATAACCAACAGATATATATCTATAAAATTTCCTCTTTCCAAAAGGATTGGAAACTACATAACCTCAATTTTTCATTCATATGTGTAATGACATGATGCGAGTGAGAAAATGTGGGTAGTAGTGGTGAAACCTCATTCATCCCAATGTATTTCTTAATTTACATAAGATTTGAATTTCTTTTATTTACAATTAGATAATTATATAGGTTCAAATTTGGATTTAAATATCAGTTTAACTTCAATTCAAATTAATTGAAATAGTTGTCCCTATGGATTTGACCCTAAAGGTATGCTACAATAAGATCAATTGCTTGTGGATAGGATTATTATACACTTGATTAGGTCAAATCTAGAAATCTTTGTTGTATGGAATTTATTTTGAGGTTAAACCCTACATCACATTCAACATTGTTGGGAATAATGGAATTCCCAATTGAGTAGAATTTATTGTGAGGTTAAACCCTACATCACATTCAACATTGTTGGGAATAATGGAATTCCCAATTGATTCAGTACAATGATGATTAATTTATTGTTTTTATCTTCATAATTGATATAACCGCATATCTTCTAGAATTCAATCTCCATTTGTATATTTCATTTGTATTTGATGTTTTTGTCTTTAGGTCCCACCATTAGTGCATGCAATGCTTTTTGAGTTTTGAATATTAACTAGACTTTTATCTAGAGATAGAAAGAACTTTTCACAAATAAAAGTGGGAAAATAGAACAAGAATGGATGAGTTAGGGATTAAGAATAGGGTGGAATAGGATCCCACTGCATAGAGAGGTAGAATTTTGAGAGAGACTATGGAAGTCACTTATGAAAGAATTATTAAAGCTTAGGTAGAAGGTCATGAGGCCAAGACGAAGAGAGGAATTAGGTATTTTTCTATCCTTAAGGCTATTGAAGTCTACCAGTCAATTATCCACCCAATGAAGTCTACCGAACCAACTGCAAATCACAGCATGCATGAGTCATACCCTAATATTTTGCCTTAGTGCTAGAGCTAGCTCCACGGCCTATTTTTTACTCCTCCAGGAAACTAGATGAGTGTCAATCATGACACAATACCAAAATTTGACCGTCAGTCTTTAGAATCACCAGCCCAATCTGCATCTATATATCTAGAGATATAGATTAACTAGGACTTAAGATGTTTGTACAGCATTCCTTGTCCTGAAGCTCTTCGAGAAAGTGAATAATGTGTTGAACCTTGAACTGATGGATCTAGAGTGGTGCACTCATGTGTTGGCTAACTACCCCAACAACATAGGATCTGGTCATGTAATAGTCAAGTATTACTTCCTGACTATACGACGATACTTTTTTGGATCAGGGAAGAGTTCTCCTTCATGCATAGGCTTCTTATGATAGCCCATCAAAGTAGAAACTGGTTTGGCTTCTGCAATATTGTTGTCTTTGTTGGATAAATTGGACATTATGATAAATCCCTTTGTTTCGATGATGACAAACATTTCATTCTTGTTGATCTAACGTGCTACTTGAGTGTGCAGGATTAAGGTGGATGACAAAGTAACTAGGGAAAATCCAAAGAGCTTACATATTTATATTTCCATGCAATGTAATCACTGTTGTAAAAACTTGTACAAATATATAATGTACAAGTACTTAGATTGCATGTAAATCAAGCGTTGGATCTTCCTAGCTAATCACCACACTTAGATAGGTCATCCCCTTCAAATAGGATCACATATGTACACTCATACACATGCTTAGTGGTTAATTAAAAGATTGAAAACAGAGTCAATCTCGGTCGACCACACTCCTCGACCGAGACACTCTCAGTCGACAAACTCCTCGACCGAGAATGACCCAAGTAGTCGTTAGACACAGCTGACAAAGTAGTTGGCAGTTGCAAATGAACGTTGATCCAGAGAGCCTGTCGGTCGACAAAACTTCGACCGAGTAGGTGTCTCGGTCGACCATTTGTCGACCGAGATGGTCTCTGACAGCAACTGCAGAATAAAGTAACTAGCCGTTACTAATGCACTTAACTTATATCTAACGGCTAGTTAAGCACTTAGAAGCCCCTAGAAGTTGTCTAGAACGTCCTTAAGTATTCATAGGCCACTCCTATAAATAGGACATGCCTTAGGACACCAAAATACACCTAAGCTATACTTGTGCTATACTTGAGCTTGAATACTCACTTGCAATCTATTTTAGAGCAATAGAGCAATTCCTATACTTGCCATTCATTCCTATTGCTCCCATTTCGTGTCCTATAGGCTAGTATCTCCTATCCACTACAATCACATTGTCATACACATTGGTTAGGAGATCTAAACACTTGATATAGGAAAATCAAGCCTTGTGCTTACAACGGTATTGTAATTTCTGTTTTCCTTCTTGTTCCTTTTTATCTTTTGTACTCTCCTTGCTACTCCTAGGGTTGGAGGCTGCGTATTGGAGAGGGTTGACTTCTCAGGTGGAGAAGGGGACTTCAAGCTACTTCAAGAAGGCTATCGCATGGGAAGCTACTTCAGAAGGCTGGTGCAACGGGAGTTGGTGCACCTACTTCAAGGGAAGGCTGCTTCAAGGTTGGGCGATTACTTCTGGGTGAAGGCTGCTTGAAGGGTTTGGGAAAAGAAATTGTATTTTATGTAAAGTCCTTGCGAGGTAATAAAATAAATTTCTTTTCAAATCCCGGTTGGGTAAGCAACCGGGTAGTGGACTGACAGCTATAGTATTTGCTATAGTTGGAACCACTCTAAACCTTGTGTCTCCTTGTCCAATATTTTCATTGTGGTTGCTTGAGTTAAATAATTGTTAAATTATCTATAAAACTCTATTCACCCCCCCCCCTTCTAGTAGTTTTCAATTGGTATCAGAGCAGGCTTCAAGGAACCCTAACCAGGTCTTGAAGAATGAAGGGTGGAGGTGACTACAACCGCAGGCAAAGGAGCAACTTGGACCAACTTTCAACAAGCTGCAATTGGTGTTTGGGAACGAACCATACAACAATCGGCTGTCCATGGAAAGAAAAGAAGAAAGAGGTCCATAAGAATTGTTTCATTGCTACAACCAATGAGGAGGAAGAAGAAGAGGTAAGCCTTCTTGATTTATCAAAAGAAGAGCTAATTTCTAGTCTTGAAGAAACACACAATAAGTATATTGAGTGCAAGAAGAAATTAAAGAAGTCTAATAAAACAAACGATGAGTTAAATGCTAGACTTCTTGCTCTTACATCCGAAAATGATGATTTATATGCTAAATTGAATACTCTTGGTTTTGAAAAAGATGACATTGTTTCTGAAAACCGTACTTTGAAATCATCTCTAAGTAGTAGTGAAGTGAAGATTTTTACTCTAGAAACAAATTATGATCTTCTATATCAAGAAAAGGTTGAATTACTTGCAAAGTTAAATGACTTTCAAAAACATCCTATATTGTGCACCCATGTAGATTATGACAATATAGTGAAAGAAAGGAATTCTTTATCATCCAATCTAGATCAAGCAAAACTAGACATTAAGAAAAGAATGGATGAGATCGTTAAGTTGCAACAAAAAGTCAGTAGGTTAAGCAACAATGGAATCCTTGATAGAATATTGGATAATTCCTATCATCAAATTGGAAGAAGAGGACTAGGTTATAAGCCCAAAGAGAAATCTTATCAACAACCTAGTTGGAGAAAGACACGAGCACATCAAGCCACATTTGTACCAAAGAACAACCTAGAACAAAACCATAGAAAAAGACTTGAGGTTGATTCTATATGTTGCCATTATTGCTCACGTCTTGGACATTACTCTTTTTCATGCCCATACAAGAAAAGGAATGTTGAGTTAGTATGGGTTCCGAAAATCCCAAATTGAATTGATTAGAATAAGTTGAGATATGACCGAAGATTTTTTAATTGCACATCCTTATGTCTATCTCAACTTAACATAAAGGGATAACAAAATGATTCAAGTAACTAAATCTCTAACTTGAAAACTTATCTCAATTAAGGTCCTCAAAACTTAAAATTTTGAATATGATTAGTTGAGATTTTATCTAAATGTTACTTTGATATTCATATGTTTTATCTCAACTAAAACTGATTCTTAAACTGCATATTTGAGTTAGACATAGTCTACATTTACTTGAAATCGATAAATAGTTCTGTAGGTAAAACAGAAACCTTGTCGGTCGAGAAATCTTCGACCGAGCAGTCAGTCGGTCGAGAAATCGTCGACCGACCTGGTCACTGATTTCAATCTGCAGTAAAATTGCTGAATAATTGATTGATCAGTGGCTATCTATTTGTTGTTAATGACTGAAGATCTTTTTTAATATAAATGACATCATTCTCTAAATTGCAAATCAAGTTCAGAAATTCCTATTTTATAATGTTTACATGATATTCTTTAAAACATCTATCTAGATAGAAATCATGTGTTATGACATTTAGTTTTAAATGATTACAATCACTGTATTTCATGAAATTATCATTCTATTGGACATGCTTTCACTATTTCATCATTAAGCATGATTTTGTGTTAACACAAATAGATAATGATAATTGCATGCATGATTCTTGATGATAAGCAAGCAAAATAATTCATTAGTGATATGACTATTAAAAATGCTTGCAAAGAACACAATGTTACAAAATTTCTCAAATTGATATCTTTAAAAAGACTTGAGACATTAATCATGCTTTCATTGTTAAGAAAATGTTTTCATATTGAGTATCACTTAACATGCTTCATCATGATCATTATGTTTCATTGGTTTAAAATAAGCTTTGATTCATATATACAAATCATGTATGAACATTGTGATTCGGATAATTGCAAATGTCATCAGCATAAAAGCATCTTGACATAATAGATAATTATTGTGGACACAACTTGTGATGAAGATATTGCTATGACAAGACAAACGGTGCCTCTTAGAACAAATTATTAATGTTTTTATTTATTTACTTGTTCTAAGAAATCAAAAGATATCTTGACTTTAAAGACATTAATCTTTCTTTCAAAATATATGTTTCTAAAAGAATCTTATGATAAAGGAATAAGAAGAAATGGGATTTGATATTTTTGTACCCATAAGCATATGAAACATCATTTACAATGAATGTAAAACATGAATTCTAGAAAAATCTAGGTCAAAGACTTCACTATGATGGGTATATCTTAATATGCTTCAAATTGATATTTATAGCTATCTGCAGAAATTATACTTCACATATGAATGTTTATCTTGGAAATCTGCAGAATTTGCCTCTTGGTTAAAATTAAAATTGACCAAGGGGCACCATGGTCGTAGTCAAGGGCGACCTAAAATAAGCTTTGACAAAATGCTTATTTGGACATCATTTTATTGCACTTAATCTTAGTATACTTTTAATAAAGGTCAAAATCAAAATTTAAAATTATTTGTGACCTTAGAAGCATCAAACTGCTTAAATTGTAAGATTAAGGGGGAGCTCATAACAACAAATTGGTTTAATTGATTAAGAAGCTTAGAAAAACATTGTAAACATCATTTGAAGATTGTTATGACCTTAGTATTTTTACTCCTGATTATGAAGCAATCTATGAATTTCATAAAAATGATATATCTTGTACTTAAAGGAACTCTCTGAACAAATCTGGGCATAACATCCCTTACATTTGGTTGGAGACATTTTTATGTACTCTAAGATTAAAGGATTCTCATTTAATTTAGGACTTAACATCCCTTGATAGATGAGAAATAAATATACATTCATCATAAGCTTAAGGGAATCTCATATCATTTCAAGGCTTAACATCCTTTGCAAATGATTGAGAAACAAATTGTGGATAAATTAGACATAAATCCATGTTCCTAATAGGATATCTATTTAAGGGGGAGCTTAATATAAAATTAAGGGGGAGAAGAAATAAAATGTTTAAACCTGGATATCTTTTTGAAATGACAAAGGGGGAGAAAGAATATAAAATCAAAAATATAAATATAAATGAGTTTCATCTTGATGGCCAGCACTCACTTGTAAAACAAGAATGGCTACAAAAGGTAATCTTCAGGTATGAAACTCACATGCTTTATATTTTCTTATTTCATATTTTAGGAAATGTTTGTCATCTTCAAAAAGGGGGAGATTGTTGGATAAATTGGACATTATGATAAATCCCTTTGTTTCGATGATGACAAACATTTCATTCTTGTTGATCTAACGTGCTACTTGAGTGTGCAGGATTAAGGTGGATGACAAAGTAACTAGGGAAAATCCAAAGAGCTTACATATTTATATTTCCATGCAATGTAATCACTGTTGTAAAAACTTGTACAAATATATAATGTACAAGTACTTAGATTGCATGTAAATCAAGCGTTGGATCTTCCTAGCTAATCACCACACTTAGATAGGTCATCCCCTTCAAATAGGATCACATATGTACACTCATACACATGCTTAGTGGTTAATTAAAAGATTGAAAATAGAGTCAATCTCGGTCGACCACACTCCTCGACCGAGACACTCTCGGTCGACAAACTCCTCGACCGAGAATGACCCAAGTAGTCGTTAGACACAGCTGACAAAGTAGTTGGCAGTTGCAAATGAACGTTGATCCAGAGAGCCTGTCGGTCGACAAAACTTCAACCGAGTAGGTGTCTCGGTCGACCATTTGTCGACCGAGATGGTCTCTAACAGCAACTGCAGAATAAAGTAACTAGCCGTTACTAGTGCACTTAACTTATATCTAACGGCTAGTTAAGCACTTAGAAGCCCCTAGAAGTTGTCTAGAACGTCCTTAAGTATTCATAGGCCACTCCTATAAATAGGACATGCCTTAGGACACCAAAATACACCTAAGCTATACTTGTACTATACTTGAGCTTGAATACTCACTTGCAATCTGTTTTAGAGCAATAGAGCAATTCCTATACTTGCCATTTATTCCTATTGCTCCCATTTCGTGTCCTATAGGCTAGTATCTCCTATCCACTACAATCACATTGTCATACACATTGGTTAGGAGATCTAAACGCTTGATATAGGAAAATCAAGCCTTGTGCTTACAACGGTATTGTAATTTCTGTTTTCCTTCTTGTTCCTTTTTATCTTTTGTACTCTCCTTGCTACTCCTAGGGTTGGAGGTTGCGTATTGGAGAGGGTTGACTTCTCAGGTGGAGAAGGGGACTTCAAGCTACTTCAAGAAGGATATCGCACGGGAAGCTACTTCAGAAGGCTGGTGCAACGGGAGTTGGTGCACCTACTTCAAGGGAAGGCTGCTTCAAGGTTGGGCGATTACTTCTGGGTGAAGGCTGCTTGAAGGGTTTGGAAAAAGAAATTGTATTTTATGTAAAGTCCTTGCGAGGTAATAAAATAAATTTCTTTTCAAATCCCGGTTGGGTAAGCAACCGGGTAGTGGACTGACAGCTATAGTATTTGCTATAGTTGGAACCACTCTAAACCTTGTGTCTCCTTGTCCAATATTTTCATTATGGTTGCTTGAGTTAAATAATTGTTAAATTATCTATAAAACTCTATTCACCCCCCCCCCTTCTAGTAGTTTTCAGTCTTGAAGTAGGTCCAAGACATAGCTTTGTTGTGACAAATTGATTCCAAGGAAATATTGTAAGGTTTCCAAGTCTTTTCCAAGGAAATGTACATGCAGAGATTGTTTGATCTGGATATCCCCATCATATTATTGTCAGTGATGGCGATGTCATCAAAATAGACAACAATAAGAACATAGCCTTTGGAGGACTTCTAAAAGAACAAGAAGTGGTATGTGGCTGATCTCTAAAAGTTAAGTTGTGATAGGAAATCACTTAACTTGTTGAACTATGCCATTAGAGACTGCTTGAGGCCATAGAGTATGTCGGGGATGACATACTTTGTGAGAAGACTTCCCCTCGACAACAAACTCGGAAGATTGTTGCATGTAGACTTCCTCTGGGAATCTTTGTGAAGAAATGCATTTTTGATGTTGAGTTAGTAAAGAGGCCAGTCAAGGTGAGCTACAAGGGAGATAAGGATGTGGATGAAGGCAATCCTTGTTACCAGAGAGAATGTCTTAAAAGTAATCAATGCTAAAAGTTTGGTAAATCCTTTGGCAATAAAGGGTTCCTTGATTCGTTCAACAGAATCATTCAGCTTATATTTTACAAAAAATACCCATCGACAATCTGTGATATTTTTACCACCGGTGGGGTTACAAAATCACACATCTTGTTGTCATGGAGAGCCTGCATTTCTTCCATCATGGCAACTTTCCATCCAGAATGGCACACAGCATTTGTTGGGCACTTAGGAACATATGTTGTGTCAAGATTTGTAGCAAAGGATGAAGTGGAAGAAGAAAGACGTACTAAACAACAAGGTTTGGAAAGGGGATGTTTGATAGAGCAAGAGTGTATACATTTACGTAGTGACAACGGTAAGATTGGATTTGTTTGGAACTAAGATGAAGATAATGATATAGATATAGTCAGTGACTCCTCTTCCACGCGTCGGTTTAGTGTTGTTGATGGAGATGGTGATGGTGGTGGTGGTGGTGGTGGGATGAATAGATCAGGCAACAAGACCATAGTATCAGTATGATCAATGAGGGTGAGAATGATAATAAGAGCATTTCATCTTCATGAAAAGTGACATCCGTAGAGATATAGATTTTTCCAGAGTCAGGTTCAAGACATTTGGTTTTCTTTGAGGAAGCGTCCAGTGAGGAGAGTTTCTTTTTCTTTGGAGACCTCAGCAGAGGTCGTCTAGGAGAAAAAGAAATTGTTGATTGGACAGGACCTTCATTGCATCATAGTACTTGGACAGAGGTCGATCCTCTTATTCTTTGAAAATGATTTTGTCCATGGCATTGTAGATATGCAAGTAGTTTTTCTGAGTGAAGAACTGCTTCATTTCATCCCACATTGTGTTGACGCACTTGTTACACATATACATGACTGCAACGTCAGGCTTTATGCATCCCTAAAGCCAGAAGGAAACCTAGTTGTAGTCTGTAGTCCAGGCAGTTCTGGTACGGTAGGGGCATTCTCGGTGATAAACTTGAGTGACCCCTTTTTTCGAGAAACGTCTGAAAAGCATTCATCTAGAGTAGAAAGTTGTCATCGTTAACTCTGGAAACTCTGATAATTTTATCCTCATAAAATGAATGCCAACTCTGAAAATCAGCAACTACCATGCAATTGTTGTGATTTATATCTAAAATTAATATGTGATCCTCATAATATTCTAATAACATCTACACCAAGTTACATGTTTCTCATTTGTACGGATGGATTACATTCAATTTTTATCACATTGAATCGCTCTGGTAGAGGGAACTTCTTATACGCTTGGATGTAAACTACCGATCCTAGATCATATATATATATATATATATATATATATATATAGTCATAAATTTGGTATTCTGGATACGTACAGCCAAGTTGAAAATTTTAAAAATTGGGAATTATGTGGGAAATTTAGATGAAAATCGGTCAACGTACGGTAAAAGTTCGATCAACTATTCGAAAAAAAATATCCACAAAAAAGCGAAATATATATATATATATATATATATATATACACCCACACATATAATGATTGAAAATGACTAAACATCGAACTGATTACTCAATATTAGAATAAGGGGAAGAAGTGGGAGCAGCAAGCATCAGGGAAGAAAGGGGGAGAATGGAGGAGAAAGATGGAGCGTACATGTAGAATGTCGAGAGTTACTACTCCTGGTGTGTCGGGGGATAGAGGAGGAAGGTTGGACGGTTTAGTGGAACCCTACTACAAGTTAAAAAGGATGTGAAAAAAATAAATGTGAAGTAAAAGTACAGAACTATTTAAAATGACAAAAAAACGTATTAAATGTGTTTGAAATACGTGAATAAAATGTGAATTAAACGCGTTTAAAACATATTATTCGGTTTTGAGTTTAAAACGGCCGTTACGGCACGTGAATAATACGTGTTTTAAACGCGTTTTTTTCAAAAAAAAAAAAAGTATATTCTGACTATATATATATATATATATATATATATATATATATATATATATATATATATATATATATATATATATGTATATATATATATGCATGTGTGTAATGTGTATGTGTGTGTCAATTGCATAAAAAGAGTAGGTGAAGTGGGAGGTTAAGTGCCTAAGCACATGCCCTGTTGTAATCTCAACCGAAGTAAGATTTGAAGCATTTTAGAGCAATGTGATCACTTTTGTCCACTTCTTCAAACACGCTTAAGAGTGCTTCAAGGCGCTTCACAACAAGTATTATTAGATTGTCCCAATCATTTGTTGATATAAAAAATAGGAAAAACTTCTTAGATGAGATGTAATGCTGCAGTTTCTCTACTGTAATAGGTGCATAATAGGTTTAGTAATCAATAGTTTTTATTCTTTACTTAGTTATTGTTGTTTGTATACTCTGTACATATAGATTAGAAATATGTATTACCAAGTTTCTAATATAATAGTACCAATATTATACTCCATGTTTTCTACGATTGCATATACTATATTGTTTATAAATCAAGTCTAATAATCTGACATTCTATATACTTGTACGAAAATTATGTACAACAAATTGTAAACTGCAATAGAGTAATGTCCTATTGTTCTTTAGGATTTACCGAATGATTTTGTGTCTATTGTGCGCTTATGTATTCCTCTTTTTTAGTGTGTTTCTAGTTCTATTGCACTGGATACGGTACCTCACCTTGTCAACAACATTTGAAAGTACAAATACTCAAGTACTACTCCCTATTGCTCATGCGTGTTCAACTAAGTACTAATATTTAAGACCGGCTATTGAAACAATACCAAGTACTAACTCTTATTAGCATTATCATTTATGTATGGTTGGTCTAATGATACTTACTACTTATAATGTGGTCACTTCATATTGGTAATCAATACTAAACTATAAAAATCTATATATTTCATTGTCCTTTTCATCATAATCAAAAGGGGCTCTATAAAGTCTTGATGAGTTTTGTTCGCGCCCAAATTCGACGCATCAAAATTTTCAAAGCCACTTAAATGGTTACTTCACAATAAAACGCTCGTGGAAAGTCGCTCGCTCGCTTCCTTTTTCGCACTTTCCAAACCTTAGTGCATATTTGTGTGTGTGTGTGTGTGCATGTGTATACAGATATATGTACTTATGTGCGTGCACTTGCGCAATGCATATATTTTGATATATAGTATTAAGATAATATACCAATTTTATAACTATGTATAAGGTGGTCATGATATGGAAAAATGGAGAAAATGGGTCAAATTTCCTGCTAAGAAGAAGCTCTTAGGGGATTAATTGTATCCTTATTCATACTCATAAGTATATTATGTGTCAATATGCTTATATTTCAAAGCTATATCGATCAGACTGATAGAAATTCTCTTGTTATGTTCATGTACTTTGTGTATGTGTATGTGTATACACATAAATTTTGAAGCTAGTTCATAAATAATATTTTAATATTAATGTGTACGTGTTTATATGTTGAAGCTACTTAATCTATATTATTTGATTAATAAATCTTTTTAAATAAAAATACAAAAGAGAACATAATAATGTTTAGTAACTAAAAGTACATGTTAAATAATCAAACATCTTCAAGTACCTTAAGAGTTTAGATTATCTCAAAGTTTTTTAATTTATTGTTAATTAAATACTTTGGTTTACATATTTTGTATATGTCAACTAAAATGTTTCATAATTGACAGTCACTAAGTTCTCAAAATAGATTGTAATGGACCCATGTTCAAGTGTCCTTTTGGCATATTTATCATTTTAAACATGCATATAAGTGGACTCATAGTTTGATTCAGCTCAATATTATCCTTTTTTGGAGATAATATTAGTAGTTGGTTGAGAAAGAGCATAACTTAGGGCTCTCTGCATCAATCACATTTTGACAAATAATATGTTTCACTCAACCAGAATTTTGGTGCATATTTCCAAAATATGCAACAGTGGTATTAGTGTGTAATAAAAAATTGTATATAATGATTTTGACAAGTTTTTCATTCATATTGCAAGCAAGCACTACTTTTATAAGCACTGTTCGGGAAATTGGTCCAAACGTCTGTATATACTCCCGCATATATCTATTCAGTCATCCTACCGCACTGCATATTACTAATCGGTCCACTAAGCAGTCATGGGCCGCATATACTCCCGCTTGGCCGATTAAGCGACCAATTAAACTCCACTTTTCAAAAATCCCACAACTAATGTTCATGCATTTCATACATACATGCATATATATACACACATTTCATTATAAATATAAATTGAGATATATAGTCATTGAATTATATGTATACATTGTTATACATATGAAAATTTTCCACATGCATTTGTACATTTATTCAAATACCTTTTGATATATTAACATGTATAGATACATGTACAATATACCTAAATATACAATCACATATTAGTGCATGTATATATACATTTTGATTTATTCACATATATACACACTATACATATATTTGTACATTGAATTACCTACATTTTAGTATTTGTACATATATTACAAACACATTCTATATATAGACATATATAAGCATATCATACATCATACATGCATATTAATATGTTTATAAGTAAATAGATGTACATGCCTACTCTATATATTTTAATTTATGTCCTCTCTATATTATTTTATATATAATTAGTTTATTGAAATAAAAAAATCCAAAACCGCATATACTCCCGTATATACTCTCGCATACCACATATACTCTATGCAGTACCCTCTCTACCCGTACACTGCATACCGATTTCCTGAACCATGGTTATAAGTGTAATGACCCATACATTTGATGATTTTGACTAGTAATATAATAATCAGTGTATATCTCACATCACATAATTTATTATGATTTTAAAAATACAAATGAGGGAGTAACAAATATGGTAGATCATATACATACACACACACATAGGACAACAAACCAGAGAGAAACATATCTTGGTGAGAGCATGAGAGGCATTTGAATAACTCCACGGTGATCAACGTTTCATAATTCAACCGTATGTATTAAAAGTATAACTTAATATTTACCTTCCTACAAAACTTCAGTGTCATCGGATATTTATAGCATTCACAAAAATATAATATTTTTCAATGCTCTACACTGAATTTCAGGCTGACTGTTGGATGTATATCATAGAACAGGTTAAAAAGTATCCGATTGCGATGATTATTCCATGGTACTATTCCATGGAGGGTGAAAACATCACTACCTAGGACAAGCTTCAAAATAAATTCTTAGAGAATTTCTACCAAGGGACATATGACCTAGTTTTATCTCTTAGGAAGGGCACTTGATGAAGCTTGGGAACAATACAAAGAACTTTTTTATGCCTCCATCATGACATTTCACAAGTTCAACTCATTAATATCTTCTATAGAGGTGTGGACAATGATCAAAAAATTATTGGATTCTTCATCTTGAGGAAACTTTATGAGATGGAGCTATGATAGTGCATGTACAATTATGGGTCCTCGATCTGAAAATCAATCCAATTGGAGTAGGATGAGGGGAAAACAGTTCTAAAAGTGACCATATTAAAGGAGACTTCTTAACTTAAGTATATGGTAGAGTCCTTGAAGCAAGTTGTACAAATTAGAGACATTTTTCAATGCCTATTCAATGAGGAGGCAAAGCCCATAGTAAGATTAAGTCATTGAACAAATCTACCAATGTTGTAAGGTAGAGGGGCACACAAGCATGGAGTGAAAATAGGTCTACCAGATAGTGATCAATACTTTGCCCCCTTGGTTTGGCAATGAACTAGTAGAGGACCTAAATGACATAAATACCATTCCTAAATAGGGGTATTATAACCCCAATCAGTAAAGAAACCAAAATGGCTTCCGATATGGAAACCATGCAAGTGCTAAAAAGTCATAACAGCCTAAGCAAGGGCAAGACATAAATCAAGCTTGGGGTCCCTCTAGGTTTTCACTAGAATAGCATATAAACTTAGACAAGGAAACTATAACTAGGGGAAATACATGAACAACATGAACCAAGGAGGGAACTATAATCAAGGGAAACATTTTCAAAATCCACAAAAAGGGATATAGTTCCAAAACAACAACCAACAGGGCATATATCCTCATATCAAAGTAGGATGAAATCCATGATGAGTATTATCTCACTCAATCAACCATGAATAGAAATCAACATGCCTACAATAAATAAATGGAGACACATATGGATCAAATTATACCTTCTCTCCACCATCTAGAAGGCACCTTCATGGGTCCCCCTAAAAGTAATTCTAAACACTTGGAGAAATCGAAAACCATGGCTGCATGATCAAGACATGTCTTCCCAGAGAATCTGACTCCAGTCATAGGGATAGTAATGACTAATGCATAGGGTGATATTGAGGTCATTGTAGATGTATCATGGTAGGGTATAGTGGCACGAGACATGGTAGTTGAAAGTATAGGGTAGCACAAAGGTGTTTATATAGTGATTATTGTACATGTACAACCTAGTATAGTTACACCGGTCATACCTTGGTATAGGCCATGTTCTCTTTACCAGTGTTGCCTAGCCTAGACATGACATGATAGATGGTTCAAACATTTAAGGAGTAAATAAGAAGCTTCATGTTATCATTCCTTTCCTAGATGCCTTAGTTGAGATTCCCTCATGGTGCAAGTAACTCAAGAAAATCCTCATGATGAAGTATAAAAGTGATACATACATGAACGTCAATCCAATGAGGACAACATCTGATATTGGGCAAAGTAGAATTTCACAAAAGAACAAGGATGTGAAGTCCTTTGGTCTTGCTTTTTTCATTAGGGACTCTATGTGCAACAAGGGGCTATCTATTATTGGATATAGAGTCTCTATCATGCTCCATCTATTTTGTAAGAGGATGGGATTCAAAAATATATCTCCTATCGATATGGATCACCTATTGAGATGGTGATCTAGCTCACAATTTCCTCAATGACTACATTGTGGGCATAATAGACGATGTTCTGATCAAAGTGGGGAAGTCCTTGTTGATTTTTGTGATGGGTATAAAAGATGATCTTGTATCCTCTCACTTTTTTTACCCTTTTTATCCATCTCTATAGAATTGATTGATGTTGAGGCGGGCATCTTGATAGCAAGGTAGGGTAGATAATTACTTGATAGAATACATGATGAACTATTCTATCTAGATTGCATAAAAAATGACATGTTTGCATTAGGAAACACCACCCATAGATGATCCCTTGGAAATTTCCCTTGTTGACCCTAGTGCATACAAGTCCACATGTGAACATATAGAGTTTTTCCTACTTCAAATTGACATTGTTGTGGAGGATACAAAATTTGAGTTCAAATAATTTTAGGCCATATCTATTGTTGGAAAGGAGTCTGAGTCACCCAAATCTCCAAAAATGAAGCCCTTGACAAAAGGGTTGAAATGTGTGTTTCTTGATTAGATGAGAGTTTGTCTAGTGAATATTAATGCAAATCTTTGAATTAGAAAGACATACTTATGACCATGCTAAGGAAAAGATATAAAGCCTTGGGGAATAAAATATCTAACTTGAGAGAAGTTATCTATGAACTATACATACATTAAATAACTATAGTTGATGACTATAAGCCTTCTATTGAGCCTCAATGATGGTTGATTTGACAAGAAGAAAGTGGTTTGTATTGAGGTCATCCATTTGTAGTTATAGGGATGATGTATCTTATTTTTGGCTCACCATTAGTGAGATATGCATAGGTTGTGTCCAAGAAGGAAGGCACCACAGTGGTTCTAAATGATAACAATGATTTGATCCCCACTTGCACGGTCATATGATGGTGATTGTGCATTCATTATGTAAAATTAAATAGAGTGGATCACAAAGACCATTTACCTATACCTTCTCTAAAGCAAGTCCTAGGTATCTACAAATCATGATCTTTTCTACTACTTAAACAATTTTCCACATTTCTATTATATTCCCATACATTTGAGTAAAAAAGAGAAAATAACAATCATCCACCTCTTCAGGACTTCCACATTTTGATGAGTTGTTCAATGTACCAGCCACCTTCCAGTGTTGCATGACAATCATCTTCATGCAACTGGCTGAGGGGATCATGGAGGACTTCATGAATGATTTCTCTATAGATGAGGACTCCTTTGACTCATGTTTACATCATATTTCCATGTTGTTGGAAAGATGCAACTGGAAAAATGTCACATCGGTGAAAAAGTGTTGGGTTTTAGGGGAGGCAGAGAAGGCAGCGGAAACAAAAAAATTCTCCCCCAAACCCAGAACAAGGAATCGCGTCAACGTCTATACAATAGGAAAGGATGGTTTGTGGAACCATACCTTGTCCCGAGGCTTGCTCGGTGACAATACCTCGCGCCTTGCGCGGTCTTCACCTCCGGTCTTGGACGGTGTCTGTGCAGCTCCTGGTCGCACCGGGACTGACGGGATTGAAGGTTGTCCTCCTAGCGGCAGAAACCTCCCGCCTCTGAAGTAGTCCACACGGACCACCTGGAACTCCAATCTCCTTGTCCCATAAGGAATTAGAAGGAGTTGCACCCTCCTGTTGGCGTACTAGTCGCCAACACACTCTCCTACTGCCAGTCACAACTGCAGTTGTCTTTCCCTTGTTGTGCCTCCCTTATCAGGTAGCACTTGCTCAGGCTCTCTCTCAGTTACCAAAACCAGAGAGAACGACAACTTTGCAGAGCAACTGGTTGCACTGGGTTGTCCTTTGAGAAGCCCCCAATACCCCTATATATATAGGAGGTTCATGGGACAGGGTTCTCCATCCCGGGAAATGCGGGACTAAAAGTAGGAGTAAAAGGGTTCGAGATTTTCCACAAAACAACCAACTCACAACCTGAACTGATCGTTTCACAAATGAACCGGTCGGTTGGGGACCTGAACCGGTCGGTTGACACCTCAACCGATCGGTTGGGACACCTCAACTGGTCAATTCACTTCTGAACCGGTCGGTTGGTGGTCCTGATCAGTTCCCGATTGACTTTCCTTCTTTTGTTTCTAATTGGTATCGAATACCAATCCTTGTTCCAATCAAATTGGGCAAGTGAAACGCAAGGAAAATTCTCACCAATCCTACTTTTCCAACTTGCTCGGTTGCACCAGTTGAACCGATCGTTTCAACACTTGAAGTAATCGTTTCACCCTGACCATGAGCCGATCGACTCAACACTTGAGCCGACCGGTTCACCAAGCTCAGCCGATCGGTTCATCACATGAGCCGATCGGTTGGCAGTGCAGATTGTGCAGAATCAGTCAATTGTGATTTTAATCAATCCGATACTCCAATCAATATGTTCAACACCTTGAACATTATGATATTGAGCTATCAATTGATTGAGTGTTTAATTGAACTACTAAACTCCTTTAGTAATCAATCTAAACATTGTTTGTGGACAAAACTCCTCTTCCATGTTAAATCCTATGTGTGTGACCCTGCAGGTCCTTTTTCACATTGGCAGTGAAAATCCATAACATTTATGACTTCACAAGCAAAGAGCGGTGCCTAGTCACACATCAGTGCTACCCAAGTGAAATAGAAAGTTGGAGAACAACTTTCAATCCTACAATTCGTGAATGGTGTTACAGTGAATGTATAATTCCTTTGTCACTGATATCCAGAATGACCTCGAGGAATGGAACAATCATCCTGTCAATGTTCATTCACTTTCTTGATCTCAGAGCAGATTGAAGGAGATATGTATGACATCAATATCACATACTGATTCACACATGCGTGCACACGCCTATTTCAATCCTACTCATCAAGTGGCCTGGGATATCAAACTCCCTCAGGAGGGACAAATCCCATATCTATCACTCACCCCTCAAAATCCCCATGTGTCAAAGCTACCCAATCATCACCTTTATAACAACCCATGTTTCAGGACTGCGTTTGATGATGTCAAAGTGTGCCCAATGACATGTGTTGAGTGTAGTGATTTCAGGTCTAAGAATCACACTCACCACCATCACTGTGAGTACTGACTGTGACTACCATGTCATGGTTCCATGTGTCAAACTCATGATGGGTCTGTCTGGTACACTTGTTCTCTAACAAGTACCTATGTGTTTGGTTTGATATCTCTATATCATGACTAATGAGATCATGTCATCAACCAACACCACAATCTAGTCTTGTGTGTCATTGTTGTCTATCTACCTTCCACAATGACATCCGACTAGGGACATAATGAGAATGTACAAACTCTTAGCATCCGTATGATCTCATCGTTCAGGTCCTCAACCTGAAAGCATACGTCATTGAGTATTGTCATTCTCTATACATTCAATTTGTTCTATCACTATCTCATATGACTGAACTAGAAAGAATTGGAAGCTTGCCTTTGATGTTTATCAAATCAATCTTAATGTATCCCACCAATCATCCCATGATTGGCTCTCAGGGCATACATTACAACAAACTCCCACTTGCACTGCGAGCCGATCACCCTTGAATCATATTCAACATGTCCCACATGTTACTTTGCTCTAGTGCAAACATAGTGAGTAATGGCAACACCTTGTCAAAGTCAGTATAAATTGCATGTCTCACATCTCTTCATTGTACGTCATACGTATGAGATGGTGGTGCCGTAATATGCAATCTAGTATTCCTTTGCTAACCTTTAGCCATATTTCATGATCAAGGATTCCATACTTGTCATCAATGAGCGGAATATCTATAAGTTCATCTCATGAACTTCCAGATCCATATAGTATCCATTGTTGTTCTCTAACACATAGATACTCGGCATTTCCTTTTAAATTATTTTATTGGAACACTTCCAATTATCAACAAACTTTCACTTTTATATATCATATATATATATTGCGATTAATTTTCTGTCCTTTCGGAAGTTCGCATTAATGTAACTCTTTACATCAAACTCTTCCTTATCTCCATAGAACTAGTACTTCACAAGTACTTATCAAGTTCTCATGGTATTCCAGTAACCCTTACTGGAAGTAGACAGACATCTACTCGTCATGTCCTACATACGAGTTATCAGGATGAGCACATCATACTGTCATGTCATACATACAAGATGATGAATTCATTTTGTTCTTGCCATGCAAGATAATGGGATGATTACATACATGATAGATCCATATCTATCCTTAGTGTTCCCATTCTTCATAAGAATTGGACACTTGGCCTTGGGATACTAACTCCATGTAACATGGACAAGTTTTTCTCCCACTGAATCTGTGCATACTGAACCCTTCAGTATAGATTGCCAATGTATGCTTTCTCTTTTTAGATCAAGAGGTTTTCGAGAACTATCTATATAGATCTCTATTCCTGTCACATAGGAAACATCTCTATCTTCCTTAAAGATAATTTCCACTTTTGGATTTCCATTCTAGAACATTTCCATTTCACATCAACATGTGGAATGTGAACACGCTCCCACTAAATCACAGATCCCTACTTTATCTTTGACATATCAGTCAAACTCTTTGACTATATCATCAAAGTAAAGATCCAGTTTTGAGTTGCTTGTACTCAATCAATCACATTGATTAGTCCATTGTAACTTATAGACTTCATTTGCATTAGTGGATTCATAAACCTTATAGGTTGTGTCACGTACACATCCTTGTTTTATTCCTCATAGGAATGCGGTTTTAGTATCCATATGCCAAATGTCTTAGTCATTAAGTTGCAATCAACAAGCATCATCCTTCTCAAAATGTTATCCATGTGTCTTAACACTTAAGACTCATTTGCACTAATGGATTTCACTCCAATAGGTGCTACCATCAATATTATACCTTATGGTTCACATGGATGTCATTTAGGATGAAATGGTCATAAACCATAACTCAAAATTTGGTTCCTCATATTTATCTAGATAGTTGACTCATCACATGAACAACTCATCACATAGATAATTGAGGTGTAAGGATATAAGAATTCACAACCTTGTGATTCTTAATTTCTTTTATTAGTGAGGGGTATTCTATTATTAAGAAGAATTCAGTTATTTGATAATCATTCTCTAACTCCTTAGAGTATGATCCCTTCTTGATTTACACATCACCATTCCTTAATCATGAGTTCACTATGATACACTATCATAATCACTCATAAGGATCTCAAACATTTGTTCCAAGTATTTCATTCATTGATCTCATCAAGAATTAACACTTTACCAAATTTGCACTTCATCTATGATAATCTTGAACACTTCAAGATATTCATATTGGTATTTCTCTAAACACCATTTGAAGTATTAGCATTTGTTCCAATAGGTATGTAAATACATCACATGTATCATACCTAATAGGATAATCATTCTCCCACTACCATTAGTGAAGATTGATTAATCATGTCTAAGATATTCATGTCTCTTACTGGTTCTCTAACCAAAAGAGTCTAGATTTATCCATCACATGGAAACTAGAAATGAATTTCTCATGATTGATGCTAATTTGATTGTTTGAGTTATCTATAACTTTTAGGTATCATTTTAACTTATGCATATCAAATACCACAAGATAAACAAGGCATTGCCACAAAGATCATATCTTTAGAAATTGAAACATCTCTTTATTGATTGCCATCATTGTCATACAATATGCAAAAATAAAGTGTTTCTATCTATTGGCAAATATGACATAGCAGTTCATAACTGTATTACATGCCTTTTAGCCTAAAAATAAACTAAAGTACTCCTATCTATGGCGCCAACACTTGCCCCATTTATTGAGTGCTTTACACTTTACATCTTGGTATCATATACCTCAAAAAAGTGTTACAAGTTTACTTTCATGACTCCTTTAAGTAGAGACGTATGTCGCCTCCTTCTTCTTTTGTTCTTCCAGATAGAGAGGACAATTCCTTTTCCAATGTCTTGGCTTTTGACAATGGTGGCAATTGCCTTTCTTGGTCACGCCTCCCTTGGCCTTGAGAGCTGAAGTCGACTTGGGCTCCTGGCTAGCATCAGAACCTTTCTTAGCTTTGCCCTTGCCCTTGCGCTTGGACTTGCCTTTCTTGCTCGTGATCACCATCACGGACTTAGGTTTGTCCTTCTTCATCTATGTCTTGGCTGTCCTCAACATGCCCAACAACTCTGACAGTGGCCTATCAAAGTTGTTCATGTTGTAGTTCATCACAAATTGACTGTAAGATTCGGGCAACGATTGCAGTATCAGGTCAGTAGCCAACTCTTGGCTCAGTGGAAATCTCAGTCTTGTCAGGTTCTCCACATACCCAATCATCTTGAGTGTGTGAGGACCAATTGGATCTCCTTCTGTCATGACACACTTGAACAGTGCCCTTGAGACATCGTATCTCTCTTGTCATGCCTGATCTTCATACAAGTTCCTGAGATGTTGAATCATCTCAATGACACCAATATTCTCATGTTGTCTCTGCAACTTTTGGTTCATAGAGCATAACATCAAGCACTTTGCATCAATGGCATCATCAGAATGCTTCTTGTAAGCATCCCTTTCTGTCTTTGGTGCAGTAGGAGCAGGTTCCTCTAGAATCGGAGTATCCAGGACATAGAGCTTTCACTCTTGAGTGAGAACAATTCTCAATGTCCTATACCAGTCGTGAAAGTTTGTCCCATTTAGTCTGTCCTTTTCAAGGACTGATCGCAAAGAAAAGTGATTGTTGTTTGTTGACATTTGTACTACAAAAGGAAAATATGCAATTTCATCCCAAAAACTCATTTTTGACTTATTTGATTGATTTGAAAAGTTGACGATATAATTAGGCCTTTAATTAATTATCGCTCCCACTATTTTACTACAAATTGATAGCCCTCACCATCAATTTGGAAGATTGCAGCGTACAACCTTCTAGTGGGCAAGATCCTAAAATCCTCTAAGCCATGGACCAGCTAGGGTTGTCACCCACAACTTAGATCTCTCAGGTAGGCAACTCTTACCAATTGCATCATATGCAACTCTTGATAAGATGTCATATGAAACTCCTTTCCATGATCATCTCCATGCCTCAAGGTACTAGATCCCATCTAGATCACCTTGTTAAGTCCGACCCAAAGCAAACACGATGAATATGCACCCTTCTAGGGCAGACCCACGCATTCATCCTTCACGCTTCCATGAGATAGACGGTGCACCACGCTTGGGCGTGCCCACACTTGTTCAATAAATCTTTTCACGTGTTTCGCATTTGGAAGACATCTAAAACTTAATATTTTAATGAGGGATTTGGTTTTTATATACATATACATATTCAATCACCACAATACATAGTACGTATCATATACATGCTATATCCCACATAAAACATGCAAAACGATAAAAGTGATGATTATGGCCATCCTAATGTGATTCCTTGAGCCAAGAGGAATCACGGTCATCTAGGTCTACATCACATGCAACCTGTACAAGATGAACTTTGTGCTTTGCCTTCCGAGTAGATCAACTCATCACATGAATGACTTGCTCGTTCTGGCCCGGTCGTCTGGGTGCCACCAGCCGATTGGTTGGCTCCTCCAACCGATCGGTTCTCCTGGTCGTCGTGCATCTCATCATAGCCGCCACCCGCTCGTCTCGCTCCTCGAACCGGTCATCAACCGATCGGCTCACTCCTTGAACCGATCGTCTGGAACGTCAACCGATCGGTTCACTCCTTGAACTGATCGTCTCAGCTGTCGTCAGGATGTCCTCCGTTCTTCGACATAACAAGAAATAAAATTCTATCCTATTTTACATTGTAAAAGGTGAAACCTCGAGTTACATTCGAGGGGAGCAAAGGTAGGAAAGAAATCTTGAATTATTTTGAGTTACATCAGGAATAGGAGAAGGAAGATCGGTGCACAGACCGAGATGCAAGAAACCACATACAACCATACACATATAGGGTTTATTGGCCATAACCACGATATACATCCACCACAAAACTCGTTTAAGGGCAACGCGTATCGAGTGCATTAATAATACATATCATATATGTAAATTGGGATTTGTGGAATTAGGATTGGACATGCATAAAGCCAATTTTATTCGCATCGTATGCAATAAATAAAGGTGACAAACTAAAATTGATCATATCGATAATCCCTAAAGTATAGAGCAGTTGACGTGGCTCTAATACCACTGTTGGGTTTTAGGGGAGGCAGAGAAGGCAGCGGAAACAAAAAAAATCTCCCCCAAACCCAGAACAAGGAAACGCGTCAACGTCTATACAATAGGAAAGGATGGTTTGTGTAATCATACCTTGTCCTGAGGCTTGCTCGGCGACAATACCTCGCGCCTTGCGCGGTCTTCACCTTCGGTCTTGGACGGTGTCTGTGCAGCTCCTGGTCGCACCGGGACTGACGGGATTGAAGGTTGTCCTCCTAGTAGTAGAAACCTCCCGCCTCTGAAGTAGTCCACACGGACCACCTGTAACTCCAATCTCCTTGTCCCACAAGGAATTGGAAGGAGTCGCACCCTCCTGTTAGCGTACTAGTCGCCAACACACTCTCCTGCTGCCAGTCGCAACTGTAGTTGTCTTTCCCTTGTTGTGCCTCCCTTATCGGGTAGCATTTGCTCGGGCTCTCTCTCGGTTACCAAAACCAGAGAGAACGACAACTTTGCAAAGCAACTGGTTGCACTGGGTTGTCCTTTGAGAAGCTTCCAACACCCCTATATATATAGGAGGGTCATGGGACAGGGTTCTCCATCCCGGGCAATGCGGGACTAAAAGAAGGAGTAGAAGGGTTTGAGATTTTCCACAAAACAACCAACTCGCAACCTGAACCGATCATTTCACAACTGAACCGGTCAGTTGGGGACCTGAACCGGTCGGTTGACACCTCATCTGATCGGTTGGGACACCTCAACCGGTTGGTTCACTTCTGAACCAGTCAGTTGGTGGTCCTGATCAGTTCCCGATTGACTTTCCTTCTTTTGTTTCTAATTGGTATCGAATACCAATCCTTGTTCCAATCAAATTGGGCAAGTGAAACGCAAGGAAAATTCTCACCAATCCTACTTTCCCAACTTGCTCAGTTGCACCAGTTGAACCGATTGTTACAACACTTAAAGCAATCATTTCACCCTGACCATGAGCCGATCGACTCAACACTTGATCCGACCGGTTCACCAAGATCAGCCGATCGGTTCATCACATGAGCCAATCGGTTGGGAGTGCAGATTGTGCAGAATCAGCCAATTGTAATTTTAATCACAATCTGATACTCCAATCAATGTGCTCAACACCTTGAACATTATGATATTGAGCTATCAATTGATTAAGTGTTTAATTGAACTACTAAACTCCTTTAGTAATCAATCTAAACATTGTTTGTGGATAAAACTCCTCTTCCAGGTTGAATCCTATGTGTGCGACCTTGCAGGTCCTTTTTCACGTTGGCAGTGAAAGTCCATAACATTTATGACTTCACAAGAAAAGAGTGGTGCCTAGTCACACATCAGTGCAACCCAAGTGAAATAGAAAGTTGGAGAACAACTTTCAATCCTACAATCCGTGAATGGTGTTACAGTGAATGTATAATTCCTTTGTCACTGATATCCCGAATGAACTCGAGGCATGGAACAGTCATCCTGTCAACGTTCATTCACTTTCTTGATCTCAGAGCAGATTGAAGGAGATATGTATGACATCAATATCACATACTGATTCACACATGCGTGTGCACGCCTATTTCAATCCTACTCATCAAGTGGCCTTGGATATCAAACTCCCTCAGGAGGGACAAATCCCATATCTATCACTCACCCCTCAAAAGCCCCATGTGTCAAAGCCACACAATCATCACCTTTATAACAGCCCATGTTTCAGGAATGTGTTTGATGATGTCAAAGTGTGCCCAACGACATGTGTTGAGTGTAGTGATTTATGGTCTATGAGTCACACTCACCACCATCACTGTGAGTACTGACTCTGACTACCATGTCATGGTTCCATGTGTCAAACTCACGGTGGGTCTGTCTGGTACACTTGTTCTCTAACAAGTAACTATGTGTTTGGTTTGATATCTCTATATCATGACTAATGAGATTCTGTCGTCAACCAACACCACAATCTAGTCTTGTGTGTCATTGTTGTCTATCTACCTTCCACAATGACATCCGACTAGGGACATAATGAGAATGTACAAACTCTTAGCATCTGTATGATCTCATCGTTCAGGTCCTCAACCTGAAAGCATACGTCATTGAGTACTGTCATTCTCTAGACATTCAATATGTTCTATCACTATCTCATATGACTGAACCAGAAAGAATTGGAAGCTTTCCTTTGATGTTTATCAAATCAATCTTAATGTATCCCACCAATCATCCCATGATTGGCTCTCAGGGCATACATACCAACAAGAAGTTCATAGTGCTAGGACACAGAGTCAATATATGGGAAATTGTGGTAGATAGGGTAAAGATATATTTCATTAGAAAGCTGGATACCCAATCCACCATCACAGTGTTTAGGACCTTCCTAGGCCATGCAAGTTAGTATACAAGATTTATTCATGACTTCTATAATATTGCAACGCCACTGACAAACCTCCTCTTCAAGGATACAGACTTCCACTTAGGTGCCAATTTCTTGAAGAGTTACATAAATATGAAAATATCTCTCACTGCCATGTCCATCATATAGATTCTAGATTGGTCTCTCTCATTTGATATCATTTGTTATTGTAAAAGTTATATTTTGGAACATGTTTTGGGGTACTGTGTTGATAAAAGCACCACGTGATCAAGTACACCTCAAAAAGTTTGGATGAAGCTCATAGGAATTATGAGATAACTAAGAAACAAGTCATGGCTATTGTATATTCTTTTGACAAGTTCAGATGATATCTTGCTAGTTCACATGTGATTTTTATAGGTACCACATAGACATCAAGTACCATTTTTCCAAGAAATATGTGAAGGCTAGGTAAATTTTGTGGATTCTTCCTCTATGAGAATTTGACCTCAAGATTGGGGACAACTATAGCGGCAAGAATGTGATGAATGACTACCTTGTCCACCCTACATACTTGACACTGATTGCATTTTGATCAATGATTCTCTTCTCAATGATTACTTGATGAGAGAATATACAGTCATTTCCTGGTATGCAAATCCTTCGAATTATCTAGCAACCAAGAACAAGTTCATGCATGACATATAAACACTACTCATGGGAATTCATGTCTATTCTGCCTACATGATATGGCCCTTACCATGGATGTTGCCCTCATTAACCCCTTTGTGCAAGTCGAATCGGGTCAGTTTGGATGCTTTGACTACTCTATGTTGTTTATGCAAGCATGAACAGGGTCAGTGTGGATTGGCTTGGGTCACTATTGTAGCTTTAGGGTCAAAGTGGGTTGGGGAATGGTTAAAATGTGTTGCGATGTGGTTGAAATAGGTGGTTTAAGGCACTTCAAGTGGGTCTTGGTAGTCAACATGTGTTGAATACAATCAATGTGCATTGAAAGAGGTTAAAATGGTGTTCTGCGGGAACTTCATTAGTGTTTTTTCTCTAAGCATCCTCTAGGAGTCCCCGGCGGCTTCCACTGGGGGGAGGAAGTGCCTCCTCGGTGCTTTCCTCCCCCTGACCCTCAACGGCCTTAGCTTGATCTCCCCTAACTGTAGGCTGTGATCTCCACAGAAAGGGTCCACAAAGCGAGCAGCATTCCGCTGTCTCTACCAGGGACCCTCCTGCTTGGTATCCAGGGATGATGAGGAGGAGATGCTTTGCACGGGTCAAGGTGGGTTTGGGAGTCGGTAAATCGATGCAGCTTCGACTCCATTCCGTTCAAGTATGATGGATGGAGAGAGCCGCTCCCACAGACCCATTCCTCGTACGGTGCCGCTCCATTGTTGTCGACGGAGCTTGGGCTCCTTGCCTGTCCTTCTCCGAACCTGCTCCTCTCTTCTCCTGGATACAACCTGGTTTTCCTAGGGAATCGGTGCCCCCTGACGTGGCTGGATCTTCCCGATGATCTAGGTGACGGATGGATTCCTTGGTGGGAGGTGTGGGCTTGTGTCCTCTTCGCTTAACAGGTGGCTTCCTTCCCAATCGCCTTCATCAGGTCTTTGTCTCCTCCCTCCATCGACGTTCCCTGGTGACTGGTGATGGTGGGTGGCCTCTATCATTGGGTGGAATTTCCCCTCTTCGTCTGTCTCAGCGATTGGCGGCACGCTCCATCCATCCAGTGATGGCAGAGCAACGTTGTGGCACGCACTGATGTGCTCTGCGGCCGCGATTCTGGTCGCCACCAAGCTGATCGAGCTTCGTCGCACTCGTGCCTCATGCTCACAGTGGTTCTCTACTAAAGTTGGTCTGGAACACCTTCAAGGTGTTTGATGAAATGGTATACGCATACAGGTGCATCACGAGGGTTGGGATTAAGAGGGGGTTTCCTCTTCTCTTCTTCTTTGGTCATTTTGCTCTTGTGTGCAGGAAACGCCCTTGGGTGTTTGTGATTGCTGCTGTGTAAATAGTGTCTACCGATAGATCAAGGTCCAGTGTTGATGTGCAGCTATGTTGTTTGGGGGTTGTCAACTCGAAGGATCTCCCTTAGCTTGTCATAGTACCACAATTTGTGGGTATTTTTATTAGATAGATGGTGTTGTGCTAGTATGAAGGAGTGATATGGCGCTAACTTGTGTGTCCAAATCTTCGTTGTTAAAATGTGTTGGTTCTTGCTTCTTTTGTGTTTTGTTTCAGCTTCATGCTGACTTGTTGCTAGGGGTCCTTTTATTGGGTTTCGCCCATTAAGTTACCTAGAGTTGGGATGCTGAGAAGGCCAGAAACTTCATGTCTAGCTACAGGCTGGATTGCTAGTGTTTGTTCTATGTCAAGTTGCTATTACTCGTTGTGGGTATGCTGAATGTATGTAATAGTGGCTTGTTGTAGTCTTCTTCTGGTTGGTCTACCTGGACCTAGTTTGTCTAGTTTGTTTTGATTTTCTTAGTTTTGTTCTTTGCCTAGAAAGTTTGTATGTCCCCCTGTGTGGGGATTTTGAATCTTATCAAGCTATTTATCTCTCTTTTGATGTAATGGGGTACTTAGTGCCCAAAGTTTTTGTAATTAATAGTAACACGCTTTTTGACCGACCAAGAAAAGCATCCTCTAGGAGGTCGAACTAGCATGTATGTGGGCTGGAATGCAATTTTCTTTCACATGTGCCTATATATATGCATTCCCTTTGACCCTGGTTTTATATTCTATTTGCTTTGGAGTCGAAGAGATGATTCTAGAACTAAAAGAAGGTATATTAGTGATTTATCTCATGCATGTCGGTGATTTCTCAAGCTTCTTGAAGATCAAAGCTTGAAATCAGTTTTCTAACATTATTTAAGTCAAAATTATGTAAGTTCTTGCCTCTATTCTCATATTTGATATAATTTTATATACCAACTACCCTCTTGGTCAAAGTTCTGGAAAATTATGGTAGAAAATTATCTTCTCTACCTAAACCCTCTCTTCCTTCATCTATAGCTTAGTTGGAGCTAGTGCATGATAAACTGCACATTTTCAGGATTATGAAGAAGCTCAGAACTAGCATTGTTGTATGCACTTGTTGGAGCTCGTAACCTCACCTAAGAAAAGTGATCTAGCCTCTATTGAATCTCCGTAGAACTACAAATCTAATATATACCCACTTTATCTCATTCAACATGTCTTATAAGGGTTTAAGATGGATTTTGTGGTAGGTTTGGCTATAATATCAGAAGTTTGGGGTGATTGCCATGTTTCATATTTTTTATTTTAAACAATGAAAAAATGAACTTTTTATTGTAGTAAAACAAAACTTTATGGCTTTTACATGTGATTTTCCCTAAACTATTGACTTTGCTACTTTTTACTACCTTTTCCATATTGAATGCAAACATTGGATTTCTTAATTGATCTTTCTATGATGATTTTTACTATTATTAGATGTTTTGTGCTATTATTTGAGGTTTTATCCCTAACTATGACGTGGCCCTTGGTATGTATGAAATTGGAGAAATTTGGCTATGTAATTCATGTTGTAAAATTGGTTTTAATGGCTTCTAATGCTTTACTTGTACGTTAGTAATGTGTTATGATTTCTATCTTCCTTATATGCAGAACATAAGTAGTTGGACTAATTCATGAACCAAAATCACAAATCATGTGATGAGTTGCTGCAATGTAACTCCCCAATGTTCATAAGTCACGAAAGAAAAATGAGTATCCCAGTAGGAATATCTTAATTGTGAGAAGATAATCAAAGTTATATATTGTTGAATATATGTGGATTACTGAGAATCTTTCTAAGACATGGTCCCCTCAATTCCATAAATTTTCTTATATATAGGAATATGGTAGAACTCATATCTCATGTTATTGTGTAGATGTTTTTCTAATGTGATTTCAAAATATGTGATAAAAAAATTAAAAGGCAATATTGGCTATGTGATGTTATGGGTATTTTGACATGTGTAACTAGGAGGGTTGATGTTTTATGTAGGTTGCATTTTAATGACCCCCTTGTTGGCTAAATGGACATATGTAAATCCCTTTGTTTTGATAATGACAAACATTTCATTCTTAATGATCTAACGTGCTACTTGAGTGTTGCAGGAATAAAGTGGATGACAAAGCACTAGGGAATCTATATGCTTGAATGCTTGTAAATTTCATGAAATGTAATTAATTGTAAACTTGTACAAATACATAATGTACAAGTACTTAGACTCCATGTAAATCAAGTGTTAGATCTTCCCTAGCTAATCACCACATTTAGATAGGTCATTCCCTTCAATAGTGTCACATATGCACACTCATACACACACTTAGTGCCTTAATTGAAAGATTGAAACAGGGTCAATCTCGGTCGACAAAATCCTCGACCGAGACACTCTCGGTCGACAAACTCCTTGACCGAGAAAGACCCAAGTAGCCGTTAGACACAACTGACAAGGTAGTTGACAGTTGGAGATGAACGTTGCAAATATTTGATCCAGAGAGCTTGTCGGTCGACAAAACCTCGACCAAGTAGGCATCTCGGTCGAAAATTTCTCGACCGATATGGACTCTGACAGAAATTGCATAATTAATTAATTAGTCGTTGCTAAAGCAACAAACTTGTACCTAACGGCTAGTTAAGCACTTAGAAACCCCTAGAAAGTGTCTAGAACGTCCTTAAGCACTTGTAGGACATTCCTATAAATAGGACATGCCTTAGGACACCTAAACTCACTTGTTTTTACACTTGAGAAATCTTTGAGCATACACTTGCATTGAGCAACCTGTTTGTGAGCAATTGAGCATATTGACAATTGGCTACTTTTATCTTGGATCAAATTCCGTGTCCTATAGGCTAGCATCTCCTATCCACAGCAATCACAATTCCATATACATTGGTTAGGAGATCTACACGCTTGATCTAGGCAAATCAAGCCTTGTGCTTCAAAGGATAAGTTGTAATTTCCATTTTCCTTTCTTGTTCACTGTTATTGTTTGTACTCTCCTTGCTACTCCTAGGTTGGAGGTTGTGGATTGGAGAGGTCGGAAGATCTTCTTGGTGAAGAAGGGGACCTTGAGCTACTTCAAGAAGGCTGGTGCAACGGGAGGTTACTTCTAAAGAGGAAGGCTACTTCAAGGGGGAGCTTGGAGTTACTTCAAGAAGGCTACCTCGGGTTGGTGCATCTACTTCAAGTGAAGGTTGTTCAAGGGGTGTACGAAAGTATTGTATTTTGTGTAAATCCTTGTGAAGGTAATAAAATTGATACTTTCAAAATCCTGGTTGGGTAAGCAACCGGGTAGTGGACTAACAACCTTAGTATTTGCTAAGGTTGGAACCACTCTAAACACTTGTCTCCTTCTTCCATTTTCAATTGTGGTTGTTTGAGTTAAATAAGTGTTAAAATATCTTTAAAACTCTATTCACCCCCCCTCTAGTGTTTTTCAATTGGTATCAGAGCAGGCTTCAAGGAACCCTAACCATGTCTTGAAGAATGGAGGGTGATGGTGATTACAATCGCAACAAAAGGGGCAGCCTGGACAAATCTACAACATGTTGCAATTGGTGCCTAGGAACAAGCCACACAACATCTAGCTGCCCATGGAGATCAAAGAAAGAAGATGAGCACAAAGATTGTCTTATTGCTACAACAAGTGAAGAAGAAGAGGTAAGTCTTTTTTATTTATCTAAAGAAGAACTAATTTCTAGTCTTGAAGAGACACATAATAAATATGTTGAGTGCAAGAAGAAATTAAAGAAATCTAATAAAGAAAATGATGAATTACATGCTAAACTTCTTGCTATTACATCTGAAAATGAAGATCTTAAAAAGATCATTGAAGATCATGATATTAAGATAAAATCTATAGAGGCAGATTGCAATCTTCTTTCTTTAGAAAAGATTAATTTGCAAACTCAAGTGAACGATCTTCAAAAACAACCCATCTTGTGCAACCATCTAGATTATGACACTATTGTCAAAGAAAGAAATTTGTTGTCATCTAATCTAGATCAGGCAAAACTAGATATCAAGAAGAGAATGGATGAGATTGCTAAGTTACAACAAAAAGTTAGTAGTCTAAATAATAATGGCATTCTTGATCAAATCTTAAATGATTCTTACCATCAAGTTGGAAGGAGAGGACTAGGTTACAAGTCTAAGGGAAAATCTCACCATAAACCTAGCTGGAGAAAGACACAAGCACATCAATCTATATATATACCTAAAGGCACAAATACATATATACCCAAGAACAACCTAGACCAAAATCATAGAAAGAGATATGAGGTTGATTCTATATGTTGTCATTATTGTTTGCGCCTTGGTCACTATTCTTTTTCATGCCCCTATAAGAAAAAGGATGTCGAGTTAGTTTGGGTTCCAAAACCTCCAAACTAAATGAACGGAATTAAGTTGAGATATGACCAAGGACCTTAGTTGCATATTTCCATGTCTATCTCAACTCAACATAATGGCATAACAACTTAGTTCAAGCATCTAAATATCTAACTTGGATATATATAGAACTCTTTTCTTACTGAAAACAGTTCTGAAATAGTACAGAACCCTTCTCAGTCGAGAATATGTCGACCGAGAACAAAAGTCGGTCGAGAAATGATCGACCGATCCGGCCTCTGTTGTCAAATCTAAAATAAATCTGCTGAATATATTTTCAATTGATCAAATTATTGTTAATGACTGATTTTACATGCAAAACAAGTTGAAGACCATTTCTGAAAAACTTATAAATATAAATGAGATTAATTCGATTGATCCTCTAAATAAGTTAAAACTAAAAATCATATTTAACTTAATAAAAAGAAATTACTGTTCTTATTCACATGATTTCGTATCTCCTGGTCTATTCATATAGAAATCATGTGTTATGACATCTAGTTTAAATGATCATGGTATTTCATGGAATTATCATTATATGTTTTTATTGCTCTATCATTACATCATGGATATACCTTCACTATTTTATCATTCAGCTCATAAAGATGATGCTACAGATAATGATTATTGTATGCATGGATTCTTGATGATACATAGGCAAGCAAAATAATCCCTTTGTGATATGAAAAAGAATGCTTGCAACACATAAGATAAAAATTTCTCAATTGGCATCTATAAGAACTTGAGATATTATTCCTGATTTCAAGAATCTTATATGAAAATAAGGGTACAAGAAGAAATAGAATTTGATATTTACCTACAACAAAGCTTATATAAATATTCTAGGAGAATTTGGACGGATATCTTCATATTAAGTATCACTCAAAATGTCTCAAATTGATATTTAATCAAGTTATATGCATACATATGTTCAAATTGGAAAACTACAAAATTGCCTCTTGGTTAAAATCAAGGGGCGCTATGGTCGTAGTCAAAGTCGACCTAAAATAAGTTTGGCAAATACTTATTTGAATATCATTTTCTATATAAAAAATTGTGATCAAAAGAACAAATTAATTTATGATCACAAAATTTTCCAAATATTGGTAATCATAATCACAATATTACTCCCTTAGAAAATATATATATGCTCTACAAATTCAGTCTATCATTTGCATTAAAAATCAGCTTAAAAATTCATTCACAGTAAGTCTGTCGGTCGACGAATTCTTCGACCGAAAACATCTCGGTCAGCCAATCTCTTTCGACCGACAGACCTCAAATAAAAATTACATCGGACACACTTCCGGTCGACAATTATTCGACCGAGCCGATGTCGGTCGACAATTGTTCGACCAAGAATTGACCGTTGGGATATGACCGTTGGAATTCGACCGTTTATGACCGTTACTAGTCGACTGTTGGGCGGCCGAGTGGCACATCTGGAATATGACCGTTGCGGTCGATCGGTCGACAAATTTTCGACCGACCTGGTCACTGGATTGCTATAAAAAGGACCAAAAATGGGTCATTGCTTCACACTCTCGTATTCTTACTTCCATAGCTTCTCTCTAGTGCATTCTTGTGCAACTCTTTAGCTTCTTCATCCCCAAGACTTTCTTGCTTCTTCTCCACCTTAAATCAAAGAAATGGCTTCATCATCTACTCGTGGAAAGAAGAAAGTTGTTGGCAGGAAAGGAAGGGCAGCTTCCCCACCATTGACGATCATCAACGACCTCCCCTTCGTCGACGCAGATGCTGGTGATCGCTATCTCAAGCTCTCCTCCAAAACTCCTCTTCCACGATGGCCAGTTGAAGTCATGGACTTCCTCAGCATCGTCGACCTGGAGGATCTTTTTGAGGTGCAAATTTTGAAAGAATTTCTTAACCCTTCCTTCCCTTCCTACTCTTCCAAAGTGGTAAATGAGTTCTATGCAAACCTAATCTCCCATCCCGAAAATGAAAATAACTTCTTCTACTCAATGGTCAATGGGCATAGCTTTCGATTTATTGAGGAGAATATTCTTGACATGCTCAACATCGACTTAGATGAATATCAAAACACTCTTGACCTTACCACTGGAAATCCACTCAATACATTTTCTCAAGGTGACAATACCGTCAGTCTTAGTGACATTAAACGAACCATTTTTCAATCTAATACAACTTGTCACGAAGATAGGGGTACCTACTATGCCATTAATCTCAAACCTGCAGCTAGGATTGTCAACCTTATTGTTTCCACAAACATACATCCTAGAGAAAACAAGTCTGAAGTCCCTATTTTTCACATCTGTCTAATTTATGCCATTATCAAACGTATTCCCATAAATTTTATCTGCATCATCCTTAAGAACATGCTTGAGTTTTCTGGCAATCCCCCATATGCTGATTTTGTATGCCAAATCACTCAACACTTTCTTAAGACACCAATTGAGGACATGGGTTAAACATGGGAAAGAAGACCACAAAAAATAAGCAAAAACACAGTAGAAAATATGGGAATTGATTTCGGGCACAAAAGGGCTAGGATGGAAGGTGAGACATCTAGTCAAGACATACCACCACCACCTCCTCCTACTAACCCATCCTATGATCCCATCCAAAACACCCTCACCTATATTGATGGGTCCCAATATCATCTAAGCAAACAATTAGATTATAACCACCATGCCATGACCTACCTAAACCAAAGAATGCAAACCCTCTCTCCAAATCAACCAGATGAATATCCTTATTTTTTTAAATCCTGGCATGCTCAACCCATATAATCCCTCTTACAACTACTACCAAACTCCACCTTCACTATCTACAGATCTTACACATACTCAGTTTTCATCAATGCAACTACAAGATATTGCTGCTCATTTTCGCTTTGATCGTGTTCCTACCTTCTTGGAAGCATATGCCTTAACCAAGACAGGTGCTTTGGAGTGGCAAACTTTAGTCAAGTATTATGGAGCTGAGCCATTTCTTGGGAAAGACCCTGATATTGATGTAATTCTTAAGTCTTTCCAGTGAGATTTGGAGTGTCCGTTGTATTAGTTGTAATGAAATGGTTATCTTTGCATGATTGTAATAAAAGGGTTATCTTTACATGATTTGGTTATCTTTGCATGATTGTAATAATTACATGTTTATAATGAATTGGTTATCTTTACTGATTATAATGGATACTTTTCAAAAGCATATGAGTCATCTTATAATATGTTTCTTCTATGGCATCATTTGAATATGGCTTATAAGACTATTATAGTAGAGCATACAAAGTAAGGGGAGTAATAAATATGTAATAAATCAAAAAGGATGCAATCTTTGCAAAATACCTGAAATTTAAAATTGTGGCTAAATTGACCATCTATTGAAGAATATTCAACTTGGATATCTTTTTGAAATGACAAAGGGGGAGAAAAGAATAAATATAAATCTTAAAACTTAGTAATTGTGCAAAACTTAATCAATGAGTTTCATAAACTCTTAGCTTTACATTGAAAGTTGCTATATTCCCTAAAGAATTGGATTTCATGTTCCATAAATCATGGGAATAATAAGCACACATTTTATAAACAAGAGAAGAAATTTACAAAGGTAATCTTCAGGTATGAAACTCACATGTTTTATATTTTCCTATTTTATATTTAGGAAATGTTTGTCATCTTCAAAAAGGGGGAGATTGTTGGCTAAATGGACATCTGTAAATCCCTTTGTTTTGATAATGACAAACATTTCATTATTAATGATCTAACGTGCTACTTGAGTGTTGCAGGAATAAAGTGGATGACAAAGCACTAGGGAATCTATATGCTTGAATGCTTATAAATTTCATGAAATGTAATTAATTGTAAACTTGTACAAATACATAATGTGCAAGTACTTAGACTTCATGTAAATCAAGCGTTAGATCTTCCCTAGCTAATCACCACATTTAGATAGGTCATTCCCTTCAATAGTGTCACA
Organism: Alisma plantago-aquatica; assembly: GCA_963693085.1. Classification (NCBI taxonomy): domain Eukaryota; kingdom Viridiplantae; phylum Streptophyta; class Magnoliopsida; order Alismatales; family Alismataceae; genus Alisma; species Alisma plantago-aquatica. Next base: position 314,538,213 of record OY856410.1, read on the forward strand.
TATGCACACTCATACACACACTTAGTGCCTTAATTGAAAGATTGAAACAGGGTCAATCTCGGTCGACAAAATCCTCGACCGAGACACTCTCGGTCGACAAACTCCTCGACCGAGAAAGACCCAAGTAGCCGTTAGACACAACTGACAAGGTAGTTGACAGTTGGAGATGAACATTGCAAATATTTGATCCAGAGAGCCTGTCGGTCGACAAAACCTCGACCGAGTAGGCATCTCGGTCGACAATTTCTCGACCGAGATGGACTCTGACAGAAATAATAGAATTAATTAATTAGTCATTGCTAAAGCAACAAACTTGTACCTAACGGCTAGTTAAGCACTTAGAAACCCCTAGAAAGTGTCTAGAACATCCTTAAGCACTTGTAGGACATTCCTATAAATAGGACATGCCTTAGGACACCTAAACTCACTTGTTTTTACACTTGAGCAATCTTTGAGCATACACTTGCATTGAGCAACATGTTTGTGAGCAATTGAGCATATTGACAATTGGCTACTTTTCTCTTGGCTCAAATTTCGTGTCCTATAGGCTAGCATCTCCTATCCACAGCAATCACAATTCCATATACATTGGTTAGGAGATCTACATGCTTGATCTAGGCAAATCAAGCCTTGTGCTTCAAAGGATAAGTTGTAATTTCCATTTTCCTTTCTTGTTCACTGTTATTGTTTGTACTCTCCTTGCTACTCCTAGGTTGGAGGCTGCGGATTGGAGAGGTTGGAAGATCTTCTTGGTTAAGAAGGGGACCTTGAGCTACTTCAAGAAGGCTGGTGCAACGGGAGGTTACTTCTAAAGAGGAAGGCTACTTCAAGGGGGAGCTTGGAGTTACTTCAAGAAGGCTACCTCGGGTTGGTGCATCTACTTCAAGTGAAGGCTGTTCAAGGGGTGTAAGAAAGTATTGTATTTTGTGTAAATCCTTGTGAAGGTAATAAAATTGATACTTTCAAAATCCCGGTTGGGTAAGCAACCGGGTAGTGGACTGACAACCTTAGTGTTTGCTAAGGTTGGAACCAATCTAAACACTTGTCTCCTTCTTCCATTTTCAATTGTGGTTGTTTGAGTTAAATAAGAGTTAAAATATCTTTAAAACTCTATTCACCCCCCCCCCTCCCTCTAGTGTTTTTCACCCCTATGTTTTATACTCACATTGGTTGAGGTATAAAGGGATCTTAAGGAGATCAGAAAAACTAATATCATCTACGATGGGCTATGGTACTTTGCATCACCGTCTGATAGATTGGGAAGTGCATCCTAGATACCTAGATCTAAATAGAAAAATATGCTCAAGTTGTTATCTTTACGCATGTAGTGTATTATTGCTTTCACATTGTATTGCCTTCACTTCTCTAGTGTACCTTGTGCATATTGCTTGCCTCTATTTTATATTTCCTTTACTACTCTAAGATACTTTATAGAAGTTTTTTATAATATTAAATTTTCTGATTCAAAATATTTAAATGAATTTACATACTCTAAATACTTTATAGATTATTTATCTCTCACTATGACTTAGGCATACCTCTTGTAGTTTCCACTCTTTGTTTGTTTCTGAACACCTACCCCAAGGTTGGTAGTCACAATAAGGAGGAATTATAGCCTTTTACTGTATCTATAGTTATCCATGTACACTCAAGTCTGGGTAGGGTGCTTTTATATTATGATGTAGCTATGACTCAAGTTTTGGTTTTATGCAATACATATAATGTTTATGTTGTAAACATGAATAGGCACAATCTTTTTATAAATATGTTGTAATACTGGTCAAATATGTTAAACATCATACAATACCTATGAATATAATAAAATAATGGGCCATTATTTGATCTTACGTGTGAATGATGTTGGAATTTTTATTCATACTTATCTTTGTCTTCTTTGTTTATGATGTTAATTAGGATTGGTAACTATTCTTTTTGGGGATTTCTTCTTGTTATGTGGCCATATGGCCTTCGGGCATGCTTGTGTGATGATCACGGGGTTAGGTGTCACAATCAAGATGGCTTTGTTCTTATCACCCACTAATAACCGATGAATAGGATGAAATAGGTACCCGTAATCACTACCCTAGTTCATCATCATCATCATCATCATCTAAGCCTCAATCCCAACTATGTTGGGGTCAGCTACATGGATCCTTCGTTTCCATTTAGCTCTATCATGGGCTATATTCTGATTGAGATGTAGAGATTCAAAATCTCTCTTTATAAGCTCATCTCATGTTAATTTAGGCATTCCTCTTCTTCTATTTAGTGTTTGGCTCAATAGCATTTCTTCGTATAGGTGCACTAGTAGGTCTACGATGCACATGTCTATACCATCTGAGTCGGCCCTCGCGCAACTTGTCCTCAATGCTCGCCACCCCCACTTTATTCCTGATATAGTCATTTCTCAAGTGATCTTTTCTTGTCTTCCCACACATCCATCTCAGCATACGCATTTCAGCTACGTTCATCTTGTTGAGACCTTGTTTCTTCACTGCCCAACATTCACTCCCATAGAGCATGGTTGGTCGTATAACTGTTCTATAAAACTTACTTTTTAACCTGAGAGGGATCTTTTGATTGCATAATACTCCAGTTGCACTCCTCCATTTCAACCATCCTGCAGTGATACGGTGACAAACATCATTTTGGACATCCCCATCTATTTGAGTAATAGAACCCAAGTAACGGAATTTATCACATTTTGGTATATCTACTCCGTCCAACTTGGCTCCATCATTCACACTGTGAGATTGACTAAAATTTCAATGCATATACTCAGTTTTGCTCCTGCTAATCATCAATCCATTTGATTCTAATGCCTTTCTCCAACGTTCAACTTTATCATTCAATCCATCTTTAGTTTCGTCAATCAAAACAATATCATCAGCAAATAACATACACCAAGGAATATCATTTGAACATTCTTTGTCAACTCATCCATAACAAGAACGAATAGATATGGGCTGAGTGTGGATCCTTGGTGTACCCCAACTGTGATAGGAAAAGTTAGTGTCTCTCCTCCAAGAGTCTTGACACTTGCAATAGAGCTATCATGCATGTCTTTGATCAAGTCAATGTGTTGGATAGGCACACCCTTTTTCTTCAAAACCATCCATAACACTTCTCTAGGTACTCAATCATAAGCCTTCTCTAGATCGATAAACACCATATGAAGATCTCTTTTGCTATGTCTATACTTCTCCATAAGCCTCCTTATCAGAAAAATAGCATCTATTGTTGCTCTTCCAGGCATGAAACCAAATTGGTTGTTTGATACTTGCGTTATAGATCTTAACCTCGGCTCAATAATCCTCTCCCAAAGCTTCATCGTGTGACTCATCAGCCTGATACCTATGTTGTTTGTACAGCTTTGAATGTCACCTTTGTTCTTGTAGATTGGGACTATAGTACTATTTCTCCACTCATCTGGCATCTTCTTGTTCTTCATGATCTTGTTAAAGAAATTTGTTAACCATGTAACTCCCTCATCCCCCATACTCTTCCATACATCAATGGGAATATTGTCTAGTCTGCATGCCTTTCTCATTTTCATCTCTTTCAAAGCATTCTTGACCTCAAATGGTGAAACTCGTCGTGTGTAAATGATATCTTTTGTATTCATGTCACACGAGTCACTAACATTATATGCACTATCTCCATTGAAAATCTTATGGAAGTAATTTCTCCACTGGTTCTTGATATCATCATCCTTCACCAATACTCTACCATCTTCATTCTTTATGCATTTTACTTGACTCAAGTTTCTTCCTTTCCTTTCTCTTATACGATCCATTTTATATATATCTTTTTCCCCTTCTCTAGTGTCCAGCTTCTTATACATATCATCAAAGTATCTAGACCTTGCCTCCCGAACAACCTTTTTAGCTTCTTTCTTTGCTTGCTTGTATCTTTGGAACGTTGCATCATCTCCATATTTGGGCAAGATCCTATAGATCTCCCTTTTCAGTTTAATATCCTTCTGTACTTCATCATTCCACCACCAACTCTCCTTCTGTGGATGCCCACAACATTTAGACTCTCCCAAAACCTCTTTGGAAATTTTGTTATGTAGGAGCTCATGTTATGCCACATAGTGTTAACATCAGACTCCAAATTCCAAGTTACCTCCTTGTTGAGTTTATCATGAAAAGTCAATTTCTTTTTTCCTTTAAGATTCCACCACTTGATCCTACTATCTTGGTTTCTGTTATGCTTGCCTTTATTGATCTTCATGTTAATATCCAAAACCACCAACCGATGTTGGGTCGTGAGTTCTTCGCCAAGAATCACTTTACAATCCTTGCATATGTTACGATCCACCTGCCTTGTAAGGAGGTAATCAATTTGGCTACAGTTGTGCCCACTCTTGAAAGTAATCTTATGAGATTCTCTTTTCTTGAAATGGGTGTTTACCAAAATCATATCATATGCAACTGCAAAATCTAATATCCTCTCTCCTTCTCCGTTCATGCTGCCATATCCAAAACCACCATGAACTCTCTCATATCTGGCATTGCTACTCCCCACATGGCCATTTGAATCACTCCCAATAATAATCTTCTCCTCGATCAGTATTCCTTGCATCAATTCATCCATGTCATCCCAAAAATCCTTCTTCGCATCCTCGCTAAGGCCAACTTGGGGGTTATAAGTGCTAATAATGTTAAAAGTATTCCCCCCAAGAACAACCTTGATAGCTATGATTCTATCACCCATCCTTGTAATCTTTGTGACGTCATCCTTCAACATCTTATCAACAATAATACCTATGTCATTTCTATGTTTATCAATATATGTATGCCAGATTTGTATCATGTGTCTCCAATCTCTCTACAGGGTTCCCCTGTCCACTTGGTTTCCTACAAGCAAGCTATATTGACTTTTCTTCTCATCATGGTATCCACTATATCCAAAGATTTTCCTGTCAAGGAGCCAATATTCCAAGATCCAACTCTAATCCTTTTTTGTTCAACTTGCTTCTTTACTTGCCTTCGTCAAAAATGTTGTCCTTGCACATTTTCACTGCATCTGGGCAATGATGCGGCGGGACTAGCTTCTTTTCCCACACCTGTCCAAGATGTGGAAACCCTTGCACATTTGTCACTACATCCGGCCGATGATGCAGCGGGACTAGCTTCTTTACCCACACCCGTCCAAGATGTGGAAACCCTTGTTTGTCCTTCAACACAATCGGGTGTCGTTGTGTCGAAACCCCTTGCATATTTATCACTACACCTGGGTGCCGATGTAGCGCGTCGCTAGGTAGGGACGCTCCAATGATATTCTTATAAGGATCCATGTCATATAAAGAGTGACAAAGTTTTTATAGGTTGGTTGTCAACCTACCACCAACCCTCCTCCTTTAGTCGGGCTTAGGACCGGCTACATTTACACAAAATATGAAAACATAGGCAGAGTTTTCATATTGAGTTTTCATCAGCCAAGCAGTGGAGGAAGCGTAAGGATCCTCTACCCATTATGTGCCAATCACTACCCTAGTTAAAAGATGGAATTGAGTTTTCATCATCCAAGCAATGGAGGCAGCGTAAGGATCCTCTACCCATTATGATTGTGACAATCAGAACAATAGAAATTATCACAATAGGAGAGTTATGGCCCAATAAGTACCGTACAGGAAATCCATCTTCTCGAGAGTATGACTACCCTTCTCAAAGAAGGTGGACAAGATCCAAGTAACCTTAATTCTCATTGCACACAAACCCATGGTACTTGTGGGAGGGATTGTCCCAATGTAGGCCATAAGACCCTCGAGGACACTAGATGGAAACTCTAAAATTGGAGTTCCCCAAACCCCAAGCTAATTATTATTGGATACTCCTCAGCCATCATTATCATCATCAATAGACCGAACTTCATAGTGTTGCTCTCAGAATGGAATCAATTGAAAATATGAGTGGTCAACATGAGTATTGTACTTGAAGAGATAACTCAAAAGTAGCTCAAAACATTACTATGAATTAATATCTTCTCTGGAGAGTTCAAAAGTTCATAACATTATCCAACCATATACCATTGCTCTCAGTATTGAATATTGGAATGGAGTTCTTAAAAAAATCAGAGGTATTTCACAGAATTACCTTATTTATAGCAACTTGTCTTGTGCTTAAGATCCCACCACATTGATTATGTTGCATAAGTGAAGTGATGAGCCACATCAGTTACCCTAGCTTGGTTCTTAGAGTTAAAAATCAATTCTGAAATCTGATATCAACATCCAGCACTTAAATAGCTAAGAGACAAAATTTTATACTTAGAAACTCCTCATATTCCTTTCTTAGTATTTGCAACATCCACGGCGGTATATCCCTCACAAACTATACGCATAAAGTTGGCCCTACACTAAGAATCTCATAGTCATCTCTCTAGGACACACTTCAAAGCGGCTCGTACCTTTGTTACTTTACTTCCAAGAAAAAAATAGCAATAGACACATTTAATCCACAATCAGACACGCCTAATCCGCAATTAGAATTAAATTTATGATCAAAAAAACAACTTTGAAACTCATGGGTAGAGGTTGAAACAACCAAAATCAGCCACAAAACATCCAAATATCAGTGGCACGTAGTTCCAAATTTAAGATTATGATAAAATTGTAAATAAAAATTGACTTCTTAACCTTAATTTGAGTGTAAAAATTTAAAATTGGTAGACATTGGGAAAATGCCTAGAGATCCATGTAGGAGTCACTAAAGCAAGAATCAAGTTAAAAACCAATTAGTAAACACCCTGAGGCGCCTTATAGACGCACTTCTTGAATTCAATCACTCCCTAGACTTCCTAAGAATTCATAATAAGCGAGCCCTAAGGTTGTTGCTCATTGTCTTGAAGCCATTAGTTACATATGTGAGGATCGGTGAATTTCTTATGAAACGTAAGCTTCAAGACATGCAAGGTCAAACTAGCCTCTATCATTTTGCACATTTCGAAAGAGTTTATTACTCTCCTACAAAACTGGGTCAGTTATTATCTTTTTGTCACAACAACCATATTTCTTTCCCAGGAATTGGAGAATAAGTCCTGAAGGTTGAGAAAATATTGAAAATACAACAGAAGCATCAAACTTATCTTTAAGAGTGATAATAGCATAACAAAAATAAATTAATGATCAATTAAATGATTTAACAACATATATAGGATATATTTTCACCTTTAAATAACCTCATAGCTAAAATGTCACCAAACATTGATTTTCAACCAATGAGAAAGGCTTGGTTATTCCCTACAATCAGTGACACCTGGCCACCGTGAGTAGAATCACTTCTCACCAAACTTGGTCTTGTGGTACACTTTGCCTTACTATGAATAGTGTATGACTCTCCATTTTAAAGTCATTAACAGAGGATGCACTTCATTTTACCACGACCTTGATTTAGATATTAGATATGTTATGCTTCTTGTCATATTGTTCATTTTATAGCAACCTCCAAATTAGGTATATGACATGTTATACTTCTTAAAAAGGTCCATCGTCGAAGAGAAATGGCTCAAGTGATCAAGCATGATGTCTCATAATTAAAGAACTTGTTCGAATCCCAACAGTCGCCTTGGTATACCACCTTCCCATGCATTCGGCCTCTGCACAAGCGTGGGAGAGAGGGAGAGAATGCCTCTCTTTATCCCTTCAAGAAGTTCATCTTTACATAAGAGCATAACAAATATGTGTCTATGTAGACATTATGACTTGTTTTCAAATATCATTTAGCCAATATCCTACAAAGATCTAAGTGGTAGAATCCAATAATCGACGGGAGACTGTCACCCAACTACTCAAACAAGTATGATATATGTACCCACCGTAGCTACAATATCCTTGACAAAGTCACAACTGCTTCCTCTTTGCGCTTTAGGCCCGACATAATCGAGTAGAAAATGTCACATGCATTTTCCGAGGAAATTCAAGACATTTTTATCAATTCTCAATATCTCAGTTCAAAGTTATTCAAGGCTCAAAAGGGGGCACCTAAGCTTTGAACTACAACCACCTCTATAAACCAGGTCCTAACTTGACCTTGCATTAAAATTTTGTCTTTAAAGATGACGAGGGAATCTTGACGGAACTAGAAGATCAAACCCTGGAGGAGATCCCTTAAGATTAGTGATCGGTGGCCCGAATGGAAAAGAGAGCTCTTCTTCTAAAACCAACCCGCTACCTCGCCAATGCTGGAACACACCCAAAGGGACATCCGCAACCAGCTACCCTTCCAAAACGGAGTAATGTAGCAGCAAAATTGGTGAAAATATAGGTCTTAAGACTCTTTTTTTAGAAATGGGGGGCAGCACTTTGAACTTGGGAATAGAGGATCTTCCTTTCTACTGTAATTTACACTCTTGCCTCTTTTCCTTAATGTTGCCACAAATTTACAATCTAAGATTTTTTATTGCATATATCATCATTTCACACTTATTTCTTATCTCAGGGTAGGCAATACCATACAAGTGGTTTGATAAGGTGCTCGACACCTTCTCCTTGTATAACATTGTGACTTACACATCTCTGGTCCTAAATCATCTTGCCATGCTGGCATCTTAGAGTTAACCTTTGGTTTTCTAAAATTCCTTGAAAAATAACTTAGTAGCAACTTCAATCTTTACTACTTTACATCCAAAAAAGATTGCCAAGGAGGGTCCGTCTTTTTTTAAGGTTCCACACACATTAAGGTGGAAAAACTTCACCAAAGAGATGATGAGGCTATTAGGATCTTCCGGAAGATGTTGCAGCTTTTAACTTGATGGAGATTGATTTCATGAAGCTTGAGGTGGACAATAATAAAGTGAAGTCATTGAAGTAGCTTTCAACATGTGAAGCTTGCAATTGTCGAGTGTTGAATGTAAATTTCTGCACTTGAATGAACATCATGTCCAGTGACACACACACTTCTGTCACTCTAGAAAATCTTACGTTTGTAACATATCTTGCATAGGACATGCAAGGGCATGTCTCAATATTTCATGAATATTATTGATAGAATATTTCTAGGGAGTTTTGGGGTTTTTTCTTCTCAAGGAATGTTTCACAAGTGAGCCGGAAAATTGATGAGCATATTGGTGCAAACTGTAATGTTTCAACTTAAGCAATCAGCCCTTGTATTTCATCTTGGAAGTAGATTGGTGGTCGATCGAGCTATAGCTTGACCAAAAAATAGTCAGATCAAGCCACAGAGTCTAGTCACACAAGAAAATTTCTTTTGCAAAGACGTGGATTATCTATGTACCCAACTCCAAAAATTAGAATGTCTCGTAATGCTGCAGTTTGTATTAGCAAACCAAGTTGTCTTAAATAGAACTTGATCTCTACCAAAGATTTCCAAAAAAAGAGCGTTCGTTTCATAAACCATAGCTTGATTAAAGTTGAGAAAGTTACCGAGTTACTAAAATACGTCTGGATTTTGGGCAGGTGGCCTATTCGGGTCTGTTAGTTTCTATTATAAATTTACACCCTTACGAAATATGAGCCGAACCTCAGATTTCACAATTTGGACTTCTTTGCATACCACAAATTTACAACCCATTCTATCAATAACAGAATTCTTATGCGTGATTATTTCATATTCTTCCTGAACATTTGAGCAAACAGGTTGAGCAAAAATTAACAAGTGTTTGCGATCATCGTTGTGAAAGAACACCTTGGAGCAAACAGAATAATCAAACACAAACATGAAAAATAAACTGCCGTGCCAAAATTTTATTTTTACCCATCAATATCGTCCGAGGATGTTAATTATTCCAGCCCCTCCATTTCGTGATACTGCCCTGTGAAGCACCCAGCTAGAAGAAAGTCGCACCAAACAGGATGTCTGCATCATCCGCATCCAGTCTTGGCATGCTAACACGATAACACTCGACTCTTTACTCTTCTATGTGCATACTATTGTAACCTTTCTTTAGTGCAACTTGCACTTGGGTCAAAATCTGCAGATGCTAAATATTGGGGGAAAGATGAACCAAGCCAATGAAAATTTGATAAAGGAACAATGGGCCACCACTCCAGACTCCAAAGATCCATGTTGTGGTAGCCGGTCTGAAAATCAAGACGTCCACCATGATGAAAGATCACAGTATCATTAGGCAAAGAAAACTAAGGTAGCAATGGGAGCACGAGAAAGGTGGACACATAATATAAAATGCATGGATTCATTTGCAATTATCAAACATTACCCAGAATATTGCATTGTAGATTCCCTCAGTGGCTTTCTTATACTCTTATTAGAGAATCATAATATTGAGTGGATTAAACCAAGATATTTTTGATACATAACTGTTACATACATATACTGAGAATGCTAGTATAATTTAACAGGAAAATGAATACAAACTCATCCCATGCACAAAATTGGGAGTTTCCAATTGAACAACTTAAAAACTAATAAGTTACAATTATTCAGCAAGATTAAGGGGGATCAAAGTGACTCCATTGCGTGCTTCAGGGACACGAGACCATCTCCCAAGGCGAGGTTCCTGCAAAATTATATTAAGTTATCACTAAAAAATATAAGAGAACAAAAGAAAAAAAAGCTGTTATTTATTCCAGGCTTTCTCCAGTTCCTCCAATTACATAGCTTCTTTCAGTACATATACTAGAAAACAATCCAGCATGTTGTCACTAGAATACTCCAGTGTAGAAGCACGAAGTTGTAAATCACCATTCAAATTAATAAATGTAAACATTTCCTCCTTGAGACGTTGAACTCGTAGCATATTGAAAAACTTCCCTTAGACCTTAGCAGCCATGAATCTAGCCTAACGAGTACCCTGTCGCATTCTAATCAATACTTTTCAGCATGCCTTGCTCATTGATTTTTCTGTGTATATATTTAGTAATGGAAGATCCAACCAGTCTTTAGCACAACTCCTTGATGCGAATTTACTTTGCTGGTAAATTTGCCTCCAAATGTGCTTGAAAGCAACCTTACGAACAAAGGTCTTGCTTTAGTTGCGACAGTAGCTACAGTATTGCCACGTATTACCCCTCCGACTTATCTACCAAATCTACATTTTTAAATGTAAGGTCGTTGCTTTAAGTTACTTCAAATTAACAACATCATAAAATGTATACAAATGATTAGGTCCCTAAGTGGATACTTTGAGAGTTAATAAAAGATCCAATAATGATCTGCGGCAAGCTGATTCTTTGATTCAGTATTAATGAAGAAAAAAATCAACGATGACCTGTGGGTTTGGGACTGTCACTTAATCATTTTAGCATGCACCGTATATTCAGAAACCTGTATCAAGACGACTATCAATGTCTTTTTGTTGGCTACACTCAGTCTACTACTATAGAATGTCTTCAAACACATCACCCAAATATGAGTCTAACCTATACTGTCAATTCCGTTTGTTGAATTCTGTATAAGTTTCCACACCCATCTAATTCCCAAGGCATTATTTCTTCAACTACTGTATTTCCTAACCAAGATGAGAATAGCATGGAGATAAAAGTAAATTATTTTCATTTTATTTAAAAAAAATTCCTTTTATATGATTTCACTGATTTTGTGGATGTTGACAGTTGGTGATGTTAAATCCACGTAAACATTCTCATTCCACAATATCGTCGGACATTTCGTCGAAGTTATCGCCATTTTTCCACATGTCGACAAAGTTGACCCAAGTTCATTCAAAAATTCCACAATGTCATCGACATCGGTGGAATTCGTCTAAGTCGGCGACACTCCTCATTTTGATGTAGTTTATTTATTGTCACAAACTTTCAAATATATGGGAGTTTTTCTACATATGTAAAACCTATATGGATGCTATATGTAAACATATATTGCGTTTTTAGCTAGATTTGATGAAATCTGTGATTTTCATCACAAAACGACTATTTTTTAGCTTAATCTTTTGCGGAAGTTGCGTCAAAAATTGGTTGCAAAAATCCTCGATGTTTTCTCAAACTTCCACTTCCACACATGTCGAAGTCATGTTTCATGCTTGTAGTATCTTATAGTTACAAGTTAGCCTACTTCAAAGTTCAATCCCATTAGTTAATTGGTTGGGATCATCTCGTTCATCTTAATAACATTCCAAATGGATAATTGATACATCAGATATCATCATCATCATCTAAGCCTCGGTCTCAATTATGTTGGGGTCGGCTACATGGATCCTTTGTTTCCATTCAGCTCTATCATGGGTCATATTTTGGTCGAGACAGATTCAAAATCTCTCTTTATAAGCTTTTCCCATGTTAATTTAGGCTTTCGTCATCTACTATTAATTGTGCTTGACTCAATAGCACTGCTTTGTATAGACGCATTAGTCGGTCTGTGTTGCACATGTGTATACCATCTGAGTTGGCCCTTGTGCAACTTGTTCTTAATGCTCGTCACCCCCACTTTATCTCTGATATAATCATTTCTCAAGCGATCTTTTCTCGTATTCCCACACATCCATCTCAACATACGGATTTCAGCCAAGTTCATCTTGTTGAGACTTTGTTTCTTCACCGCCCAACATGCATTCCTATAGAGCATGGTTGGCTGTATAACTGTTCTATAAAACTTACTTTTTAATCTGAGAGGGATCTTCTGATCACATAATACTCCAGTTGCACTCCTCCATTTCAAACATCAAGCAGCAATCCTATTACAAACATCATTTTGGACATCCCTATCGATTTGAATATAGAACCCAAGTAACGAAAATTATCACATTTTGATATATCTACTGCACCCAATTTGGCCATCATTCACTGTGAAATTGGGTAAAAATGCAATGCATATACTCAGTTTGTTCCTACTAATTATCAATTTATTAGATTCCAATGCCTTTCTCCAAAGTTCAACTTTATCATTCAATCCATCTTTACTTTCATCAATCAAAACAATATCATCAGCAAATAACATACACCAAGGAATATCATCATGAACATTCTTTGTCAACTCATCCATAACAAAAATGAACAGATATGGGTTGTGTGTGGACCCTTGGTGTACCCCCCCCCCAACTATGATAGGAAAAGTTGGTGTCTCTCCTCCAGGAGTTACACTTGTGTAGAGCTATCATACATGTCTTTAATCAAGTCAATGTATTGGACTGCCACACCCTTTTTCTTCATAAGTATCCACAGCACTTCCCTGGGTACTTGATTATAAGACTTTTCCGAATCAATCAAAACCATATGAAGATCTCTTTTGCTTTCTGTATACTTCTCCGTAAGCCTCCTTATTAGAAAAATAGTATATGTTGTTGATCTTCCAGGCATGAAACTGAATTGATTGTTTGATATCAACGTTACAGATTTTAACATCTACTCAACAATCCTCTCTCAAAGCTTCATTGTGTGACTCATCAACTCGATACCTATGTAGTTTGTACAGATCTGAACATCACATTTGTTCTTATAGATGGGGACTATAGTACTGTTTTTCCACTCATCTGGCATCTTCTTGGTCTTCATGATCTTGTTAAAGAAATTTGTTAACCGCATTACTCCTTCATCCCCCATACTCTTCCAAACATCAATGGGAATACCACCAGGTCTGAATGTCTTTCTCATTTTCATCTTTTCCAAAGCATGCTTGACCTCAAACAGTGAAACTCGTCGTGTGTAAATGATATCTCTTATATTCATGTCACACGAATCTCTAACATTATTTACAGTATCTTCATTCAAAAGCTTATGGAAGTAATTCCTCCATTGGTTCATGATATCATCGTCCTTCCCCAACACTCTACCATCTTCATTCTTAATGCATTTTACGTGACTCGAGTCCATTCCTTTCCATTCTCTTATACGAGTCATTTTATATATATATATATATATGTATATATATATATATATATGTTTTCCCTTCTCTTGTATCTAGCTTCTTATAAATATCATCTAAGCATCTAGACCTTGCCTCGTGAACAACCTTTTTAACTTCTTTCTTTGCTTACTCGTATCTGTGGAAAGTTGCATCATCTCGAGATTTAGACAAACTCCTATAGATCTCCCTTTTCAATTTCATAACCTTTTGAACTTCATCATTCCACCACCAAGAGCTCATATTATGCCAGATAGTGTTAACATCAGACTCCAATTTCTCAAATTCTCTCCTTGATGAGTTTATCATGAAAAATTAGTTTCTTCTCTCCTTTAAGATCCCACCACTTGATCCTCCTATTTTGGTTTTTGTTATGCTTGCCTTTATTGATCTTCATATCAATATCCAAAACCACCAACCTATGTTGGGTCGTGAGTTCTTTGCCAAGAATCACTTTACAATCCTTGCATAGTTTACGATCCACCCGGCTGGTAAGGAGGTAATCAATTAGGCTACAATTGTGCCCACTATTAGAAGCATTCTTATGAGATTCTCTTTTCTAAAAATGGATTTTTGCCAAAATTATATAATATGCAACTGCAAAGTCAAATATCCTCTCCTTATTGCCCATATCTAAAACCACCATGAACTCTCTCACAGCAAGCATTAATACTCCCCACATGGCCATTTAAATCGCTCTCAATAATGATCTTCTCATCTATTGGTCTTCCCCGCATCAATACATCCATGTCACCCCAAAAATCGTTCTTAGCCTCCTCACTAAGACCAAGTTGGGGGCATAGGCACTAATACTGTTAAAAATCTTTCCCCCAAGAACAACCTTGATAGCTATGATTCTATCACCATCTTTGTGATCTTGACAACATCATCATTCAACACCTTATCAACAATAATACCTACGCCACTATGAACATATATTGTGTCCTGGACAACATCATCCCCCAAGAACTGATTCATCAGATATCCTGATGCAATATTCGTTTTAGCGTTGCTAGGGCTGGCGAAGGTTCACCGATGTCCATATCAACACACGTCATGGATGCAAACAAAACAGTGAGGATAGGAGATTAAAATTGAAACTTAAGCAAATAATAAACCTCCATTATAAATGAAAAATGATGGAATACAACCAAACATATTTGAATATTTTTAGGAGGTATAGTTTTGCCAAACTATACATCTTATGAGCATAATGATATCGTTCATACATACATAACTTGATATGTATTAGAGAGACACACACAATTGTATATACATATATACATGGTAGAATGCACTAACTATATAGCATGTGCGGTACTTAAATAATTGATTCATCTGGTTCACTGAGATTCATGTCAACACACATCGTTGATGCTCGCAGCCCCGTGAAAGATAAAAAGTTGGTATTAAACTTGTTCATTTTATATAGAAGTATAAAATGTTCCAAATATTAATGAAAAATAAGGGAATAAAACCAAACATTTTCAGGGGGGGGGGGGTTGGTGACCAAGAGAACCAACCTCAGGCGAGTCTGACATGGTAAATTCTCGAGGCATGAGAGGGTGTGGTCCGATACTCCGATCACCCCCTCCCGTGCCAAATCAACGTGGATTGGCATTTGCAAAGTGCCTTCGGTGAGATTCCAACACGGGTCCTTCATTGGGACTTATCGAGCTTTTACCACTCGGGCTACTAAAGCCGAACAAATTGTACATCTTGTAATATAATAATATACACCGCACAAAATTCTTGAATTGTTAATCAAACCATGAGTTATTATAAGATATTTTAGAAATTTATCATATAAACTTCAAAGACAGTGATCGAATGATACAAAAAGAGTTGAGTGTGCAGCATCAGTAGCACACTCAAGTGTAACCCAACCAGATTCTCTCCCCCCCCCTTTACAGACACACACATATATACTCAAGTGTAGTGGAGACAACATACTCAAGTCATTTTCTAGCATTCAATCATTATTTTGATAATCTTATTTATTGATTTCAAAATTCAAATGTAATATGAACATACATAAAAACTTTGAGCTCATTTGGAAACTCATAGATCATGAGTCTAAAGATAACAAAAATGTACTTTTAAAAAGTTATGTGTGTCGATTATACTATTTTTGGTAGAGTGCCTTCCAAGCATCCAAATGAGCTCAAATTTGTTGTATTTGTCCAATGGTTTGAAATTTTTAAAAATTGTCTTTTATGTGAATAACATTTGAGTGAAAGTCGCGATCTACACATTCAAGTGTCTGTACATACACACAATACGGAAAAAGGGACTACCCCTAAGGGACATAAAATTCCCTATACCTAATCAATAACCCTTAATTTGTTATAAAGAATTTTGCCATGAACCAATTGTATCAATATTGTAGAACAAGTTGCTTTCAGTATTTCGTCTCCTATATATAGGGGCCAGGGAGCACATGTGTAAAAAAGAAAAAAAGGAAAAATACAACGGGGCCCAAGCCCAACTAATCAAATATACTAACACGCCTTCTCAAATTAAAGAGTAAACATTGTCAAGTCCCAACTTAAAGCCCATATACTTGAATAAAGTAGGATGAAGAGATTTGATAAGGATGT
Organism: Alisma plantago-aquatica; assembly: GCA_963693085.1. Lineage (NCBI taxonomy): Eukaryota > Viridiplantae > Streptophyta > Magnoliopsida > Alismatales > Alismataceae > Alisma > Alisma plantago-aquatica. The sequence continues at coordinate 314,554,591 of OY856410.1, forward strand.
CCGCAACTTAATCACCTGTTCTAATGTGACGAGTGATGACCTACTTGGCTTTGACACAATCCTTCATAAAATGACAGTCAACTTCAACGTATTTTGTGCACTCGTGGAAGACTGCATTATTAGTTGTGTATAGTCGTATCATGGTCATAGTATAAAGTAGTTGGAATTTGAAAAGGAATTTCAAATTCAGTCAAGATGGACCGAACCAACTGCAAATCACAACATGCATGAGTCATACCCTAATATTTTGCCTTAGTGCTAGAGCTAGCTCCACAGCCAATTTTTTACTCCTCCAGGAAACTGGATGACTGTCAATCATGACACAATACCAAAATTTGACCGTCAGTCTTTAGAATCACCAGCCCAATTTGCATCTATATATCTGGAGATATAGATTAACTAGGACTTAAGACGTTTGTACAGCAATCCTTGTCATGAAGTTCTTCGAGAAAGCGAAGAATGTGTTGAACCTTGAACTGATGGATCTAGAGTGGTGCACTCATGTGTTGGCTAACTACCCCAACAGCATAGGATCTGGTCAAGTATTAGTCAAGTATTACTTCCCGACTATACGACGATACTTTTCTGGATCAGCGAAGAGTCCTCTTTCATGCATAGGCTTCTTAAGATAGCCCATCGAAGTAGAAACTGGTCTGGCTTCTGCAATATTGTTGTCTTGAAGTAGGTCCAAGACATAGCGTCGTTGTGACAAATTGATTCCAAGGAAGTATTGTAAGGTGTCCAAGTCTTCTCCAAGGAAACGTACATGCAGAGACTGTTTGAGCTGGATATCCCCATCATATCATCGTCGGTGATGGCGATGTCATCAAAATAGACAACAATAAGAACATAGCCTTTGGAGGACTTCTAGAAGAACAAGAAGTGGTATGTGGTTGATCTCCAAAAGTTAAGTTGTGATAGGAAATCACTTAACTTGTTGAACTATGCCATTAGAGTCTGCTTGAGGCCGTAGAGTGTGTCGGGGACGACATACTCTGTGAGAAGACTTCCCCTCGACAACAAACTCGGAAGATTTTGCATGTAGACTTCCTCCAGGAATCTTTGTGAAGAAATGCATTCTTGATGTTGAGTTGGTAAAGAGGCCAGTCAAGGTGAGCTGCAAGGGAGATAAGGATGTGGACGAAGGCAATCCTTGTTACCGGAGAGAATGTCTTAAAAGCAATCAATGCTAAAAGTTTGGTAAATCCTTTGGCAACAAAGGGTGCCTTGAGTCGTTCAACAGAATCATTCAGCTTATGTTTTACAGAAAATACCCATCGACAGTCTACGATATTTTTACCACCGATGGGGTTACAAAATCACACATCTTGTTGGCATGGAGAGCCTGCATTTCTTCCATCATGGCAACTTTCCATCCAGAATGGCAAATAGCATTTGTTGGGCACATAGTAACATATGTTGTGTCCAGATTTGTAGCAAAGGATGAAGCAGAAGAAGAAAGACGTACTAAACAACAAGTGTAGGAAAGGGGATGTTTGATAGAGCAAGAGTGTATACATTTACGTAGTGACAACGATAAGATTGGATTGATTTGGAACTGAGATGAAGATAATGATGTAGATGTAGTCAGTGACTCCTCTTCCACGCGTCGGTTTAGTGTTGTTGATAGAGATGGTGATGGTGGTGGTGGTGGTGGTGGTGGTGGTGGTGGCATGAATAGATCAGGCAACAAGACCATAGTATCAATATGATCAATGAGGGTGAGAATGATAAAAAGAGCATTTTATCTTCATGAAAAGTGACATCCGTAGAGATATAGATTCTGCCAGAGTTAGGTTCAAGACATTTGATTTCTTTGAGGAAGCGTCCAGTGAGGAGAGTTTCTTTTTCTTTGGAGACCTCAACAGAGGTCGTCTAGGAGAAAAAGAAATTGTTGATTGGACAGGACCTTCATTGCATCATAGTACTTGGACAGAGGTTGATCCTCTCGTTCCTCGAAAAAGATTTTGTCCATGGCGTTGTAGATATGCAAGTAGTTTTTCCGAGTGAAGAACTGCTTCATTTCATCCCACATTGTGTTGACACACTTGTTACACATATACATGATTGCAACGTCAGGCTTTATGCATCCCTAAAGCCAGAAGGGAACCTAGTTGTAGTCTGTAGTCCAGGCAGTTCTGGTACAGTAGGGGCATTCTCAGTGATAAACTTGAGTGACCCCCTTTTTCGAGAAACGTCTGAAAAGCATTCATCTAAAGTAGAAAGTTGTCATTGTTAACTCTGGCAACTCTGATAATTTTATCCTCATAAAATGAATGGCAACTCTGAAAATCAGCAACTACCATGCAATTGTTGTGATTTATATCTAAAATTAATATGTGATCCTCATAATATTCTAATAACATCTAAACCAAGTTACATGTTTCCCATTTGTACGGCTGGATTACATTCAATTTTTATCACATTGAATGGCTCTGGTAGAGGGAACTTCTTATACACTTGGATGTAAACTACCGATCCTAGATCCTTCTTATGAGAAACGTCTGAATATATATTATATATATACATAGTCACAAATTCGGTATTTGGGATACGTACGGCCAAGTTGAAAAATTCGGAAATCGGGAATTATGTGGAAATTCGGATAAAAATCGGTCAACGTACGGTAAAAGTTCGATCAACTATTCGGAAAAAAGTCGGCAAAAAAGCGGAATATATATATATACACCCACACATATAATGATTGAAAATGACTAAACATCGAACTGATTACTCAATATTAGAAGAAGGGGAAGAAATGGGAGCAGCAAGCAGCAGGCACAAATCAGGGAAAAAAGGGGAGAATGGAGGAGAAAGATGGAGCGTACATGTAGAATGTCGAGAGTTACAACTCCTGGTGTGTCGGGGGATAGAGGAGGAAGGTTGGACAGTTTAGTGGAACCCTACTACAAGTTAAAAAGGATGTGGAAAAAATAAATGTGAAGCAAAAGTACAGAACCGTTTAAAACGGCAAAAAAACGTATTAAACGTGTTTAAAACGCAATACGCGAATTAAACGCGTTTAAAACGTATTATTCGGTTTTGAGTTTAAAACGGCCATTACTATGTGTGTGTATATATATATATATATATATATATATATATGCATGTGTGTAATGTGTCTGTGTGTGTCAACTGCATAAAAAGAGTAGGTGAAGTGGGAGCTTAAGTGCCTAAGCACATGCCCTATTGTAATCTCAACCGAAGTAAGATTTGAAGCATTTTAGAGCAATGTGATCACTTTAGTCCACTTCTTCAAACACGCTTAAGAGTGCTTCAAGGCGCTTCACAACAAGTATTATTGGATTGTCCCAATCATTTGTTGATATAAAAAATAGGAAAAACTTCTTAGAGGAGATGTAATGCTGCAGTTTCTCTACTGTAATAGGTGCATAATAGGTTTAGTAATCAATTGTTTTTATTCTTTACTTAGTTATTGTTTTTTGTATACTCTACATATAGATTAGAACTATGTATTACCAAGTTTCTAATATAATAGTACCAATATTATACTCCATGTTTTCTACGATTGCATATACTATATTGTTTATAAATCAAGTCTAATAATCTGACATTCTATATACTTGTACGAAAATTATGTACAACAAATTGTAAACTGCAATAGAGTAATGTCCTATTGTTCTTTAGGATTTACTGAATGATTTTGTGTCTATTATGCGCTTATGCATTCCTCTTTTTTTGTGTGTTTCTAGTTCTATTGCACTGAATACGGTACCTCACCTTGTCAACAACATTTGAAAGTACAAATACTCAAGTACTACTCCCTATTGCTCATGTGTGTTCAACTAAGTACTAATATTTAAGACCGGCTATTGAAACAATACCAAGTACTAACTCTTATGTATTTAGCATTATCATTTATGTATGGTTGGTCTAATGATACTTACTACTTATAATGTGCTCACTTCATATTGGTAATCAATGCTAAACTATAAAAATCTATATATTTCATTGTCCCTTTCATCATAGTCAAAAGGGGCTCTATAAAGCCTTGATGAGTTCTGTTCGCGCCCAAATTCGACGCATCAAAATTTTCAAAGCCACTTAAATGGTTATTTCACAATTAAACGCTCGTGGAAGGTCGCTCGCTCGCTTCCTTTTTCGCACTTTCCAAAACATAGTGCATATTTGTGTGTGTGTGTCCATGTGTATACAAATATATGTACTTATGTGTGTGCGCTTGCGCTATGCATATATTTTGATATATAGTGTTAAGATAATATACCAATTTTATAACTATGTTTAAGGTGGTCATGATATGGAAAAATAGAGAAAATGGGTCAAATTGCCTGCTAAGAAGAAGCTCTTAGGGGATTGATCGTATCCTTATTCATACTCATAAGTATATTATGTGTCAATATACTTATATTTCAAAGCTATATCGATCAGACTGGTAGAATTTCTCTTGTTATGTTCATGTACTTTGTGCATGTGTATGTGTATACACATAAATTTTGAAGCTAGTTCATAAATAATATTTTAATATTAATGTGTACGTGTGTATATGTTGAAGCTACTTAATCAAACATCTTGTTAATAAAAATACAAAAGAGAACATAATAATGTTTACATGTTAAATAATCAAACATCTTCAAGTACCTTGAGTTTAGATTATCTCAAAGTTTTTTTAATTTATTGTTAATTAAATACTTTGGTTTACATATTTTGTATATGTCAACTAAAATGTTTCATAATTGACAGTCACTAAGTTCTCAAAATAGATTGTAATGGACCCATGTTCAAGTGTCCTTTTGACATATTTATTATTTTAAACAGGCATATAAGTGGACTCATAGTTTGATTCAGCTCAATATTATCCTTTTTTGGAGATAATATTAGTAGTTGGTTGAGAAATAACATAACTTAGGGTTCTCTGCTTCAGTCACATTTCGACAAATAATATGTTTCACTCAACCAGACTTTTGGTGCATATTTCCAAAATATGCAACAGTGGTATTAGTGTGTAATAAAAAATTGTATATAATGATTTTGACAAGTTTTTCATTCATATTGCAAGCAAGCACTACTGTTATAAGCACTGTTCGGAAAATCGGTCCAAACGGCCGCATATATTCCCGCATATACCTATTCAGTCACCCTACCGCACCGCATATTACTAATCGGTCCATTAAGCAGTCATGAGCCGCATATACTCCCGCTTGGCCGATTAAGCGACAGATTAAACTCCGCTTTTTGAAAATCCCACAACTAATGTTCATGCATTTCGTACATACATGCATATATATACACACATTTCATTATAAATATAAATTGAGATATATAGTCATTGAATTATATGTAAAGATTGTAATACATATTAAAATTTTCCACACGCATTTGTACATTTATTCAAATACCTTTTGATATATTAACATGTATAGATACATATACAATATACGTAAATATACATTCACATATTAGTGCATGTATATATACATTTTGATTTATTCACATTTATACACAATATACATATATTTGTACATTGAATTACCTACATTTTAGTATTTGTACATATATTACAAACACATTCTATATATAGATATATATAAGCATATCATACATCATACATGCATAGTAATATGTTTATAAGTAAATAGATGCACATGCCTACTCTATATATTTTAATTTATGATCTCTCTATATTATTTTATATATAATTAGTTTATTGAAATAAAAAAATCCAAAACCGCATATACTCCCGTATATACTCCCGCATACCGCATATACTCTATGCAGTACCCTCTCCGCCCGTACACTGCATACCGCTTTCCTGAACCATGGTTATAAATGTAATGACCCATACATTTGATGATTTTGACTAGTAATATAATAATCAGTGTATATCTCACATCACATAATTTATTATGATTTTAAAAATACAAATGAGGGAGTAACAAATATGGTAGATCATATACATACACACACACATAGGACAACAAACCAAAGAGAAACATATCTTGGTGAGAGCATGAGAGGCATTTGAATAACTCCATGGTGATCAACTTTTCATAATTCAACCGTATGGATTAAAAGTATAACTTAATATTTACCTTCCTACAAAACTTCAGTGTCATCGGATATTTATAGCATTCACAAAAATATAATATTTTTCAACGCTCTACAGTGAACTTCAGGCTGACTGTTTGATGTATATCATAGAACAGGTTAAAAATTATCTGATTGCGATGATTTTCTGTAGGAAGGTAAATGAAATGATGCTCTTCCCATCTATATAGTTGGATCTAATGAAATAGGTACAAGTTTTTTGTTATTCAAAAGCCTCTCATGCTCACACTGTAGGATGTTTCGTTTCTTATTGGATCTCATGCTCTCCCTACATATATATATATATATATATATATATATATATATATATATATATATATATATATATATATATATATATATATATATATATATATATATATATAGAGAGAGAGAGAGAGAGAGTCATGCTAGAATACACTCGAGTTTACAGATCGCGCCGTACACCCCAATGGTGTTTCCTATCTAGACCATGTTTTTCCAAAATCGAATCCATTGATCTTCAAGGTTACAATAATAATAAGCCACATATAAAATTTGAGCTCATTTGGATAAGTATAAGTCACTCGTCTAAGGACAACAAAATCGACGCACAAAACTAATTTGAAATGCATGATTTTTGCCTCCTTTAGATGACGATCTATAAGTGTCCAAATGAGCTAAAATTTATTATATAGTAGGTTTTTAAGATAATTAAGAATATCAACGGTTTAGATTTTTCAAAAAGTTACTCTATCTTTAAAAAGGACTGAGGTGTACGGTGACTCCGGTACACTCGAGTGTACAATAGCCTGAGTTTATATATATATATATATATATATATATATATATATATATGGGTATATATTCACTACCCATCCGGGTAACTAACTTTAGTTATCCGTGGATTTATTTGTAATAGAAAGGTACCTGTTTGTAATGAGACGGACAACATTTGTAATGAGATGACCAAATTAGTTGTCATAAATATCATTTTATTGTAATCTGACGTGTAATACAAAACGAGTGTTTGTATTACAATTTTAGTCATCTCATTACAAACAAAGTCGGTCTCATTACAAATATGTATTTTCCTATTACAAAACAAATGCATGTGTGACTAAAGTTAGTTACCTGCACGGGTAGCGAATGAATGGCATATATATATATATATATATATAGAAAGAGAGAGAGAGAGAGAGAGTCAGGCTAGAATACCTCGAGTGTACATATCACACGAATATACACAAATGTGTTTGCATATCAAGACTATTATTTGCAAAATGTAAACCATTGATCTTCACCGTCATACTATAACTAGGCTACATACAAATTTTGAGCCCATTTGGATAAGTGTAAACCACTCATCCAAGTGCAACAAAATCGACGCGCGAAACTAATTTGAAATGCATAATTTTTGCGATCTTTATAAAATATACTATAAATGTCCAAATGTGCTTAAATTTTGCGTATGAGATATTAATAAGATGTTTAAGAAGATCAACGGATTAGATTTTTGAAAAAAAAACATTGCATTATGAAAAACTACTTCGAGTGTATTCTGCTCCGAATAAACTCGAGTGTATTCCAGCCTGACTCTCTCTCTCTCTCTCTTTCTCTCTCTCTCAACATATATATATATCAGGCTAGAATACACTCAAGTGTACAGATCACACGATTACACTCAAGTGTGTTTTCATATCAAGACTATTTTTTTGATAAATCTAGATCACGATAAATATAACGTCAGATGACTTAGACTTTCATTAAATTGATATTTGCTGGACTTTTTTCTCATTTTTGAAAGATGAATTAGTATGTTGATATAAATATCAGGTCATTTCATAGTGGTAAAATATATTAAAAGGAGTTACATGATCAGTGGACGACCGGTAGAGATATGATATTCATAAGCTAAATATCAAACTTCTTCTACCCTTATAAAAGATTATATTCTAAATTATAACTTGCCCAGTTTTTTTTCCTTCGTTTCTCTAAGCAAAACCCAACAGCACTGCTCCTAGACGCCCACCTTTTACCATGGCTGCATCGAGGATAGAAAAGATTTCAATTGGCATGCATGTGGAGGGAACAGGGTATTCCGGCTGAGGACACCACTATTCTTGAGAGGCATATACAATCAAATTCGTCCATGTCTCACATATAAAGATATAAGGAGACTATTCTCTCCAAACAAACAATGGTGTGTCTCTAATGTTCATGTTAATATTGCAAGGTCACAAAAGGGTATTTAGTCGTGAGCAGAATACATAACCAATGCTTGCTGGACAATGGCTGTGGTGTAGAATATTAAAGGAATCAGAGAGCCTGGGTCAATATGATCTCAAACATTTTATGACATATGACTCATGAGAGCAGGCAAAAAAATTGATTCCACAAAGATGATGCAAACCTGTCCAACACCTGCAACAAGGAAGCGTCCACTTCGTGCAAACGCAAGTGAATTGACGAATCCAACCTAAATATTACAAAAATGTGGAGAACAGCTCAGCATCATATACAAAAGAATATTCAAAACTTTACAGAATCAGCTTAAATCAAAATTGACTCAATATTCAGTATTAAATAAATTTACTAAGATTAGAGATAGCAATAATGTCAGAAAAAGAATGTTTGGATAACAAAACCATGGGTTTTAGTGATTACACAACTCATGAATCTATCTATCCAATTTCTTAGTGAACTTGACTCGTCTCCGGTTGCCATGCTGTGCTTTTTCTCCTTATCCCGTATTATTTAAAAAAAACGAAGTTCATCAGATTTAAACATTGCTATGGGCTCTCTTATTGCACTGAATGACGGATCTCATGGGGTGGATCCTACGGCGGCAATGTTTTTTCTGTGTAGGAAGGCATTTTCAACATCTCAATGAATTAAATCCAGATCCAAAACTTTAAAATGGTGTGACAGCTCTGTCAGGCTAGAGCTAGTTTTCAAGTTTTGTTATTTTTTAGCAACCACAACTAAATAGCTGTGTTACAACTTATATGTTGCCAGCTGATAATGACATTAGATGTGATACACAGGAGCAGCAGAGATTACAACCCATGGCCACTAGTCACCAATTATCAAAATGTGTGTGTGTACATATAGGTATCATGTGTAACTGACTATGCAGGCAAATCTCGTGCCATATGAATGACATGCCAAACAGGAGAAAGAAACCACCTAAGGTTATTTTAAAAGAAGAAAACTAAAAGCAATAAATGCCCTTGAAACAAATTCCTATCTTTTTAATGTTATAATAGGATAGAAATTCTGGTAGAATCCGAAAGAATTGCAACATCTATTGAACATAGCAATGAAATACCCTATCTAATATATGTAAAGTATCATATGTTCTTTAATTGTCTTTATATATATTGATTTATCTAAACAATATTATCTTGCAATAGTAATATGTGTGATTAAGTGCATGATTATCACAAATATAATATATACATGTTGGGTATCACAAATAGTGTTTCTACACAAGCACTGCTCCATTAAATAGAAACCACCTAAGGTTATTTTAAAAGAAGAAAACTAAATGCAATAAATGCCCTTGAAACAAATTACTATCTTTTTAATGTTATAATAGGATAGAAATTCTGGTAGAATCCGAAAGAATTGCAACATCTTTTGAACATAGCAATGAAATACCCTATCTAATATATGTAAAGTATCATATGTTTTTTAATTGTCTTTATATATATTGATTTATCTCAACAATATTATCTTGCAATAGTAATATGTGTGATTAAGTGCATGATTATCACAAATATAATATATACATGTTGGGTATCACAAATAGTGTTTCTACACAAGCACAGCTCCCTTATGTATGATGTGCTTATGAGTGTCATTGATTCAGCAAAGTGGTATAGTGTCAGTTCAGTTTTAAACTTGATTATAGAGAGATTGTTGCATAGGTGACATTGGCAGAACTGATATTACAGATGATGGACACGCACATTTGCCCTCTCAAGGCAGCCTTGGAGTGAAGAGACTGTTGCGGAGAAGATCGCCTATACAAAATGCAGATGTCCTCAGAAACATCCTCAAAACTAAGACATGATGCATCAATCAGCATCATACTTGTTTTGATACTATGCTCATTGGCAAGAAGAATGTGTCTATACTCCCAGGTCTTCTTCTTCCTTGGCATTTCGGAACATCGTCGTTCACACAATCGGGCCATTGGCTGGAATAATGTCTATAACTTGACATGAAAAGCACTAGACCTTATTGGGTATTGACATATTCCTCAAGGACAAGGTCAGTGTGGCAGTCCTGACATGGGGAGCAGGAGTGGGCTGGCGTCTTCCAGGTTGCAAACTCATTAACAGAATCCTGATGTTTTTGCCCGTCCTCGATATGTGTCGCGACATGTATGGCATTTTCCGTGATGTAAATACGCAAAGCAACGTGGAAAGAAAAGGTGTGCCTCGAGGCTTCAAAGGCGTATGCCTTGAGGCAAGGCGGCCCCTAATGCGCCTCAAGGTGTGCGCCTCATTGTCCAGGTGAGAGACGTGCCTCATTTTGGCAAGGCGTAATTAGGCGTTTCCGAGGCGTAAGCATCAGTTCAAACCTCAATTTAAGCCTCATATGCATATGTATAATCTATATGTGTAAATATACATATATATGTACGAAACATGTGTATTTGTGTGTATAATCTATATATGTGTGTGTATATACATAAATATATGTATCTAAACATGTATATTTGTTTTTATATATTTATGTATTTGTACATGTATCTATAATGTATATGCATATACATGTAATGACGCACATGGTATACATTTACGTGTATATATATTTGGGCATGTATATGTGTATATGTATCTAATTGTAAGGTATGTAAAGATTTACATGTATATATGTTGATATTTTGTATTCTTTTGTATATCGGACGTACTTGCATATGTCTGTCTATATGCAATGGATTTACATGTATATAAATATAGACATGTATATATATATATATATATATATATATATATATATATATATGTATATGTATATAATTTTTTAAATGGGTATACTTGTGTATGTACGTGTGAATGTACATAAACATATATATATGAACACCTCGGTACATCTTGATGCTTACGCCTCGCCTTGCCAAGACAAAAATGTCTGATTACGCCTCACGCCTTTTTAACTTTGCAAAGCAACAAGCACCATGGGAATAGACAGTGCAAGACCGTGATGATACATTGTGATCATCGTCGTTTCATCATAGTCTGGCATTGTAGATCATAGAACTTCCATTGTCAATTGCTCAAGTGAGCCTAACTCTTGCTCCAGGACTGACAACTAAAGATACATGTTTCTTTTGGTGACATGAATAAAGAATAACTCCTTATGTCCATCCTCATGCCCGCCCCAGTGTAACTACAACTAATGGTGCAATGTTATTTCCACTGCACAAAGCATTGTTCCCTGCAACTTAGCATGTGTGTACTATAAGTTTCTATCATCTAGAGGTTGATATCCGTTGAAGAGCAATTCCAAGTTGTGCAATAACTTCTAGAAGTTGTGGGGATCGTCGTCAGTACCAAGAAAATCAGGGGCAATCAATGTCCAGTGTACGACCATGGTAAAATAGGAAAATGGCATCTACTTGCCATCATTGATGCATTGAACACACACCCATTTTCCAATCCAATTGTTGAATCATCAATCTCAACGACTTTGGTGTGGTAGTCTCATTGTACACAACAGTGTGATTGCGATGCAGTTTAGGATGAGAAGCAATAAAGGTCGAAGCATTACAAGGTGCAGTGACTCACAACGACCCCTCTCGCATGCAATTGGCGAAGAAGGGCAGCTGAAAGCATAATGTGATTGTTGAAGAGTGAAGGTGACCTATGCACCATTTAGGTGGCATGGCAACATTTGAAGCCCTTGTGGTGGTTTCCATCAGCCGAAGGAGACATGAAATATGTTTTGTTCAATGTCATGCAGGAGATGAGGAGGTGATGCCCTCTCCTTCTACCCATTATGGCACCCAACTGTTGAAAGAAGAAATTAAAGAGAAGATGTACAAAGAGTAAAGGGAAGGGAAAGGATGCAATTAAAGAGAGGACCAAGGAACACAAGAGGAAGAGGGGCAATAATAATTGCATAACACGAAGAAGATTGTTTTAGAGTGGGAACTGTATTGCTAGGGAACAATAAACTAATAACAAAAGTTGCACACGTTACAACTAGGCCTATGACAACTCCATCGAGGCTAGGAATTTACAAATAAGGACTCAAAACCCTAATGGCTTTAAGAAATTGCATAAAATTGTCAAACCAACTAATAAAACGTGAACAAATTTGTAAAGCATGAATTCTTGCTAATAGGTAGCTAAAATCAATAAACATCAAAAAATCTAAATGTCCATTTAATATAACATTCAAAAACCTATAAGTATATAATCATACTGATAAGGTTTTTGAACCTTACAATGGGTCAACTGTGTAGCTTGTCCTACATTAACTATCTGGACCATTCCCCCAACCAAGCTATTCCAAACCATCCAGTTCACTACAAAAGGGAGATTTATAGGAGTTTGCCAAGATCTTGAGAAGATGCAGCTTTCTAGAGATACAAACTAACCAAGAAAGAAGCTAAGAAAGCAGGCCAAAGCTAGATAATTGGAAGAGATATATAAGAAGTTGGATTCTAGAGAAGGGAAAACATATTTATGTAAAACAAGTTGTACAACAGTACAAGAGATATGAAACGAAGAGACTTTGGAACATGTAAAATGCATCAAGAACGAGATGGTACAGTGTGGGTATAGGGTGATGATATCAAGAACCTATAGAAAAACTATTTTTATAAGCTTTTTATTTTAACATACTTTTCATATTGTATTAGATTCTTTTATCATGAATACAAAAGATACCACATACACATGATGAGTTACACAATCAAAGATCATGAATGCTTGGAAAAGGATGACAATAGGAAAGTTGTGTGGGCGAGATGGTCCAATTGATGTGCAGAAGAGTATAGGGGATGAAGTGACCCTATGCTTAACAAATTTCTTCAATAATATTATGAAGACCAAGAAAATGTGAAATAAGTGGAGAAACAATACCATACTCTGAATCTATAACAGTAAGGGAGATGTTAAAAGCTACAAAACTAAATGGGTCCAAATTGACGAGCCACACTATGAAGCTTTGGTAAAGATTATTGAGAAAATATATTACAATTTATAACACAGATATCATACAACCAGGTTGGTTTCATGGTTGGTAGATCCCCAGAGATGTTTTTCCTGATAATGGGGAATATGTATAGGAAGAAATTAAACAAAGAGATGTTCGCGTGGTTTTTATTTACTTGAAATCAAGTGCCTAGGTAAATATTGTGGTGAATTTTGAAGAAAAACATGTGTGCCAATCTATTTCATTGAATCAGTTAAAGACATGTATGATACCTCAACTGCCAGAGTTACGACTACTAGAGGAGAAACACCAACCTCTCATGAGGGGGAGAGTTAGAGAGTCTATTAACTTAAGTTGTTAACCTATTTACTTAAGTTGTTTTATTCGATTTGTAATATGGGCCCAATTGTGTCTTGGCCCATTAGGGTTTGTCTTGTGTCTTTATGCTTCTCCCCTATTCCTATATATAGGAAAGGTGGCTGTCATTCTATCAATAAGAAAAACTCTACACGAAAGGCGAATTTCTCATCATATCGCTTTTCCACAGAATTTTTGTTTTAGAGCAAGTCTTTATTGGCAATCTCAACATGAAAAAGGAACATAGGGGATCTTCAGTTCCTTCTTTAGGTTTGATTGTGAAATGATCCTCCCTTAATGCTTCCTATAAGGCTGAGACAGACTAGAGAGGATAAGCAGAAACTTGTACTCTTAGCTCTAATATTCTACAAACTTGCCCTTTCTTAACTATGTATGAAATTGTAAAAAATTATAACAGCACACAAAGTACAGAATATAACTCATGAACCAACTTTAAGAAAGTCTATATATTTAACACAATGGCAGATTAAGCTCAAAGTTACTTATTTTGAAAAAGTATAGCTACAAGAAGTTCTAGTACTTCAAGAAAGTTCATTTTATCTTACTCAAAATTTTAGACAATAGTTACAAAATAACACTGAACTTTGAACATGAATAAAATCATCGCATACCATGGGAAGTTGATAGAGTGGTCTGATGCTTCTAGATTCGCTTTCAATAGCCCATAGACGAATAAAACCATTACCAGCTCCAGAAGCAGCAAGATCACTGCCCTTGCAAACTGCAACTGAACTGACCCATGACTGTGCAGCAGAGAATCTTTGAACCTTACAGCTACCATTTTCTGAATGACCAGGACAGAGAATAGTATTAGTTAACAGCTAGAATTGGTTGGAGGAAGTTTTTCCAAACAAAGTGATAAATATTGAAAATTCAGCATATTTATTTATAGCAAAAGAAAGTACTATGACTCTAGGAACTCTTGACAACTTGTGGCCTAAGGCCTCACCGTTCTGCATATTCCTGCTCTAACCACCTTGCTAAGGAGTCGGCATGTCTACATAGCACTGCAGATGCAACTTAATATCTACGTTTAAAAGACGAAGAACTGTCTTCATTTACGGAAATAATGTTTTTCTGTAATATAAATTTAAGTATCACATGATTCACATTTAAGCCTCATTTCCAATTGAATTTTGTCAGCTACAAGGACCATCTCCCGTTCAGCTCTGTTATGGGTCATATTCTCATTTAGATTAGATGTATAAGATCACTAAGCGCACCTTGTAAAATAATTATCAAATTTAAACAAATAACTTTGGATTCAACCATTTGTAAAAACATAAATGAGAGCGGCATATAAAACCGTTGCATAAACATATTGGTTACCATTTGATATGTACCTATAATTCCATTGGGTAGTCCATCATCCATTTTGGCATGAGATAAATTAGGAACAGATACCGAATGTGCATTCTTGAAAATGTATGAAGGCTTCCTGCGTAGTAAGCTCCATAATTGGACGCTTCCATCATCAGACCCAGATAGATATTCATCATTATTGATGAAGCAGCAACATTCCAAAGCTGATGTTGGAGTGCTATAACGCAACGATGACTCTTCAAGAATCTTCATATAGAAAAGATATATCAGTAGAATAACATATAAGTTTCCAGCTATTACTTCAAAGTCTACAGATAGAGCCATAGAGGACCACAAATCACAATTTGACTGTTTTGGTAAACAGGTGGAAAATTCAAGATTTATGTTGTGCATTGCCTTTACTATCAATGAGCAGGAATTTTGCACAAATAATTACACATTATGCAAATTCAAGCATACTTGTTAAGGTGGCAATGTACTGATGCACCAAGCTAGGTGGCTCAAAGCCTAAGCGCGCCTTGGCGCGCCGAAGCACATTTAGGTGCCTTTTTTAGTTCTGACCAATGTTTTTCTGTTCATAGTTTCATAAATATACTTCTTTGTTATTGCAGGTATGCCCCCCTTGTATATATATTACTTTGATTAAGCACATGCATCTATTTTATATCTGAACCTCAACGTAAGCCCAAGACAATTTCCAACAAGACATAAATTGAAGGTGCAAACCAGTGCAAATTTGAAAATATATATAATAATATATATATCTTATAATGGAGGAATTAGGCTTCTAACAAGAATATTGAATAGTAATGCTTATCTAGATTCCTATGAACTTGTAAATGACTAGTTTTCCCATATATAAATGCACACAACAAGGTAGACCCTTTGGGTATGCGAAGGTGCAATACTTGACAAGTATGAGCGCAAGAAATATGTGGTTTTTGATAACTACATAGGGTAACTGAACCATATTGGCCTGCAAAAGAATAAACGGTGCAGAAACTAGGCCAAACCAAATTTGGCTAAGCAGTGTACACAATCTAATTGGGAAGCAATGGAGAAATATATATATATATATATATATAGAGAGAGAGAGAGTCAGGCTAGAATACACTCGAGTGTACAAATCGCACGAATACACTCAAGTGTGTTTGCATATCAAGACTATTTTTTGCAAAATGTAAACCATTGATCTTCACCGTCATAATATAACTAGGCTACATACAAATTTTGAGCCCATTTGGATGAGTGACTTACACTCATCCAAGGGCAACGAAATCGACGCGCGAAACTAATTTGAAATACATAATTTTTGTGGTCTTTATATCATGACCTATAAATGTCCAAATGTGCTCAAATTTTGCGTATGAGCTATTCACAAGATTTTTAAGAAGATCAACGGATTAGATTTTTGGAAAAAATATTGCATCATGAAAAACCACTTGAGTGTATTCTGCTCTGAATACACTCAAGTGTATTCTAGCCTGACATGAAAAACCACTTGAGTGCATTCTGCTCAGAATACACTCGAGTGTATTCTAGCCTGAGTGTATTCGGAACAAAATAGACTCAAGTGGTTTTTCATGATGCAATATTTTTTTCAAAAATCTAATCCGTTGATCTTCTTAAACATCTTGTGAATAGCTCATACGCAAAATTTGAGCACATTTAGACATTTATATGTCATGTTATAAAAACCGCAAAAATTATGTATTTCAAATTCGCGCGTCGATTTTGTTGCCCTTGGACGAGTGACTTACACACATCCAAATGGGCTCAAAATTTGTATGTAGCCTAGTTATAGTATGACAGTGAAGATCAATGGTTTACATTTTGCAAAAAATAGTCTTGCTATGCAAACACACTTGAGTGTATTCGTGCGAACTGTACACTCGAGTGTATTCTAGCCTCTCTCTCTCTCTCTCTCTCTCTCTCTCTATATATATATATATATATATATAGGCATACATGATTTGAAGTTACAAATAATACTGAAGAAATTCAAGGCCAAGTATATCACTAAATTTTTTCAACTCCATGCAACTTCACCTACAATGTGGCATTGACAAAAGGTTGGCATTAGGCCAGCTCCGGCTTAGACAAGTATGATGGTTTATGTTGAACCCTTCTGGCCGGAATTGACCCAAGCCTGGCATATTCACCGAGTGCTTCGGAAAGAACCAACCGCATTTACTAGCAACCGGAACCAAACCCATATTTGTAAAAAAGGCATATTCTCTTGATAAGACAAATATGTCATCAATAAATCTTGATATTTCATAATCAAAATATACGTATCAACTGTTTTAAAGAATCAATTATATTGATAATAATGTAAAAATCAACTTATATATGACCTCAATCCTGATTCCTAATCCAAGCCCAGTGGTCAGAGTTTTCTGATCTAGAACCAACTAGGTTTGTGTTATTACATCAATTTCCAAACCCTAAACTAACCAGGTTAAAAGAAATCCTAACTGAGATTATCAGGTCGAACCGGCGCAGATTTCATGGGTTCAAACTTCAAACTTTATTTTTAACGGACCTATTTAGATGCCTACAAAGCTGAATTATATGACTAGGGTCTACAAGAAACAAGGACAAAGATGCCTGTATCGCAACAGTGATCAGGAAAAAAATCGCAAGCACATGAAAAAGTGTTGACTTCTACCTTAAATAATCGCAAGGTCCGATCACGGCCAACACTAAGAATTCTTTCCTTACGTAGACAGTCAATTCCTAATATCTCAGCTTGGTGACCAAAAAAGTTATTGAGATGACATCTATCTTCAGCATTCCACCATTTGATCATGCGATCAAAAGAACCTGAGTAGAGTTCTGAAGTACCCTGCCGAAAAGTTAGACAAGAGACTGGCCCTTTGTGTCCTTGAAATGCCTGTCAAAACTCTCCACAAAAGTCGGAATAAGATAACAAATGTGGAAATACAATTCAACAATGAGTAATGACTTCATATACATAGCTAACATGAACCAATGTTAAAGATAGAAGATGGTGTACCTGTAGATGCTCTCTTGTACGAGTATCCCACAGATGTACAAGACGATCTAGCCCTCCAGTTGCCAAATAGCGCCCATCGCTACTTACAGCCAATGATAAAACATTCTTACTCTGCTTTTTAGAACCATCTTTTATGTTCTTATCACTGGTAGGCCATTTGTATTTCTCCTTTGCACCAGTTTCTACATCCCAATGGAAAATTGCACCATCTTTCGATGCTGAAAAGCCCCTTTTCTCATCGTCGCTTAAGGCTACTGCAGTAACTGACAGTTTGTGTCTAAACAGCGGCCGCAGCTCACCGTGGAAATCGGGTTCAACAATCCTGCAATTTTCAGAGGATTGTTAACCATGAATGACGTAGTCCAAAGTTGTAAAAGCTTCACATTATGATCGTAATGGAGTTTGAACAAAATATTTCCACATTCGAGTCAATTTAAATTGGCTGCAGTTATATGGAAAAATTATTCCAGTTTCAGAAAATTAGAACTCAATTTTACATGAAAGAAAAAGTTACTCTGAACATGTATACGTCCAATATATGCATCCACAACGCCAAAACCATTTCATTTTGAGTAGACACTGAAAACCATTACCTGGAAGCTACCGCCCTTTGGACACGCCCACTCTGCTCGAGCTGCTCCTTCTGCAGAATCTCTGCCACCAGAGAGTCCCTTTTCCCTCCTCGTTCATGATCGTCGTCCTCCTCGTCTTCCCCCTCCCCCTCTCCCTCATCGTCAAGCTCCCTAGTCAGAGCTCGAATTCTCTCCAGCTGCTCTTTTGCAATCCTGAGTTTCTTGTCGGCAGCGGACTCCTCCACTTCTTCCCCACCATTCTCCTCTCCGCTTCTTCCAGCTTCATCCCCAGATGCCCCTATGTCTTCGCCGCTGTCCTCGCTCTCAATGACTTCGTCCCCGCCGCCGCCACGGCGGCGCTTTTTCGCGTCGGGCTCGAAGAAGGGGTCATCGCTGCGGGTAAACCGACTGTTTTTCCTAACGCCGATCTGCCTCGTCGGCCTCCTCGTCCCGCATCTACTGTTATCCTTCATTGGGACAGTGTTGCCTGACGTGTTCGGCCTTTTCCTCTCTGCCGGTATTCCCTTACTTGAGAAAATGCAATCAGCATTGGGGTTTGTCCTGGTTAGGGTTTTGGTCCGGGGTTTTGGGTCGTGATAAACGGGACGACGGCAGACGGCGCCGCCTTCGACTATTTTCGAGTGTGCACGAGTACCCAAATAAAACTTTTTTTTACGTTAAAAGAAAATCTTCCCAAATAAACTTTTGAATATGTGCTTTATATGAGTAAAAATCCATTCGTCTTGGAAGTAAACTTTCCAAAGCCCCTCTTAAGATTTTTGAGGCCCGTTTGGTTTTATGAAAAAAGTAAATCAAATTAAATTTTGATTCTTAGAAATCTAAATTTTACCCATATGTTGATCAAGGGTCTGTTTGTTTGGTAAGGAAAAGTTATTATCAATGAAGTTTAAGTATAATGTCTCCTACTTTGTTAGGATGTAGTTCGATGGAGTTAGGTGATTTGTAATTAGAGATAGCAATGGTGCTCGATAAAAATCATAATCACACCACATTTTACACTGTATAGCCGTACCAAATAATTGTGATGCAGATATAATTTTAAATTTTAAAGACCGTTACGGTGTGGTACGGTTATAATTTCAAGAAAATAACTATAGATAAAGATTGCACCATAATTTGTTTATTTCAAATATACATAACGGTATCTTAATTAGGTTGTAATATATATATATATATATATATATATATATATATATATATATATATATATATATATATATATATATATATATATATATATATATATGCACACACATACATACATACCATGGGTTATGGGAGAGGGGGGGAATCTTTCTCTCTTAATCTCATATATGAGTAGAATATTATTTTAGTCGTGTTATCTATTGTTGTTCTCACGCAAATGACTGGACATTTATCTTTCAATGGTAGAGAAGTAGGAACTTTTATTTTTTTTATAATTACTACACATATAGGTTATCCTCTTTGTAAAATACTAAACATACATGTGCCATGTCGCATGAAAATATTATCATTCATATTTGATACATATATATATATATATATATTAATTCATAAATATATATAGTATTACCAATTTATAGAGTCATAAGTATAATGGTGATAGATAGATATTATTATTAGTGGAATCATTTAATGTATTATGTGAGATATTATTGACTCGTTTCATATCAATCTCGAATAGAAACATGAAACCATTTGAAAACAAGATATAGATAATTAAGGTAACAATTTAGTTTATTATTATAAAATAAATATTATGTGTTTACTGATAGACGTAGTTATTAGTATTTAGTAGAGATAAAACTAAATTAACTAAAATAGTGATAAGAAAATAGAATATAATAAAAGAGAAAACGATACAGTCAAGAAGAGATAATTACATCCATTATTACTGGTCATCTTTACCCTTAAGCTATAATAATATTTTACCACCCTTCCACACTAATAGTTTCTACTCCCCCCCCCCTCTCTCTCAGAAAATATATTATTACACTTAATTATAATTATTATTTTATCATCTCATTACAAATTCATATATAGCAAAAAAGCATAGCTTACATGCTTGAAATGGAGAAGACGTCTTAATAGGAGAGATAGACTTGAGGAACCAATTTAAATAGGATAATGTTGTTTCGAAAAGAAGAATGTATATTAGTAGGTGGGGGAGTTGTTACATTTTATAATAGGATGATGTTTGAACTTTGAACTTTAAACGAAAAGATATATGCATAGCAAGAAAAATATTATATTTATGTCTACTAACTTTAAAAAAATAGAGTGTATGTCCTCATAAACTGAAAGTTAGTATTTTTTGTTATATCATATGAACATGATATTGTTAATTCATATAAAATTTAGTATTTTTATTGTTATATAATATGAACATGACATTGTTAATTCATATTTGTATGTTGTTAATTTATTTGTTGTGTACAATTTCTTCATAAATTTTATGTGTAACTTTGTAACTCGGAAGTCACAACACTCAAATTTCAACACTTACATTAAACCAATCACGAAAAACTACTTTTGGAACTTCAGATCGTAAGTTTTCTGAACCAGTTACAACAAACCAATCTAATTAGTGAACATATGGGCTCTCTTGTGTAATTTTTAAACATACATGTGTTTCCAGTACATGAAAATGTTATCA
The DNA here is from genome assembly GCA_963693085.1 of Alisma plantago-aquatica. Lineage (NCBI taxonomy): Eukaryota > Viridiplantae > Streptophyta > Magnoliopsida > Alismatales > Alismataceae > Alisma > Alisma plantago-aquatica. Next base: position 314,575,763 of record OY856410.1, read on the forward strand.
TTTTTATATACTTTTATGTATATTTTTATACAATTATATAGCCATTTAGATAATGGTGGCAAACAATTTTTGTCGTAGAAAGAATCATCTAATGTATTACATTTAAATTTTATAGACTTATTGATGTCGAATAGAAATAAAGCAAACGAGAGACATATGATTAACGTGACTGTTTATTTTATTAGTATAAGTGAATTATTATACATTGCTTGAGAGATGTAAGAAACAAAGTGAAAAGAATATGGAAAGACATAACAGAGAAAAGTGAGAGTCAACTATTTTATGACCATATTATATCGATAGTTTTGACTTCTCCTATCTTTTTCTAAAAATATATCATCAAACTTATTCAATTTTGTTCTCTTAATTTAAATAAATATATAAAAAATATAGATTACGTGTTTGAAATGAAGAAGACAGCTTAGCTTAATAGCGGAGAGGAATGTGAGGAGTCAATTAAATAAAATAATATTGTTTGAGAACAAATGTTAGAATGTTCTTCACGTGAACAAAAAATTTGGTGATTTTTATTATGTAATATGGATATGACATTGTTGATCTGATGTTATCTGTTTATTGTCTACAACTTTCTTATAAATTTTATATACAAGGATGCTAAGAATGATAATTTTTGATGTGGTGTAGTGTGTTTTGATATGGTGTAGTGCGGTGTAGTTAAACACAACTTTTTAACAGTGTGAATATGATTTATCATATCAAACACTGCAGTAGATATGGTGTCAATATGGTGTCTGATTTTTAATCCATAGCGCGGTTATGGTTTTTGCCATTTCTAGTTGCCAGCACACACAACAAACATCATGTAAGTAACAGTATAAAAAAAAGATACATAATAAGTTTATTAGCAACGACTACTCACATGTCTTCCAAGTACATTTATTAGCACTATATGTCGGGTGTATGGTACCAAACAACTAAAAACAAATGCAAGGAACTCAATTGTTTTCCAACCAAGCAAAATTTATGCAATCTCAAATGGATGGATTCTTTATCCTTACTTTCAAATTCTTACTTCAAACTCATAGTACATCCTACTAGATAGGCCCTAAATGGACTCTTAAGCTATCCCAAAATAGTTCTATGTATATAGATGTACAACCCAAATCTTTTTCCTTCACCAATTTTTTATGTGTAGTTACATCAGTAGCCAAACATGAGAATAATATAGAAATATTATTTGATTTAGTTAATTAAACTAATTTTTACAAATAAGAAAAAGCATTGCATTTATAAATAATATAAATAAATAGACGTATTAAGTTTCAAATGACCAAGACAACTTATTAGAAAAACAATAATTAAGAAATGAGCTAAATATGTTGTCAACTAAACTAAATTAATAGTATATTACTTAGTTTGTTATTCTGTTTATTATGATAGTAAACTCAAATGAAGTGTATACAACACGTGAAAACATCATAATTAGACTACATAATCATCATATATGTCTTGGGGTAGACCTGTAACTCTAAGGCTACTAAATTACTCCCTAGTTTGCAACATGACTCGTCACATCTAGCCTTGGTAGTTAAATAGTTGACATGTTATTTGTACATTTACACTAACATGGGTACTTAGGTGGAGTATCTATACTCTATGGTATGTACTATTTACTATAGTAAATGGCAGAGCCACATTGTAGCTTGGGTGGGCACATTCCCTATCTGAGCTTGGCAATCTCTATACTAATGACTAGAAGAACACTCATATTTTGAAGAAAAAGCTACAACAGTGCCCTATCTAAATTATGTTAGCAAAATTATATTAATTGTGCCTCGCCTGAGTAGATATCGTGGCTATGCCACTGATTGTAGTGGTCCCACTAAGGTGGAGTCAATATATGATAAAAAGGACTAACTGACGAGCTAGTAGCACATGTTGTATGTTCTTCTTAGTAAATGAGTTTGGGTTGTGAAACCGTAAATTTTATATTAGTAGAATAATTCATTATAAATGTTATATAGCTCAGATTTCATATATGCATGTGTTGCTCAATATTAGGTAGGGTTTAGAGCGATATATAGCTCGTTTGATTTGGGCATCTGTCGTTGCACGCACTAATCTTAGTGCATAATTGGTGCCTTTATCCTTAATAACACTTGTCTACGGATGGTAAGAATATATTGTTTTAGATTTTCATGTGATCTCATGTTAATGTCATGTGCTTTAAGTTATGTGTTCCAATGATGGACTTTCGACATACTTATACTTTGGGCATATCATAATTAGATTAGCACATATCCATCTCATTTTATTTATATTTAACCTATTTTATGTTTTTGCTATTTAGTTTGTTTACTAGTAATTTGATTTTTTTTGTTTTTGTCATTGTAGTGTGATGAGAGAGAGGAGATCATGTATAACATACTCAAATCTAGGAATATATCTAATCTCTAGACTTATTTGTGTTTTTTTTCATTAGAGTTGGTATTAGTCCGTTCGTCCCATGTTTTCGTTGGCAATAGGAGGTCATAAATATAGTAGTTAAGTTAAATGTTCACTAGTAAGAGATGTTAGATTAAATTAACCAAATTAGGTAAAGACGCAAATTAATTATACAATGGATATGATTATTAACTAAACACTATAGGCCTTTCATAGGTTAATACAGTAGTTCAAATACAAAATATCACTCATGAATACTTTAGGAGAATCATAATCTATAACAATTATAGACTTGGGCCTCAAGTTGATAATTAGATTACCAGAGTCATTAAAAATGTAAACTCACTTGAATTGATGATGATGGATGAAAAATGGCATTAAGGATGCATACCAAGGCAAGATAATTCTGGACCGATCTAATTCCCAAAATTGGAGGAGATTATTAACTAAGACAATAGAATTGGTAATATTAGTCCTAAATCATAATATATCAAATGATACAAAGGATCCTAATAGAAATGTGGAAAAAAGTATCATATACGGATTCTAGATACCCTAATTAACCTAGGTTTCAAGTTTCAGTATTATTGGATCTTGGCTACTAGACTAGTTAGAAGAAAGAGGAAAGAAATAGAAAACTAAATAAAAGGATATTTAGTGCATTAATCGAGCTAACTTTTGTAAATTCTCTTGTCATGCTAAGATACCTCGCTTACTGCGAATCATTTGTGTCCCTTGGTTCATTGGACCACATGATGTGTAATCTGACAGTCAAGATGTGTAACATATTGAATTTTGGGCATTTTGCCTTTTTGGTCCTCTTTTCCATCTTTTACTTTCATTTATATCCTCTTTGGCCTTTCTATTTATTTGTGGAGAATATAATGGTCTAATGAACATTTGTTCACCTTTTCTCTCAATATTTGGGTTTATGCACAAATACCTCAGTGAAAGCTTAATAATGGGTTTTATATGCAAAATATCCACTTGAGTGATAAAAAGAATAAATAAATTTGTCCTAGAACTTTCTAGTGCTTTTTAGAATATGAAAAAGAAAGAAAATCCCGAAATATAAATAAAGGAGATGATAAATGCAATAATTGGGGATAATATGGAATATTTTGGATAAAAGAAGATAATGAGGAATATGTTATTTCAAAAATCATAAATAGAAAACCATGAGATAATTTGATATGCAAATTCGTTTTCTTGACGTAAAAGATACTTAATGGCCAAGTATTATCTAATTTGGATAATAAATAAATATATTAAAGCTTTTATTATAAGATAATGGGAAATAAGCCAATAAGGTGAAATAAAATATCTAATGTCATCAAATTCGAAAACTAACTCTAAATTTGTAATATACATATCAAAATTAGTCTATGTGTGAATTTGCATTTAATTTGGTCAATGTTTATTTTATTTTATTCTGGAGAGAGAAAATGACTTAAGACCAAAAATATTAAATATATGTTTATAAAATTAATTAATGTCAAAAACGTGTTCCTAATGTTTATTATTACTTGTAGACCAAGTTTTGTATTTTTAGAAAGTTTCTAGATGCCTCTAATAAATTAAAAGGAAAAATAAGTGATAAAATTTAAATGAATTAAATAAAATAATAAAAGTCTTCAAAAAAAATTCCAAATTCGTGTTCTAAATGTTAAAATATATCTTTGGATGAATTTTGAAAAAATTTGGAAAATATTTGTTGAGAAGATAAATTAAGGAGAGAGAAAGTGTATAAAACTTTCAACTCATTATTTTAAATAATAAACAACTTCAACAAATGAAAATAATGACAAATTCGTATCCACCATACTTAATATTAGTTATGGGTGAAGTTTTGTAATTTTTGGATAATCCTAGTATCATTAATAAAGGAGGAAAGAGAAAATAAGTTTATAATTATTTAACCGATTAAACATTCTCAAATGTAAAACTAATTCTATATTTGGATTCTACGCGTCAAAATAAGTCAGAATATAAAATTTGGTAATTTTTGGATAACATTTGAGCCTCCAAACAAGGAGAGAGAAAAACATTTAAATGAATATGCCCTTTTAGTCGATTTTGAATAGGAGTCAAATATACAGCTGTGATTTTGGCGCTAGATCTCGGCCGTTGGATCGCGATCTGTCGGTTCGTGGGCTTTTTTCTTCCTCGATCCGTTTTGGTAACATGTTCATTGCTTCTCTAATTTTCAAATCAATATATCCGGAGATATACTCGATGGATTTTGCTAATTTTTGTTTCGTTGGATTCTACGTTGGATTCCGCACTGGTTTATCCCAAAAATTTTAGAATTTGGCGAGTATTTGAGAAACGCCCAACATAGGTGCCGCCGTCCTCTACCTTCCCCTAGTCCAACCCTAACTTAGGGTCCCTTGCCTATATATACCTATGCCCTTAGGACCGCCATCGCCTTAGCAACTCGCTCGTGCCTTCAATTTTGAGTTTTGCAGACGTTTTGACCCCCATCTAGCCGCCGAGGACCACCAGGCTTGCGGCGTCCCTCCTCCTCTCCTTGTTTCATATCCGTTCAATTACAAGGTACCACCAAATTCCTCTCTTCTTCCTCTTTCTTTCGCATATCTAAACGCGAAGTTCGGTCAAGTATCGCGTTTTTGCGCTAATCACGCCCAAGCCAAGCTGCTTGCAGCTCTCGGCCATGGCACAAGGTAGCGGGAGGAAGATGACCCCACATTTTTACCTTTTTGCCCCGACCAGCTTTGCTTTGTTTTGTTTTACGTGCAAGGGCACTCCGGTCTTTTGGTTTGCTTTGGTTTCAAATGCTTTTGCCTACGTGGCACTTCCCGATTAGCTGATATTGCAAAATTGATATTTTTTTACTCGTTTGTCTAAAAGTAAATTTAAAATATGTTTTGGAATCGGGAGAATGAGGTCTATCCAATAAAAATATTTTGACGTATGATTTTGAGTTTTTCGAATATGTATTTTTCGAGTGGATTTAATTAACTAATAAATATGGACCCATTGTGTGTTCATGCACATTTAGTGCATGCCTTGCTCTTTGAGCATAGCTGATAGTCTTGTTAGTAAGCACATTAAATTGGTTAGTAACAATTTAGGTCAACCTTAAAATAATGAATTCATAAGAATGTATACTAATTAAACTGGGAGTGTTGAACACCTTGAATTCATCAGTTTTTCTCTTGGCAACAAACACCTCCCATTGAGTCGGGTCTAGGTAGTTACATTGCTTCGTGGTTGACTTCTTCCTCTTATTAGCCTCTCGTATATATAGTCGGTTGAGAGTTATCCTATAGTTCCTTAGGACCCTCCCACAGAATTGCATCACCTTTTTACGATGTAGGCTTTCATCCAGTTCAAATGTCCTCTGCAAAATTTCATATATATAATAGAGTATTCTAAAAAAATAGCATTGTAAATAGATTTAGAAACATCATTGGAAATGATAATATCTCACAGATTGCTCTTTCCATATGAAGTCTTTCTTGTTTTTATCAACTATATGCCAAGATTCTGCATTTATACTACAATGTCCACGAGTAAGAACCCCAAGATATGAAACAAGCGAGTTGTGGTTCTTTCCAACTGGATTTCCTACATGATCAAAATCCACAACCAATTTTGTTTCATTGCCCCTTTGTTGTATTAACTTTTTCATCATAGTGATGCCCATGATTCTTTCATTTTTTTATGTTGCTCATCAAGTGGCCCAAAGTTTTCAGGGGGAACATTCTCAACCAAAAAATTGACAAAAAAACACATATAGTATATAACTTATCAATGGACATATATATAGATATATTATAAAACTTACATCATGACGTGATGCCCCTTCCTCATGGTGATCATCATCATGATCATCATACTCAAGGTCAGACATCTAAAAAAGTGCCATACAAAAAAAATCAAACATTTAACATTTAACAATGAAATTTATATAACATTGTAAAGTTCACATCAATCTAACATTCAAAAAAGGAAAACATTAAAAAATTAAAAACATGCCTCTGATATTGAGATCTTGTATCAATAACATTCCTTCAGTGTGATCTCAACACACATATAAGTCATCATTAGCTTCAATATTTGGTGTTGGAAATCCAACTGAGAATGAACTGGAGTCATCATACTTATCATAGTACTCTCTTCATCTAGAGGATCTTTAGTGAACATGCTTTTATCATGAAGAACAACCAATCATTTTTCATTTGCAGGATCATCGATATAAAATACTTTCTTTGCCTGTAATGCCAATGTGAATGGTTAACCCTTCTCGCCAATCTTTTCAAAATTCACTAATGTGAAACCCAATTCATTCACTATAACTCCTTTGGTGTTATCAACCCAATTACACTTAAAGAGAGAATTTCTAAAATCTATGTAGCAAACTCCCATATGTCTTCAATGACACCATAATAAGACATTTTAGCTTCGCATGGACTCTTAACCTTCACACTAGAAAAAACAATGAAGATGCTTGAAGGGTGATCCCACTATTTTGCACGCCGCTCTTCTCATCTTGACGCTTTGTGTAATATGAGAACCCATTTATGTCAAACCCTTCATAAGAAATAACATTCATTTTTGGTTTCAAGGTGAGGCATTTGATATTTTCAGCAATATTATTTGGTGTTTGAGATAGTTGATGTAAGACTTTATCTTCAAACCACTTAATAAATGTCTTGTTATGCTCTCTAGCAAGCCACATTGAATTGGATCGTGAATATTGTTTCATGATGAAATTAGTATGTTCGATGTTATAGACACTCACTTCATCGACGTTGTGTAAAATATACAAGGGACCTTGTTCCCACATCTCATGACCGATTACTTTCATTCGTGCTCCTAAAGTCCATTTTCTAGAATAGTCCACAATATTCTTGTCATTTAAAGGAGATTCATAACCACTCGGAAAGTCATTGAAAAAATCCATAACCTCCCTCGCCACATAACCCTGAATAATACTTCTTTCAGGCCGATAACGGTTTTGAACATCACCTGTAAAAATACTCATGTATTGTTCAAAAGGATACATCCAATGTAAAAAATTGGTTCCAACATTTTCATTGTCCTAGTCAAATGGACAACAAGACGTACCATGATATCAAAGAATGAAGGAGTATTACACATCTCAAGCTAACATATGGTAACAACCACTTCTCTTTGCAACTTATTGAGATTCTCAGGATCAATAACTTTAATGCATATATTGTTGAAGAAGAAACAAAGTTTGGTGATTGCAAACCTTACTTGCTTTGGCAGTATATATCAAATTATCACAAGAAATATGTGTTGCATTAAAGTGTGACAATCATGAGATTTAAGACCTATCAGCTTCATATCTTTCATTGATAGCAATCTACGGTAATGGAAGGGTAACCCTGTGGTACCTTAACATTAAGCAAGCACTCACAAAAAATTTTCTTCTTCTTTCTAGACAACATGTAACAAGAAGGAGGTAAATATGTTCTTCGATCACTACTAACAACTTATGTTAATACTTTCCTTATCACTCAGGATTTGATTCCATCTTTAGTCTTACCTGGTATATTCAACAGAGAATCAATGATGCTATTTGAAAACATTTTGCTCAACATGCATGACATCGATATAATGCCTAACTGCCAAAGAAATCCAATAAGGAAGATCCCAAAATACCGACTTCTTTTTGAATAAAGATTTGTCACTTTGTATGAAAATGGTACATTATGATCTCTTACTGAATTTATTGATGAAGTCTTTTACCTTTAATAAACAACCCCCCTGGTATATGTTTATGGGCACCCCATTCCTCATTCGATACATTGAACGCTTTGTGCAACCTTTGATAAGGATGGAATTTTGGAAGAAACCTTGGATGTCCAAGTTATACAGTCTTTCTGCCATGTTTTAGTGATATTGAATTAGTGTTCTCTTAACATATAGGTCATGCTTTGGATCCTTTTACACTGTATCTAGATAAATTCCCATATGTTGGAAAGTCATTGATAGTGTAAAACAACACAACATGCAAACAAAATGTCTCTCTTCGCGAAGCATCATAGGTCATCATACCTTCACCTTAGAGTTTTTTTAAGTCATCAATCAGAGGTTCAAGATAAATGTCAATACCATTCCTAGGTTGTTTAAGGCCTGATATCAATAATGACAACATAATTTACATATTTTTCATATGCAACCAGGGAGGAAGATTGTATATAACAAGCATAATAGGCCAAATGCTATGTTGGCTGCTCAATGTTTCCTATGGATTCATCCCATCGGTATAAAGCCCAAGTCTTAGATTCATAATTTCTTCTCAAATTTAGGGTACAATAAATCAATCTTCTTCCACTATGGAGAATCAGACGCATGTCGTAGAATTCCCCTTATATGTTTTTAACCTCTGAATGTCACCTTAAATTCTCCGCATCTATCGGATTGGCAAACAAGAGTTAAAATAATGGTATTATAGGTAGATACCACATCACCTTGGTAGAAGAGTCAGTTTTGGACTTCCCCGAAGTCGTCACTTTTTACCTTTATACCCCACATGTTGGACAATATTTCGAATCGACATAGTCCTTTTGAAATAATACACAATCATTCAGGAATGAATGTATCTTCTTAGCCTTCATTCCCATTGGGCATCATATTTTCTTTAACTCATATGTTGAGATTGGAAGATCGTTTCCTTCAGGAAGAATTTCTTTCAACAAAGACAAAAATCATGTGAAGCTTTTTTCGCTCCATCTATTATTAGCCTTCAAATTATATAATCTCAAAACAATACTCAGCTTCGTAAACTTAGTATAACTTGTGTATAACGATCTCTCATCATCATGCACAATGTCCTGAATAAGGAAGGTGGATCAGTGTGCTCTACCCCCACAACTATCCAACATCACATGAATGGTGTCTATCAGAATCAATCCGTTCACATCTACATCATCACCGGCAATTTATTCTTCAACACAAATACTACTACTGAAATCTACTAATCTCACATTTGAAATCTCTCCATGCTGGTACCATTCTGTATAGCCCTATACAATCCTATTGCCCATGACAAGACTTTTTATTTCATCGCTAGTGATGACTTTTAAGTTGTTATCGCAATGTCTACATGGACAATAGAACCTATCTCCAGATTCTTTCCTATGTTCCTTCGAAAATCTTATAAACTGATCAAAACCAGTAATAAACTATGGGGTGCAGTGATTTGGAATGGACATTCATGATCAATCCAATCTATGATCAAAGAGAAAACAAGTATTAGGGTTTAGAGACTATAGATTAAGTTAAGGATTTACAAATAGATTAGGATTTATTATTTTAGATTTAGGGATAAGAGTTTAATGATTAGGGTTTAGGGTCAAAAGATTAGAGTTTAGGGTTCAATAATGAATGTGTGCATCTCCTATCCCATTCTTGAACACCTAATGTCACTAGTAAGTGTATAATGTATGCATTCATATTTTAAGAAAATTTCAGTAGCATTTGCCCACAGTTCTCCAAGTACAAACATATGTACTTAGAGAACAAACGGGGAAGAGCTGACGAAACATCTTGAAAACCAAATATACATTATACACTTACATCCTAAGTGAGATTAAATGTTCAAGAACAGTCCCAAACCGGGGACGATCCAAAATTTACTCCTAATGAGTGAATCTCAGACAGGTTTCTAGGCTAATGTCAAAAATGTATATATGTTGTCATTCATATACCTTTGATCATAGTTTCATCGTTCATATCCTAGGTTTAATGGAACACCATTTAATTCAACTCATTCTTGATTATGTTCCCAAACATAAGTACAATTTAGATGAACTATAATAGGGTATTTCATCAATTGTTCTACCCCATGTTTATAATCTAAATTTGTGTAAATAAAACCCATCCATGTGTATATTTATAAGAACAACCTTCTTATATAACTATTATTTCCCTCATATATTAGTTTTCTTATGATTATTCTAGATCCATATTGAATTATGAAGACATGTATATTTATACCTATGCATCTAGGTTTGTGGTTAATATGGATAATAGAAATTTCTTTAAGAAGAAAAATAGAGAAATGGATGCAATATTAAGAAGAAAAGATAGCAAAATAGAGAAAGTTTTGTCAGTTACAATCCAAAACAACTAATATTCATACATTTTGATGTCATATAAATAAAAGAAGTGAAATGGATGCAATACTACAACTTTTTGGGCAAGGGTAGAGATTTGCAGCATGAAGTGGCATAAATCTACAGGTTTTAGAGATTAGGTTAAGGGTGGATGTCAAGTGGATGCAAGATTAAGACTTTGATCAATATTATGCATTAAGATGTGTGTCTAAAAAGAAACACAATTTAGGAATGCAGGGCACATACCTTCTTAGATGGTAGCAATGAGGCAACGACAACCAAATAGGAGATGATGGTGATGGAGACAATGGTGGCTAGCTCCAACAGTGGCCGCGGTGAGCTCCAGCAGTGGTGGAAATGGCGAGCTCCAACAAAAGTGATGGTCAGCTCCAACGGTGGTGGCGGTGGTGAGTGAACAGCAGCTGCGGCAAAAAAACTGGAATCACCAGATATAGGTCGGGTAGAGAATGAAATAGAGAATGCGGGAAGGGGAACAAATTTCATGAGTCTTAAGTGAGACTTAGTTGTCGGTTATACCAAAAATTGACAACTAAGGATTTAAATGTTAGTTGCTAGATTAAAATTGACGACTAACTCCTAAACCAAAAAATTAAATAGGCACTGGTGAAGGGAAATAGTCGTCGGTTACGTCTGTAAAAACCAATGACTAAGTACAAATCTAAACAAAAAAAATTCCCTCGGGGTAGGGTTATAGTCTTCGGTTAGTTGTGAAGAACCGACAACTAACTCCTAAATCAAAAAAACAAATAGACCCCGGTTTAGGGCCATAATCGTTGGTTAAAAATGACACTGAAGATACAGTTCTGAAATGGTCGACAGTTACAACTGGCATAACTGAAGTCTATATACATATCAAAAAAAAAATTAATCTAGTGCTAAGACCATAGTCGTCGGTTATCCAATAAAAACCAACAACAAAGAAGCAAATTGGGGGGAAATATTTTCATGGGGACAAGACGCACAAACACCTAGTCGTCAATTTCGTCTACAAAAATGACGCTATAGACCTATGGGGATTAGTTCTTGGTTATTTATTAGAGCCGACGACTAATGAGAGGATAAATTTTTCTGTGGGGACATGACGCAAAGCATGTGTCGTGGACTATAAGAAAAACCTATGCCAGACTAAAAAGTTTGGAGGCAAATTTTTTCCCTGAAAATTTGTATTTTGTAGGTAATTTTAGATGTCGATTTCTATAAAAAGAAACTGACGTTAAAGTAAAAGTATTACCCGTGTCTTTTCTAAATTGACAAGACTTCACATATGATGACATTTGGATTAATTAACCTATGTTGTTGTGCTTTGGCGTCGGTTTTTTTAGGTAACCGACGCCACCAAAAGTGATGTTATATGTCATTTCTGTACTAATGAGTGGATGATCACATAAAGAATAAGAAGAGAAGTAATTTTACAATAATCATGGTTGAAGTTGCCACTAATAAACCAATATACCCCTCAATTATCCTAAACAAGAGAGAGTACAAGGTGGAATATGAAGCACTGTCAGACATCTACATGTCATGTGGGAAGGTCGGCCATGGCATGAATAGTTGCAGGAGCCATGGTAAGTCTGATGGAAAGGAGAAGGATGCTACTAGGGAAGCGGAGAAGAAGAAAGATGACACTGGAGTGATCTGGGTGGAAGAGGAGGATAAGTGGAAGATGTATTATGGTAGAAACATCAATATGCGTTGGCCTCTGACGAGGAGGATAAATCCAAGAAGCCTACTAACCGCAACAACAACCAGAATATATTGCAAGCTTGGATGAAGAAGAAGAAGAAGAAGAGAAAGAAGAAATTCTAAAAGAAACTAAAGCCTCAAATGCACCTACATGTGAAGCAAATGAAGCCCAATCACCGGTTGTTCATAGAAAAAAGAAGAAAGTTTGTCATGAAAATAAGGAAGATGAAGACATCCTCAGAAATGTAATGAACCAAGAGATAAATCAAGTAGAAATAAGGAAAGTGAATCACAAAAGGGAATGAGTTTGTTATGGGAAGATAGGGAGAGAACATTATGGACACAAAGACCACTATGGAGGACGGTGAGCATGAGGTCGAGACAAGTACATTCACATGAAGATGGAATAGGAGCATGAAGGAGAAGCATAAAAGCTTTCCATAAAACACAAGAAGTGGTTGTAGGAAGGTTTGAGAAGATAAAGGCAACCCATGGGAGGAGGATTTGACGAGGCAGTGAGCTTGGGCTTGGTTCCCATATTCCTTTAACATGGTTGTTTAATGTTAGATACAATAGTTTGGAATGTGAGAGGTGTAGGCAAAGGTTCTACTATCGCCTACATTAGATAATATGTTCGTATATACAAACATGGGCTGTTGGTGATCTTGGAACCCAATATTTCATCAAGACAGTCAGATTCGGTAATCAGAAGACTCGAATTTGATAGTTCACACATGGTGAAGGCCTTTGGGTTCTCTAGAGGTATCTGGCTCCTCTAGAAGTCCCACGTCCATAATGTTTAGATCATCCTTAGTCACAAGAAATTCATACATCGTGAAGTCAATGTCACAACAGCCCTAACTTGCATCTACAACTGTCCAAACTTAACAAGGAGGAAACTACTCTAGAAACACTTGATGGACCTGGGAACGAAGGTTAACAAATTATGGGTGGTGTTGGGTAATTTCAATGCAATCTTGAGCCCAGATGATAAAAGGGGAAGTCTAAGGTTCAATTGTTGTGAAGCCTTGGAGTTCAAGGAATCTATCATGAATGTTGGTCTTTCTTACATGCCTTACATAGGTCCTAAATATATGTACAAGGTTGGGATGTTATTTGAAGGTTGGATAGAGTGATCATCATCCATGGATGGAAGACGACCTACTCAGACTATGTGCTATAAAGCTTTCCCGAGATAAACTCTAATCACAAACCCACTATCTTCAGGAAAGTCACAAATGAAATAAGGAGAATACATCACTTTAGTACCAACACCAAATGGTATTCATATGTGGAATTTAAAGAACTGATAAACTCACTATGGAACCTGGATCTTAACTTCACTGAAGCTATGGGAGTGATTTCAGGGCCAGTAGCAAAGTGGCAGGCTGAGAAACATAGATAGGGGAGAAAATATAAATTACATATTTGGAGGAATATTGAAAGTCTGCAAAATACTTTAGACAAAAGGTATGACACTTCCATTGATGAGGAGTGCAAATAGCTTCAACATCAACTAGAAGATAACTTGCAATGCGTACCGTGAAGCAGGATTGCTACCTTATGCTAGTGAAAGGTAGCGGTAAGTTAGTGAGAGAAAGCTCTGGCTTCTCTCTAGCAGTCTCCTTCCAGTTCTCGTCGTCCCCCGAGCTGCTCCCTTCCCCCCAGGTGATCTCCGACCACCTTCAGCCTCTACTCCCCAGCTAAGGTAACCTCTTGTTTTGGTTTGGGCGGATTGCAATATCTTTGAGGTTCAACTCTCTTTCACCTCACATTTTTCATCGATTTCTTCTTCGATTCCCTCCAGATATCCTTCTAGGGTTTCCTAGTTTCATTTTCTCATCGCTCTATTTTTCATCTCCATCGGACTTTACGCTACATCGTGAGCTTTAAAGAAGATCTCCTACTGAGCTTTTCTACCGTGGTTTCCCCTTGTTCTTCTCTAGTTTTTTTTAAGGTTTTAAGTCGACTTGTTTTACAACCTCTACTGTCATCCCCCATTAATGCGGTGGATCTTCAGTTATTATCTGACCACTCTCAATCAATGAAATTGTTGGATCCCATCATGTATCTGCAACATTCTCTCTAGTGGCTCCCCCTCCGGCCTTGGGGTATCTTCTCCAACATCCCATTGATTACACCTCATTCTTTCCCTTTGCCAGCTATCCCTCCTTCCCTAGACTCTGACGGTTTTCTGGGCAGATACATCTTTAGCGTTCACAACAAGACTCCTTTTCTGACCCACCTAACAAATCTTTTCTCATTATGAGAACCGGTGGCAACTTCATCATTGCCTCTTTCTCAGGACCTAACTGCATGCAAAAATCAGGCAAAGTTAAGACCTTCCGTCGTGCCCTTCAGAGTCACAAACTTCAGAAATCAGAAAGCTCCCCAAAAACCCCTTCTTCCATTACCACTATGAATTCGCGCTTCCCTTTCCTTGAACTTCATATGGCTGATCCTAATTTCTTGTCATCCATCCCGCTTCCTAGAGCTTATATGTATCACACATTCGATATCTCCCCTGGCATCTGTATGATAAACATCGGTCACCGATCGTTTCAGGTAACGATTTCACGATCTCCTCCTGTGGACTCTATCTGGGGAAAAAAATACTTTCTCCTTATCTCAGATGGCTGGCCGGAGATGCGATCTGAACTCAAGCTTCAACCAGAATGGTCATTGTTCCTACAACCTTATGCAGATCGTACCCTCCAAGCCTGGGTCAGAGACTTCAACCATCAAACCCCTTCTGCTCTCGCTTTCCTATACAAGAAATATGACCAGGATAGCTTGTCGTCTTCATATTCAGCTGATCAGCTTTTCGTTAGAGCAGAATATCAACCATATATGGGTGCTAAGTCTACACCTATTTCTATCTCTTCTGGGTCTGAAGATTACGAAGAAGAGGTCTCATCTACCTTGCTTCAACCAAACAACTCTATAGCAGAAAGGTACAAACTCTTCCCCTCTCCTCCTTTGCTTAAAAACACGGGCCCCAACCTTAAACTCACATCTCTCTACAAAACCATCGTGCAAAAGCCTCCCCTGAACAGTGATATCATTCCTAAGGACCTTGACCTACTCAATCTTTCTTTTCCTGTTCTGGGGAAAGCAAAATCCTCCCTTCTCATCAAAGACAATTTAGAGAAATACCCCTCTGGTCATATCTGGAAATTAGTCCCCCCTAAAAAGTCCTTTCGAGCTCTTTTCTGCCGCTTCTGCCTCAGAAACAACCACTCCTCTTTCAGATGCTTCTCTCGCCTTGCATGCTTCAGGTGTGGTTGCATTGGACACATAAAAAGGCACTGTATGGAGTGACCCCCTCCAAACAGTCTTAGCAAATAGCTAAATCCACATCATTCTGACATGCACTCCCGCACTAGACAACTCTTTCATTTCCAAAATGTTTCAGTGGTCCCAAAACGACATCCTTCTGCCAACAGACCCCTTTCTATGCCTGCACACAATCATTGCCTTTCAAGCAACCCTTTTGCATGCCTTGAAAATCTCCCGCCAGATCATGCAACATCTACAAACCCTAGTATCGAAAGCTCACGGTTACCTTCTTTTTCAAAACCCTACCTCTCCTTTTCAAAACCCTCGTCTAGCAACCTCTTAAATCTCACCTTCAAAAAACCTTCCACCCTGCCGAATATCCCACCTGCAAAAGCACACAAAGCAAGTCAATCTTCCCCCGCCCAAACTATGAAGACTCCTGATCACCTGGAATATGCCATTGCCATGGATCTTCCAGCAAATTCAATGCGTCTTCTCAAAGTCTTCTCACTTAGAAGCATCCTTGTTACAATTGAAAACAACCTGGACAACAACCTCATAAATGTTCTCGACATCACTAGAGCCCTAGCTCTTCTTCTACCCGGCCAAACCATCCTCAAACCAAAAATCTTCTCGCCCACCCAGCTAATCTACTCTGTCCTTGAAGGAACTCAGATAACCCACATCTTCAATCAAGTTCTTACCATTCCTTGTGGATCCAGCTTCATTATGGCTCGCCTTTCCAAATGGTCAGCTGACTCTGGTTCTTTTCCTGCCCCTGCGGGTGGATCAGATTGGGTTGCCATCTCAAACCTTCATCCTCATCTATGGGAGCTAGAAATCTTCAGAGGTATAGCTCATTCAATAGGGGCCACTCTTCAATACATCAGCCCGGAAACTCTTCATCCCACTCAATACATAAAAGCCTATTGTCTCTTCTCAGTTAAAGTTGCTATCTCCCTCCCTCCTACCATTAACATTAGAATTGGAGAATCGATCTACCATCTAAAGCTAGCTGCCGAACAACCCACCTTACATAGTACTGCTTTTTCTGATCTCTCTTCACATCCGCCATCATGGTTCTGTCCTAACCAGGGCTTTAACCACTCCTCTCTCACCAGATCACCCCAGATTAGAAGCCAAGTTTGGACTAGGAAACCCTCAACCCTCCCAGTTTATTCATACCCAACCCAAAAAAAAAAGAAATCGATCTCCTATTCTTCCCCTCCCGACAACAAACATCCCATCACTCAAAAAACCCTGTCCTTCATCTTCTTCCTCTAAGGAAAGCTGGCACTCTCCTGAAAAAACAAACCAAACCTTTGCTCATCAAGACTCTTCTCAACTCTTCAACGATAACTCCCTGCAGAGTGCGGATCAGAAGAGCCCTTTCCAGAAATCAAACTCAAGCTACATCCAAAATATTCTGCAGCCCAGCCTCTCTATCAACAATGGATCAAGTATCTCAAACAGGGCCAAGAAAGGTATTTCTCCTTCCATCTCTATCTGTTTAGATTCTTCGACATCTTCACTTTCTACATCTACATCCTTAAAAAATAATGTTAAAAAAAAGTCTGATACTATAGACGATCTAGCCTCTTGGTCTAGTTTAAAAAGTTTTTCTTCATTCGCAAATAAGATTGGTTTCTGCTTTGAAAAGGATAATGATGCTCAACATTTTCTAAACGACCTTGATTCTTATATGGGCTGGTCAAATAGACGTTGATAATCTTGCCTTTCTATCTTTGGTTTCCCTTTGTTTTTCTTACAAAATGAAAATCTCTTCTTGGAACATCTGTGGTGCTTCTAACCTACAAAGAAGAAAAAAAATCTGGTCACATATTTATAAAAACAAAATAGACCTTATAACTATTCAAGAAACAAAGACCTTCCTCACCCCTTTTGCCCTCAAAACGACTGGAGGAAATAGAATCTCAAACTGGATTCAACTTCCTCCCAAGGGTTTCAAAGGTGGTATACTTGTGGGATACAACAACCAAGCCCTCTTGTTACAAAACTCCTCAATTCTAAACTTTTCAATTACTATTGACTTCAAAAATCTTTCTGATGACTTCTTATGGTCTTTCTCTGGCATTTACGGAGAACCTGGTCATGACAAATCCCTCTTTCTTGAGGAATCAAACAGACTTTGCATAAACTATCACAGTTTACCCTGGGTCTTGGGTGGGGACTTTAATCTAGTCACTCACATTTCCGATAGACATAACTCAAATCCTTCCCCTTCCCCCTTATCTGCAGCTGACAAAAAATTTACAAAGATGATATCAAACTTCTCTCTTATCGACCATGCTCCTTCAAATGCCTCTTTCACTTGGTCTAGAAACCAAACCTTTGCCAGACTCGATCACTTCTTATGTTCAAACCTTTGGGAGGACAAACATCCTCTATCGTCTATATACATTGCTCACAGAACCATCTCTGATCACTTTCCCCTTATCCTGGATACAGTTTCTTCCTCTTGGGGTTCACATCCTTTTAGATTTGAAAACATCTGGCTTCAAAATGAAAGTTTCAACACTTCCTGCCTTGAATCCTGGGATCTTGCTTGCTCACAATCAACAAACCTAGGTCTTCATTTTTTGAACAACTAAAAAAAAATCAAAAAACATATAAAAAACTGGCTGACCATCAATCCCTCGTCCCTTATGGATGACCAAAAAAACCTAGAGGATCATCTTTTGCAATTAGAAAAAAGTCCTTCAGCTGATCCGACTCAAATCCTTTCCATCAAAGCTGATCTAGAAATCATAAATAACAAAATAGAAACTAAATGGAGACAAAGAGCCAAAATCATTTGGGCCAAAGAAGGAGATAAAAATACAAAATTTTTCCATAAATTTTGCAATCAAAAATTCAGAAACAACTATATATCACATCTTAAGATAAACGGAAGTCTCACTTCCCACAAAGAAACCATCATAATGCACATAAATAACCACTTCCAAAATATTTTCAACTCAAATCACAATCCGACTGGTCTTGTTTTCTTCAACTGGCACTTCATTTGCCAAAACAAAATAAAAAATCCCCTTGACCTTATCAAACCTTTCAATTCTGAGGAATTACAATATGCTATTTCCGATTTAGGCAAAGACAAATACCCGGGACCCGATGGGCTCAATGTGGAATTTTACTCGGCTAATTGGAATCATTATAAACATGATTTTCTTGCTCTTCTCTCAGCCTTTCATTCCAGTCCAAACCCCCAAAACATCATAAAATACATAAATAAAACATTCATTTCTTTGATAAAAAAAATAACAAACCTGATCTAATCACAAATTTCAGACCAATCAGTCTTATAAATACCTCTTATAAAATCATTGCTAAAACCTTAGCCAATAGAATCAAACCTCTTATGGATGACATCATCCCTCTAAACCAATCAGCCTTCCTAAAAAACCGAAGCATCCAAGATGCCTTCTTAATGGTCAACGAAACTATCCATCTTTGCCATAAAAACAAAATTCCTCTTCTGGCTATCAAATTGGATTTTGAGAAAGCCTTCGACTTTGTAAACTGGCAATGCTTGATTAAAACTCTAAAAGGTTTTGCCTTCCCTGATAAATGGATCTCCTGGATATACGCTTGCATCTCCACAAATCACTTCTCTACTATCATAAACGGTGTCCCTTTTGGCTATTTCCATAATACAATTGGTCTTAAACAAGGTGACCCCCTCTCACCCTACCTTTTCATCATCCTTACTACCCTCCTTTCCAGGATGATACATATGGGCGTTCAAAACAATATCATTTCTACTCCTGAGGGTTGCAAGGAAAATATAATTCAATTTGCGGATGATACCATCATCTTTTCCTCTCCTGATTTATCCACGGTTCTAAACATCTTCAGGATCATAGGCTTTTTTTCCTACATATCAGGCCTTAAAGTCAACATTCAAAAATCTTCCATCTTTGGAGTGAACCTCCATCATTCCGCCCTCGAGACTCTACAAGCTTTTCTCAAATGCAAATCGGAAGACTTTCCGATCAAGTACGTGGGTCTTCCCATTACTCCTTACAACATCACAAATGCCATTTGGAATCCCATTGTAGCAAAAATTAAACTCAAAGCTTTCTAGCTAGGAAAACAATTTTCTTAATCTCTCGGGCAGACTAACCCTTCTTAATAGTGCCATCACTCCTATTACAACCAATTTCCTAAGCTGCATTCCCTTGCCCTCAAAGACCAGACACATCTTGGATAAAATTCAAAGAAGATTTCTTTGGAACAATGCCCACAAAAATGATAAATTGGGTAAAAACTGCCACCTGGTTAATTGGAAAACAATCTCTGCTCCCATTGACCAAGGTGGTTGGGGGATTATAAACATTGAAACACACTCCCTTTATCTGATTACCAAAATCATAGATTGCCTCACCCAAAATAAAAAAAATCTGGACAAATCTCATCATACATAAATATTATCGCTCAGCACCCCCTTGGCATCAAATCAAAAGGAAATCTGCTTCTCCCCTATGGAAATATATAAATAAAAACATCAACACTATTCAACAGTTGCTGATTACCCCTCCACACTCTCATGAGAATATCTCTTTCTGTTCAGACCATTGGTATAACAACAATTCAATTATAAACCTCAAAACATCATGGGCTATACCAAAAAAACTTATCCATTTAAAAATTGATAAAGCCCTCTCCCTTATCACCAACAAAAGGTCAAATTCCTTAAAAAGATGTATCCTCTCTGTTTTAAGTCAACATGAACTCAGAAATATCTCAACCTCTTTAGAAGAAAACACTTCAAATAACATCTCTTGGAAATGGGGAAATGATTACTCGGTGAAACTTGCTTACAATTTTCTTTCTTACATAGACATCACCCCATCATCATCTAATATTTGGAAATAAAAATGACCACATAAATATAAAACATTCTTATGGCTTCTCCTCCACAACAAGCTTCTTACAGGAGACATCATAAAAAAAAAGGGATTACATGGACCGTTTAGATGTATCCTCTGTGAGCAAAATGAGGATTCGACCAGTCACATCTTCTTCAAATGCCCTTTCTCCCAATCTATCTTTTCAGACTTCTTGAGGAATAGCCTTTCTGATCTCCAGGAATCTATTTTTCCTATACATATTCCTCCATCCATGCTTTACATGCAGCACAAAAGTAACGATCTATTCTCAGCTATCTGTTGGAATCTTTGGAAGGAAAGAAACAATAGGATGTTTAATAACAAGAAAAAAATGGCTAAGACTATTTTAAATGATATTGATACCGATCTACACATCTTTATCAAAATGCAGGAAAAATAGTAGGTGAATCACAAGAGCATTCTGGTGAAGGTGATTCGGAGGCAGCGGAATCAGAAGCTGCTTTCCTTTGTGATCTAAAAGCCATGGTGGATGATGAGACGGGTATCAGTCTGGTGCAACAACCATAGAGATGTTCCACCCCTTTCAAGCTATGCTTTATTAGTCTCTTTTTCTAGATTGTAAAAATTTTATATTTTTAAAGAGGTTTGTCTTAAGGGTGCCTCCCCCGGCCTACTTTCAGCTTACTTTCTTTCCCCTACAAACTCTATGTTGTCTATTCACATTAGCAGGTCTTCGCTTGCTGATTGTGCTTTTTTAAATATATCATTACCTTGCCTCAAAAAAAAAATCAACTAGAAGATATTATTCTGGAGGAGTAAGAAGAATGGTAACAACACAGCCACCAGGACTGACTGACTAATGGTGACGACAATACGAGATTGTAAAACTCAAAGGAGTAGATCTGATTGGACCGAGGAGAAGACACAACTAGAGTCTTGTCCAGAGACACTTGTGGACATGTTCACATCGTCGCACCAGGTATCTAGAGAAGACATGGATAGGATTCCTGCCAACTTTAGGGTGCTAACAGAGGCCTAGGTGAGACACCTTGCGTCTAGTCCTATTGAAAAAAAATATGGAGAATCCTCAAGAAATGTAACCCCTACAAAGATGCAAGTTCGAATGGAACCTACTATAGATTCCTCTAGACTATCTAGGAAATAGTTTGGCAGCCAGTAATTAAGACGGTCCAGGTAGCCTTGAACATTGGAGAGATCAACCATACCACAGAGGATTCAACTATTATTCTATTTCCTAAAATCCCAAGCCGAAAAGTTGTAGTCAGTTGAGGCCTATCTCCCTCAACAACATAGTTCTAAAACTGGCTTCAAAAGTGACAGTAGAGAGGCTGAATCGACACATGAAGGGGTGGATTGTCCATAATCAAAGAAGTTTTGTGTCTATGAGAAGAAGTTCTGATAACATCATCCTCACACAAGAGTTGATTCACAATTTGGAGAGGAGCTGAAGCGTTGGTACGATGGCAATTAAAGTAGACCTGTTGAAGGCCTCCGATGGGATGAAGTGGCATTTTATCCTCGAAACAATGCAAAGCTAGATGGCTTGGAAACATAATCAAGTTTGTTATGAATTCCTTCAAGCAAGGAAAATCTGAGATTATCAAGAATGGTAACCTGCTACCTAGCTTCCTATCCACCATGTGGCTTAGACAAGGGGACCCTTTGTCCCCCTATCTGTTTGTTTTGTGCCTCAAACATCTAAGCTAAGTGATTGAGTCTAAGGTGGGGGAAGGATCGTGAAGACCTGTACAAATTGCCAATGGCAGTAGAAAGATCTCACATGTGTGCTTTTCAGGCGATCTCATTCTGTTTGCTAGAGCCAAGCCGCGGAATATGGAGGCTATTATAGAGTGCTTCGAGTTTTTAACAAGGCTTCTAGTCAATGTATCTCAAAGGAAAAGATAATTATATTCTTTTCCAAGGAAGTCAACCGGGCTAGACAACAACAACTCTGCCAAATGAGTGGCTTTTTGAAGACGAGGGATCTGGGAAAGCACCTTGGGGTCTCAATCCTTTGCAAAAGAGTCACAAGGGATACATACACTAACCTTAACACGAGAATTGAGAGCAGGATTAATGGCTGGGAGGCAAGAACTCTGTCTCTAGCGGGGGAGAATCTGCTTGGTCAGGAGTGTCTTAACGATACCAAGTTACCTAATGGAAATAGTTAGGCTACCAAAGGGCCTCTATGGTAAGATTGATTCGATATCTACAAGTTCATATGGGGGGAGGCCATACAAACCATCCTATTTCACTGGTGAAATGGGACAACGTCACCAAGCCCATCAAAGAAGGGGAGATGGGGGAAAGATATACAAAGCTGGAATGAGGCAGTATTTATGAAGAATTCCTGGGACATCAAGAACAACCGACCAACTTTGTGGCAAGCTAGTGTTGAGATGAAATATAAGAGTTTCTGTTGTTAATATAGGTTATTGTCATTTATGCAACATCGACAGGTGTAATTTAATTAACAATGCAGGCAGATCCAAAATAAGATTCGAAGAACAAGCAATGCAGGAGAACAAAATTAAGAGTTAGATTCGCAAACCAGATCGTTCGTTGAAAAATGAACGTGTTACTTAAAGAAACCAGTGCCCGGCAATCCTCACGGATAGGCATCGTTCTCCCAGTCTCGATCCGGCATGAACCTGGAAGTTGCACGTCTTGCTCGCGCACGTCGCACTGTTACCAGTTCAGCACAGCCACCGCAGGTACCACCGCCTGACAGCTGCGTCTGAAGGGAAGGACGAGTCTCGCTTCGCACAGGAGGACAACTCCGCAAAGCAACTCCGGGGACGACGACTCTCGCACTCGGGATTAGGGTTCACAAAACACACAACGGCAGAAAACTGTTTTCGGTGTGTTTAACCCTAATGTTCGGAGTCATATAAATAGTCACGCACGTCCCTAATCCTATTCCCAGTTAGACGCAACACTCGGTTGCTCTCGTACACAATACAAAATAATCCGTAAAAGAGAAACACTTTCTAATTAGGATTTAAGAAATCCGAATAAGAAAGCAACAATTAATTACACGAGTAATTAATTACGTAGTTGTATCCTAGTGCAAAAAGAAGACGGAAGACATTCTCCACAATCCACAATCCACAATCCACAATCCACAATCCACAATCCACAAGCCCAAGCCCAAGCCCGAGCCCGGCCCGGCCAGGCCAGGCCAGGCCAGGCGAGGCGTGGTGTGGCGCGCGCGTGCGTGCGTGCGTGCGTTGTGATGTGGTAACCCCACCCACCAAGGAGGTGAACATACCTCCTTCCTAGGACTCCTTTGGACACTAGTGCCCCATGTGATCCTACATATGAGGACCACAAAAGTTCTAAGTGTGAGCAATATGGGATAAAACTTCTTTGCCATTTGCACTAGAAACAACACTACATTCTCACATGTACTTGCTGCACTACATTGGGCTTAACCCATGCTAAATAAGTAATTACCACAATAGCCTAGCTACAGTAATGAGCTGCTACAGTAACTAGCTAATATCTACATCAGTTACGTAACTAATAACTACCGTAATCAGTTATCTAACAATCCCCCACAAAGTCCAATGTGTAGTGTGCTCTACCATTCAGTCCTCCATACTGTGCTTTCAGCAGATACCTTTCGGTTTGAATCTACCTGAATTATCCAACTGTGACCCCTGTAGGAACTAGGTGAACAAAAGTCTTGAACCTGAACCTTGGGTACAAGAGTATAGGTTGGTAACAACACAATAAAGACATGGTAGTAAAGAAAAACAATGCATTAAGGCCATGCATACAAAATATAAATCATGATTGATAACAGAGAACAACCCAATTCTCCTGTTGCGGCCTACACAACATCAATCACTTAGCTGGAGTCTCCAAGGATGTACTACTAACATCCTGTCCTAAGACTTGACACCATTAAGAGACTACTCTCTTACTAACTTGCAGTCATGACACTAACAGGTTTTCCAGGGAATAGACACACAGATGCGAGAAGCATTAAAAAAAGATTAGATAGTGTCATCTGATTTACCCGACATCTTGTTATTACCACATTGAACCCAATTTGTGGGATCTCCACTCTTTTGGGTTGGGTTGCTACTGCCTGCAAATCTATAGGGGTTTCAGTCCCATTCCCAACCTGGATTTTCCCACTAAAGCCAAGGTAAGACCTTTAGTGAAAGGATCAGCTGTATTATCTTTGGTACCGACGTAGTCCACAACCATGACCCCATTAGACACTAACTCCCTTACAGATTTCAATCTGACTTGGATGTGTCTACGCTGTTTTTGATTGTACTTGGAACTCTTTATCTTAGCAATAGTTGTAGTGCTGTCACAGTGAACAGAAATTGCAGGAAGCAGCTTCATTACCATAGGTAAACTAGACATAAGTCCATGTAGCCATTCAGCTTCCAATCCAGTTTCATCTAAAGCACACAACTCTGCCTCAAAAGTGGACCGAGACAATATGGTCTATTTCTTAGACCTCCAGGAAACAGCTCCTCCTCCCAACAGGAATACATATCCTGAGACACCATTACTCCCAGAATTCACGGCAATCCAGCTTGCATCACTATATCCTTCGACTACGGAAGGATGTTTACCATAATGCAGCCCAAGGGAACGTGTTCCCTTGATATACCTCAGAACTCTGTCAAGAGCTTCCCAATGGGTCTTGTCGGGACAACTGGTGTATCTACTTAACTTGTTCACGGCAAACGCAATGTCTGGACGTTTACAGTTCATAAGATACATCAAACTTCCGGTAATATGAGAGTATCATAATTGAGACACTGGAACCCCAGTCTCATTCTTGAACAAGGGTTTGGATGAATCATATGGAGTCTTAACAGGTTTACGTGATGTGTACTGAAACCTCTCCAGTATCTTCTCAACATAGTGAGACTGAGAGAGAGTTATACCATCAGTAGACCTTATGATTTTAAGCCCTAAAATCACATAAGCGACACCCATATCCTTCATCTCAAACTTGCTACACAAGAATGACTTTGTCTCTTTTACTACTTTCATATCAGAACCAAAAAGTAGGATATCATCGACGTATAAGCATAACAAAATGAATCCATTATCGACAACCTTACAGTAGAGACACTTATCAAATTCATTAGAAATAAAGCCAAACGATGATATCACAGAATCAAAGTTCCCATGCCATTGCTTAGGGGCTTGTTTCAAGCCATATAACGACTTAACAAGTTTACACACTTTGGACTCATTCCCACGACCCACAAATTCCTCAGGTTGTTCCATATATATCTCTTCTTGAAGATCACCGTGTAAGAACGCGGTCTTCACATCCATCTGATGGATATAGAGATTATAGGAAGCCAATGCTATAAGCACTCGGATTGTGGTCATACAGGAAACAGGTGAATAGGTATCAAAATAATCTATTCCTTTCCTTTGTGTGTAACCCTTAGCAACTAACTTAGCCTTATACTTATTGATTGTCCCGTATGCATTAAGTTTCTTCTTAAAAATCCATTTGCAACCAACTGCAGAACAACCAGGAGGCAGATCCACCAATTCCCAAGTTCCATTCGAGAGAATTGATTGGATTTCATCATTAACGACTTCTTTCCAAAACTTAGCTTCTGGAGATTCCATAGCTTGTTTGAAAGTAACAGGATCATCCTCAACATTGTAAGTGAGAAACTCACTTCCAAAGTCCTTTGATGTCCTAGGCCGTTTACTTCTCCTTGGTTCAACTATTTCTTCAGAATCATCAGATTCAGAAATAGCTTGTCCTGAGTCGCCCCCCACATTTGTCATCCTTTCCACTTGCTCGAGAATGGAACCTGTGGTAAATGAATCTTCTTGAGAAAATTCATTTGGCACACCAGTTTTCATAGGAAACACATCCTCAAAGAATGTTGCATCACGTAATTCCACAATTGTATTGACCTCAATGCCAGAAATATCTGATTTTACAATCAGGAATCTATAAGCATAACTTGTCTCTACATAACCTAAGAATATGGCATCAACCGTTTTCGGTCCTAATTTCTTCCTTTTGTGTTCAGGGACAAGTACCTTAGCAAGGCACCCCCACACTAAAAATATTTAAGACTCGGTTTCCTTCCTCTCCACAACTCAAACAGACTATTCTCTGAATGTTTATGGAGAACTCTATTCAGAATATGGCAAGCCGTATTCAAAGCTTCCCCCCACATAAAGTTGGGTAATCTAGATGTTTGGAGTAAGGTATTTACCATATCTATTAAGGTTCGGTTTTTACGTTCAGCTATCCCATTTGATTGTGGTGAATAAGGAGCAGTTACCTCATGAACTATACCATGCAATTGGCAAAATTCCAAAAATAAATTCGAGGTATACTCTCCTCCCCTATCAGACCTTAATCGCTTAAGTACTTTACCGGTTTGAGTTTCAGCTTCTTTCTTATAAATTTGAAATTTATCTAATGCCTCATCTTTACTTCTAAGTAAAAAGACATAACAATATCTACTCGCATCGTCAATAAAAGTTATAAAATAACGCTTTTGATCTCTCGTAGCAACACCATTAAATTCACAGATATCTGTATGAACTAAATCCAAAATTTCCGAATTCCTATTCACAGAATG
Source organism: Alisma plantago-aquatica (assembly GCA_963693085.1). Lineage (NCBI taxonomy): Eukaryota > Viridiplantae > Streptophyta > Magnoliopsida > Alismatales > Alismataceae > Alisma > Alisma plantago-aquatica. Next base: position 314,602,757 of record OY856410.1, read on the forward strand.
AAAGGGCTTCCTAGGCAATTTAGCTTGTACACAGATTTCACATTTATTGTTGCTAACTTCAGATTTAGGGATCAAATCTAGATTCATCATACGCTTCATTGAGGCAACATTAACATGTCCCAAACGTGAATGCCATACATCGAATGAAACAAGATTCATGCAAACAGAACTATAATCATTCAAATTTAAAACGAAATTTGAAACAGGTTCAACATGAATCTTAAACAAGTTCTCCACATCACATAAGTACCCCTTGCCAAAAAACAAAGAATTACGAAGACGTGTAATAATAGCCTTATTACATTTACAGTCTACTCTATAACCTTCTCTAACTAATATGACACCACTAAGGATATTGCGTCGAATGGTTGGAACATGTCTGACCCTGTTAAGAGTCAAAACCTTCCCCGAAGGGAACTTTAAGTCCACCCGTCCTTCGCCTTTGACTTCTGCAGAGCTGGAATCGCCCAAAGTCACGGACCGACCTCGAGAGGCCTGATAAGACACAAACAGGGATTTATCAGCACATACATGTACATTAGCCCCAGTGTCAATTATCCAGTAAAGTGGTTCAAATATAGAGAGAATTTCAGGTTTAATAGACACATACCCATCATTGAGGTTCAAGGATGCAGTCATCATGTTGACCACAGCCTCCTCAGTTGCAGATGTGGTAGCTTTCTTTGCCTTCTTAGTAGGACAATCCTTGTTCCAGTGGCCAACCTGTCCACAAGTCCAACAAGGTTTGTTCTTTGGTTTCTTTTAGATCTTTGCCTTGGGTTTATGTGCATTCTTAGATTTCTTATCTTTGGTGTTTTTCGTAGAAGTAAGATTAACAGTTGGATTAGCATCAGTAGGCACCTTGACCCCTTTCTCCTTTAAGTGTTCTTCTTGTATATTAATATCCATCATTAATTCATCCATGGTGTGTGTCCCTTTGCGATGCTTCAGGGACATACCAAACGATTCCCAAGACTTAGGGAATTTTTCTATGATAGACATAACAACGAATTTCTCAGGCAACACCATCTTGGCATCTGAGAGTTCATGAACTAGGAGTTGTAGATCGTGTGTTTGATCAGAAACTGATTTATCCTCAACCATCTGAAACTTAAGAAATTTTGACACACAATATTTTTCAACACCCTGATTTTCAGTGCTAAAATTCTTAACTAACAATTCCCATAAAACCTTGGACGTAGTGACTGGCGGCTTTGAGTAAGAATCATACAGTTTGTTATTTAAACCAAACAGAATCAACCCGCGGCACGTTTTATCACCCTTCTTCCAATTAGCAATAATGTTTGCATTATCAGGAATTGTGTCATCAGATACAGGTTCAGTTTCAATTAAATACTGATCATACCCCGCAATATTCAGCCAAATTTCCATACGACTCTGCCAACGGGCAAAGTTCGTACCAGTAAACTTTTCAGGCATATTGGTTGTATCAATCCTACATCCCGAACTACCCTGACCGGCCATGTTAATTAACGACAGAAACTGGTTTCTTTAAGACAGTTGTTAATATAGGTTATTGTCGTTCATGCAACAACGACAGGTGCAATTTAATTAACATTGCAGGCAGATCCAAAATAAGATTCGAAGAACAAGCAATGCAGGAGAACAAAATTAAGAGTTAGATTCGCAAACCAGATCGTTCGTTGAAAAACGAACATGTTACTTAAAGAAACCAGTGCCCGGCAATCCTCACGGATAGGCACCGTTCTCCCAGTCTCGATCCGACACGAACCTGGAAGTTGCACGTCTTGCTCGCGCACGTCGCACTGTTACCAGTGCAGCACAGCCACCACAGGTACCACCGCCTGACAGCTGCGTCTGAAGGGAAGGACGAGTCTCGCTTCGCACAGGAGGACAACTCCGCAAAGCAACTCCGGGGACGACGACTCTCGCACTCGGGATTAGGGTTCACAAAACACACGCACGTCCCTAATCCTATTCCCAGTTAGACGCAACACTCGGTTGCTCTCGTACACAATACGGAATAATCCGTAAAAGAGAAACACTTTCTAATTAGGATTTAAGAAATCCGAATAAGAAAGCAACAATTAATTACACGAGCCCCAGCCCCAGCCCCAGGCCCGGCCAGGCGTGGCGCGCGCGCGCACGTGCGTGCGTTGTGATGTGGTAACCCCACCCACCAAGGAGGTGAGCATACCTCATTCCTAGGACTCCTTTGGACACTGGTGCCCCATGTGATCCTACATATGAGGACCACAAAAGTTCTAGGTGTGAGCAATATGGGATAAAACTTCTTTGCCATTTGCACTAGAAACAACACTACATTCTCGCATGTACTTGTTGCACTACATTGGGCTTAACCCATGCTAAATAAGTGATTACCACAATAGCCTAGCTACATAAATGAGCTGCTACAGTAACTAGCTAATAGCTACAGCAGTTACGTGACTAATAACTACCGTAATCAGTTATCTAACCGTTTCAGAGGTCAAAAAGGGGGTTTTGCGACTCAGTTTTGGAGATTCCATTGTACGAATAGAACTTTCATGGATGACTTATGCAAGAAAGTGATTGTATTAGGAAAGGACACGAGTGTGTTGTATGACAATTGGGTCCCTAGACTGACCGAGTCATGTATCATTCAACCTCCTGCAGAGTTGTTGGATATGCATGTCGAGTCGTTGGTGAACCTTGAAAGGGACCGGAACATGGAGTTCCTGGATATATACTTCCCAGAGAACGTCAATAATGTGATTGCTAAAACAATACACCTACAGGAAACACGGAGAAAGATGTCCATGCGTGGACGTTACGGAGAGTGGTAACTTCACCATCAATACTGCCTATAGAAATATTGAGGAGAGCCGTACTAGAGTTTAACAGAGAGGTTTGGCGAAAAATCTGACAATAGAACATCCCGGGTCAGATTAAGACCTTTCTCTGGCTCGTGGGTTCTGATGTTGTCATGACTAAAATGTGTATAAAACAAGGGAACTTTACAGAGGAAGTCTTCCCTAGGTGCCATGCTGACAGGGAGTCCACTTTGCATGCCATGCATGATTATTATGCAAAAAGAGGTCTGGTCTACAATACCGAACTACAACATGGATGTTGGGAGGACAACGATAGTTACCAGACTCTAGATTATGGAAACTGTGTTAGGCAATGAGACTCATCGAATAATTTCCAGAGTTACTTGCTGGCAGATTTGGCTGGTCCATATACCAGTTGTATTTGAAGGGAAACATCGACCTGTGAATGTGCAGAAAGGAAGAATACTGAGGAAAGCATAACCGATTCATATGATCAGTAGTGAGAAGAAGGGCATGCCACCTACTTCACCTAATTCTCTGCAGACGAATTGGTGCCCACCTCCTATTGGATGGGTTAAAGTAAACTCTGATGCAATCTTCACGCAAGGAAAAGCTACAATGGAGGTAGTGTTCGGGGGAAATGCTGGTAGCAAGATCCATGGGAGGACAAAGCAGAACAAGTGCAGTAGCAACACCGAGGCAGAGATGGATAGCATTAGCCTGGGAGTAGAGGAGGCTAAAAAGCAGAATTTGAAGAATGTGATCATCAAAACGGACTGTAAAATTTCTCTATTTCTGATCGAGGATATGCCTGAGAAATATTTGTCTTATACTACTTGGAGAAATAAGATGTGAATGATGAGAAAACATTTTGACAATATGATCATCAGGCACGTGAGGAGAACTGATAATAAATTGGCTAATTTTTTGGCCAAAATTCCTACCCAAAATCTTGTGGGTGGAGATTCTTTTGATATCCCCCACCAAGCCTCTATGGCATTCTTTTAGTTGATTCTACTTGTAATGGTAGTAGTACTACCAAGTTTGATTTCCATCCCAATAGTTGTGTAATTATTTATTCTTGTTGAGCTTGGGTGAAGGGACCGGGATGAATAAGATATAACCCTCAACTTCTCCATGCACACACAAATATATATATATATATATATATATATATATATATATATAGAGAGAGAGAGAGAGAGAGAGAGAGAGAGAGAGAGAGAGTCAGGCTAGAATACACTCGAGTGTACGGATCGCACGAATACACTCAAGTGTGTTTTCCTATCAAGACTATTTTTTGCAAAATGTAAACCGTTGATCTTCACCGTCATACTATAACTAGGCTACATACAATTTTTGAGCCCATTTGGATGAGTGTAAGTCACTCATCCAAGGGCAACAAAATCGACGCACGGAACTAATTTGAAATGCATAATTTTTGCGGTCTTCATAACATGAGCTATACATATCCAAATGTGCTCAAATTTTGCGTATGAGTTGTTCACAAGATGTTTAAGAAGATCAACGGATTAGATTTTCAAAAAAAAATATTTCATCATGAAAAACTACTTGAGTGTATTCCGCTCCGGATACACTCGAGTGTATTCTAGCCTGACTCTCTCTCTCTCTCTATATATATATATATATCACCGCTAGACTTCCAAAAACTCTAATGCCCCACCAATTTATTCAGAATCAATCATCTTCCTCCCAGTCTTTCCCATCCTCCTTCTCAATCCTATAGATTGGGCATGGCTTGTACTCATCGTCAATCTACCATTTCATGATGCTTCACCATCCTCGATTGTCCAGAAACCTTTACCCAAGTTTCCATTCCCCTACAATGATTCAATCCTAGCTCCCCAACTCGAGAAGCTCTGCTCACCGTCGTCTCATTGACATGACACCTTAACACCTCTTTTGACATAGAATCATCACCAAGGAGTCTAGTTTTGATTGGCTGGAAATTTCTCAAATTGCAATTTACTAAGAAGTGTGGTAACCCCCCAAATTCCTCTTTGCCCTTTAAAATATGCACATTCTAGAGGTATATCTCAATCTCCCCTACTATTTTTCTTCATTTTCTTTGGTTCTAAATTGATCACTAATCTTCAAGTTAGTTTGATTTGCTTGATGGGATCATAGTTGTTAAGTTTTGGTACTCAAGTTTTCCCCTCTATGCTTCCATGTGGATAAGAGGTTTTGTAAGATAAAAGTGCACTTTTCCATGGCTTCGAGATGATCAACGATTCTCACGAGGTTGATTCCATGCTAGTCTATGACTTGCTTCGACCTCCACCAACCTAGGAGCAAGAGTAGTAAGCCATGGTTGATGCTTGTCTGGATTTGTGTCTCAGGGAGGGAATCGGGCAAGAGATCCCTTTGTTTTTGTTTTATTTTGTTGCACAATGTAAGGGTAAAATCATCATTTTGCCTCTAATTTGTTTCCTTCTCCGTGCTTCTTTGTGCACCTATTTGTCATAGTCTAGTCTAGGTGGTGAACCCTTACTACGCCATCTCAACTAGATTTTATAATGGATAATAATATATAATTGGTTTTAACTAATTTTTTGATTAATTGATGTATCCAAAATTAATTGGTAAATTATTTATAGTTAGAAATAAAAAATGTTTTAGAACCATTGTTTTATTCTCTATCCAATGATATTGATTCGATCACCTATATTGAATATAATAAATATGTAATTTTCCAAGGATTTTCATAATTGGTTAGATTTTTTAAAATTAATAACTAATAATCTGTAAGTCATAAAAATAAAGTAAAATATTCTACAGAACTAGAAAAATATTATCTGTAAGATCATATGATTTTTTTGATCCCCTAACTCATCAATGATATAAATGCAATTTTCAAGGTTCATGTAATTAATGTGAATCTAGCCCTAATTCTATGTAATATGTCTAATAGGTGTTTAAAGAACCCAACTTGGACCTAAGGTTGACGTTGGACATAAGTAGACTTGTTCCAAGGTATGTTGCATTCCTTATTATTCATATTGAGAAATCACCTATATTCACTCTCTCTCGCTCTCTCTCTCTCTCTTGGTTCTTTGGGACACAATACCCTATACACTTTTCTCTCTCACCTCTGAGAGGTTGACTCATGTGTTTTAGATGATATGAATCTTTTATAGGAAATTCTTATTAACTCTAAATCATACTTTACTTAGTGATGAAACCCTAATTGTGGATGTGAACTAATTTTCCCACTTATTTGGTGCATATTTCATATTTCTCATTTGTGTGATGGAACTCTCATTAGATATATATATGACTGAGCTTTCACTTGCCTCTTTATTTATGCATGCTTTGTGATTCAATAGATTTTGAGTAATGTGTTGCTTTGGTTTTGTGGATTTTACTCCCTACTGAGTGCATGTTTCCACTAGTATTATATATTTGGGCGCACCTTTCCGCCCAGGGTGTGCCTTTCCACCTGATATTATATTTTTGGGAGTTTAGCAGTACATCATTCTCTGTCAGGCCATGGGTTATATTCCCTAACCGCCACAAACTTTACACTTTTGCTAATTATATGCTTATCTCACTTGAATGCATGTTGTTTATTATTGAGATGGGTTTCTTTCCCTAAATTCTTTATATGTACTTTTGTGGAACCTCTTATGTTTGATCAATGGAAAGTGTAATTTTGGATTATCATCTTGTTTGAAAGTCATAGTCTCTTTAGCATCCACTTGGATGGTACTTTTCCTCTTGGATGGGGAGCCTTGTTATATTTGATATCCTTTTTCCTAATATTGTTCAACCCTCAATCAATATGCACATACCAACTTTTATACTAACAACTTCCATTTTGTCTTCTCTTATGGGTTACAATTTCGACCCCTATGTCAACGACTTTGAGGACATGACATGCACTTGTGGACTTGGCATAAGTAGATGACTCTTAGGAGATAGACTTGATATAGTTGAGGTGTCCCTCTATTTAGATCATGAAGTTGTTCTTTCATGTGAGCCCCTTATGGGAGAATATTTTGTAACGTTGATAAATTGAATATAGTTGTGATGTTTATTTCTTCTTTTATACTTTGGTTATTCTTGCATACTCTTATTATAGAAATGAAAAATTACACATATTCTAGCATACCTCTTTAGTGTGTTTGGATTAGATGGGTTTATTCCTAAAATTTAGTAGGGAGTGAATTCCCTCTTGGGTCTCACTCCTTAAAACATGGTATCAGAGTCATAGTTGTCATATTCTTACTATTCTAATTTGTCTCCCTTAGGTTTCCTATCTTCTCCCATAAGTTCCTAATTAGAAGCATCACCTTACAAAGGCACCCTCTAAGTGAGACGTTTACTCTAAAATTGACCTACATTAGTCATAAGAAGATGAAAGGTCAATTTTGAATCTTATGACGTATGCATAAATCATGATTATAAAACCCTAGTGTGATGAGGATTTAGATGGTCTTACCTTACCATATAGGTTAGTGGTGACAGAGCACTTTGGATGATAAGATCTAACTTTAGGGTGGATTTTGGCATGAGAATGAGAAAATAGTCAATAAGGAGATCATATATAGAAATTGTGACTTGTCTCTCACAATTGAGTTTGGATGTACAAAAATCTTCTTTAGATTATACCGACATTTTCTTGATTTAAGTCACAATGAAGAGATTTATGAAGTTGGTAAGTGAAACACTAGAACTAGTTAGAGTAGAAATCTCAAACCCTAGTGTTGAATTAGGGATTGATGACTAGGGAGATGTGCCACGTGATGATTGTTTAGTTGACCTACTCTTTTGCACCCAATGACTTTTTGAGTACTCAGGGTTTTTAGGTTAGTAACACAAAGGCATAAAATTAAAACCTAGGGGGTTTTGACCTTTTAGTTGGAGGCTTGACTTATGTATGTTAGAAACACACACAGATATCACAACTAAACAATGTGTGCATGAAACCCTAATATACATAAGAGTTGTTTCATTTTTCTTGTTAGATTTAACCTTTTAAGGGGGGAGATAGTTGGTTGGTAGTATAAGGATGGCTACATTTTGGGAATGAAATCATATTTAAGGGGTGGAGTGTTGTAACATACTGAAACCTAGCATTTTTACTCTAAGAACCTTAAGCACATGGATGAGAGGTCGGTATGCATGTATATTTAGAATTTACCAAACAAGGTTAAGAATGTATCCTAATACACTCATACTAACATAATGATCTAAATGTGTTTTAACATATAAGTGGGTTCATGAAATATGTGACATATGTCACCTTTTCTAACTAATATTCATATAATGGCTAATATATGTTTAATAATAAGTATAATGTGCTTAATACATGTATTATAATAAAAATTGGAGTTTTCATGTCCATAAAGATGAATGATGTGCCAACATCTAAATAAATATTAAATTAATGGACTTAATGGTTTAAATAAGTAAATATGAAAATGTGTGTGTAATAATGCAAGGAAACTCTTCTGATAACAAAATGAAGATGATATCATTCAATTTAATGAATGTTGATGGTAATTATGTACTACTTTAATAAATATAATATTGATAAGCATAAAAGTTTAATTGTATATAAATCATAAAAAGAAACCTTAAAAACCAAAATATAATGGAAAATCCATGTTCCTTGGGTCCCAATTAGCTTGGGTACCAAGTTTTTCATTATTTGAACAATCCTAAATATTTTACTTATATTTAGGAAAGAAAACTGTTTTCTATTTTAAAGTATTAAATAATATGGTTAATTACTTCGAATGTGGAAATCAATGCAAAATTTCAATGGTACATACTAAAATTAGTCTGTGAATTTTAGCATTAATTAAACAATCTTAGCTATCCTAATTCGAATAGGGAAGTAAATACACTTTAAATGTTTAATGTATCTGTTATTTAATCAATGCTTTTTAATTTCCCAAAGATCTATATTTTTTTAGTGTCACTCTTTATTTATCTAGTTTTCTCAAATGTGGGATCCATGATGAACTTCTGATCTTTGATCGGATGATGTGCTCTTTGTCTCGTACCCTACTCAGGTTCCACACTTTCCGTGCAACAACTCTCTAAGATGTGAAACGTTCTCTCACCATGTTCTCTCTTTCCTCTCAACCTTTTCTTTTTATTTCTTCTTCCTTGACTTCCATTTTTTATTCCGCATCCAACGGCATAAAACTCAAACCCTAACTTCTACGATTTAGGAAATGCACAAATCAGAAGCTACATCCTTGTCCACCTATATTATCAGAATGATCTTCCACGGCACCTACACACACACACACACACACACACACACACACACACACACACATATATATATATATATATATATATGGGAATTCACTTGCTGCCCGCATGGGTAGATAAACAAAGTTACCCGACTCCCTAGTTATTTCACGCTGCAGTGTGCTGATATGAGAGCAGTGGCACTAATTGTAAATATGTGTGCTAGTGTTTTACGTGCATGGATTAGGCAGTGGCAATATTAGTAAATATGTTGTAAATCTATACACATGCATGGCTTAGGCGGTGGCAATATTAGTAAATACGCTATAAATCAATACACGTGCATGGATCTACTTTGCAAATCTGATCTGATCTAAGAGTAGAAATTGAAGCTGATAACCACATAAATGTTAGACACGTAGCATGCAAAGTTAGATATTTTGAGACGTGAAACTCCGGTATTTTTATGTGCATAACATACAGAAGATTTGAACCTTGCAGCTAGCGGTCCTACCTCCATGTTGTAAATTTTGTAATAAGAAGGAAATATTTATGACCCAATCAGAGAATTTGTAATAGAAATGAAGAAGTTGTAACTAAGGATAATATTTTGTAATACAGTCTGGAGATATCAAATTCTGCTATCCAAGAGAATGACGTACATAAAAAGTTGTAATATTGAGGAACACTTTGTAACGAGAACAAATAATTTGTTATGAGAATATGAAAGTTGTAACCAGTGAAGAAATTTTGTAGTACAACTTGGGTGTATGAAGCTTTATTATTTTGCATAATGAACCCCTATACATAAAATTTATAATAGGAAGGAACGTATTGTAATGAGAACAGATAATTTGTTATGAGAATGTGAAAGTTGTGACCAGTGATGACATTCTGTTATTAGAGGTGACATTATTACAATATGACTATCCATATTACAAATTGTCACCTACATTACGGTTGGCTCTTGCCTATTACAATGTGATTGTCTATATTACAGATGACACTTGTTTATTACAATATGAGTATCCATATTACAAAATGGTCACATACATTACGGTTGGATCTTGCCTCCAATGTGACTATCCATAATACATATGACACTTGCTTGTTACAATATGACCATCCATATTACAAAATTATCATCTACATTACAGTTGGCACTTGTCTATTACAATGTGACTGTCTGTATTACATATGACACTTGCTTATTATAGTACAAATTATCAAAATTGTGTGTATACACAAAGACACCAATAACCATTGCCAAGAAGAAGAAATATTACAGATGACAGTTGTTTATTACAATATGAGTATCCATATTACAAAACGATCACATACATTACGGTTGGCTCTTTCCTCCAATGTGACTATCCATATTACATATGCCACTTGCTTGTTACAATATGACTATCCATATTACAAAACTATCATCTAAATTACAGTTGGCACTTGTCTATTACAATGTGACTGTCTATATTACAGATGACACTTGCTTATTACAGTACAAATTATCAAAATTGAGTGTATACATAAAGAAACCAATAACCAATGCCAAGAAGAAGAAATATACATTTATCCAATATATAGATAATCTCTCTAACTATAACTGTAATAGACATGAACAAATTTATAATGAGAAGGAGCATTCTATAATTTGAATTGAAAGTTTGTAGTTTGAATACAAATTTCTAATGAGAAGGCATTTTGTAATAGGAAGCAACCTTATGTAATTTGAATATATAATTTATTATGAGAATAGGGAAAATGTAACCAAGGATGATGTCTTGTAATACAACCTGCTTGTATCACATGTTTATTCATATTATGTAGACTCTGGTTCATACGTGTAATAAACTAAAAAATAGCAATTTCTACGTATGGAAAGGTTGTTGCAGTTTTTTTATACTTCCATCCATATTAATTACACGTGATGTTGCTATAAAAATAACTTTATACATCCTAACTTGCCAAACCACATTGCAAATGAATCAGGAACAAAGAATAATATTTTATTCAGCTTTTACAGATCCACTCACCACCATCCCGCCCCCACAAACGAATTAGAAATACTATTGATAATTACATATTTGTGCCACCGCTTCATCCTACTAAAAAAGACGGAAGTTTGATATTTACGAAAGCTGCCACCGCTACTTAGTCACGGGTAGAATAGCTGGTTACCCGCGCGGGCAGGCAAGATAAACCATATATATATATATATATATATATATATATATATATATATATATATATATATATATATATATATATATATATATATATATATATATATATATATATATATATATATATATATATATATATATATATAGTCAGGCTAGAATACACTCGAGTGTATCCGGAGCGGAATACACTCAAGTAGTTTTTCATGATGTAATATTTTTTTTGAAAATCTAACCCGTTGATCTTCTTAAACATCTCGTGAACAACTCATACGCAAAATTTGAGCACATTTGGATATGTATAGCTCATGTTATGAAGACCGCAAAAATTATGCATTTCAAATTAGTTTCGTGCGTCGATTTTGTTGCCCTTGGATGAGTGACTTACACTCATCCAAATGGGCTCAAAATTTGTATGTAGCCTAGTTATAGTCTGACGGTGAAGATCAACAGTTTACATTTTGCAAAAAATAGTCTTGATATGCAAACACACTTGAGTGTATTCGTGCAATCTGTACACTCGAGTGTATTCTAGCCTGACTCTCTCTCTCTCTCTCTCTCTATATATATATATATATATATATATATATATAATCTATTCATTCACTACCCGAGTGGGTAACTAAGGTTAGTTACTTGAGCATTTGTTTTGTAATAGGAAGGCACATATTTGTATAAGACAACCAACATTGTAATGAGATGACCAAAAATGTAATAGAAAGACTCATTTTGTTATATTACGTAAACTACTGTCATAAATATCATTTTTATTCTATTCATTGGGATGATAAATTTTTCATGCTTATTTATAAATCGAGTATTTGTATTCTGTGCTTGAACCAATCTGGGTTGAAATTGGTTCAACCCTTGAATCGATTGGCTTGCCTCTTGGCCAGTCAGTTGATCATCTCAGACGTTCAGCTAGTCTTAGGTGCAACATCTCTTGGACACCTCCAGACAATCAATAGGGTCCACCAGATGATCAGTAGGGTCCACCAGTTGATTGGTTTGCCTCTCCTACAAGGTAGTCCTCCTTGGTCCTCCATCTGGTCAGCTTGTATGGTACTAAGCGTCTTCTTTGTCGTTGCAAGAAACAATCGTGTTGTTATTAAAATAATGACATGGTAATGAGAAGGAGAAAAGGAAGGAAAGAATAATACTTTTACATGTTGGAAGAAGAAGAAAGAAGCTCAGTATGTAAACCGAGATATAAATAGGAATAAAACAAACCATTCAACCACACACAGAAATTTGGGTTATATATATATATATATATATATATATATATATATATATATATATATATATATATATATATATATATATATATATAGAGAGAGAGAGAGAGAGAGAGAGAGAGAGAGGGGAGGTTAGGAAGTGTGTATTGGTTGGTACATGTAACTTATGTGTACCGATCATTAAAATATCACATGTGGAGTATGTTGATAAAATCCAACCACATGGATTGATTCAACACTATCTAGATTAGACGTGATCAAAAAATCATAACCATATCTCATATATATCATGAGATATAGCACTATATCATTCAATGGTTTAAACATTTTCTGCAACATACCATTTATTAGAAAATACACATCTTCTTTCATTTGATGATCTATGAATATTAGATTGTGGTGATTTTTTGTACACATATTATCTAAGGGGTATACTTTACATCCATAAGGTTGGATTATTCAGTAGAATTTCACAATCATCATAAATGAAGGTGGGTACATGTAAGCTACATGTACTCAGGTACAAAACACACACACACACACACGCACACACACACACACACACACACACATATATATATATATATATATATATATATATATATATATATATATATATAGAGAGAGAGAGAGAGAGAGAGAGAGAGAGAGAGTACACTCAAGTAGTTTTTCATGATGCAATATTTTTTTTAAATCTAATCCATTAATGTTCTTAAAAATATTGTTAATAGCTCATATATAAAATTCGAGCCCATTTGGACATTTATAAGTCATGTCATGAAGACCACAAAAATTATGCATTTCAAATTAGTTTCGTGCGTCAATTTTCCCCCCTTAAATGAGTGATTTATACTCCTCCAAATGAGCTAAAAATTTGGATGTAGCCTAATTATAGTATGAAAATGAAGATCAATGGTTTACATTTTACAAAAAAATAGTCTTGATATACAAACACAACTTGAGTGTAGTGTGCGATCTGTACACTCGACTGTATTCTAGCCTGACTCTCTCTCTCTCACTCTCTCTCTCTATATATATATATCATATCATATATATACATGTATATATATTATTTTGGGATTGTATTTGGTATTTAATCAGATATATATTCATATTAGTCATTTTAGATATGTGCATCACATGCAATAATTAAAAGGTGAAAACCAAAATCTGATCATATTGATTAAATCCCAAAACTTAGTATGTTGACGTGGTTGTGATCCTACTATTGGGAAATATGGCGATAGAGCATGCACTAATAAAAAAAATTTATTGTCGTATTCCCCACAAATTAGTGGATCACGTCAACAACTATGTAATGGGAAGGATGGTTTACAAGGTCATACCTAGTCCTGGAGCAAGTCCAACAATTGTTCCTTGTTTTAGTATGCACCTGTCTTCAAGCTGCACTCAGATGATGTCAACAACAGATCCTGGACGATGACCACAAACAACAACTTGACATTATCCTCCTAGTGAGAAAAGCTGCACACCTTTATGGTAGTTTACACAGACAACCATGAACTCCTGTCGTTCTAGAAGAACTAAAATTGGAAGAAGTTGTCCCTCCATGTTGGTGTAATAGCACCAACTTGCTCTCCCACAATTTTTCTCCCTTGCTTATTGGGTAGGACATGCTCGAGTTTTGTAGGTTACCACAACCAGAAAAGATAAAGAATTGTTAAAGGCAATTGAGTTGTGTATGATAAGCCCCCAATACTCCTCTATTTATAGGAGGGATTTTGGTCAGGGTTCCCAGTCTGAGTGGGAGATGAATGGAATGAAATTTCATGAATTTTCTCAACCTACAAGCAGAAAATAGTTAGTTGACTGGTGAACTGATCGATTATCATGTGAGTCGATCGATTCAACCCTAGAACCAGACATTTTATAATGAATCCCAAAAGTAATTATATTAGAAACTAATATCCTATTTAAAGCTTAGCATGAAGTCAAAACAAATCCTTGAATCAATCAAATAGATTAACCAACCGCTCAGTTCACAACTTGAGACAATCTGTTCATGAGCTTGAGTCCATCAGTTCACTTCCTGAACCAGTCGGTTCATGGTCCATAATTGCCAATGTTGGTTCAATTGACCTGACACACTGAAACGATCAGTTCAACACTTGAACAGGTAGGTTAACTATCGAGTCAGTCAATTATTCAACTAATTTTGTTTAATTGAATACCTAATTCTTTAGTAATCAAGTTTAAACTATATTCATGAATGAACTCCAATTCCAAGTAAATCCTATGTGTGTGACCCTATCGGTTCCAAGTTATGTTGGCATTGAATGTCCATAATTGGTTTATGACATCACAAGCAAAGAGCATTATCTAGAAACACATCATTGCTACCCAAGTAAAAGAAAAGTTGGAGAACAACTTCAACCTACAATATGTGATTGGTGTTACAATGATTGTCTAATTCATTTGTCTCTGATATCCAATATTGAACTCGATACATGGAAATGTCATCCTCTCAATGTTCAATCCATGTTTCTGGAACTAGAGCAGACTATCTAAGATATATGTGACTTCAATATCATATATTGATTTACATGTGCAAGCACATTACTTTTTCAATCTTTCTTAGCAAGTGGCCTGGATATCAAACTCGAGTAGGAGGGACAAATCCCATCCACATCACTCACACTCATCCCCATGTGTCACAATGCATTTAATCATCACCTTTATGGCAGCCCTTTATTCAAGGTCATGGTGAATGATGTAAAAGTACATTGATCCACATGTGATGAGTGTAGTGATTTCAATTCTAAGAAACTCAATCACCACCTTCACTATGAGATATGATTATGGCCACCAATTGTGGTTTCCATGTCTCAATCTCAAGGAGGGTATGCCTGATACATTATTCTTCAACAAGTATTTGTGTTTGGTTTGATATAACATATCACGACTGATGAGACTCTGCCATCAACCAACACACACTCTAGTCTTATGTGTTATTGATGCATATCAACATTCCATAATAACATCCGACTAGGGACATAACAAGAATTTATATACTCTAAAAATATGTTTGATCTCATTATTTAGGTCATCCACCCGAAGACATACATAGTGAGAAATGTCATTCTTTAGCCATTCATTATATTTCACCATTATCTCATAACTAATTGAAACAAAACAAATTGGAAGATTTCCTTTATGATTATTAATCAAATTATTTACATGATATGCCATCACAATCATCATATGACTAGCTCTTGGGGCATACATACCAACATTTTTCATTTTGTGTCCCCCGTTGTCTACTTGGTCACCCTTAGGATCTATATAATATGCAGTTAACATATTGGGGACAATTACCAACAACTATAACACCCGAGCCCACTGCCCAAGGCTCTAGTAGAGTTTTAAGAATGATGACTAGCCAACATACCACCACTAGAAATAACTGTGTGCTTTGTCCTCACTCACGTGCAAGCCAAGATAAACTTCCCAATTGGTCACCCATCCCAATACTACTATGGGATGAGCATGCTTAACCACAAAGTTCTTTAGTGATGGGCTCCCTAAAAAGAAGATGCACCTTGGTGATATGGGTAGTCCAATCATTTCTTTTAAGATCATTTTATCTGAGGCATCAAATCTTAGGACATTGAAATCTCCCCTACTTAGACTCTTGACGTCCTCGTCGAGTCTCAACTATATGGCCTCATAATAGGACCCCATTTCAATGTAGACCCGCAATGGCCCATGGACACCCAACTCCTGATCACGGAATTCCAGCGCAAGGGTGGCTACATAACCATGGAAAGCCCTTTCCTACATGCCTAGACTACACGACTCAGGACTGGAATGCCACATGCCCATGTGGGCCCCACCTACTCAAGGAGTTATGGCTATGTTACCATTTGTAACACCCAGGTTCACTGCCCAAGACTCTAGTAGAGTTTCAAGAATGACGATTGGGCCCACATACCACTACTAGCCTTAACTGTGCTCTTTGTCATCACTCACGTGTAAATTAGTATAAACTTCCCAACTGGTCACCCATCCTAGTACTACTTTGGGTTGAACATGCTTAAGAAAAAAGTTCTTTA
Organism: Alisma plantago-aquatica; assembly: GCA_963693085.1. NCBI lineage: Eukaryota > Viridiplantae > Streptophyta > Magnoliopsida > Alismatales > Alismataceae > Alisma > Alisma plantago-aquatica. Next base: position 314,619,277 of record OY856410.1, read on the forward strand.
GTGATGGGCTCTTTAAAAAGGAGATACACCTTGGTGATTTGGGTAGTCCAATCATTCCTTTTAAGATCATTTTATCTGAGGCCTCAAATCTTGGGATGTTACAACAACACCCAATATTTATCATGAGTAAAATGAAGACCAACAAAAAAACTCAAAATCCACAATGAAATGTAATTCTTAAGTCAAAATTATAAGCAAAGTAACTAAAATTTACCCAACATTGAAAGGATCTATAATTACGCTCTTTGTCGCATTACCAAAATATTTAAATGTGGTACTAATATTCCACTATAGAGATTGAGTCTCTATGTACACGACAAATTAATGATGGAACTAGAAATGTCACATAGGGTAGTGTGAACTCTATGCACACCTTATATAAGTAGTTGCAAAACGTATATCATGTATGCATTAATATATAACAAAACAAATCAACATATATAAAATGAGGTATTTAGCCATAAGATCTTAGCTTAACCAAAGTTATAATACAGATGTATTCAACCAAGCATAAGTAAACATCTCTACAACATCTTGCAAAAATTTACTAGTATCATGATCTTGGCCTACAGTGTCTTCCTTAATATGGACCATTATTTATGACCCTTCTTTAAAGTCACTTCGCCATACTACCAATTCCCTATAATTAAGACCTAGTGAGTCAAATAGGTCCTTTGCAAGCCAACCAGGTAATCAAATATCTTGAGAGGAAGTGGAGGACGAGTTGTAGGGGGGTTCTTAGGCTCTATGTCCCACACACACACACACACACACACACACACACACACACACACACACACACACATATATATATATATATATATATATATATATATATATATATATATATTCTCATTTCAATTGTCAATTATATACATATACAAATGCAATGTAAATTTTAGCATACATCAGTATAGGCAACTCTCGTTTTGGGACATGCAACCACACCGCCTTCTGCATCACCTACCATCTTGTGGTCGGGATGGCCATATGCCAAGCAGTTTGTTTCCATGCATCATAGAAAAACATTGGCATCACAGGAACCACACTAGCGGGCTTTGAATCATGATGAATCATGTCACTTGGAAGGTGTGGGTAATCCCCACCTACTGCAACGACATATCCTTCTAGTAAAAGCTAGCATGGCCTCAACACCTACAAATTTTATATAGTGTTATATACATACCTAAACACAAACATATTATACATATCATTCTAAAAGACTATTATATCACACAAAAACTTACAACGGGCATACTAGCTGGTGCATTCATGGGATTACTGCAAACCACCTCTATCGTAGGGGGGTGCACCTCATATGAAGAGCAGGGTGCCACAAGTACTATCTGAGGAGCTGAATGAGAAGCATGATATTGTCTCATTTCTTCCTCTATTCCCTTTTCAATCATCTATTGTACTTTCTCTTCTAAGAATCTTCCTTTCTGTATAGATTTGTGCTTGAGCTCTGATGGCCCAAAGAAAGCTCTTACACTGACACAAATGCCATCAGCCCTAACATGCCCAAGATGCTCTAGATTACCTATAGCCACTGTCAATTCATTCCTTGTGCCCTCAGGTATGAACTTTCCTTGTTTCCTTTTCTCATAGAGCTCCCATAAATCATCATCAATAGTAACCGTAAGTAAAGCATAAAAATCAAGGTCAAAGATGAGCGTACACTATGAGAGTTGAATTTTGCAATTTTTCAACCACCTTAGCGGTTGTGAGGTTGGGTATTTCTCCATATTGGGTTTGCCTCACAGTTATCCACTCCTCATGGTGAGGCAGAGGTTCAGTACTAGTAGAGGACTCAACAGTCCCAAGAGTAGGTTGTTGAGAAGAAGACGCCTCCACTCTCTATTGGAAAAGACTTGTGTAGCCACCTTGACCCAACTTGTAGTTGTGCACATTCTTTGCATGCCTTTCTTTTTTAGCATCACTCAGAGCCTAGTCAATCCAAAACATATGTCAAATATGAAATACAATAAATTCATAAGAATGCATTCTAAATGAGGAGGCTTAACACCTTAAATTCATCGGTTTTTCTTCAAGCAACAAATGTGTCTGACACTGTCGGGTCAAGATAGTTCTATTTCTCAGTGGATGGCTTCTTCTTTTTCTTCTCATTCACTATGTATTCTCTTGTCAGATTTGTCCTATAATTCCTTAATACCCTACCACATCGTTGCAACACCTTTCTACAATGCAGTTTTTCATCAAGGTCAACTATTATCTACAAAAGTCCATATACTTAATGGAATATTATTAAAAATAGAATTGTGAATATCTTTAAAAATCACAATATCTCACACATAAGTCCTTCCATATGTATTCTTTATTTGCTTGATCAATTTTCTATCAAGATTCTACATTTATATCCATTTTACTATGAGTAAAAACCCCTAGATATTGCACAAGAGAGTTGTGATTCTTCCCAATAGGATTTCCTTGATCAACAAACTCAACGACCATCTTCATCCCTTTGCCCCTCTGCTATACTAACTTGTTCACCATAATGATGCCTCTTTGATGTGCACACTCACAATGCTCCTCACCAAGCTCAATGAGATCCTTAGTTCACACATCCTCAACATGCTAAATTGATAAGAAACACAGATAAGTCATAAAAATGCAACTTATAAATGTGATAAACATTGTAAAATGCACACATATGTAATAAAACAATACAACTTACACCAGTTTCATTCTCATGCTACACATCGTCATGGTGCTAATCTTCACAGTAATCTTCCTCATGATCATCATACTCATGGTTAGACTTCGTCTAAAAGATGTCATAACATTTAAAAGAATAGTCAAACAATGAAATACAAGTGAAAGAATGTAAAATGCACATATAACATTAAAAAAAATAGCCTCTAGTATTGATTGGATCTTAGAACATTCCTTCTGTATGATTTTCACATATATACAAGTCAATTTTAGCTTCAACATTTGGTGTTAGCAAGCCAACTAAGAATAGACTGGAGTCATCATACTTGTTATAGTACTCTTCTTCATCTATAGGATTTGTAATGAACTACCTTTTACCATGAAGAACAACTGACCAATTTTCATTTGTAGGATCATCTATATAAAATACTTGCTTCACCTATGATGTCATTATGAATGGTTCGCCCTTCTCACCAATCTTTTCAAAATTTACTAATGTGAAACCCAATTCATCCACTACAACGCTTTTGGTGTAATCAACCCAATCACACCTAAAGATTGGAACTCTAAATTTTGTGCAGTCAAACTCGTATATGTCTTCGATGGCACCATAATGTGACATTTTAGCTTCATGTGGACTCTTATCCTTTGCACTAGAAAAATATAATGAAGACGCTTGAAGGGTGACCCCATTGTTTTGGACGACACTCTTATCATCTTGATGTTTTGTGTGATATGAAAATTCATTTATTTCACACCCTTCATAAGAAATAACATTCATTTTTGGTTTAGAGGCTAGCCATTTGATATTTTCAACAACATTATTTAGTGTTTGAGATATTTGACGTAAGACTCTATCTTAAAATAGCCTAATAAATGTCTTATTATGCTCTTGAGCAGGCCACATTGAATTGGCTTGAGGATATATCATCTTGAAGAAATTGGTATGTTCGGTTATATAAATACTCACTTGGTTGATATTGTGAAAAATATACTAGTGTGCTCGTTCCCACAACTCATGATTGATTACTTTCACTTCTGCTCCTAAAGTCCCTTTCCCAAATAGTCCTCAATATTCTTATCGTTGTTAGGAGCTTCATTACAACTTAAAAAGTTATTGGAAAAGTATGTAACCTCCTTATCCACATAACCCTCAATAATACTCCTTCCAATAATGGTTTTGAATATCACCCTTAAAAATACTCATGTACCATTTAAAAGGATACATCCAATGCAAGAAAAATGGTCCACCCATTTTCACTTTACTTGTCAAATGGACAACAACATGTACCATGATGTCAAAGAATGAAGGATAAAAATATATCTCAAGCCGAAACATGGTAATGACCACTTCTCTTTGCAACTTATCAAGATTCTCAGGATCGATAACTTTTATGCATAGAGTGTTGAAGAAAAATCAAAGCTTGATGATTGCAAATCTTACATGCTTCAACAATATAAATCGAATAGAATAATCAATATTTGTTGTATTATAGTGTGACAATCATGAGATTTAAGATCGATCGGCTTCAAATCCTTCATGGATACCAATCTATGGATATTGTAGGAGTATACATGTGGTACCTTAACATTAGGCAAGCACTCACAAAAAGTTTTCTTCTCCTATCTAGACAACATGTAACAAGCAAGAGGTATATATATTTTTTGATCACTACTAACTTTTGTTGCTAATCCTTTCCTTATGTCCATTTCACATAGATCTATTCTAGATTTAATACCATTTTTAGTCTTACATGGTATATTCAACAAAGTACAAATGATACTATCACAAATATTTTTCTCATGCATAAATCGATACAATGCCTAAATACTAAAGAATTCCAATAAGGAATTCTAAAATATTGGCCTCTTCTTCTATAAAGATTTTTCACTCTATGTGAGAATAGTACATTGTGATCTCTTACCAAATGCATTGACAAAGTCTTTTACTTTTTCATAAACAACCTCCCCTGCTATATGTTTAGGGGCACTTCATTCCTCATTAGACCCCTTGAATGATTTGTGCAACCTTTAGCAAGGATGAACTTTTGGAAGAAATTTTTGATGAACAAGATGTACAGTCTTGCCACCATGTTTTAGTCATATTGAACTAGTATTCTCCTCACATATAGGGCATGCTTTGGATCCTTTTATGTTGTATTAGAGAAATTCCCATATGCTGGAAAGCCATTAATAGTGTCATTCAAACAAAATGTCTCTCTATGCAAAGCATCATAGGTTATCACACCTTATCCCCAGAGTTTCTTTAAGTCATCAATCAGAGGTTTAAGATAAACATCGATATCACTACCATGTTGTTTAGGGATGGATATAAATAATGACAACATGACATACTTATTTTTCATACACAACCAGGGAGGAAGATTGTATATAACAATTTATAACAAGCCAAGTGATATGTTGGCTGCTCAATATGCTATGTGGAATCATCCCATTAGTTTAAAGCCTAAGTCTTATATTCCTAACTTCTTCACCATATTCAGGGTACAATAAACAATCTTCTACCATTGCGGGGAATCATACGCATGTCGTAGGATCCCATCATTATTTTTTTGTGCCTATGCATGCCACATTAAATTCTCTACATCCATGGTATTGGCAAAGAAACGTTAAACCATGGTATTATAGGTAAATACCACATCACCTTGGTAGGAGAGCTAGTTTTGGAAATCCCCGAAGTCATCATTTTATATCATGACGCCCTATATTTTAACAATCTTTCAATGCATGTAGTTAATGCATAGTCATTTGTGCATGCATGTATCTTCTTAGCCTTCATTCCCATTGGTCACAACATTTTCTTTAATTTGTATGTTGAGATTGGAAGATCTTTACCTTCAGGAAGAATTTCTTTAAACAATGACAACACTGACGTAAAGCATTTTTTGCTCCATCTATTGCTAGCCTTCAGATATACAATCTCAACACAATGCTCATCTTCATAAACTTAGTACAATCTAGTTATAATGGTCTCTCAGCATCATGCACAATTTTTTTAAATAAGGAAGGTGGATCAATGTATTCTACCCACAACTATCTTCTCATCAACCATGTCTACCAGCACATCTACATCATCATTGACAATTTCTTCTTCAAAAAAATATTGTTGTCAACGTCTATAGATATAATAGTAGGAATCTCTCCATGCCAGTACCATTCTGTATAGCCTAGTACAATCTCATTACACATGACATGACTTTTAATTTTGTCAATAGTGTCAACTTTTAAGTTGTTATTGCAATTCCTACATGGTCAATAGAACCTATCTCCTGGTTGTTTCCTATGTTCCTCCACAAATCTTATAAACTGATCAAGACCAGTAATAAACTCCAAGGTGCATCTATCTGGAATGGACATCCATGATCTATCCATTCTATGACCAAATAAAAAACAAGTATTGAATTAGGTGTTTAGAGATTAGGATTTAGAGATTAGGGTTTATCATTTACTGACTAGGGATAAGAGTGTACATCTTCAGGTTTATCATTTAGGGTTTATGGATAAGGTTTTATAGATTAGGGTTTAGGGTTTTCATATTAGAATTTAGGGTTTATAGTTTACAAATCAAGGTTTAGGGTTCAGTATGAAATGTGTGTACCACCTATCCTATTCTTGAACACCTAATCTCAGTAGTAAGTATATAATGTGTATTCAGTTTTCAAGAAAATTTTGACAGGATTTCCCACAGTTCTCCAAATACAATGTAGATGAGAAAATATCCACCTACATATGTAGTTAGAGAACAAATGGGGAACTGTTGATGAAACATAATGAATATCAAATACACATTATACACTTACATCCCAAGTGAGATTAAGTGTTCAAGAACAATTTCAAACTAGAGACTATCCAAGATTACTCCTAATGACTAGATCTCATATGGGTTTCTAGGCCAACAGAAAATGTTGTCATTCATATACCTATGATCTTAGTGTCATCATTCATATCGTAGGTGCAAAATATATACATTAAGATAGGCTTAGAGTAATACATGCATTTTCAAGAAAGTTGGGTCCAAGTTTCATGTTATGTTTATGTTCCATCCTCTTTATATGATTATTATGAACAAGAATGGTTAAGTTTCATCAAGTCGTGAGAATTAGACAATAGACATTCAAATCTAATGAATTCATTTCCTAATTAAACAATAAAACAAAATTTCAGTTGAATAAAAGTTAAGAAAACACTTATTATCACTTCATAAAAACACCCAAATAGTAACCAAAGTTATGCATTTTGTTTTCCCATCACATGGTACTCAAATATCATGAAAAGAGCACCTTTAGGTACTTGTGCTAGTAGCATTGATGATGTGCTTCTAAAACAACAACTTGACCTCCAGCGGCGGCAACAAGTAGTGGCCCTAAGATCCTAGCAGTAATAGGAGATGCTTCTCTTGCAGCGTCAACACAAGCGACAATGACAGAGGTAGTGGTGGTTAACATGAGCGGTGACGATGACGATGGTGGTGGTCAGCACGAGTAGTGACGACAACAGTTGTGATGGTCAACACAAGCAGCGATGATGGTAGTGATCGCCACGAGTGGCAACAATTGCCAAAGAAGAGGGTTGTTAGGGTGATGAAGTAGATAAAGGGGGAAAGAAAAAATTTGTGGGTGCTACTATGTGAGCTTAGTTTTTGGTTGCTAGTGACAACCAATGACTAAGTACAAATTCGTCAATTTTTCTTAGAGAAACCAACAACTAAGTAAGACTTAGATGTCAGTTTTGGGAGGTAAACCAATAACAAAGGCCCATATAAAAACAAAAAAGTCAACCTCAGTAAGGACTTAAACATCTATTTTGGGAGATACACTGACGGCTAAGTAAGAACTTAGACACTAGTTTGAACAAAACAATAATGACAGAGGCCCTTATCCAAATAAAAGAAAGTCGACCTTAGTAAGGACTTCGAGATCGGTTTTGGGAGATACACTGGTGACTAAGTAAGGACTTAGATGTTGATTTGTGCAAAAAAATGATAACAGAGGCCCTTATTCAAACAAAAAATGGCAGCCCCAATAAGGACTTATACGTCAATTTTGTTGGACAAACTGACACCGAAGAGCAATTCGAGGGGAGCTATATGTTTGTGAAGATGTGGTATGAATCCTCTGTCGTCAGTTTCTTGACTGCAAACTCACACCGCATATATAATTTTTTTGTGGTTGATAAGACATACAATGTCAGTTTCACTATTTCTAAATCGATGATAGAGGTATTTTGCAGGCAAATTTTATTTTGCAGAAAGGGGTATGTTTTCATTTTTGCAATAACCAACACTAACCTAAAAATTTTTTGGTGGTAAATATTTTCCCTAAAATTTTGAATTTCATGGGTTATCTAGGATGTCTGTATCTTTAGGAGATAACTAACATTATAGAAAAAGTGGTACCCATATTTTTTCTTGATCGGCAGGACTTGACCAATACTGATGTTTGTGTTCTACAACCAATGATGTATATGTTATGGTGTTATTTTCCTATAAATACGACATCAAAAAAAGTGACATTAGAAGTCAAAAATGTACGAGTGAATATAATAAAATATTGTGTTGATTACTCTACAAGATGCATTTACCTTTTTAATATTATGACTTGGAAATAAGATAAATCTATAACTTGGAAGTAATATGTATAGAAAAGCATTATATAAACTAGATATATTTACTTATAAAAACATAACACATATTTTGTCATGAATTTCTATTATATGTAAGGTTGATCAACCAAATGCACTTATCTACCAAAGAAATTTAATGCTCAAGTGTACTAATTTGCCAAAGAGATTTAGTACTTTCATAAATGCACTATTCTTCCAAAGATATTTAGTTCTTACATGTACCATTCTACCAAAGAGATTAAGTACTTTCAAATATGCACTATTCTACCTAAGAGATTTACTTATCATATAATAGATTGGATATCTTATGTTTCATGTGTTCAAAAATATATATACATATAATCAAGCAAGGTAATAGTGTGGTGACACATCCCGCTATCACACAGACAGCGAGGTGTCACGCGAAAACGTGCGGAAAACACCATAAACCACTAACTACCAAAAACACGGGTTAATTAAAACTGATTTTGGAAAGCGGATAAACTAAGAAACTATTGCATTCAGATCCTTCTCCTGCAAGAAAACAAGTTATATAAACATTTACAAGTCTCGATACGTGCTCACAGCTTAGAGAAGCAACTATCTAGCCATTACAAGAGTTCATTACCTGTTTATACATACATAACGGCCCACATCCGGCCAGCAGTAGGACATATAAAACATCAACAGATATACATCGTGAAACAACATCAAAATGCCTCCAAGGACCTGAGAGTACAGGGATGACTCTAAGACTCTACTATAAAACAACCCAAAACAACAACATGTCCATCTCTTGCCTTCTACTGCTCGTCTTTCTGCTTGGCCGCAACCCCGTGACCACCACCACGTCTAGCTCGAACACCTAAAAAGGGTGTAAACCAACGGGGTGAGACACACAGTCCCAGCAAGAAGTATAACTCCCCGTCGAAACCATAAAACCATGGAAGGATTAAAGCAACAACAGCAGATAACTGGTAAAGAGTAGAATAAGAGCAGTTTATATAGCAAGGCTGTTTATTATCATCGAACTTACCAAAATGTACAGAAGGCATATAACCAAGTATTTCTTTATGAAACATGATTGACAAGATAAGATTTATAAGATCTTACCACAAAACATAAGGGACGTATAAGTAACTGTGAGTATAACAAGATCAACTACTCAAGCAAGGCCTCAATCCATGTTTCGTGTTCTTAAGCAATAAATACTATTCGGCTGGATTACGTGTTATTATGCCCTGAGGAAGTGAGTCATACCGCTCAAATTCAACTGACGGGTGTGAAACCCAGAGCCGGTGCCATACAAGGTCAATGGAAGAGTCAAACTCCACGACCTCCCACCTCATGGTCAGTGCACGAGAACCAAAGCAAGACCGCAGTCTCATGCTTAAGTGGCATCAGCCACAGGGTCAGCTCCACAGGCTACCCTTCCTCTAGCCCGCCTCGATACAGGTCTCGGCACTAGTATATCTGAGACACGGGCCAGTACACCGTGCTCCCTGAGCCATGAACACATTCATGCTCTATCACACTGAGCCATGGACCTGTTCACCATGCTCTACATATATCCTGAGTCTGCAATCACAATTGCACTCGAATCCTCTCTATTTTAGGCTAGGAGAAACCTCGCATATTCAACAATATGCGCTCCGGGTTAACCCGCAGGAGAACCCATTCACCATCACCAGCTCCTGACGATGATGGATCTATGGCCAGGGAAAACTACATGATATGTTTCACTGTGATTGGTTAGTATATTTTAAGTGGATTATTGAGGCAATCAAGTTGTAACACATGCAAAACATAAAGTTACATTATTGTTACCACCATCACAATATCTTAGGATCTCAATCCCTCATTACAGGAAACCACTGTCTCATGGGGTATTCTCTTCACTTGGGATAACAATCCAGATCATCATCAGAGGATAACACCTCAACTTAGGCCCTTTAGCCAAACTCAGGTCCTCAGACTAAAACACATCATGCATGTTATCTCATCATCAAGAGTAACCATCAGAGCAGTGTTACTCAAACATATATATATATATATATATATATATATATATATATATATATATATATATATATATCATAGCCCTTTTTCTGGCTATGCATCTATATGAAACACCTGCATGGTTAGTATACACAATCATCATGGATTAATAGAAAGATCACATTATCAAACATAGGTAACATTGATGATTCTATGCTTTATCATTCATGCCTCAACCTGTGACCGTAGACATAGGTCATATCATCATGTGAAGCAACTTATATACTTCCAAGCACAATATTTACTTCTCATAATATAAGCATGCATGATTCAGATATGTCATGTTTACATATGTACGTTTTACCATATCAACCACCTTACCATTACCCAACGTGTCAAGGGTTTACAACCATAAACAAAACGTGATTGCATGAAAAGGATCCAGCATATAGGTTTTCCAGAAGGAACATGACCCTCACTAGAAGTGCCTGCTACCCTCACAAGAAGTGTGACAGACAGGGCGCCTTCACTAGAGATGGTATTGGGCAGGACACTCCACATAACTTGATGCCCGACACATAAGGGTAATGACCAACACTCTACTCATCTAGGCACAACGGCCAGGGGTACAACTCAAACGACAACAAAGGAAGCATATCGTCCAGCCAGGCTAGGCTCATGCTATCGACCAACACACAAGGCCAGGACCAAGGGGTGACGCCCACCATAGAACTAGCTAACCAAGCTCCATAACATCAGGGTGTGATGGCACCAAGCCACCTCCTAGGTTAAGTGTATCGGGTAGGGCACTCAACATGGTGTGACACCCGACACACAAAGCCAAGAAACCAGGTTGTGACGCCCGACACAACCACAACATGTCAACCAAGACTCTAAACCAAAGAAGGGTATCAGGCAACACCATCACCAAGCCATGTCGTGCAAGGTGCAACCCAACAAGGTCGTCTTCAACCTCAAGCACAAGGGCACCAAACCCTAAATTGGTCAAGAAGATCAGCTCACCTCTCAACAACCAAGAGAGGGGTTTTGCACAACCTTTATCACAACTCGGGCAACCACAAGGATCAACCCTAACAAAGGTCTACATCCACCAGAAAGCTCACCTCTCGAATCCATGGTGAGAGAAGGGTGTTGCTCAAACAACTAGAACACAAGATCACCTCTCAACTTAAACGAGAGAGGGGTATTTCCCATAACACTAGAGTTCAAGCTCATTTCTCTAGACCAAGGAGGGAGAGGGGTGTTGCTCAACGAGAAACCCTAGAAACATGGTTCGGCCAACTAGGTGCAACTAAGCAAGAAACTAGCAACATACATAGCTTATTATAAACATAAGAAACATACAAGAACATAAAAGGTCGTATGGTTAGGGTTAGGAGTTATGTAACCCGCCTTAAGCAAGCTCCAAGCTCCTAGCACCAAGCTCCACCACAAGAAGGAGAATAAAGCACTCTAGGGTTCGGCCACCACTAGAGGAAGAAGGGGACTCCAAGATAAGGATCGGCCACCAAGCTTGCAAAAGAAGAGGTGTCGTGCACCAAGGGAGAAGGGAAACTAAGGAACTAAAGGGATCCTTAGAAAGAGAAAGGGGACACATATATAGGAGAGGATGGAGGAGAAACCAAGGTAAGACAAGGCAAGGTGTCGCCCACCTAGGGACACTTGTCCATGGGCAATGCCACCACTCTAACTTGCCTTAAACACATGTCTAAGGCCATTTCCACATGCAGGCATCAAGCACCAAGTGTCCACTAGTGGTGACACAAACGTGGTCAAAGGGGTCAAAGAGGTCCATGGGTGACACACCTCCACACCATGCCCGACACACACCCTGGGCGACACACCTCAGGCCGACACAACCATGGCCGACACACCTAGGCCGACACAAGGCACTCTTGCCTGACACAAGGTCCAAAAAGGCAAAGGCAAAGCTCAACAAGGCCCACCAAGGCTCAACCAAGCCCAAAGGAACTCAAGCAATGAGCCCAACCCTTCCTCTCAACACTAGAGGAAGCAAGGAGAGGGAGGAACACCTCACAAGGTGACAAACTTGCCTACAAACCCTAGACTTGGGTTAATTGCAAGTGGCACCTCCAGCTCTCAACTAAGCACAAGCAAACCCTAATCACCACTAAAGGTGATTAGCAAGCAACTAAGCATCAGGGTTAAGCAAAGCAAATAGGAAAAGCCCTAAACGGAGGTCAGGGTCCTTACAAGCTATAACCCCCTACAAAGGGATTTTGTCCTCAAAATCCGAAGAGAAAAGCAAGGGATACTTCCTTCTCATGTCTTCCTCAAGCTCCCACGTGGCTTCCTCAATGCCACGATGATGCCAAAGAACCTTTACAAGAACCAAGTCCTTCCTCTTCAACTTCTTAATTCTTCTGTCAAGGATCATCACAGGACCTTCCTCATAGGTCACATCTTCATCAAGCTCAACATCGACTGGTTGTATCATTGTTCCTGTATCTGGAAGACTTTTCTTCAACATACTGACATGTAACACTAGATGTAGCCTGTGCAACTCTAGCGGCAACTCTAATTCATAAGCTACCTTGCCCATACGTGCTATGACCGAGTATGTCCCCATATATCTGGGTGCTAGCTTACCCTTCCGACCAAACATCAACACACCTTTCCATGGCGTGACTTTAATATACACTTTGTCTCCTACCTGGAACTCCAAAGGTCGTCGGTGATTGTCTGTGTAAGACTTCTGCCTATCCTGTGCCCCTTTCAACTGTTGTTGTATCACCTTGATCTTTTCTATTGTCTGCTGTACTAACTCAGGACCCAAAAGCTAATATTCACCAGACTCATACCAACATAACGGAGATCTGCACTTCCTACCATATAAGGCCTCATAAGGAGCCATGTCAATGCTCCGCTGATAACTATTGTTGTAAGCAAACTCTATCAAACTGAGATGCACATCCCAACTGCCTAGGAACTACAAAACACAAGCCCGAAGAAGATCTTCCAAAGTCTGAATAGTCCTCTCAGACTGTCCATCTGTCAGTGGGTGGAAAGCGGTGTTGAACCTCAACTGCGTTCCCAATGCTTTGTGCAACTGTTCCCAGAAATGACTCATGAACTGAGGATCTCTGTCAGAAACTATCGTTGCCGGCACACCATGCAAATGTCCTATCTCATCTACATATACTCGAGCGAGCTTCTCAGCTATATACATTGTCTTTACAGGTATGAAATGGGCAGACTTCGTCAATCTGTCCACTATTACCAAAATGGAATCAGGATTCCTAGTTGTCTTGGGCAGACCAACTACGAAATCCATGGTTATATGATCCCATTTCCACTATAATATCGGCAGGGGTTGTAACATACCTGCCGGCTTTTGATGCTCAGCCTTGACTTGCTGACATACCGCACACCTAGCCACAAACTCGACTACATCTTTCTTCAAGCCGGGCCACCAATACAAGTCCCTTAGATTATGATACATCTTGGTGACTCCTGGATGCATAGCATACATTGATGTGTGTGCTTCCTCAAGCACTAACTTCCTCAGATCATCAGCATTGGGGACCACCATCCTATCTTGATAGCAAACTAGTCCATCCTCAGACTCATGGAACTCATCATGCCTTTCGCTGCTGAACTCTAACTTGATAATCTGCACTGTATCATCTATTTGTTGTGCATCTTTGATCTGCTATCTCAGCGTAGGCTTGACTTGCATATGTGCTAAAAGTCCTGCTAACAAGGAAACTTCCATCTGCACATTCATTTGCCGCAAGGAAACAAACATATCCCGTCTATGGCATACCAAGGAACTCAACTATGTCTTCTTTGTATAAAGAGAAGAAGACTTTCGGCTAAGCGCATCAACTACCACATTCGCCTTACCAGGGTGATACTCAATGGTGCAATCGTAATCATTGATTAGCTCCATCCATCGATTCTGTCGCATGTTTAGCTCATTATGCAAAAAGATGTATTTCAGGTTCTTATGATCTCTAAAGATGTGGCATACCTCCCCGTAAAGATAGTGCCTCCAAATCTTTAACGCATGAACCACTGCTGCCAACTCCAAGTCATGAGTCGGATAGTTCTCCTCATGTTTCTTAAGCTGTCGCGAAGTAAAAGAAACCACATGATCTTCCTGCATCAGCACACAACCTAAACCTTTCTTGGAAGCATCGCAGAAAACAACATAGCCCTTTCCAGGCTCTGGTAGGACTAACACTGGAGCACTAGTCAACTTTTCCTTCAAACTTTGGAAAGCTTGCTGGCAACGATCATCCCAGACAAAAGGTACATCCTTTCTAGTCAGCTTCATCAGTGGCAACGCAATCGCACTGAAGTCCTTGATAAACCTTCGGTAGTATCCTGCTAATCCCAGGAAACTACGAACTTCTGTTGGTGTCTTTGGTTGTTCCCATTCTGCAATGGATTCCACCTTCTTTGGGTCCACCTTGACTCCTTCAGCAGATATCACATGACCCAAGAAAGTAACTTCTTCCAACCAGAATTCACACTTACTGAACTTGGCATACAACTGATGTTGGCGAAGGAGTGTCAACACCATTCGAAGATGTCACTCATGCTCTTGCATGTCCCGACTATAGATCAAGATGTCATCTATAAAGACTACAACAAACTGATCTAGGAACGGACGGAACACTCGATTCATCAAATCCATGAAAGCAGCAGGTGCATTGGTTAGCCCAAACGGCATAACCACAAACTCGAAGTGACCATACCTCGTCCTAAAAGCTGACTTTGGTATGTCATTCGCCTTAATCCTCAACTGATGATACCCGGACCATAGGTCGATCTTTGAAAACACTATAGCACCACGCAACTGATCGAACAGATCATCTATCCTTGGCAACAAGTACTTGTTCTTGATCGTGACCTTGTTCAACTGTCGGTAATCTATACATAGCCGCATCAACCCATCCTTCTTCTTAACGAACAACACTGGAGCACCCCAAGGCGATGTACTCGGTCGGATGAAACCTTTCTCCAACAACTCTTGTAACTGCTTCTTAAGCTCTTCCATCTCTACTGGAGCCATCCTATACAGTGCCTGTGCAACTGGTTGCGTTCCTGGAACCATATTGATCTCGAAATCAATCTGTCGGGGTGCGGGAACACCAGAGAACTCATCAGGAAACACATCCGCAAACTCTCGAACAACCGTCACCTCCTCCAGGCTAGGACCTTTTGCCTTGGTATCCACAACGTGAGCTAAGAACGCCTTACATCCTTGTCGTAACAACCTCTCTGTCACCATAGCTGATACTAGACACGTCGGAAGAATCTTCCTATCTCCTTGGAAGACCCACTTCTTACCGCCATTATCAAACACAGCCTACCTGGAACCACAGTCCAAAACAACCTTATACTTCTCTAAGGTATCCATCCCAAGGATCACATTGAAACCATACATATCAAGTGGTATAAGATCTACTTGTATACTATGTCCCGAAAAAGATAAGACACAAGATGGACACTCCTCTCGAAGCATCAAGGAACCATCAAGAGGGGTTTCTAACAACAAGCTATCCTTCTTACAACTAACAGGTAAACGACAATTTTCAAGAATACTATAGGCGATAAAAGAGTGTGTAGCACCCGGGTCAACCAGAACAGATATAAAGCAAGAATAAGACATATCAGAATGAAATAACTCCATCTGACCTGCCACCACTCGCGGGTTGACTATCGCCTCCAGCTGACTCATAGCATAGAATCGAGCCGTTGCTTGTTGTCCACATCCTCTGCTTCCTTGAGCAGACAATCCCGCTTGCGATGCTTGACCGCGTCCTCACCCTCTGTTACTACTGGGTTGTTGTCTATCTGACTCTTGTTGATTCTTCCTCAGCTGTTGCGTCACTTCAACATCTCTACTCGGGCAATTTGACTTGAAATGCCTGATCTGACCACACAGATGGCATACCCTATCTTCAAACCGTGGCCTGGATGGCCCTGTCACTGCTACAGAAGTTGTACTATGTGCCTTTGATGGTGAAGAAACATATCCTCTTCCCTTACTCGGAGACCACTGCGACGGTACACTGGAACCTCTCATCACGGAAGGTGATGAAAACCTTGGCTTCTTGAAGCCACCAAACCTTTGTCTCTGGAACTAAGCAGGCCTCTTATTAGACATGGATTCTCTTTTCTCCCTAACTGACCATTCTATCCTCCAGACAGATTCCATAAACATAGCAAACTGCTCTCGGTTCTCCAACGCAGAATCAGGTGTTGTCAGCTCAACACTCAAGCTTTTCTCAAAACGTCTGATTCGTTCGTCATCTGTCGTTGCCATGTGAGGAAAAAACCTCAACAATTCCATGAACTTGGCTTCATACTCGGTGATGCTCATCATTTCTTGGTGCAGGTGCTCAAACTGGATGGTCTTCTCATCCAGATATGTCTTCAGAAAGTATCTACTGACGAACTCGCGCCGAAAAACCTCCCAACCGATCACCTCACCGGGTCTCTTCTTGTCCTCGATGGTCCACCAGTGACCATCACTACCCTTCAGAAGGTAGACATCGTGCTTGACTTTTGTCTACTTCAGGGATGTCGAGGATCCAGAAAGCCTTCTCAAGACTTGTCATCCATAGATCTGCATCCGCTGGATCAGCCGTCCCAGCATAGTCCGAAGCTCCAACTCGACGAAGCCGCTCAAAGGTCTTCCAAATACCCAATGTTTCACCATGGGGAGCCTGTGCTCTCGACGGAGGCACTGACAATCTTTCTACCATGAGATTCATCGTAGCCATAATCTGCCCCATAAGCTGTTGGTAGGCAGGGTTT